>OY856413.1:742942555-744142555 GCA_963693085.1 Alisma plantago-aquatica
TACCTCACATAAAAGATTGAGTTTTAAAAGCATGAACTTGATACAATTATGCCTTCAAATCTTAACTTGAATAATCTTGAATAAAATGCTTAATTTTAGACCCTAATGAAAAATAATGAACTCCATTGGGGGTAATTGGTGATTATTGGGGGAAAGTTAAGTCATGTATATACTCATAACTTGTTGAAAATATATAACCATGATGTTAATTGAAAGTATGTAAATGTCCCTGAGAAATTGATAGCCTAGATTTTGATAACACACCTTGAGATTGTATGAATACATGAGCAAAACCCTAATTTCATAGGGATAAGAGGTGTGGAACCTTGATGTAAAGATGATGTCGTAATATGATAAAAACCCCAAGTAATATGTATATATATTTGATATGGATACTCCTTGATGATGACAACCTAAGTTTGTACCCCATAGTGTTGGATGCCTTGACACCTAGGTTTGGTTGCCTAAACACGATGAATATGAACTTTGACCTTATTTGTGATCTTGGACAAATTTCGAGGATGGAATTTCTTTTAAGGAGAGAAGAATGTGACAAGTTCAATTTTGTATCTCCTAATTGTACTATTTCTCTCTCATAAAGTGGGTTCTTATTCAATTTGATGTCAAAGTCATTGCTATAGTGTGGTGATACTCCAATTTGATCACAACAATGCTCAATTTTACTAATGTGACATTAAATTGCATATTGAAATATGTACCCATCTTGCAAGTGGAATTGAAACCCATAATTGTACCCACATCAATATATAATGAACATCATGTTGTAGAGATTTTAAAATATAAATTCAATGGCACACAAAATCACCTAATTTGGGGTTTCCTAGTCCAAGTTATGAGATATTGAAAATTGTCTTGATTTACTCTTGATTTAGTTCGAATTTAATCTTTTAGGTGTGATGGACCAGACAACTTCTGGGCCAAGCAAGGGGGTGCAGCCCAACCTCCACCCCCACTTTGCCAAATCCTAATGTGCCTCTCTTTTTGGCTGTTAGATCTTGGATCCAAGATCTGATAGTCCTTAGTCATCTTCCTCCTTGGTCCATATGCATTGTAGCATTGCTTTTCAACCAACCAATAGGCACCATTCTCGACCCCTTTACATACAATTGGCTAATGAAACCTTCCTCATTCCTCACTCTTGCCTTTCCCATCTCTTTTACCTTGATCCATGCTTCCTTCTCCTAGTTGCATGTGCCATGGCAGCTGCCACGGACAACGGTTTAAGCATTTGCACCCTAGGTGTCGTCGATATTTTGAGGCCATCCCCTAACTTGTGACACCATGTCGAACCTAGGCAAGCACATCATGTGATGAGATTGTCCTCCCTATTTCCCTTCTTGTGTGATCTAGTGAGTAGTAATGAAATTGGCCGTCGTGACAAGGCAAGATTTGCACAGATGGATGGCAGATGGAAGCCACACACCACAATGATGGAGAGTGGTATGAGACCGCAGGATGATTGTTGGACAGTTGGCTAGTGACCTGGGGATGCTAGGCGGTGCGGTGTCAACAAATAGCCATGGTGCACATGGCCAAGGACCCCTCTCATGAGCATGCTTGAGGGTGTGTGATGTGAGCTCTAGATCAGATATGGGTGGCCTAGATCAGTAGCATGATTTTATAATGTAACACCCCTCATACCCCTATAGTTTAATTCACATATTCAAAAATTGATATATCCCAAACCTTTGGCCAAAACATGTAATCCAATATGTCATTTTGATCAAGACTATGATATATACACATTATATAAGGTTTCAGACTCTAGTTTCAATGTTTATTTCTCTATTTCTTTAAAAGTAGCTAACTTTGATCATATTGTTAGACTAATGCATGATTATGTTAACGCTGGAATCTGTATTGCACCCCTACACTCATAACCATCAAATTAGTAATTTTGTTCACTCTTGAGTACTTATGGGTCCCTAACCATCCTTTGTTCCCACTAGTTGAATCTAATGCACATTTATCTCTTGGCTGGGGCTTTAAATGTATGATCTTGATTAATATTGTAATATTGTTTCTTTTTTACATGTAACCCCACCCAAATCTTGAAATCAATAGTTGGTGACCCTATTTAGAACAAGGACCAACCTCTAACAACCTTTTTCTACGTTCCATCCTTATGACACCTAATGCATTTATGTGCCCCATATATGACTATGATTGATTTTACTTGATGCAAATGATGTTATTGACCCCCTTGGTGCCTCACACTATGTTAGATCTAAAAAATCAATAATATTGTGGTGGGTTGTGACCTTAATGGCTAAGGCCAACCCCTTTGTGATATGATAATGTATGTGACTTTAATTCACCCATTTTGACTTCTTATGTGACACATATAACTTGTTTTTGTTCTTGTGGCCCTACACTTATAAATAACTAAATCATTTACTATACCCTTCCACATTAGAGTTGATTGTAATATTCTTGGTCTCTTTGTTTTGGAGGTTCACCAAGTCCTATGTTGACGACCCCTAATGGTGTAAGTAATCCATGTTGATAGTTGAATCGTTGTTGTTGGTACCAATGTTTAGTATGATGCGTAGACATGGGGACATCCACCTAGCCTTGTGTTGCTACTTATGTCACTACCATGCTGGTTTAAATCATCTTTTATAATTGGTCCTCACATCTTGATGAACCATGACCTTGTTGCTCAATTATGAGTCTTTTGACCCATGTTGTACATAAGTAACATGAATCTTGTAATAATCACATAAAATAGATGATTTATATGAATGGAATGAAACTTGAATGCCTCTAAAATAGTAAAAGATCATCAAATGCACTAATAAGCAACTTTGAACTTAACTTGTCCAAAACCTTAAAAACGAAGACAGTTAGGGTTAAAGATAAAAATCTAATATATGTATGTAATCTTGCACTTAATTAGGTGGTTGCTTGTGATCTAGATGGTCAAGGTTAAGCTATAAAATCCCTAAATCGGGTACAACCTTTAATAATTATATGACTATGTCTTTCTTGCTTGAACCGTGATACATAAGTATGCATGTTTAGTTGCTCAAATATTTCCATGTAGTACTCTATATTGTACTCGATGAATGTTTCGTTGATTATATAACTCACATACATAATTTAACCTTGTACTCTTGCCTATTCTCTCAAGGTTAGGATACAATGTTGGGCACCCTACTTGAGTTGTCAAGATAGGGCAGACCATGTCAGTAAAAAGGGATAGCTAATTTTGATCGCCCTTATAGACCCTTACGATGGAAAGTGGACAAAGGCCTTATGATATATGTCATTATTGGTGTAATTGGAGTAAAATGAAATAAAACATGGGCTCTCATTTTTTGAAGAGCTTAACTTGTTTATTCTTATTTGTTTACTTTTGTAACTCTTTTTTAATTATGCAAAGCTTATATATATATATATATATATATATATATATATATATATATATATATATATATATATATCTTCCCTGTACTCAACTCCTCGTGTGTTGACCTACTAGTTTCATGTATGTTTTAGGTTTAGAGATGGTATGGAGTGGATGTCTTGTTGAGATATGTTCTGGTATACTTGTTATAGATCCATGTTTAGTGTACACAAATAGACTTGTAAAATGTATTTTCAAATTGTAATTGGGTTATATAATAAAGAATATTTTTATAATATATCTTATTGAATGTTGAGATTATGTTGGTGCTTTCATCTTGGTACTTGTTCATGTAGGCTAAGCTTTCACGCTTATGCATTTGTGCTTTGATAATACTAGGCTAGGGATGGACGCTCGAGCCCTTCATCCATTAATTGTAGTCATTTAGAGATTGGATTTGAGTAATAAACAATTTTGTGATAGAGATAATCACCTACCTCTCGACAACTAAGGATAGAGGAACTATGAATCCTCTCTCTTGCAATCCCTCTTTCAGCCTCTCTGATTGTCAAAACTTATGGAATCACTCCTTTAAGTCTGGGAGATTGAGATCTTTTCAATGACCCTTAATTTGTGTGTCACTATGGAAGGAACAAGAAATGCTCAAATTCCTCTCATTTACCTCCTCTCCTTGATTTGAAGTAACACTTCAAGGAACCTCAAGCCTATAGAAGGTTATTGAAGGACACATGGAACCCTAAACATGTATCTCTAACTACGAATTGGAACCGAATCATACCTAGCCTCTTAGACCTTTCCCCTAGTCAGCGTCGACCTTTGCCACCTCTTCCCCCTTGCCTCAAACCCCCTGTCATAATTTGGGACCTCGACTAAATTTGATTGTCTCATTGAGACCAACTAGAGCATCTTTGCCCCCCCCCCGAGGTCCCATCCTTCAGAACCCCTTCTCTCCAACGAACCCTTCTACTACGGGCTACTCCTCCTCACAATCTACTCAAGCAATGAAGAAGAGTAGGAGCTATTTGATCTCCTTGCATTTAGCCTTTGACCCAAGAAAACAACCAATACTCCACCACACAACCTCTCTCTTCCTATTCAAGTAAGTGGAGGTAATAAAAAACATCCATAAGATCTCTTCTATACTACCATGATCTAATTTCTCATGTCCCTAGATATCCAACAACAAAAAGGTATAGCCCCCTCTCTCACATATATTGCAGGAAAATCCCCATAACTTAGAAAAATCATAGAAAATCCACCTTAACTCCAAAAATGCCACAAGTACTTTAAGGCCCCTGACCTAGCTTGGTGCTTATTTGTGCTTGCTTTGCTTAATAACTTTCTTAAACCTTAATCTAATCTCTTGAGACGGATTAATAACATGTGACAAGATTATGTTTTTAGTTTGGTATTTTTGGTTGATGTTTGAGCTAGTTGTGCTTGTGTTGGACCAAGTTGTAATTTACCCATGTTGAAGGTCGATCTTGCAATTTGTCACATATAGTTTGTTCCTTTTTTGCCTTAGCATAATGAGGGAGAGAATGATGCTTTGGGGTGCCTTGTTGGACCTTGGTTGATGAGGTGGCATCATGAGATGATATTAGGGTTTGCATGGATGCTTGAGTTTGATGGTGTTTCGACCTTGTATGTTGGTTTTGAGGTGTTGTGACTGCAACACTCTCTTGGTTGATGTTGTTTCAACCTAGTTCCTTGGGCAAGTGTCTTGGATAGCTAGGGTTTGGCTTTGGTGGAGTGTTGTGACCATTTGGATTTGGTGACCTAGTATAGTGGTCGCTACATGGCATTTCCTTGTTTTTGTTGCAACCTAGGGGTGTAGTGAACCTAAGTGGTTGCTACACTACCTTGTTTTTATCACCCTCTCTTGCATGCATGTCTAGAGTGCTTGCATGGCTGATCCTTTGGTGGTATGTGTCCTTTTGGTGCTCTTATATCTTGACACCTCACATCTTTACCTCCTTCTACACTTGAGTATATAAACCCTCTCTTTCACATGCAAGTATCTCTTTTAGCTCTTTTCTTCCTCTCTTATCCCTTGTGTTTATTCTTGATCTTAGTGGAGCAAGAGAAGGTGTTGATCTTGGGGCTTGGTGGCTGATCTTCTCTTGCGTGTTGTAATCTTGAGCTTGATCATCTTCTTTGTGGTGGTTTTTGGTGATCTTTGATCTTGATAAGTGGTTCTACACCTTTGATCTTGTTTCCTTCGAACCTTACCTTCTTCCTTCCTTCTTCCTTTCTTTTCCTGAGATTATGGACTATCATGGTGGCTATCTTGAGGATATTCTCTGCATAAAGGTCGAGACTATGGTTTGACCATGGTATACCTAAGTGAGATGAAGTTTTCCTCTTTCTTCTCTCTTGTTTGACATAGGGTTTGTGTTTGCTTCTTCTTGAGCTTCTCTTTGACTTGGTGTGATCCTCTCTTCTTCAGGTGACCTTGTGTCTATGGAGTTGATCCAAGGTTGGAGTTCCTTCTCTCTTTTGGATCTTGTGGCTTTGGAGCATGACCTTCATCTTAAGGAGGGTTATATAACTTTCCCCTCTACTATTATTGCACCATTATCTTGTTTGCATGTTGCTGATTTCATATCTATAACATGAACCTCGTATTCTAGGTGATGTTATTATAATCTAGGGTTTAAGATTTTGAAGTATTCTTGCATGGATTACTCTTTCTCCTAAACCATAATTTCATGCACCCAATCTCTAAGTGATAGTGGAGTTTTTGTTCCTTACATGCAACATGATTCTTAGTTTTATCACTATGTTATTTTTCGACCATATTATGATGTTGGAGGTTTTGATCTTTGGTTACATGAGTCAGACACATGGTTTTCCTTCTATCATCATGATTTACCATGTTTACCTTGTGGTGTTTGTTTTTACAGTTTTTTATGGTCATCTTTGCATGGAGTTTTCCCCTTAGTGATGCTTAGTTTTCTTAATGGTTATCATTTTCTTTGATCATGGCTTAGTTCTATTTTGGAGTTGGTTATGCTCTATTGGGAGTGGGCTGACCTTGTGGTCGTTACACTCACTTTGGTGCTTGAGGTTGCTACATGTTGATGGGGTGTTGTCGGTACAACAAACCCTAACCCTAATGGGTGGTCGCTACACATGTTTGAGATTGAGTTTGGCTGCTACATATGGATTCTTTTAGCTGGTCACTACACCTAGTCTTCTTGCAGTCGCAACATCTTGTCTAGTTGGTTTGGTCGCTACACACATATGTTTTGGTCTCAACATATGTGTTGACCTAGTAGGTCGCTACACATGAGTAATAAGTGATGGTCGCTACATCTTGTCTCTTAAATGGTTGATACATAATGATGTTTTGAATGTTTTAATGATCCTAATTATGATGCTTAATCCTAGTGTGCTCCAAGAATGTGGGAGATTATGTACCTAGGGTTTAATGACAAGTATTGAAATGGAAACCCTAATCGGCTATATGAGAAACCATAACCCTAATTTCAAGTGTATGATGTATTTGTTGAGCTTGCTTGAATGAATAGCATGATTTGATGTTTTCTCTCTCCTACTTGTGTAATCCTAACCTTGCAGTTGGAATAAATGACATAGCTAGTGAATGTTATGGTGTGTTTGATATGACACAGGGTGATGAGTATGAGCCTTTATGAGGCATGATGAGATAATGATGATGTGTAGGAACTGTGTGTTTTTGGTCTTATGACCTAGCAGAGGATCAGTGCCTAGTGTGAGGTGGTATCCTCTAGTAATGAGATGAGGGACTACTATCCCCTAGTGATGTGATAATGTGGATGACCCTGTATGGCAGTGATATCAAGTGATGATGTGACAAGTTTGTACCTCATACGTTTTATATCTTCTGGTGTTGTACTTTTACCCTCACTTTGTAGAATTTGATTATAGTTTGTATGTTACAACTTGATTGATGCTAAAAGATACCCAATTGTCTTAACTAATCAAGTAAAACCCTAATCATGTAGTACCTTGTGCCATAGATCCATTCCAGAGTCAAAACTTTGTTGAATGGGGAAATCAGCATTCCCACTGTAAACCCGGAGTGCATACTATTGAGTATGTGAGGTGCAAGTGACTATGTGTCCATGGCATCTATATCCCAAGTGTTTTGAGAACAACTACAGTTGGGTCTTGGTGATGTGATGTGATATGATGTGATAGAGGACAGTTGCAGTTGTACCTTAGTGATTGGGTTATATACCATGGTTTCTAGCGTTGTGACATGTATGATGGCTAGTTGTTTACAGGATTATACCTATGACTATAAGTTGTTGTCTACAAGATTATAGCTTTGACTATAAGTTCTTGTTTTGCAGTTTGACTGATATGTCACTACAGTGCAGACTCAAACTGGTCGAATAGTGTAGGAGAAGATCATAGATTCTGGTGCTCCGTAGATCTTGTATGGCAATGATTTTGACTTAGCAATGGTGAGTTGGATTTGGCTGGTATGACTCAAATCCTCAGGGCAAATAAAAATTGTAATATGACCATGTAGTATATTTGCTTAGGGTCAAATATGGTTCACATTGGATGACCCCTTTGCCTTGTTTCTTAAATTGTTTAGTTTATAATTTTTATACATGTTCTTCATATTCCTTCTTAAAGTATATGATGTATAACTGGTCAGTTGTACTTGCCTAAACTACTTAATCAATGTTAACTACTTTGTTTATATCATTTAGCTAAATCTGCTCATCCTGATAATAATGTTATCTTCCTGCTTTAATGTATTTGTGCTTATAATGTTGTGGCAGAGAGTTATATCTATCGTTGGGACGTTGGTCTCACCCTGTGGGTTTCCACATCTTTTAGGTGGTTGTGCACAATGTGGTAGAGATCGTGCGGTTGAGGCTGAGCAGTAGTTTTTTAAGGTTGGATACGCTGCTAGTGTTTTGTAGTAGAGCCCTATGTGTCATCCACATACTCTCAAGTCCTCGGGGTGTTTTTTATATGTTGTCCATCGATATGAGTTTTGGGCAGTATTTCATGGTTGTACAAATATGGATTGTATATGTGAACAGGTTATCATATGTGAACATGTGGTGGCTAGTTAGCCAGTGAATAGTGATATGTAATATCCTTTGGCATGTTATATGATACAGGTGGCTCAATGCTTGGACTCTGATGTAATATGTTTCCGTGTTTGAGGTTATATGGAATCAGATTTAATTTATCCTATTTTATGGTAATCTGGATGTTTAGTATTAGTTCCAAGCTTTGTTTTGAGTTATCTCGTTCATGTGGCATCAGTTGTCACAAGTACTCTAAGTTAATCAGAGAAACATGAGGAATACAAAAATGGTTGCAGAGGCTATATCTAGTCCTCATTCTTGATATCCCAAAATATCATCATCTCAAAAACATTTTGAAATTGGTTAATGTTCCAATGAAGATGATTATTATTCTACGGCCCCAATGCTAGTGAAATCAGTAATCTTACTATCTTGCATCATCTATTTTAGATATATCCACTTTTCTTGTGATGACACTAAGAATGCCTTGAATCATGATGAAACATGTAAATTGGGTTAGTTTACCTAGTCTGAATCTTTATGTGATAAAACTCTAATTTTGATAACATAAAGAGACTAATGTTCCCTGAAATTTGGGTTTAATATTAAAACCAAGTACAAGTCCATTTAGGACTGACCATGTGAGAAAATAATGATATCCCTAGTATGAATGTATGTTTCCCTTAATTTATGAAGATATAAATAAAGGGGTTTAAGGTTCAACATGATAGTTTGGGGTCTCTAACTCTAGATAGAGGATCCATGGAACCAAACCCTAATAGTAAAACCAAACTTGAAACCAGACCTCAAGACCCTAAGAGAAGGACTTTTGAGGGTTGTTAACACTTGCATGCTATACATTGATTTTCAGATTAAATCATTACCGGTCATACTACTTGAGTAGATTTGTAAATATCCTTTCCCCGAGTTAGGTCCTTGGTTTAATTTTGAGTACTCTCCCTTAACTGTGCTTTGCTTGCAAGGATTCCTAGAGTTTAATCTTACTGCATGATTTCCTTGGTTGTTTTAATACTTGCAATTCATAAAGGTATGTGTATTTCTTATATATCCAAGATGGTACTTGAACCTGACAAGGGTGACATAGAGATATAAATACTCCCAGAATATTATGAACAATCACTATGAGACTGACCAACCAATCTAATAAGGTGACGAGATCCCATCCGTTGGATAATCATCATGGAGCCCATTATTGGGACAATCACTAAGGAGCCCATTGCTAGGTCAGATTCCGTAGAGTTCATTGTTGTAACAATGAGTGGTATAATAAATAAGATGGAATAAACATATATTGAAATGAATTTAATCGTTTATTACTTCCACATTTTGATCTTACACTTATATATACACATGTATGTATATATAGGGGATGTATTCATTACCTAGTTGGGTAACATAAATTAGTTACTTATCGATTCTGGTTACATCCTCAGTATTCTGGTTATAATTTTAGCATTTTGGTTACTAATTTTTTCTCTTGGTTATAGTTCCGAGTGGAGATGTTTTTTTCTTTCAAGAATGTACTTTTTACTATTTCCAGCGACCAAAGTACAAACTTGATGTTGTTTCTACAAAATGAGTCTTTGTATTAAAAGTTTGGTCATCTCATTATAGTTTGGTTCCTTCCTATCACAAAACTGGATCCACATGTAACTAGCCTTAGTTACCTAACTCGGGTAACGAATACATGGCCATATATATATATATATATATATATATATATATATATATATATACCCATTTTTGGTTGTACCCGAATACACAACATGCAATTATGTTGGCCTACATTTTTTGTTGGTGTTTTAAGTTTACCTCAAATTTAAAGATGGAGATATGGACTTCAAGGGGATAATTCACAATATGTGAAGTTGATGACATACTGAGGATTATCTACATAGTTCATTTCTAGAATAAATAGTAATTTCTCTTTAACCATGGTTTATGTAACTCTATAGAGGAATTCTTATATTTCCTACTCATGTAAATAATAACTTGTTTTGGAATTATTAATAAGTATTTGTTGTTTATTATCAATATGGATCCCTAAAGTACAAGATAATTTCCCTTGCCTCTCTGATCCACATGTAATGAGGATAAAGGGAGGAGGGGGTAATTGCAAAATTACACCTTATGGACATGCTATGCTCAATGATGAGTTTAGATAATCTTCTTACATCCTTTTGGGGATGTGCTCTTAAAATCACCACATTTACACTTAACCACATACCTTCTAAATAGGTTCAAAAGGTAGATGCATACCTTCTAAATCATTTTAAAATACATTGTATGAGATGTGAAATGGTAGACGTCCCAATATGTCTTTTATGAAAGTTTGGGGTTGTGAAGCTTATGTGTAGAATAGTTTTGTGAGAAGTTTGGACCCAAATTGGATAATCTGTATTGGATACCCAAAGAAAACTAGGGGTTATTACTTCTAAATTCCATGTAACAACAAATTATATGTTTTTAGAATTGTTGCATTCCTTGAAAAAAGAATTCAATTCAAAGGAACCAGTGGGAGGAATATAGATCTTGAGAATTTCAAGTCCAACAAAATTATTGGGTTTTGTGGAGGCGACAGACGTAGCGGAAGCAACAATAAAATGTATTCACAGCTACCCTACAAGTAGATCTTATCGATAACATCATATTTAAAAAGAGGGTTAACGAGGTATACCTTGTCTTAGAGCAAGTCCGACGACGTCCATTCACCTGGTGATACACGTTGCTCCTTGCGTGCAAAGATGGTCATCGTCGACATCCTCCAAACATAGGCAACATAGCATCTACATCTCTACTTTGTCCACGCGGATGAACTATAACTCCATGTCGTGCTTCACAAGTAGAAGGGAACGAGTAGCCTTTTGTTTGATGATGTTCTAGTGTTGGTTTCTCTCCTTCTTTCTATCCTGGGGAAGATGATGGCTAGGGTACACGTACAAGAGTGTGTTCTCAAGAGTCATTATGATACAGTTGTCATGCCCCCTATAGATAGGAGATGAAAGGAAGTAGGCTTTCCCAAAACACTCATGTAAACAAAAGGGTTGCAGTTGTGTTTAAAATAAGCCACTTGTGGACCATTAAAAGAATATTAATTAATTAATCATACTAATTAATTAACTAATCTTCGTCATCAGTCTCTAGACAATTTCCTTGGATAAGCCAGCCGATTTAACAAAGGAATCTAATTAATTGACTTAAACATTTTAACCAATTAACTAAGATTATATTCCTGGATTATTCTAGAAAATTATCTAAATGTTTTAGTAATCAACTTAATTCAGAACATTTCCAATCACGTCCACAATTATACTCCTATTCCAAACACATCCTATGTGTGTGACCCAGTAGGCTCCAAATTACGTCAGAAGTGATAATCATAATCGTATTATGATTGTACAAGCACTGATTGGTATCTAGCAAGACTTCATTGCTACCCAAGTAATTAGAGAAGTTGGAGAACAACTTAGCCTACAAGATGTGATTGGTGTTACAGTGATTGTATGGTTCCTTTGTCCCTGATATCCGAATTAAGCTCAAGGTATAGAATTTTCATCCTCTTTAACATTCAATCCATGTTCCTTGAACTAGAGCACACTGTCTGAGATATTGTAAGCTCAATATCACATATTGACTCACACCAGCATGGCCATGCATTTTTCAGTCTCGCTTATCAAGTGGCCACGATATCAAACTCCTATAGGAGGGACAAATTCCATCTACATCACTCATAGTCATCCCCATGTGTCACAGTGCACCTGAGAACCACCTTTATGGCAACCCTTATTGGGGATCATAGTGGATGATGTTAAAGCACACTGAAAGGCATGTGATGAGTGTAGTTTTTCAGGTCTAAGAACCACAATCACCACCATCACTACAAGAGATGTTATAACCCCAATTTTTGGGTTCAATTGGTGAGAAATGCAATTTCTCATATTAAGGATAATTGAACAAATAATGATGTGATTTGTTTTGAATAAATGGATTCCCTTCACAATAGCCTTGATTGGTTGCTTTGTGGGCTTTATTGGCTATTGCGCCCAATAACAAGGAAATAACAAAGAAAATTCAATTAGTAATTGAATAATTGAATATTTGAGAAAAGAAATATGTAGAAACCTCTAGAAGGCAAATCCAAAGAGGATTTCGTGCCTCTTGGGTTCCTTGGGTACCAAGGAGACCAAGGTTACAAAAGAAGGCAATTAGAAAAGAAAAGGTTAAGTATTTCTTAATTAAGAAAGAAATTGGAAATTATGATAAAATGTGGAAAATGAGTGGAAAGAGGCATAAATGAGTTTTCTTGGTGAAAATTCGTATCCATGAGGTTTATAATAATAATAGGAATAACAATAAGGAAAATAAAAGAGAAATAAAGATAAATCCTCAAAAAGAAATAATTTAATGAGAAAATAAACAAGATAATGTGAAATAATGCATATAGATGTATCTAGAAGGATAATAAGTATCCTTAAAAAGTAATTTCGAAATAATAAAGTTTCTTGGGATCCAAGGAGTCCCAATAAAGAGGAAAGAAAGAGAAAATACCAAAATTGTAAAATAAGAGGATAATGTGTTGCATTATTAATTAATTATGAGGTATTGTTAAAAAGAAAGTAATTTTGATTGAAGGAAATAGAATTTCGTGTCAATGGATTAAAAAGCAAGGAAAGAGGGAATAAGTAAGAAGAAATAGAATTCTAATATATCAAGGATAAAGGATATCAAAGGAATAATAAATAAGAGAGAGAAAACTTGCTTTCTAAAGAAGGATTTGATTTCCTAATGGGACAAGACCTTGCAGCTTGATAGATGCACATCTTAGGGTGCGAAAACCCTCCCCTATAAAAGGGGTAGAGCTCTGAGGCGAGTTCTAGAGAGTTGCATGTATCCTTTCTTCCCTCTTCTTCATCTTCTTTGGCAAAACCCTAACAAGAGGGTAGACCAACCTCTGGGTCACGAGCATCCATGGGTTGAGTTGGACAGAACCGTGATGCTTCCACGACACCACGGGAAGCATGGCCATCTCCTCCGTGCTCTGGAACTGGTGTGGCAGCCAGCGTAGGGCTGCAGGTCGGCCTGAGTTGCGGAGCTTGGTGGGCTCGAGACAGCCACTCAAACCATGACATAAGGGTACCCCCCCTGAGCGCGGAGGGGCGACGGAGGTAGGGGAAGGTGCCCTTGGGGTCGCCGGGGTCGGAGATGAGGAGGAAGGGCCGCACAAGACCCTGCTAGGGCGGCTGGGTGCGCCGTCGAGAGGAGGAAGAAGAAGCTCAGGACGTTGGACCTTTTTGCCCTTCGTGGACTGAAGCAACGGCCGACTTAAAGGAGGGTAATCCGGTAATTCGGTTATGTTTCCAAAAGGAAGCGACGTTGCATGAATCGGAGGTGACGTGGCGCGATCTCATTGGCTGTGGTAAGTGATTTATTACAAAAATCATATCTAATGATTGGTAACTCCGATTAGGACAAGTAATATATGAATTTTGATCAGAAGAACACAAGGAATCCAATAAAAATAGTTTCGTAGCCTGAATCTTATCATAGTTTGAAATATAGTGTAAATTACCATCTTTAATGAATTAAAGATTAAGAAACCCTATTTTTGATATGATTAATTTGTTTAATAGGATTTAATGGATCTTTAGAGTTGATTTTAATCTGTTAAATGTAAAAAGGAACATTGTGTTCAAAAAGGAAGAACTTTGTACGTGATTAGTCTAATTTAGGGTTTATGTGCTTAAATATGCATGAAATTTGAAAAGGGCATAAAGTTATCATCTTTAATGATTCAATTAAGGAAAAACCCTTAGATTTGATGGATAATTCAAGATGATATTAACCTGTTGTTAATGAAAGAGAAAATAGGATTTAAAAATATGATCTTTTTATATATTTGGTTTAATTTAGGGTTTCGTGTATGATTATGCACTAATGAGCTTGAAAACCCTAATTTACATGAATATGTCTTTTAATAGGTTTAATTGTGTAAATCCATGAATAAAATAGAGAAGTGATGATCTTAGGCCAATTTGAGCATAAAAGATCCTTAATGTGGATAATTTGAGTAATTAGGGTTTTTATGAATGGAAAAGGGTATTTTAGGGTTTGTTGACCTAAAATGGATAAAGTTTGAGAAATTGGTCTAAGAAACCCTAAATCATCCTAATGAGACTTAGAAACCTTAGAAAGGTGTCCCAAGTCAATAAGGAGTTGTTTGGGATATGCTTGTGACAATTAGACATTATACATGTTTTCAGGATCGATGTTTGCTTGATTGATTGATTGGCTTGCTTGATTGGACATCTAGTTGGATTTGGATAAATTGTTGCTTGAGATCTCCAAGATAGGTATGTGGTTACGATTATGAATAATCGCTATAGTTTCCCGATGGATTCCCGGATGTTTAATCGCATTGAATGCAACTAAACTGTTGGATGTTTATTTATTTCATGCCATTATAAAGTGACTATGACTATCACATAATGTATATGCCGATAAACTCAGATCATGGTTCTCTCTATGGCATAATAGCTAACCTAGTACATGGCTGCTTATGGGTAGGTCCATCAGGTTAGAGAAAGGCCTAGTACATGGCTACCTATTGGGTAGGTCCATCAGGTCTATGGATGACCTAGTACATGGCTACCTATTGGGTAGGTCCATCAGGTCTATGGATGACCTAGTACATGGCTACCTATTGGGTAGGTCCATCAGGTCTATGATTGACTTAGTACATGGCTACCATTGAGGTAGGACCATCAAGTCACAATGAGTTACATATTGGGCTATCTTCGGATAGTGCCATGCGACTCTATTACCTAAAAGAGAGGTGATATCCATGTCCACTGTAGGGACAACCCAGAGTTCGAGAATATGTATGGATTGAGTTGTATGTCTTAAAATGTAATCTTGATTATTAAATGATTAATTGAATGATTATATTGTTAACATAGTTGAACATTATCTGTTTCCTCCACATACCAGCTTCGGCTGACCGACGTTTTGTTTGTCGACGTTTTAGGTACAATGAAAAGAACAAACAGTAAAGTGACACCTTGTGAATTCAAGAATTAAAGAACAAGGAGGAACTAGTTAGAATAGTTCAGCTGTGGTTAGAAGTTTAGCTTATTCCAATCTTTTCAAAGGTATGCAAAGAAAATTTTTATTACCATTTTCAGTATAGTCTGTTAGAATTTAATAATTGTTTATGGTTATATGTCAAACCTTTGATCCGGGATTAATGGGTGCGGCTTCAACCTCTTGGTCTCCCTTAATTGGGGGTTACTGAAAGGTGAGGTCGTAACATTTGGTATCAGAGTGTAGGTTCCTCATTTAACCATTAATAATTATTAAATTTTACAAACTCCATAGAACCCAAGGGAGTTATTAGAGGAATTATCCGAAAGACGGAGGTGTCTAGAAAGGGATCATGACCGGGGGCTGGCAAGATTTTCCTCCGCACCGCTAGTCAGAATACGAGGACTCCCGGACCCGTGTGACTGCCTGGCCAAAGTCTTAGGGTATGAATCAAAATAAGATACCTTTAGGACTTCTCATCTTATTCATCCCTTCTCATCACAAAATTCTGATAAGGACCTAAAGGATTAGGGTTTTTTTTTCTTCTCCTCACCCTCTTGAGGTATGGGTAAGGTTAATAAGGTTTAAGGAATCCTCCACTAAATTAATGAAAGGCATGTAAATAAGATTTCATGGACATAAGTTTAATAGATTAAGTGCAAAATAAATAATAGATACATGCTTAGGTTGTATGACATAAGTTGTCATGTCCTCAGAAGAGACCTGAGGCTAGACCTTCTTATCGGGAGGATATGTTAGTCTTGGAGATAGAGATCTCCATTGCAAGTAGAGACCTCGCACATCCTCTGAGGATGATGCTAACCCTAACCCTAAGTGAAGGTTAGAGAGAGATGAGTCGGACCAGGTGTTTGAAAGAACATGCCTTTGGGATGCCATATGATCCATGGGTGACCTAGCACCTTTGGCAACCCAACCCTGGGAAGGGTCGTGCATGATAGGGTAAAGGATAGTTCCTTAGATGACGATGATAGTAAAGGACCTTAGAAACCCTATGGGCTTGTGCAAGTAGGGTATAGCTGGCACCTAGGGCACGTCATAATGCTGGCAGTAGGATGAAACCCTGGATAAGGAATTATGATGGAGCATAAAGGGTTATGGATGATCTTGAGAAACCATAAGTGCGAACCTAGGCTTCACCCATGTAGAGAATGCTTTGGAGGTTGATATTTCATGAAGAGAGGACCTCTAATGGTGAGGTTGGATGTGGGGTTATCTCTAGAGAGAGCAGGAAACCCAGCAAGGAGGTAGGAAGCCTAAAACCCTGAGATATGAGGAACAATAGATGATGGTGGTTGCCTCATGATCGATCCCTGAAAGTTGATGATATTTTGGTTGCCTTTAGAGGGACCAAACCCTAGAGAGTGAAGATGAAGCATCTGGTGCCTATGTGCCTACAGTATAGGTGTCTACCTTCTGAGAAAGGAAGAAGATGTTCTATATACCCTGAAGAGGTTTAGTGAACAGGTTCTGAGGCCTTGTACCTTGTTGGTTGTCCTTAAGGAGGACCCAACACTAAGTGTTTCTTGAGTTGAAGGATGACAAGGAGTGTGTGTCATTCCTTTTTCATGCTTGGTTTGTAGTTAAGAGACAGAGCATGCAGTGAACCTAAGGTTCCTAGGCCTAAGAGGGGAAGTGGTGTACCTAAGGCTCATGATGAGAAGTTGAGTTCCTATAGAAGCGAGCATAGTAATCCTCATGAATAGAGGAAAAGAGGAGCCCCTGAAGTTAAAGGTGTGTTTGATGAACCCCTCACAGCTAGGTTGATGATAAAGAAAGGTATGATCTTGATCCAACATTGAGGAAAGAGGACAAGTATGACCTAGCATGGTACAGTAAGTGATCTGCTCATGCCTTAATGGCTTGCTAGGGTTAAGTAGGCTCGTGTGGATGTAAACCCTAGACCTAAGAGATTTTGTGACCTTAGAGATAGTTTTCCTCCCATACTGGGAGAGGGACCCCTTTGGAAGGGTGTATATCAGTTTTGTTGGTTCAAAGTAATCTAAAGAGGTCTCATAGGATCTTGAGAAGCTAAGTGAAAGGTACATAGTATGAGATTGAATCTACAGACCCATAGATATCCATCTCTATTGCATGTGAATGTGTTACCATGGAGATAACCAGTATGGGGTTTGACCAAGGTAGGCAGGTTGCCATGATGTCTATGAACGGATGAGAGTCATCCCATGAATGCAGAAAGAGAGACGATGAAGACTTGGGTAAGGTTCTAAGTGAACATGTACTGTAATGGAGAATCCTAAGTCTATCCTAGGGTCAGGTAGGGATAAGACTGACGAAAGTAGGAGTTGCCTAATTCCCTAGCTGCACATGACCATAGGGTCAGGAGGTAACAGCTATCATTGTCTGAGGGCCATGGGTTAGGAGATTGATCACCTTCATGAACTCATGGGACCCAAAGGGCAGATGAGTAGGGCACTCTCTTGATGCATGGGGGAAGAGGGATGACCCCAAAAGAGTCGGTACCCTATAGACACAGAGGAGATGGCCAAGGATATAAACCTCAGTAGGTTCAAGACTAGTTTTCCTTGGAGGTAACATTGATATCATGATGTCTGTGATGTAGAGACATATGTGGCACGTTGCAACTTAGATTTAAAGGTGTATTGGCAAGGTGGGATGTACCATCTCTACTCTTGGAACAGGAAGAACTCTGTATTTGGACTGCAGCCAAATGTTTATTTCCTCTTGTTATGATGGTGAGAGATAGGACATTATGCATGCCATACACCAAGGGTAAGAGATGATGTAGGTTGGAATGTTGCCACGAGAGATGGGGATAGAGAAGATAATCTACCCTGGTAAAGTGAATGATACATGATGGTTTACTAACACTAAGAGGAATGAGGTAGTCACCTTATGAGGATGTTTCTAGCATGAGCTAAGTGGAGCTTACAAGTTATACCAGGTTGAGTTTGGTCACCATGATGATGGAATTAGAGAGTGTTCTTAATTAAAGATGGACATAGAGTTTGAGGGGAGATGATAAGTGAAACACATGGAAGTGTATGTCTTCAACGTTACCTAATACCTAAGGATGTGAAGGGGTAATGGATGCTTTGGTTGAGATACATCTGACTTGTTTGACTAGAAGCTATAAGAGGTTGTTTGGCTAACCCTAAGTTTGAAAAGGAGAGGTCTTTAGATAACACTCAGATGTAACAAGATGCGTTGAAAAGTTAAAGTTTGTTTGGTTAGCCAGTCTAGTCCTTGATGCAATGAAAGGATGGTGGTAGAACCTCAGATGCACTTATTTGGAAGAGAAGGTGACAAAACCCCGACTAGAGTGGTTTAGGGTTTCAGAGGATTTGATCTTGAAAGAATCATGACATATAGGAAATCATGGTTGAAGATCACCATACACCGTGGAAAATGGCAATAGTACTTTGGATGCTTAAGATGAAGTTGCATGTGGTTTATGGCCATGCAAGCCAGGAGATAAAGGACGAACCCCAGTAACCCAAGGTATCGATATAGAGGACAAAAGAGTCCCTTAGAGGGAATGGGAGCTCAACACTATGGATGTTGTGATAGGTCTTCCCTGGGCCAAAGAAGGTCGAGATACAATATGGGTTATGGTAGGTCGCCTTACCTAGATAATATGAGAAAGGAAGAGTTCTGTCAAGGGACAGATCTAGTTGAACTACCCATGAGAGAGATGGTTCAACTACACCATGAAGTGAGTTCAAAGGTTCTAGAGTTTGACCTAAAGGTTCACTTCCATAAAGTGGAAGTAGGTACATGAAGAACTCAATGTTAGTATAGTTTATCACCCCTAACTATGGTTAGTATGATCCAGACTAAAGGGTCTGATGAGGGCATGTGTGCTCGTTCAGGGTGATATCTAGAGACAGTTCTTGTCCTATGAAAGATGTGACAATGACCACCATAGCCAGTATCGGGTTTTATATGAAGCTCTGTAAGGGAGGTTGTGTCGGTCACCACTTCAGTAAGGTGATGTTGGTGAAAAGTACCACATGATGGTTAGAAAAAGGGACCCCAGTGCGTGTAGATGAAGTCACTTTGATTGTGCAAGTGTTGAAAGGAGCCTAGAGACGATGAGAGTCGTGAGCAGATGCAAAGTACACTGACATACAAGTTACTGTGGGAGAAAATGTGACATGAAAATTCGACCCCTCTAAGTTATAACTAAGAGAGTTGAGTCCTCGGTTCATGGGTCCATTAGAGATGGATGGGTGGAGAAGGTTAGGTTTGACTCTACCCCTCAGGATAGAGTAATGGGAGATGAGTTCCATGTGTCCGATTTAGAGCACTATGTGAGGTACCCTGACCATGTGCTGAGCAATGAACCTAGTGAGCCCAAGGGAGGCTGACATGGCCTGAGTCACCTGTGTAGTTTATAGACGTCGGGATGAAAGGACTCAGAGAAAAGAATATGTGATAATAAAGGTTCTTTGAAAATGCCATGGGTACGGCAAAGCCACATAGAGGCCAATGATGGACATGGAAAAGTCTTATCCTGAATTGTTTGTTTGCTTGTTTGAATTTTGAGGACAAAATTCCTATAAGAGGGGAAGGATGTTATAACCCCAATTTTTGGGTTCAATTGGTGAGAAATGCAATTTCTCATATTAAGGATAATTGAACAAATTATGATGTGATTTGTTTTGAATAAATGGATTCCCTTCACAATAGCCTTGATTGGTTGCTTTGTGGGCTTTATTGGCTATTGGGCCCAATAACAAGGAAATAACAAAGAAAATTCAATTAGTAATTGAATAATTGAATATTTGAGAAAAGAAATATGTAGAAACCTTTAGAAGGCAAATCCAAAGAGGATTTCGTGTCTCTTGGGTTACTTGGGTACCAAGGAGACCAAGGTTACAAAAGAAGGCAATTAGAAAAGAAAAGGTTAGGTAAGTATTTCTTTATTAAGAAAGAAATTGGAAATGATGATAAAATGTGGAAAATGAGTGGAAAGAGGCATAAATGAGTTTTCTTGGTGAAAATTCGTATCCATGAGGTTTCTAATAATAATAGGAATACCAATAAGGAAAATAAAAGAGAAATAAAGAGAAATCCTCAAAAAGAAATAATTTAATGAGAAATAATCAAGATAATGTGAAATGATGCATTTAGATGTATCTAGAAGGATAATAAGTATCCTTAAAAAGTAATTTCGAAATAATAAAATTTCTTGGGATCCAAGGAGTCCCAATAAAGAGGAAAGAAAGAGAAAATACCAAAATTGTAAAATAAGAGGATAATGTGTTGCATTATTAATGAATTATGAGGTATTGTTAAAAAGAAATTAATTTTGATTAAAGGAAATAGAATTTCGTGTCAATGGATTAAAAAGCAAGGAAAGAGGGAATAAGTAAGAAGAAATTCAAATTCTAATATATCAAGGATAAAGGATATCAAAGGAATAATAAAGAAGAGAGAGAAAACTTTCTTTCTAAAGAAGGATTTGATTTCCTAATGGGACAAGACCTTGCAGCTTGATAGATGCACATCTTAGGGTGCGAAAACCCTCCCCTATAAAAGGGGTAGAGCTCAGAGGTGAGTTCTAGAGAGTTGCATGTATCCTTTCTTCCCTCTTCTTCATCTTCTTTGGCAAAACCCTAACAAGAGGGTAGACCAACCTCTGGGTCACGAGCATCCATGGGTTGAGTTGGACAGAACCGCGATGCTTCCACGACACCACGGGAAGCATGGCCATCTCCTCCGTGCTCTGGAACTGGTGTGGCAGCCAGCGTAGGGTTGCAGGTCGGCCTGAGTTGCAGAGCTTGGTGGGCTTGAGACAGCCACTCAAACCACGACATAAGGGTACCCCCCTGAGCGCGGAGGGGCGACGGAGGCAGGGGAAGGTGCCCTTGGGGTCGCCGGGGTCGGAGGTGAGGAGGAAGGGTCGCGCAAGACCCTGCTAGGGCGGCTGGGTGCACCGTCGAGAGGAGGAAGAAGAAGCTCGGGACGTTGGACCTTTTTGCCCTTCGCGGACTGAAGCAAAGACCGACTTAAAGGAGGGTAATCTGGTAATTCGGTTATGTTTCCAAAAGGAAGCGACGTTGCATGAGTCGGAGGTGACGTGGCACGATCTCATTGGTTGTGGTAAGTAATTTATTACAAAAATCATATCTAATGATTGGTAACTCCGATTAGGACAAGTAATATATGAATTTTGATCAGAAGAACACAAGGAATCCAATAAAAATAGTTTCGTAGCCTGAATCTGATCATATTTTGAAATATAGTGTAAATTACCATATTTAATGAATTAAAGATTAAGAAACCCTATTTTTGATATGATTAATTTGTTTAATAGGGTTTAATGGATCTTTAGAGTTGATATTAATCTGTTAAATGTAAAAAAGGAACATTGAGTTCAAAAAGGAAGAACTTTGTACGTGATTAGTCTAATTTAGGGTTTATGTGCTTAAATATGCATGAAATTTGAAAAGGGCATAAAGTTATCATCTTTAATGATTCAATTAAGGAAAAACCCTTAGATTTGATGGATAATTCAAGCTGATATTAACCTATTGTTAATGAAAGAGAAAATAGGATTTAAAAATATGATCTTTTTATTTATTTGGTTTAATTTAGGGTTCCGTGTATGATTATGCACTAATGAGCTTGAAAACCCTAATTTAGATGAATATGTCTTTTAATAGGTTTAATTGTGTAAATCCACGAATAAAATAGAGAAGTGATGATCCTAAGCCAATTGAAAGATCCTTAATGTGGATAATTTGAGTAATTAGGGTTTTTATGAATGGAAAAGGGTATTTTTAGGGTTTGTTGACCTAAAATGGATAAAGTTTGAGAAATTGGTCTAAGAAACCCTAAAGCATCCTAATGAGACTTAGAAACCTTAGAAAGGTGTCCCAAGTCAATAAGGAGTTGTTTGGGATACGCTTGTGACAATTAGACATTATACATGTTTTCAGGATCGATGTTTGCTTGATTGATTGATTGGCTTGCTTGATTGGACATCTAGTTGGATTTGGATAAATTGTTGCTTGAGATCTCCAAGATAGGTATGTGGTTACGATTATGAATAACCGCTATAGTTTCCCGATGGATTCCCGGATGTTTAATCACATTAAATGCAACTAAACTGTTGTATGTTTATTTATTTCATGCCATTATAAAGTGACTATGACTATCACATAATGTATATGCCGATAAACTCACATCCTGGTTCTCTCTGTGACATAATAGCTAACCTAGTACATGGCTACCTATGGGTAGGTCCATCAGGTTAGAGAAAGGTCTAGTACATGGCTACCTATTGGGTAGGTCCATCAGGTCTATGGATGACCTAGTACATGGCTACCTATTGGGTAGGTCCATCAGGTCTATGGATGACCTAGTACATGGCTACCTATTGGGTAGGTCCATCAGGTCTATGACTGACTTAGTACATGGCTACCATTGAGGTAGGACCATCAAGTCACAATGAGTTAGATATTGGGCTATCTTTGGATAGTGCCATGCGACTCTATTACCTAAAAGAGAGGTGATATCCATGTCCACTGCAGGGATAGCCCAGAGTTCGAGAATGTGTATGAATTGAGTTGTATGGCTTAAAATGTAATCTTGATTGTTAAATGATTAATTGAATGATTACATTGTTAACATAGTTGAACATTATTTGTTTCCTCCACATACCAGCTTCGACTGGCCGACGTTTTGTTTGTCGACATTTTAGGTACAATGAAAAGAACAAACAGTAAAGCGACACCTTGTGAATTCAAGAATTAAAGAACAAGGAGGAACTAGTTAGAATAGTTCAGCGGTGGTTAGAAGTTTAGCTTATTCCAATCTTTTCAAAGGTATGTAAAGAAAATTTTTATTACCATTTTCAGTATAGTATGTTAGAATATAATAATTGTTTATGGTTATATGTCGAACCTTTGATCCGTGATTAATGGGTGCGGATTCAACCTCTTGGTCTCCCTTAATTGGGGGTTACTGAAAGGTGAGGTCGTAACAAGAGATGACTCGAACTACCAGTCATGGTTCCATGTATCACTCGCAAGATGGGTATGTCTGATACACTGCTCTCTAACAAGTATCTATGTGCCTAGTTTGATATCAGATATTGTGACTAATGAGATTCAATCATCAACCAACACACACTCTAGTCTTAAGTTCTATTGATGTCTATAAGCCTTCCACAATAATATTAGACTAGGGACATAACAAGAATGCATATACTCTTGACATTTGTATGATCTCATCATTCAGGTCCTCAACCCAAAGACATATGACATTGAGTAGTATCATTCTTTAGACATTTATTATGTCATATCATTATTTTGTAACTGAATAAAAAAATTAGAAGATTGTCTTTATTACTAATCAAATTATTTACAAGATATGCCATTACAATCATCATATGATTGGCTCTCTGGGCATACATACCAACAAAAATAACATTGAAACTATGGAGGTAGATGAAGAATAAAGTGAACCACAATTCATTGTGCAATTTCAAATTCCACTTGTAGAACAACAACCTAGAAGGTCTATTAGGATAAGTTTGGAGGCAGATAGATTTGAATTTCTCATGACTCAGTTACTCGATTTGTTGGTCATGAATGATGATGAGCCAACAACCTACAATGAAGATATTGAGGGAACCAGATTTAAGTAATTGGCTTGAGTCCATGATATCTAATATGTAATCTATGTACTCCAACAAAGTATGGACTTTAGTAGATGAACCTAAAGGGGTAAAACCCATAGGGTAAAAATGAGTCTTCAAGAAGAAGACTGACATGGATGGTAATGTCCAAACCTATAAAGGACAATTGGTTGTAAAAATATTTATACAAGTTAAATGTGTTGACTATGAAACAACTTTTCACAAGTTGCCATGGTTAAATTTGTTAAAATCATGCTTGTAGTTGTAGCTTATCATGACTATGAGATTTGAAAAGTGAATGTTATAACTACTTCACTTAATGAGAGTCTTATGAGGATGTGTACATGACAGAACACAAAGTTTTTATCACTCCAAATGAAGCCAATAAATTTTGTAAGCTAAAAGGTCAACCTATGGATTGAAGCATGCAGTAAGAAGTTGGAATCTTCATTTTGATGAGACAGTTGAAGAGTTTGTCTTTATTCAGAATGAAGATGAACTATGTGTGTACAAAAAGGTTAGTGAGAGTATAATTTGATTTCTCATATTATGTGAATAACATATTATTGATGGGTAATGACATACCTACTCTACAATTGATTAATAATTGGTCGGGTAATACTTCTCCACAAGGACTTATGTGACACATTCTATATTCAAGGAATCAAGATCTAAAAAGATGGATCTGAAGGCTTATTGGCTCAAGCTAGAGTATATACAATGACATGATGCTGGATAGGTTTGATATGCATGATTCTAAGAGAGGAAACTTGCCCATGTCTCATGGAATAAGTATCTCTAGATCCTAATGTCCCAGCTCTTTGGAATAGTGGACATTCATGAGTAAGATTCCATATACATTTATGATTGGATCTATCATGTATGCAATGTTATGTACATGCCCATGTGTCTCGTATGATTTGATAATGACAAGTAGGTACCACTCAGATCCCACTGAAGGTCACGAGATAGTCAAGAAGAATATTTATGAAGTATTTTAGAAGAATGAAGGATCAATTATTGATATATGGAGATGAGGAATAGTTAGTCATAAAGGGTTACGTTGATGCAAGTATCCAAA
This sequence comes from Alisma plantago-aquatica, assembly GCA_963693085.1. Classification (NCBI taxonomy): domain Eukaryota; kingdom Viridiplantae; phylum Streptophyta; class Magnoliopsida; order Alismatales; family Alismataceae; genus Alisma; species Alisma plantago-aquatica. Next base: position 742,967,818 of record OY856413.1, read on the forward strand.
ATAACAAGGGTGATTATTGGTCACAATCAGGATTTCTATTTTGCCTTAACATTAGAGCTATAAGGTGGAAGATTTCCAAGCAAGAGACGGTGGGTGATTCTACAATAGAACACGAGTATATTGTCACATTGAATGCAATAAAGGAAGCAATATGGATTGATAAGTTTATTAGTGAACATAGGGTGGTTCCAACCATTGAAGACAGAATAGAGATTAACTATGACAACAATGGAGCCATTGCACAAGCTAAGGAACCAATATAGCACCAATGTTCCAAGCACATACTACATTGATATTATCTCATAGGTTGTACCATGAGGATATGTACATATTTGCATAGTACCAATTGGAATCAATGTTGTTGATCCCTTGATAAAGCAATTTCACAACAAAAGCATGATGGTCGTGTTATATCAATTAGAATTTTGTTCGTGAATGATTGAATCTAGTACAAGTAGGGCACTATTGGTTGTATGCCCTAAGAGAAATCACGTGATGTTGTCATAGGGATACATTATGTAGATTTGATTTCTAATAAAAGGAAATTATACTTGTTATAATTGTTTCATTTTGAGATAGTGAAAATATATCATAATATCATAAGAATGTATTAACTCGATGATAAATGGTTTGAGTTAAGGACCTAAATATGAGATCATATGTATACTCAAGAGTAGTAATTCTTGTTATGTCCCTAGTCAGTTATTATGGTGGATAATGCATGACAAAGATGATACATAAAACTAGTGTGAATGTTGGATGATCATTATGTCCCTTTAGTCATGATATTGTATATAAATTTAAATTCATAGGTACTAGTTAGAGAATAAGTAGCACTGGACTGACCCAATTTAAGAATGACTCATGAAATCCATGCCTTGACATTTAGGATCATGTCTCAATGTGGCAATGGTGATTATGATCCTTAGACTTGAAATCAATACAATAGTCACATGTCATTCAATGTACTTTAATACTACCCAATTTGACTCTTAATAAGGAATATAATTAAAGTAGTATTGGGTTTACTATGATACTATCAAATCATTATGAGTGATGTAGATAAAATGTGTCCCTCCAATATTGGAGTGATATCATGTCCACTTGATAAGTGCAACTTTGAAATGAATGGCCATGCTCATGTGAGTCAATATGTGATATTGAGCTCACATAATATCAATAGTCTACTTTAGTCCAAGAAACACAAATTCAATGTTAAGAGGATGAAAATACATACCTTAGTTTATATGTGTATATCTATGACAAATGGATTATATGATTAAGGTAACATTGGTCACTTATAATTTAAAGTTGTTCTCAATTTATTCCTATTATTGGGGTATCAATGATGTGTGTCTAGATACCAATATTTGCTTGTGAGGTTTTGAATATAATTTCCAATGTAATAAGGTACTTATGGGGTCACACACAAAAGGATGCTTAGAGGAATTGAAATTTGCAATCATATATATGATCAGAATGATTCTAAATCATGTACAAATTGATTTCCATCGATTGAGTGGCAAAGAAAGGCACTCAGCTAACTAGACTATTTAAATTAACTGATTGGTTGTATGCCAATTTGCCGATTGATCACCAATTAGGCAAGTGACCATTCCACTGTCTAGATATTCCAGTTTGGGTGAAATTTGGTTGAATAAGAATTGAAAATAGTTGAGTGATTTGGATTAAATTGAGAAATTCAAATCGTGACTTGCTGACTAAACAAACCAGGTGACTGGATAGTATAGTTGTCAATTGGGTTAATGAGTCATCTAATTCATATTTAGAAATTCAAATCAAAATATGACTTGTTGACTAAAAGAACCAAATAACTAGGTAGTCCAATTACTGATTGGGTTCATGAGTCATACGATTCATTAATGAATCGGTCGACTGGGAAGTTTGTCAAAGTTTTCTAGTTTGTTTCTATTTGTGAATTGTGATTAGGAACATGATTGGATTTTGGAAAATTCAAACCCATGACTCTCCTATATGAAGGTGTGGACGTTCAAGGGGAGACACAAATATTGTGAGACAAGTTGTCTAAGAGTTCTTCCTATTGGGGAGGGGAAAACTCCATTCAAGGACAACAACCTATAACAGGAGGAGAATGAGAGCCTAGCACATCGAGGACTTTGAGTTCTGCTTTCTCATGGTGACCAAGGTGGTGCATTAAGAGTTTCTAAATCAGTAGGGACAATGTAGAGGCCAAGTGCCTTGAGCAAAGGCTTAATATAAGTAACTTCTCTAAGTATAAAACATGGTGTTAATGTGTCAATGAGGTGACAACAACAACCACTTGAGATCCGGATTCAGTTGTACAAGTTCTATACTAACATAAGACATGTCTAGTTGTTGGACAACTAGTGTGCACCACGGTATATATCCCTTCTATGTGTTTGATATATTGATGTTTTATGACTACAAAAAATCTATTGGGTTAAGAGTTTTCTTGGTAAAAAAACTGTAATGCTTGGCCTAAAGCTCTAGTAGAGTTTCAGAAATGATGATTGGTCCCACATATCATCATTAGTCTTAATTGCACACTTTTTCCTCACTCACTCACAATCTAGGATCAACTTCCTGACTGGCTACCCATCCTAGTACTAACCACATCATTCGTACTCATGGAATCCCTAAAAAGGAGGTGTAACTTGGTAATATGGATAATCTAATTGTTCCTTTTAATATCATTTTATCCAAGGCCTCAAATCTTGAGACATTACAATATCCTCCACTAAGATTCTTAACGTCCTTGTCAAGGCTCAACTCTATGGCCTCATAATATTTCTCCATTTCAGTGCAGACCCAGAATGTCCCATGGACACCCAGATCCCAATCATGGCTAGCAGCAAAAGAGTGGCTACATCACCATATACAACCCTTTCCAACATACCTAGACTACACGGATCAAGACTAGCATGCCACATGATCATGTGGGCCCCACCTATTGGAGGGGTTATGGTTCTGATACCATTTGTACCCGAGGCCACTACCCAAGGCTCTAGTAGAGTTTCAAGAATGATGGTTGGCCCCATAGACCACCACTAACTTTATTGTGAGCTTTTTCCTTAATCACGCACAAGCCAAGATCAACTTCCCAATTGGTCACCCATTCTAGTACTACTCTGGGATGAGCATGCTTAACAATAGAGTTCTTAGTGTAGACTCCTTCAAAAAGAGGTGCACCTTGGTTGTATGTATAGTCTAATCATTCCTTAAAAATATTTCATCTAAGGCCTCAAATCCCAGGACGTCACAAGCCCCTTCCTTCAATACCCTACAACTACAACTTCACTAACTTTGATCATGTGTCTACGACTTCTTGTAGTGAGGGTGAACCTAATATTGTTTTCACTATTTGTGCTTGTTATGACTTTTGGGTGCAATGTCCTATAGCATTTGCCCTCAATTGTTCATTGTTGATTGTGTTATAATTTTTTCTAAGTACAATCAAAAGGGTATTGAGCTTTGTAGGTTGCATGTTATTGTGCCCTTACATGCCAATCTTGAAAACCCTCCTACATATAAGAGGTAGAGTTGAGATGATCTTAGTAGGACCTGTAACCCTAACACCTCATGTTGGCTATTTCAGCTTGCCTTGTTGTTGTAACTTAGTAGGTACACACCAAGCACTACTACATTTTTGGCTTCTAATGTCACTTTTCCTTACGTCGGTTTCACAAAAAAACTGACACTAGATATTATACAATGTCAGTTCTCTAACACAAACATCACCATTGTTCAAGTCCAACTGATTAAGAAAATACATGGGTACCACTTTTCTATTAACGTCGGTTGGCTTTCAAAAAAATCAACATCTAAAATAACCGGTGAAATACAATTTTTTGGGAGAAAATATTTGCCTCCAAAAACTTTTAGATGATCGTCGATTTGTATTGAACTGACGACAAACATTATCACGTGAAATAAATTTTGCTCCAAAATACTTGAGGTGTCAATTTCTTTTCCACAGATTTGACATTGATTCATAGGAAAAACCACGAAAAATATCACAATCAATGTCGGTTTCTCCTCAAGAAGTTGACATCAAAGTGTTCGCGCACATCCGCGAGAAATTTGTTCCCCCCAAATTGCATACTAGTGTCGATTTTTTCTTCAAAAACTGACATCTCAGTCCCTACCGAGGTCGATTTTGTTTCATCTGGATAGTTGCCTCTAGCATCGGTTTAATAAAGTAGACTCGACATCCATGTCACTAGGTGTGGTGTCAGTTTTACATAAACAACCGATGACTATCTTCATTAATAAGTATGATTTTTTTCATTCGGAAATGACCTCTTACATCAGTTTTTTAGATGAAACCAATGTCTAAGTCACTAGGTATGGTGTCGGTTTTACATATACAACTGACGACTATCACCATTATTGAGGCCAATTTTTTTAGTTTGGATAATGTCCTCTTGCATCCATTTTTTTGGATAAAACCAACGTCTAAGTCGGTAGGCTAGGTGTTGTTGCTTTTATGTGAACTGACATCTATTATCTTAGTTGTTGGTTTTGATAGCAACTGACGACTATGTCCTACTTAATACCACCCATGAAATTTCTTTCCCCCATTCTCTATTTCATTTCTCCCCCAATACCTAGCTCTGGTGATTTGTGCTCTGCTGCTTATGTGCTTCAGTGATCCGCTGCTCCTGTGCTCTAGTTGTTATACTCACCATTGTCCACGGTTTGCTCACTGCTACAACCACCACTGGAGCTCACCATCACTATCTTGCTGCTATGGTCGCTTTTGGATCTCCCCATCAAGTGAGATGGCCATTGTGGTTGCTGCTTGCCATCACTGGAGGCATCGCCATCATTGGAGCTAGCCACCACTGCATGAGAAGCTAGCCTCCTCTGGTGCCTGAGGTGCTCATACTTCCAGTCTATGTTTCCATCACTGGAGTCACCATTGTTTCCAGCAGAGACCAAGGTATTTTTTTATTTTTTATTTAAATGACAACATATAAGTCTCATTTCTTGCATCTTAAATGTTATTTATATACAGTGTTGCATGATTAATGTTTGGATTAATTATTAATAATCTGAATCTTTATTAGAACCATGTTGTCTAATGAGAAATTTGAATACTTGATGAGAGAAAATAACCTAAGATTGAGAATCTATAGGAGAAATATTATGATGCTTATGGGGAAAGGAAAAGTGTATATTTAAAATATATAATGAATGATAGGGTGAATGTGACTTATGGATTTATTGGTTTTTATTTACATGCAATTGATATGAATCGTAAACCTTAATTGTGGGCATATATATATGTTGGCCTAGAAACCCATCTGAGATTTATTCATTAGTAGTAAATCTTGGATAGTCCCCAATTTGGGACTGTTCTTGAACACTTGATCTCACTTAGGATGTAAGTGTATAATGTATATTTAGTTTTCAAGATGTTTCTTCAACACTTCCCAGGGTTCTCTAAGTACATATGTTGGTGGACATTTACCCAATTACATTGGTGTACTTGGAGAACTACGGAGAAATGCAACCAAAATTTTCTTGAAAATCGAATACACATTATACACACTTACTAGTGAGATTATCTATTCAAGATTAATATAGGTGGTAAACAAATTCATTTTTGAACCCTAAACCCTAATTTGTAAACCATAAACCCTAATATATAAACCCTTATCCCTAAATCCTATATATTAAACCCTAATTTGTAATCCCTAAACCCCAATCGTGTAAACCCTAAACCCTAATACTTATTTTCTCTTTGATCATAGAATGGATAGATCATGGATGTCCATTCCAAATCGCAACACCCTGGAGTTTATTACTGGTCTTGATCAGTTTATAAGATTTGTGGAGGAACATAGGAAACAACCTGGAGATATGTTCTATAGTCCATGTAGGCATTGCGGTAATAACTTGAAAGTCAACATTGTTGATGAAATCAAAAGTCATGTCATGTCCAACGAGATTGTACAGGGCTATAGATATTGGTACTGGCATGGAGATATTCACACCATGAGATCAATAGATCATGTTGATAGCAATTTTGTCTTTAAGAAGAAATTGTCTTTGATGATGTAGATGTGAACGAACCGGTTACGATAGACATGGTTGATGTGATGCTTAATAGTTGTGGGGTAGAGCACACCGATCCACCTTTCTTATTTAGAAACATTGTGCATGAAGCTAAGAGACCATTATACATAGTTTGTACTAAGTTTACGAATCTTAATGATGTGTTGGGATTGTCCACTCTGAAGGCTAACAATAGATGGAGCGACGAAAGCTTCGCTCCATCTATTGTTGTATTTATTGAAAGAAATTCTTCCTAAAGGCAATGAACTTCCAATCTCAACAAACGAATTAAAGAAAATGTTATGCCCAATGGGAATGAAGGCTAAGAAGATACCTACATGTCTGAATGACTGTGTGTTATTTCAAAAGGACTATGTCGATTTGAAAGATTGTCCAAAATGTGGGTCGTCAAGGTATAAAATGATGACTTTAGGGAAGTCTAAAACTAGCTTTTCTTCCATGACAATGTTGTACTACCTATAATACCATGATAACAATGCTTGTTTGTCAATCCCATGGATGCTGATAATTTAAGGTGGCATGTAGAGGTAAAGAAAAATAATGATGGGATCCTACGACACGCCTCTGATTCCCCACAGTAGAAGAAGATTGATTTATTGCACCCTGAATTTGGTGAAGAAGTCAGGAATCTAAGAGTTGGGATTTGTACTGATGGGATGAATCCATATGGCACATTGAGCAGCCAACATAGCACTTGACATGTTATAATTTTTATATACAATATTCCTCCCTGGTTGTGTATGAAAAATAAGTATGTTATGTTGTCATTGTTGATATCAGGCCCTAAATGCAACATCCCTGACCTGGATTTTGCCTTAACCCTAAGAGTTTTGCTTAAGCAAGTTAATTAGATCCTTAATTTTATCTTGTGAAAAGTAATTAAGGCCCAAGAGGAACCTATGTTTCAATTTTGGTCCTGTTTGAATAATGTTGAAGCAATGTTTACTTATTTTGGACTAAAGTGCAAATTACCCAAGTTGAAGGGATAACTTGAAAATGTTACATTATTAAATGTTCCTCATGTGTTGAGTCATCATGAGAATGAAGATGATGCAGAGGTATGGCTTGAGAAAGCCTGAGTACCAAGAAAGAGCTGATAAAGCAATGTTTGTGCATTAAAACCCAGTTTTGGTGTAATGTGCAATTTACCTAAAACTTAGGGTTCAATATGCAAATTACCACTTCAAAATAGTCTCTAATGTTTCTTGGCATCATGTAGAGCAAATAAAATGAGAGGGGCATCTCATTTGTATCACTTTGAAGGAGAGAGAATCTTAATATTAAAATAATCAAGATTTAAGCATAATTGAAACCCTAATTCAATTTAATGCAAAAATAAATAAAATAATTGAAGGGACTTCAACCAAAAACGATATGGTTGAATTTGATTAAGTGTTAACGTCCTTGTGCCTTGCAAAGGCAACGAAAATATCCAAAGGAATGGATAATTCACTCACATTATTAAAAGAAAAAGTAATATCCACTAACTTATGGATATTACTATTATATGATTAAGGTGCTTAATTTTATTTTCCTTAATTCATGGATAATGAATAGGAATTCGGAGGTGATAAAGATATCTTTGCATGCAAGGAATTGATAGGGAGGAGGTGGCACTAATTTTGGAATTAAAATATTTTTATAAGGCATTTTCGCTCTCATTGATTTCCTTATAAAAACACCTTTTACAACTCAAATCAAAGGCTTTTTCGAATCCACTTCTTATCTTTGCTTGAAAACTGACCAAGTGAGCTTTGGAGGATCAGGAGGACTACCCCCAACCTGTTGGTAAGCTTCTTGACCTTCTTTCACCTTGATTTCATGGTGGAAATCGAAAATCAATGCATGATTTCTTCTTATCTCAATCCCATCTTCAATTCTAACCATTCCTTTTCACTCAAAGCTTGAGGAAGAGCCTTGGGATAGTGAAAGGAGTTGCATACATCATTGTTGACGTGAGCTTGAAGCTTCAAAGCTCAATTGGAGGCGAGTTTTATAACTTGAACCCTTACTATTGTTATTGCATTCAATTCCTTATCAATTGTTGATCATTTGTTCTTCTTGAAATTCACTTGATCAAATCAATAGAACCACTATGAAAATTACAGAAAAAGTATGAAGGATATTATCTTGATGATTATGACATCATCCTAAGCACACACCTCAAAAATATCCTAGGCAAACGGTTTTAAGACTTTGGTCCAAACGGTTTCACCAAACTGTTTGGAGACCAAACGGTTTGCAAACCGTTTGGAGGATTAGATGCCAAACCATTTGGAAGGGTTGACCATTTGAGGTCAGGACCCTAGTACATCTTGTATGATGATCTAATGGATCCAATAGATTAATTCAATGTATAGACGATCTTCCAATTAGAAACCCTAATCGGGTTAAGTGCTGAAATTTTAATTGATTGATTTAAAACTTTGGGTTGATTAACCCAAACGGTCTCGAGATCGTTTGGAGATCACCCAAATGGTCTCAAGACCGTTTGGAGGTCTAGGGTTGAGTATGGTTGAGTTTTTGAAGAACCAAAGCTAGTAAATTGAAATACAAGCAATGGTTCAATTGGTGATCAATCTAATAATCTAAACCCTAATGGAATTTCACAAATTTCAATGATGGGATGGGGAAAACGGTCTCAACACAATTTGGATGTCATCCAAATGACCTCAAGACCGTTTGAGGTCAGGTCATATCATAATTTGATGAAGATTGACTAATTTCAATTGAATCGATTCTACAATGTTAATCATTGATGGTTCCTCGGTTTCAATACCCTAATTGATGGTGTCTTGATTATAAACCCTAGTTCAATTGGGTTTAAAATTCTAATTGAAGGCCTAATTGAAGGGTGATTCAATTATTCAATTGAAGAATAAATTAGTAGTTCAATTGATAGATGGTTCAATGAGTGAAACCCTGAATTGATTAAGTGTTGAAAGACCTTTTTGGTCCATTCAGTTTTGAGGAGGTTTGGACCAAACGGTCCCAAACCGTTTGGAGACCCAAGTCCAATCGGTTTCAACACACTTTTTGCACAAACGGTTTCAAACCGTTTAGAGAGTAAAGGAATCAAGAATGATTAGTGATTCAATGTGATCATATCAATTGAAAACTTATTGTGATGGAAGATCAATTGACCCTATAATTGTTACTGATTTATCTCAAAGTTAATCACTAGGGTTGTACCTTTAAGGTACTAAATGATTGGTAACCTTAGATAAGTTATTACTTGAAGCTTAAGTAAGTAATATTTCAATACAGATACACTATGTCAACCCTAATTGAATATACTTAATTGAAGGGTTGGTTGACTTAATCTAACCAAGCTTGACATAGTCAACATCCTAGAGGGAATGAGAGAGAGGAATCCATACATGTAGGATAATCATGTAATGGATAAGCCTCAACACCTTCAATATGAATAAACTATGAATTTAGGGTATGATATTTGATGAAGAGATCGTGAAACCCTAATCAAGAAGATTGATGAACCTTAACCCTAATCTAGGGTAAAGATGTAACCATAATCAAGGGTAAAAACCATGAGAAATTCTAACTATGGGTAATGGAATATGAAATCCTAATTGGGATGAATAGAATGTTGACTCAAGGTCAATTAGGTCAATGTTGACTCACGTCTAAATTGACTAAACCCTTGTTTTGATGATGACTAACCATTCCACATATTGGTGTCTAATGCTTCTACATTGAGTGATTTCAGATTAGGTTTAGACACACTCCAAATGCCCTAACTTGCGCATATCAAATTGGAGAAAAGACAAGTCAAAATAGCTACAAGTGTGCAATTTGGGATCTCTATGTAAATGACCTTAGAATTGCTTTGTAATCACTTGTAATGATTGTATGACTTGTAATTAAGCTTAGAAAAATTATTGGGACACAAAAATCCATCGTTTGTATGGTCAAACAAAAGTTCCAAAATTTCCCAACAGGGTTTTTGTCGGCCGAATTACAAACTCGGCCGATCCATGAAATCTGGAACTTTTGTGGGATTCGGCCGAGTTGCAAACTCAGCCGATCCACCATTCGGCCGAGTTGCAAACTCAGCCGATCCATGGTTCGGGTGAATTGCCTTTATGGAAACTCGGCCGATCAGACTGTACGAAAAAGTGCAGAAAAGTGATTCTAGCCGTTGTGGAGTTGCAACAAGTGAAAATAGATCCATTTCAAGCCACAAAATGGCTAGTTTTCATTCTCATGTGTTCCCAAAGGCTAAGAGGCATCCCCAGCTATAAATAGGACCCCTTGGGCTTCATTCCAAGGTTGAGCATTCATTGCAAACTCTTTGTGAGGTTCCTATTCTATAGTTGAGTGCTTCCTACAGCCTCCTCTCTCTCTCTAAGCTTAATCACTTGCTACATCCATTAGAGTGAGTAGGAAATCTGTAAGAGAGCTAGTCTTATTTGTATATCTTGTGAGGCTCTCACTTCCACCACCTCCCCATCTCTCATTTCCTATCTTGAAGATGAAGGTTCTCTCTCTTGTCCAAGAGAGGTGAAGAAGAACAAGGGAAGGAGTCCCTTGGTGAAGATCAAGGCTGAAGACTTGGAGCTAGAGTGGGTAAGTCCTTGGAGAAGGCAGAAGACTCAAGCTCAAGTGGGTAAGTCCTTGGTGGAAAGCTTCTCCGAGTGAAGGTGAAGTCAAAGGCGGAAGATCCAAGAAGAGTGGGTAATTCCTGCAAGGCCGAAGACTTGTGCAAGAGTGGGTAAGTCCTTGGAGAAGGCCGAAGACTCTTGCAAAGTGGGTAAGTCCTTGGTAAGGTTGAAGACTCTTTGTATTGGATAGGTAAGTCCTTTGTTGGTCATGTATTGTATGTCTTATTAATGAATATAAGAGTGCAATTGTTTGAAGTCCTAGAGGTTGACCTCTCTAGGCAAGTGGACTGACACACTTCTAGTTTGAAGTGTGGAACCACTCTAAATACCTTGTCTAATTGGTGCATGTTCAATCTCTCTTATCCTTGCTATGCATGATTTAGTTGCACTCAAATTACCTATTTAGCAACCTTATCTTGTCATATATTTTGAAGGTTTAATGAGTTTTGCTTAAGTGCTTTCAGATCTATTCACCCCCCCTCTAGAGCACCTAAGTCACCCATCTAGGATCCAACATAGAAAACCCTAGTTGAGGGTGATTCCATGAGAAACCCTGGTTAAGGGTGATTCCATGAGAAACCCTAGTTGAGGGTGATTCCATGAGAAACCCTAATTGAGGGTGATGCCATGTGAAACCCTAGTTGAGGGTGATTCCATGAGAAACCCTAATTGAGGGTGATGCCATGTGAAACCCTAGTTGAGGGTGATTCCATGAGAAACCCTAATTGAGGGTGATGCCCTGTGAAAACCTATGCAATTGTATGATGTGGATCCCTATTACAGGGTAAAGGTATATGAAACTCTACTTTTGAGTTATAATACATGAAGCCCTAATCTTGGGAAATATGATGATAAACCATAATCCTAATTATTGGATAATGGTATGAGAGAATCCCTGATGATACAATAAGGGATAATACCTTATAAAGGTGAAATATATCAAGTAGTTGATATTAGGCAACTTTGTAGTAAGCCATGCCTTAACATGAGATGAATCCATATCATTAAAGATAGTTGGACAATCCTTATGTGTGACATATGCACTTTATGATAAAAGTGATAGGTTAGAGGATGAAAGTATTAAGATGAGGAAATACCTTAATACAAGATAAGTTGATAAGCTCAAATAAGTTAGAAGTAATAAAGAAAGTGATACATCAAGATATGATAGAAAACACATTTAGCATTTCAGGGTTGACATACCTTGATGCACCTCAAATTCAATATATGTGGATAAGAAACACAAGAATTGTGTGTTATGTAAATTGTTACAATAAATATGTAATGAATTCAATGCACTTTGACAAGTGTTGACTAACATACTATGAGAAAGGGGTTAAGCCAAGATAGTGAGTATGATGTATTCACACTATGGTAAGGATGAGAGATGAACTCATACCTTGAATTGATAATCATTAGTGACACATGATGAGAGTTATAAGCATGAGAAAATACTTATGATATCAATGAATGCTCCTAGAGGAGTGGAACAATAAATTAGGGTTGGATTGATAATATAAACATAAAACCTTAATTAATGTGAAATGGGGAACCCTAACCCTAATTTTGGGTAAAGGGATGAAAAGCCCTATTTGATGGTAAACCCTAACCATGGTAAGGGAATTCTGGTGTTACTATGGTATTGCATGGTGTGATGTGAAATTATCATGACTGTTATCATGTGTATTAACCATGCAGATATCATGAGATGATGAACATAGCCAGATTTGAGTTATGATACTTAAATAATAGAAATGTTGATTGGCCTTGTATGCCATTATGTTTTTGTTGCTTAGTAAGAAGTAACAAGATGTGTATGAGCTTTATGAGCCATTATATTAATTGTTGCCCAATGAGAGGTGACAAGATGTACAGTGGCCTGGTGAGCCAGTGAAATGCTTGTGTAACAAGTATAATATATACCTTGGTCAAATGACCTGAAGGTAATAGTTACCTAAGAAGTGGTAACATGTTTAGTCATGAACTGAGGGTTTGAATGCCCAAATTCAGTAATCATGATGATGATATTGTTGAGAAGTGAGATATTCCAAGTAATGAGATAAGGGATAGAGATCCCAATGTTTTACAAAGTTTTGAAAAGTATTTATGGAAGTATTACATGTTTCTTTGTAACATTTGTCATAATAATTCCTGTTTGAGAACTTGATTGATGCTAAAAGAATATGATAATGTACTTAATTAATTAAGTGAAATCATATCATGTAGAGCCCTGACCATAGATCAATCATCGTCAGTAATTTGGTGATGGTGAAACGGGTTTCTCTGCGGCAAAAACCCAGAATGCATATTTTTGAATATGTGGGGGTTGATGGGCGAACATATCATTTTGTCCTAATGGGGGAATTGATGGAAGGTAAACATTAAACCTCTCAATCCTTCATTGTTTGTACTGGGATGGATGTATCATGAATCTCCCGATGATTGGGATAGATGCACTACACATCTCCCAATAATATTAATGCAGGATCGATGGAGGTAAACATGAAATCTCTCGATCGTGAAGAGAGTACAAACGCCGTTGTAGCTCTATAGCGAAGTTGCCAGTATACCCTGGAAAGCTATGTAGCAGAGACACAAGATGTCTTACATGTGGTCTCACATTGACTGAGATGTGGGAGGTCATGGAAGCCGGCTCTTCCATTGATGTTGTATGGCACCGATTTCGACTTCGCAATGGTTGGTTGGAGTATGAGCGGTATACCTCATCTCCTCAAGGCATAAGTGTGATTGTAAAATGTAATCATCCGTATAGCATGTTTGCTTAAGGATTGAATACGGAAATTTACTGGATGTTGTTACATTTCTTTTATGCATCTCTAGTTGATAGATGTTAGTTATATCTCTTTATATTCATTTCAAGTAGATGGATGAATTACAACTCTACTATGAGAAGATGCAATGTTCTCCTTAGGAGAGGAGATTACTTCACTCTGTTCATACAGTGATTTATCTGTTAATTAATATATAAGATTTCTCTGCTCAGTTTTATTCTAATAAACTGCAATAATAATGTTTTGGCAGAGAATTATATCTCTCGCTGGGGAAATTTACAATTGTCTCACCCCCATGGGATCCAATGTTTTTAGATGGACGCGGACAAGGAAATAGAATCCACACAGCAGAGAAAGGACGGAAATAGTAGGGACAGCAGTGAGATCTCAGGTGGAGATACTGTCTGTCAAGTCATATAGATAGTAGTCCTATGTGTCGTCTCTATACTCTCAGGTCCTTAGAGTTAGTAGTTAGTGCTTTTAATGAATCGATCTGAGATTTTGGCTTGATGCCTCGAGGTTCTTATACTGCTTGTGTACAGTTCTAACAGGGCAGTTAATGTTTGTAATCCTCGAGAAGAGATGGTACAAGATATGTACTTAGGAACCAGGATGTAAATGTTATACATTGGTTCTTGATGAAAGAGTTTTCCTATGTTTGGATCTATTTGCAAAAAGGTTTTAATTTTTAGTGATTTTTTAGTAATTTTGCTGTTAATAATCGCTTCTGCTTAAGTAAATCATGTTTTGTAAGTTGGATGCCACAATTTAGTGGTATCAGAGTTCTAGGTTCACTAAGTCTACAGAGACATAGGATTAAGTAGTAGAGTTTTTTCTAGTGTCTTCCAGTGTATCTCATAGTATCTTCTACTCATATAGGAGAAGAAGAACTTAAAGATGCCTGGATCACACGAAGAACATGATGATGAAAGCAGCATTGCTGCACCAGGAAGTGGTGCAAGGGACTAGACTAGGAAGGAAACAGTATCTGAATATCCTCAGGTGAACCAAGCAATGATAGAGAGCCCAACTTTCCAAGCTCTGTATGGGAAATTTAGGGCAGTTGTGATGCATGTAGTGGACCATGCATTAGTAATGCAACCCAGATTACCAACCCCCAATGATGAAGTTATGGGCTCCAATAGGATTCCTAGTCAACATCAACATGATGAAGCAATAGAAAAGGTGGGAAGGAATAGGTCACAACCCAAAAGCAAAAATTTCTATAGGTGTAGGAAGCCTGGACATATTATGAAGAATTGTCCAATAAAGATTAAGGAAGAAAGAATTAAGAAAAGGCTTATCCAAACTCAAGAACAGAGGCCTAGTAGTTCCAAAAGGAAGAAGTTTTTGGTACCACCAGTACAACCAAAGCCTAGCTCACAAAGTCAATGGCTACTTGGAAAGGGTAAAGAACCTTCTAGACCACATCTAAAGCCCAGAATTTGCTACCAATGTAGACAGGTAGGACATCTGGCAAGAAATTGCTCAGCCAGAAATGTTATGGTGAATCAAGCCATGAGGCAGAGTCAGCAGGACTCTCATAAGAAGTGGTCTAGTAGTAGTACTCGAGGACGTGGACAGACATCCCAGGCAAGGTTCTATGAAAAGAATAAGCCTGAGGCAGCAAATAACTGTGAAATGAAACAGGACAGACAAAATAATATCATTCTAATATGTCTTTTTATGGTTTCCTAAGTTAAATTGAGAAAGTAGTTGATTGCGTTTTCCTTGATTAGTCCTATGAGGACTTACATTTTGTACAGTAACATTATAAATGTTTCATATTGTTCTTACCTCTATAAAAAGGATGAGGTATAGAAGAGATGTCTGGATAAAATCCAGGAATGTTAAATCTTATGCTTGTGATAATATGAAAAGGAAGGAATGTGATAGTATACAAAGTGCATACTACTTAATCTCATTATTTATATACCCTGGCCAGGTATACAACCATTGATGATAAATTGAGTATGGAAACTCTTAGATTGTTATCTTTTTGATTGCTCTGATCAAGTAGTCATTCTGAGACAATCTAGTGAGTATCATGAAATTAGAAATATGGAATGGAAAAATGTGGCATATCCTAAAGAATAAGAAAGAGAAATCTGAGATAATCTCAGATGAGTATTTATGTATGAGGAAGTAAAAAGTACACTCCTCATAAGTTAAGAATGAGAACAAGGGAGGTGATCCATGTTCAATAAAGTTTGTGTGTATAATAAAGATCTTTTCCCATAATGAGGAAATGGGAAATGTGATGAGATCATAAGATGCTCATGAACATGTTAGACAATAACAAAGAAAGGAATAATGTTATGTAATCATCCTTATAAATTCTTATGATGAGGGCAAGGAACCTAGGATGAGACAAAGAGTAAATAATTCATGAAATAATAAGAGGAATATGATTCCCTGTTTACTTTCCTTTCAGGGACATGGCAATCAAGTGGGTCTCAGGATACTTGATGTGCATAAGATAAAAATGTTCATGTGATGGATACTTAGAAAAGTATTAGTTTATCTTGGACTTTGGTTCCAAGATAAAGATATGTGTAACAAGTAATGTCCCTAGATGAAAGGAAGATATATATATATATATATATATATATGTGTGTGTGTGATGTGTTTTCAACACATGTGACAGATACCAAGGTATGAGATCCTGGTATCTAAAGAAATACCATATGATTTATGTTGGCTAACCTGGAATGGTCAACCATGAAATCACTTTAATAGTATGAACATCACATGTTAGGGGTTTATGCTTTTTATAATTGAAGATATCTTCAATATAAGTTTTTAATTGATAAGTAATCTCTCCTTATGATAGGAGAATGTACAACTAATAAGATAGTTAGTACAAGTAACAAGGAAATCTAGTATTGTGTCACTAGGTGAGACGACACAATCAAGGTATGAAACAAGAGGGAGACAGAACATAATTGTGATCATAAAATTGAAATGCTGAATTAAATAAGGAGCATGGGAGACTCCTCAAAAAATCTGTCACTTGAAACTGTAAATTAAGAAAATAAGTGTTACCTGAAACAAAATTAATTCCACAGTTAATAATAAAAAGGACAGTGGAGTATGTGTCCCATGTGAACCACTCTATGATAAACTTTTGTGGAATAACTTTGTGTTGATCAAAGCTTTATGGTGTCTCCATAACAATGAAATGTTATGTGTAAACAAGATAGTATGTTGAATGAATAATATATGTCTTCCTTTATCTAGGATTTCGGGGATGCAATCCTTGTTAGGGGTTTATAATTTGTAACATCCCTGACCTGGGTTATGCCTTAACCCTAGGAGTTTTGCTTAAGAAAGTTAATTAGATCCTTAATTTTATCTTGTGAAAAGTAATTAAGGCCCAAGAGGAACCTATGTTTTAATTTTGGTCCTGTTTGAATAATGTTGAAGCAATGTTTGCTTATTTTGGACTAAAGTGCAAATTACCCAAGTTGAAGGGTTAACTTGCAAATGTTACATGATTAAATGTTCCTCATGTGTTGAATCATTATGATAATGAATATGATGTAGAGGTATGGCTTGAGAAAGCCTGAGTACCAAGAAAGAGTTGATAAAGCAATGTATGTGCATTAAAACCCAGTTTTGGTGTAATGTGCAATTTACCCAAAACTTAGTGTTCAATATACAAATTACAACGTAAAAATAGTCCCTAATGTTTCTTGGCATCATGTAGAGCAAATAAAATGAGAGGGTAATCTCATTTGTATCACTTTGAAGGAGAGAGAATCTTGATATTAAAATAATCAAGATTTAAGCACAATTGAAACCCTAATTCAATTTAATGCAAAAATAAATAAAATAATTGAAGGGACTTCAACCAAAAAAGAGATGGTAGAATTTGCTTAAGTGTGAACGTCCTTGTTCCTTGCAAAGGCAACGAAAATATCCAAAGGAATGGATAACTCACTCACATTATTAAAAGAAAAAGTGATATCCACTAACTTATGGATATTACTATTATATGATTAAGGTGCTTAATTTGCTTTTCCTTAATTCATGGATAATGAAGAGGAATTCATAGGTGAGAAAGATATATTTTCATGCAAGTAATTGAGAGGGAGGAGGTGGCACTAATTTTGGAATTAAAAGATTTTTATAAGGCATTTTCTCTCTCATTGATTTCCTTATAAAAACACCTTTTACAACTCAAATCAAAGGCTTTTTCGAATCCACTTCTTCTCTTTGCTTGCAAACCGACCAAGGGAACTTTGGAGGATCAGGAGGAAGACCCCCAACCTGTTGGTAAGCTTCTTGACCTTCTTTCACCTTGATTTCATGGTGGAAATCGAAAATCAATGCATGATTTCTTCTTATCTCGATCCCATCTTCAATTCTAACCATTCCTTTTCACTCAAAGCTTGAGGACGAGCCTTGGGATAGTGAAAGTAGTTGCATCCACCATTTTTGACGTGAGCTTGAAGCTTTAAATCTCAATTGGAGACGGGTTTTATAACTTGAACCCTTACTATTGTTATTGCATTCAATTCCTTATCAATTGTTGATCATTTGTTCTTCTTGAAATTCACTTGATCAAATCAATAGAACCTCCATGAAAATTACAAAAAAAATATGAAGGATCGTATCTTGATGATGATGACATCATCCTAAGCACACACCTCAAAAATATCCTAGGCAAACGGTTTTAAGACTTTGGTCCAAACGGTTTCACCAAACCGTTAGGAAACTAAACGGTTTGCAAACCGTTTGGAGGATTAGATCCCAAACCGTTTGGAAGGGTTGACTGTTTGAGTTCAGG
The DNA here is from genome assembly GCA_963693085.1 of Alisma plantago-aquatica. Taxonomy (NCBI): domain Eukaryota; kingdom Viridiplantae; phylum Streptophyta; class Magnoliopsida; order Alismatales; family Alismataceae; genus Alisma; species Alisma plantago-aquatica. The sequence goes on from OY856413.1 coordinate 742,986,108, forward strand.
ACCCTAGTACATCTTGGATGATGATCTAATGGATCCAATAGATTAATTCAATGTATGGACAATCTTCCAATTAGAAACCCTAATCGGGTTAAGTGCTGAAATTTTAATTGATTGATTTAAAACTTTGGGTTGATTAACCCAAATGGTCTCAAGACCATTTGGAGATCACCCAAACGGTCTCAAGACCGTTTGGAGGTCAACCAAGACTGTTTGGAGGTCTAGGGTTGAGTATGTTTGAGTTTTTGAAGAACCAAAGATAGTAAATTGAAATACAAGCAATGGTTCAATTGGTGATCAATCTAATGATCTAAACCCTAATGGAATTTCACAAATTTCAATGATAGGATGGGGAAAACGGTCTCAAGACCATTTGGAGGTCATCCAAATGACCTCAAGACCGTTTGAGGTCATGTCATATCATAATTTGATGAAGATTCACTAATTTCAATTGAATCGGTTCCATAATGTTAATCATTGATGGTTCCTCGATTTCAATACCCTAATTGATGGTATCTTGATTATAAACCCTAGTTCAATTGAGTTTAAAATTCTAATTGAAGGCCTAATTGAAGGGTGATTCAATTATTCAATTGAATAATAAATCAGTAGTTCAATTGATAGATGGTTCAATGAGTGAAACCCTGAATTGATTAAGTGTTGAAAGACCTTTTTGGTCCATTCAGTTTTGAGGAGGTTTGGTCCAAACGGTCTCAAGACCATTTGGGTCCGTCCAATCGGTTTCAACACACTTCTTGCCCAAACGGTTTCAAACTATTTAGAGAGTAAAGGGGTCAAGAATGATTAGTGATTCAATGTGATCATATCAATTGAAAACTTATTGTGATGGAAGATCAATTGACCCTATAATTGTTACTGATTTATCTCAAATTTAATCACTAGGGTTGTAACTTTAAGGTACTAAATGATTGGTAACCTTATATAAGTTATTCCTTGAAGCTTAAGTAAGCAATATTTCAATACAGATACACTATGTCAACCCTAATTGAATATACTTAATTGAAGGGTTGGTTGACTTAATCTAATTAAGCTTGACATAGTCAACATCCTAGAGGGGATGAGAGAGAGGAATCCATACATGTAGGATAATCATGTAATGGATAAGCCTCACCACCTTCAATATGAATAAACTATGAATTTAGGGTATGATCTTTGATGAAGAGACTGTGAAACCCTAATCAAGAAGATTGATGAACCTTAACCATAATCTAGGGTAAAGATGTAACCCTAATCAAGGGTAAAAACCATGAGAAATTCTAACTATGGGGAATGGAATGTGAAATCCTAATTGGGATGAATAGAAAACCCTAGTTGAGGGTGATTCCATGAGAAACCCTAGTTAAGGGTGATTCTATGAGAACCCCTAGTTGAGGGTGATTCCATGAGAAACCCTAATTGAGGGTGATTCCATGAGAAACCCTAATTGAGGGTGATGCCATGTGAAACCCTAGTTGAGGGTGATTCCATGAGAAACCCTAATTGAGGGTGATGCCATGTGAAACCCTAGTTGAGGGTGATTCCATGAGAAACCCTAATTGAGGGTGATGCCATGTGAAACCCTATGCAATGGTATGATGAGGAGCCCTATTACACGGTAAAGGTATATGAAACTCTACTTTTGAGTTATAATGCATGAAGCCCTAATCTTGGGCAATATGATGATAAACCATAATCCTAATTACTGGATAATGGTATGAGAGAATCCCTGATGATACAATAAGGGATAATACCTTATAAAGGTGAAACATATCAAGTAGTTGATATTAGGCAACTTTGTAGTAAGCCATGCCTTAACCTGAGATGAGTCCATATCATTAAAGATAGTTGGACAATCCTTATGTGTGACATATTCACTTTATGATAAAAGTGATAGGTTAGAGGATGAAAGTATTAAGATGAGGAAATACCTTAATACAAGATAAGTTGATAAGCTCAAATAAGTTAGAAGTAATAAAGAAAGTGATACATCAAGATATGATAGAAATCACATTTAGCATTTCAGGGTTGACATACCTTGATGCACCGCAAATTCAATATACGTGGATAAGAAACACAAGAACTGGGTGTTATGTAAATTGTTACAATAAATATGTAATGAATTCAATGCACTTTGACAAGTGTTGACTAACATACTATGAGAAAGGGGTTAAGCCAAGATAGTGAGTATGATGTATTCATACTATGGTAAGGATGAGAGATGAACTCATACCTTGAATTGATAATCATTAGTGACACATGATGAGAGTTATAAGCATGAGCAAATACTTATGATATCAGTGAATGCTACTAGAGGAGTGGAATAATAAATTAGGGTTGGATTGATAATATAAACATAAAACCTTAATTAATGTGAAATGGGGAACCTTAACCCTAATTTTGGGTAAAGGGATGAAAAGCCCTATTTGATGATAAACCCTAACCCTGGTAAGGGAATTCTGGTGTTACTATGGTATTGCATGGTGTGATGTGAAATTATCATGACTGTTATCATGTGTATTAACCATGCATATATCATGAGATGATGAACATAGCCATACTTGAGTTATGGTACTTATATAATAGAAATGTTGATTGGCCCTGTATGCCATTATGTTTTTGTTGCTAAGTAAGAAGTAACAAGTTGTGTATGAGCTTTATGAGCCATTATATTAATTGTTTCCCAATGAGAGGTGACAAGATGTGCAGTGGCCTGGTGAGCCATGTGAAATGCTTGTGTAACAAGTATCATGTATACCTTGGTCAAATGACCTGAAGGTAATAGTTACCTAAGAAGTGGTAACATGTTTAGTCATGAACTGAGGGTTTGAATGCCCAGATTCAGTAATCATGATGATGATATTTTTGAGAAGTGAGATCTTCCAAGTAATGAGATAAGGGATAGAGATCCCAATGTTTTACAAAGTTTTGAAAAGTATTGATGGAAGTATTACATGTTTCTTCATAGCATTTGTCATAATAATTCCTGTTTGAGAACTTGACTGATGCTAAAAGAATATGATAATGTACTTAATTAATTAAGTGAAATCATATCATGTAGATCCCTGACCATAGATCCATCATCGTCAGTAATTTGGTGATGGTGAAACGGGTTGCTCCACGGCAAAAACCCGGAATGCATATTTTTTAATATGTAGGGGTTGATGGGCGAACATATCCTTACGTCCTAATGGGGGAATTGATGGAAGGTAAACATAAAACCTCTCAATCCTTTATTGTTTGTACTGGGATGGATGTATCACGAATCTTCTGATGATTGGGATAGATGCAGTACACATCTCCCAATAATATTAATGTCGGATCGATGGAGGTAAACATGAAATCTCTCGATCGCGAAGAGAGTGCAGCCACCGTTGTAGTTCTATAGCGAAGTTGCCAGTATACCCTGGAAAGCTATGTAGCAGAGATACAAGATGTCATGCATGTGGTCTCGCACTGACCGAGATGTGGGAGGTCATGGAAGTCGGCTCTTCCATTAATCTTGTATGGCACCGATTTCAACTTCGCAATGGTCAGTTGGAGTATGAGCGGTATACCTCATCTCCTCAGGGCATAAGTGTGATTGTAAAATGTGATCAGTCGTATAGCATGTTTGCTTAAGGATTGAATACAGAAATTTACTGGCTGATGTTACATTTCTTTTATGCATCTCTAGTTGATAGATGTTAGTTATATCTCTTTATATTCATTTCAAGTAGATGGATGAATTACAACTCTACTATGAGAAGATGCAATGTTCTCCTTAGGAGAGGAGATTACTTCACTCTGTTCATATAGTGATTTATCTCTTAATTAATATATAAGATTTCTCTGCTCACTTTTATTCTAATAAACTGCAATAATAATGTTTTGGCGGAGAGTATATAGCTCGCTGGGGAAATTTACAAGTGTCTCACCCCCGTGGGATCCAATGTTTTTAGATGGACGCTGTAACATCCCTGACCTGGGTTATAAGTTAACCCTAGGTGTTTTGCCTAAATATGTAATTAAATCTTTGTGATTAACTCTGAGCATGTAATTAAGTTTCTCAGAAACATATATTTCAGTAATTGCTCCTTTTTATTTAAAGTTGTAGCATTGTTTTGTTATACAGGGACCTATGTGCAATTTACCCAGTTAAAAGGGTTAGCTTGCAATTTGCACATGATGAGATGTTCCTCTGATGTTGAGACATCATGAGAATCTTTTTGGTAAAGTTTGAGGGATTTCCCAAGCTAGGGCACCAAGGTGCAGCTGTGGAAGCAATCCCGGTGCTTGAAAACCCTAATTTGGGGTAAAATGCAATTTACCCAAATTAAGGAATGCAAATTGTAAAATATGTCATCTAATGTATCTTTTTAGACTCTTGCCATCATTAAGAGAAGAAATGATGAGGGAGTCACCTCAATTGAATTATCAAGTTATGAAATATGCCTTGTGATGGAATAATCAGGGTATATGTGCAATAGTTCTTTATGTACGTACCTTATTATTAGATTGTTCTTCTTTGCCTTCTTTTATAGACCTTAAGATAAGGTTTGTCCTTAGAATAAGAAGGAAGGGACGATCAAGTAAAGAAGGAGGGACCTAGTTGAAATTATGGACAACTTATGAACTAATGTTGAAAATCCTACCCCTAGTATATATACCCTCAACTTCTCTAAGCAAGGGAACTTGCCCTTCGTTCCCTTCACTGTTCCATTTCACTAAAGACGACCAAAGACTGCCTTGGAGCTAAGGAGGACGACCAAGGGAAACAAGGTAGGTTTGGGACCCTTCTTCTTGCCTAATTCCATGGTTAAAACTCGAAATTAAAGTCAATTTGGTGGCTAACTCTCGAAACCCTATCTTTCTAGCCATCTCCTTTCGTCTTTCCTTGGAGTTTTCACCTTGGCCAACCTGTGGGAACTCAAGGAAGCCATTAGAGCTTGGAGCTTGAAAGCTTGGAGCTCAAGGAGCAAGCTTTAGGCGGGTTTTATAACTCTAAACCCATGCTTTACTATGTACATCTTTTATATGCTGTTTGATGATAGCTCTTAGTGTTTCCCTACTTTTCCCTGTTATTTTGCAAGCAAATCCATGTGATATTCGTACTGTTCTTGATCTAGGAGATGAAGGCGTGATTTCCAAGAAAAACCCACCGCTTTTCACTTCCTTAAACGGTCTCACCAGTTTGCTCTCTCGGTCTCAAGACCGCGAGGTGAGCAAACGGTCTCTATACCGCGACAGGGAAAACGGTCTCCAAGACCGTTTGGCCCCATTGATCGAGCGTGGACCGTATAAGAAATCTGTTCCTAATTATATAGGCTAATTACCCTCAAAATTTGGGAGGCTAACTCCAAAGGAATCAGGATATATGTCCTTTTTAAGTGACAACTTTAAATGAATTTATTCCTGATTTTCAAACGGTCTGAAATTGCCTTTTTGGGCAAACGGTCTCAAGACCGTGTAAGGTCGTTGACCAGGCATTGACCGTATGATATTACTGTTCACAATAATGTTAATTAACAACTCACCAAGTTTGATGGTCTAATTCCAAACAGGCTAATAGTTGAAGGGTGAATACTAGGGCTAACCCTAGGTGAAATCAGTACTGAAATTATGGTGACCTAATTAGGGTTTTTAGGGTTGATTGACCTAAACGGTCTCAAGACCGTTTGGGGGTCATCCAAATGGTCTCAAGACCGCGAGGGCAATCAACCATGACCGTTTGGAGGTCTGGGGTCAAGAATAGTTGACCAATTGAAGGTACAATTACACCAAATTACATTGCAATTAAATATTGATATAACCCTCAACTCAATTGATCCAACCTTGAAGAAATTTCACTAGAATCCAAAATTGGATGGGCAAACGGTCTCAAGACCGTTTGTAACTCATCCAAACGGTCTCAAGACCGAGAGGACAATCACCCAAGACCGTTTGAAGGTCTAGGGTTAAGTAATTTGACCAATTGAGGACCTAATTGCAAATAAGTTGTCAATATAATCAAAATTCTGTTTTGTGGTTCAATCATGGTTCAACCCCTATAAAATCACCTTAGACTTTGATGAAATATTGGTCAAACGGTCTCAAGACCATGTGGGGACCACCCACATGACCTCAAGACCGTTTGGGCCAAGTTTGGGCCCAATTGGAGCTCAATTGAAGGGTTCAACCTGGTGTTGAGTCACATTGTTGAGTGTTGATGGGTGAACATTGATAGACCCTAATTGAATCGACTTCAACCCTAATTGGTCAACAATTGAGGGTCAATTGAATGACCAAGTGGTCAAGCATAATCTTAATTAACCCAATACATAAGTGGTCAACATAGCTTTGACCTTTTGAGGGCTTCAACATTGGTTGACATTATCGGTTGTATCATCGAATCTTGTTGATGGTCCAAGTGGTTAAGACCATGTGAGCTCGCGGACTCAAGGTCGTGAGGAGGCTCGCGGTCTCAAGGTCGTGAGAGGGCTCACAGTCTCAAGACCGAGAGGGGGCTCATGGTCTCAAGACCGCGAGGGGCCTCGCGGTCCTGAGGTCAAAGGAGGGCTCGCGGTCTTGACATCAACTTGATCCTCGCGGTCTTAACCTCATTTTGAGCTTCGCGGTCTTGAACCAATTAAGGAGGCTCGCGGTCTTGGAGTTTAAGTAGGCTCGCGGTCTTAGAGTTAGAGGAGGGCTTGCGGTCTTGGAAAGTCAAACTAGCTAAACGGTCAACACTTTCAAACGATCTCAAATCAATTGGAGATTGATGGTTGAAGATCGATCAATGTGATTCAAGGTTGACTTCATTCAATCAATTGATGATATAAATGGTTCAATGTTGCCCTAATCAAACCCTAATGATAACCTAGGATATTAAGGGGTTAATTGACTAGGATTTTGACCATGATGATGATCAATGGGGTGAATTACCAAAATACCCCTGAAGGGTAAATTAAGTAATACCTTGATCAAATCAAACCCTAATCACATGATAGTGATGTTTTGGGCTATGTTAGCCTATGATGACTTAATCCGACCTGATCTAGAGTGATGTTGACATCACCTAACCTTATGATGAGAGAGAAAGTACTTCTAGAGAGAGAAAGTACTTCTAGAGAGAGAAAGTACCCTTTTTAGGTGAAAATTCAATTAAAGCATCTCCAATGCACAGGAATGAGCATAATTAGGGTATGATCCACCTGTGTGAGATCATAGAAACCCTAATTATGATAAATGATGAACCTTTAACTAATCTAAGAGCATCAATGAAGATGTTACTCATACATGATGATGTTATGAGTTCAATTCACCTTGATATGAATAGTAAACCCTAATTCAAGGGTGATGACATGTAATGTGAATAGTAAACCCTAATTCAAGGGTGATGACATGTAATGTGAATAGTAAACCCTAATTCAAGGGTGATGACATGTAATGTGAATAGTAAACCCTAATTCAAGGGTAATGGCATGCTTTTGAGTATTAAACTCTATTTGATGAGAATTAGAGATTTAACTCTTATGACAAGAGTAGGAAGTATATTCCTTATTTTTGGTATTACCTTTATCAGTTGTATTAACCATGCAGGTTCTGATATGAAGGTAATCATATCCAGGTATGGATGTTGATGTTATATTCATTAAAGGCATGTTGTTAACCTTATGAATAAGTAAAGTAATATGATGCCTTGTCAGTGGCATCCTATGCTGATAATGGGCTGTGAGAGCCATGAATACCATCAAGGTCATGCCTTAGAGATGACTTGTGATGAGGATAATGAGAAATGATGATTGATATGAGTTAGGCCTGTTACATTTAGTATTCTTCTTTTATAGCTGCTATGCTATTGTTATTGTTTGAAGAACAATGTATGCTGTTAAAGAATACTGAATGTACCTAACTAATCAAGTATAATGTAGAGCCCTGATCATAGATCCATCATTGTCAGAGATTAAGTGATGGTGAAACAGGTTTTCCTCAGGGAACTCCTGGAGCACATACTTTTGAGTATGCGGGGTACATGGATGTGTAGAACCTTACATCCTAGTGTAGGAAAGTGATGTAGATGTGTAATCCATCCATCCTTCACTATAATTCCATACCGTATCAGTGGTAGGTAAACATGAAACCTCCTGATGATGAAGAAAGCACAGATATCCGTATCAGTGGTAGGTAAATATGAAACCTCCTGATGACGAAGAGAGTACAGAATGCCACTGTGACTCTAGAATAGCGAAGGACCAGTTTACCCTGGTGAGCTATAGTAGTAGAGACACGAGATGTCCTACAAGTGATCCTCTTACTGACTGAGGAAGGAGAAGGTCATGAGAATCCGGCTCTCTTAATGACCTATGTATGATACTGATGTGACTTCTCAGCGATCAGTTGGGGTATGAGTGGTAAGCCTCATCTCCACAGGGCATAATGTTGTTTGTAAAACATAATCAACCATGTAGTATAACTTGTTAGAGATAACTCCAAGTTAGTTGATTGATGTTACATTGCAATAGTGTTTATATTCTCCATATCTCCTAAATTGTAGAGATCTTGTTATACCTGCAATGATTATAGAATACTTTGAAGGCTTTACTGCTTAAGATATTCTTTGATGTTATAATAAAGCTTCTGGTGAAGAGTTATAACTCTCGCTGGGATAATTATGTATAATTGTCTCACCCCGTAGACTTCAACTTTTTAGGTGGACGTCGGAGACGAAGGAACCAGCCTACAGGTGACCAGTCTCAGCAGCAGTACCAGGGGCAGCAGTAATCTCAGGTGGAGATTGTCCTGCCATGTGGTGTAGTTAGAGTCAGTCCTATGTGTCCTCTGTACTCTCAGGTCTTGGAATCTTTTGTTTAGTGATCTTGAGATTTTGTATCTTGATGTATATAATTACTCAAAAAGTAATTATCCTGAGATGTAAACAGATTATCTCCCTTTATGAAAGAAGTTTTTATGGATCCAAGTTCTTATCTCGAAAAGTTTTAATTTCCCGTGATTTTTGTCTTCCGCTGATTACCGATTCGCTTCCGCTAAGTTTTAATCGTGTTTATGTCATGGTTTGGAGATAAGAGCCTACAACTAGTGGTATCAGAGCTCTAGGTCAGTTGAGTCTACAGAGGCATAGGACTTAGGATGTCGAGTCTATCTTTAGTACTCCTTCCTTATCTAAATAGAACCTTCTGCTCCTCAGGAGAAGAAGATACCTAAGGATGTCAGAACATCGTGATGAGTACGTGGCAGAGAGTAGTGCTAGTGCACCTCGAGGCGGTGCAAGGGTTCTGAGGATAGAACAACCTGCACCTGAGTCGCCAAGAGGGCCACCCCAGTTCGACCCAGCTGACATGAGTAACCCAGTTGTATAGATGATGTTCGGGCAGTTCATGACTGCCATGACACATATAACTGATAGGATGCCCGTTCCTGCACCTAGGACACCTGTCCAGCCTGAAGCACAAGGTATCGGTAAGACGTTCGAACGACTTCGTCGTGTCGGAGCTACCGAGTACTTCGGAACAGCCGACCCTGCAGATGCTGACTTATGGTTGACAGAGTTGGAGAAGGCTTTCAGGATTCTTATGATTCCGGAAGCTGAGAAGGTTAGACATGTCGTCTATCTTCTCAAAGGCAGTGCTGGTCACTGGTGGAACATGGAAGAGCAGAAGAGACCTGGAGTAGAGTTCTCATGGGAAGAGTTTCGTCGGGAATTTATCAATAGATATTTTCCAAAGACCTTCCTAGATGAGAAGATCTCTCAGTTTGAGAAACTAAGGCAGGGTATGATAAACATTAGTGAGTATGAAGCTAAGTTCATGGAGTTGTTGCGGTTCTGTCCGCACATGGCTGCTACGGATGAGGAAAGAATCAGAAGATTCGAGAAGGGTTTGAATTCTGATATGTCAACCCCTGTGTCTGCCTTAGAAAATAGAGAGAGATTCTATACCTTCGTTGAGTCAGTCCGAAGGATAGAGAGATCTGTGGTTGAGAAAAGACAAACCCATAAAAGATATCCACAGTTCCAGGGTTCTTCATCTAGGGATTCCAAGAAACCTAGATTCTCTGCACCTAACCCTCCAGCACCCAGATCGAGTTTTCAAACCCAATGGACACCAAGCAGAGGTAGAGGACGGAGTCAACCGCTTCAAGGGATGCACAGTTCTTCATCAGTGTCAGTTACTGGACCACCCAGACCACAGCAACAAGAGAAGAGTTGCTACAACTGTGGTAAGGTGGGACACTTAATGAAGGATTGCCGTTCTAGGCCTGTCGGTGTGATACAACAAACCCCGAGACAGAATCAACAGGGATCTCAGAATAGACCACATCAAGGAGCAGCTCGAGGACGTGGACAAGCATCTCAAGCTGGATCATCAGCACCACCTCAACACCAGGCGACTGCGAGGTTCTATGCTATGAACCCACCTGAGGCAGTGGTCAATCCACGGGTAGTGGCAGGTCAGATGAAACTTTTATATTCTGATATGTCTATATCCTGTGATGTATCTGTTCTGATTGATCCGGGTGCTACGCACTCTTTCATCACTCGTGAAGTGATTCGTAACTGCAATGTGACTGTTAGACATAGGACAGATAGTTTGTTGTTAGAGACTCCGTTGAGTGGGTCTGCCATTTTGCAGGAGGCATGTTCTCCCTGCATCCTCTTCTTTTCTGACCATCGCATTCAAGTGGATCTTATACCACTTGATATGCAGGGATTTGATATAATCCTCGGGATGGATACCTTAGAAAGGTATAGAGTTGTCTTGGATTGTGAGTCCAAGTTGGCTGTGTTTGCTGATGAAAGCAACACATGGATCTTTCAAGGAGAAAGAAAGATTCTGCCCACCTGTCTTGTATCAGCTATGGTTGCTGATAAGCTGTTGAGGCAAGGATGTTATGCATTCTTAGCCCATGTGGTAGATGTTACCAAGGAAAGTTCCAATCCTGTCGAAGTTCCTATAGTCAGGGAATTCGAAGATGTGTTTCCTGAAGAACTTCCTGGTATACCACCACCCCGGGAGATTGATTTTGAAATTAATCTGATTCCAGATACGAAACCCATAGCTCAGACTCCGTATAGAATGGCGCCTGCCGAGATGGCAGAACTCAAGAAACAGCTTCAAGAGTTACTTGAGAGAGGTTTTATCTGACCGAGTACTTCACCTTGGGGTGCTCCGGTCTTGTTTGTTAAAAAGAAAGATGGGTCAATGCGGTTGTGCATCGACTACAGACAACTCAATAAAGTAACAATAAAGAATAAGTACCCTCTGCCGAGGATTGATGATCTCTTTGACCAGTTGCGTGGTGCAACAGTCTTTTCAAAAATAGACTTGAGGTCTGGATATCATCAACTCCGTATTAAGGATAGTGACATATCCAAGTCCGCCTTTAGGACAAGATATGGTCACTATGAGTTCACAGTTATGTCGTTTGGACTAACCAATGCACCAGCTGCATTTATGGAACTCATGAATAGAGTTTTTTGACCTTTCCTTGATCAGTGTGTTGTCGTCTTCATAGATGACATTCTGATCTATAGTAAGGATGCTCAGCAACATGAACAACATCTTCGCCAAGCTTTGACCTTGCTAAGAGAACATAAGATGTATGCTAAGTTTAGCATGTGTGAGTTCTGGCTGCCGAAAGTATCTTTTCTTGGACATGTAATATCTGCCTCGGGAATTCGTGTTGACCCTACGAAAGTAGAATCTGTTCTACAGTGGGAACAACCGAAGACACTGACGGAGATTCGAAGTTTCTTGGGGTTAGCTGGCTATTATCGAAGGCTCATTAAGAACTTTAGTTCTATAGCCTTACCTTTGACCAAGTTGACCCGGAAAGATGTTCCTTTTTCCTGGAGTGATAAGTGTCAGCAGTCTTTCCAGTTGCTGAAGGAGAGATTGACAAGTGCACCTGTGCTAGTACTACCTGAACAAGGAAAAGGATATGTAGTCTTCTGTGATGCTTCCAAAAATGGACTTGGATGTGTGTTGATGCAGGATAAACAAGTGGTTTCTTTTGCTTCCCGACAGCTTAAGAAACACGAGGAGAATTATCCAACACACGATCTGGAGTTAGCTGTTGTGGTTCATGCTTTGAAGATCTGGAGGCATTATCTCTACGGAGAGACATTCCAGATTTTCACAGACCACAAAAATCTTAAGTATATCTTCTCTCAGCATGAGCTCAACATGAGGCAACATCGCTGGATGGAGTTAATAAGGACTACGACTGTACAATTGATTACCATCCAGGCAAGGCCAATGTTGTTGCAGATGCCTTGAGTAGGAAATCAGCAACATCAACCATGAATAGATCACAACTAAACTTTTTAGTATGCTCTAGGAGAGATATGCTTATCTCTTTAAGGCAAGATAATGTACAGTTGAAGGTGTCATTGTTAGCCGGATTGTTGGCTGAGATGCATATTAAACCTACCCTAAGAGAGCAGATTAAAGAAGCACAGCTAGGTGATGCTGCAGTTCAACAGATTAGATCTGAGTATGGAAAGGAGAAGCAAGATGGTTTCCATGACTCAAAGGATCAAGTAGCTTGTTATAATGGGAGAATGATAGTGTCGGATGTGGACAACTTGAGAAAGTTAGTCCTGGAAGAAGCCCATTCTTCCATGTATGCTATGCATCCAGGGAGCACCAAGATGTATCAGAATTTGAAAATTCTGTATTGGTGGCCTGGGCTGAAAAAGGACGTTGCAGAGTTTGTTCTGAGGTGTCCTGTGTGTCAGCAAATTAAAGCCGAACACCAGAAGCCTGCAGGAACAATGCAACCTTTACCCATACCGCAATGGAAGTGGGACCATGTGACCATGGACTTTGTTGTTGGCCTACCCAGGACAAGCAAAGGACATGATTCCATTTGGGTAATTGTTGATAGGTTAACTAAGACAGTACATTTCTTACCTATCAAAACAACCTATTCTGCTGAAAGGTTATCAGAGTTGTATGTTCAAGAGATAGTGCGTTTGCACGGAGTTCCTGTCACAATAGTTTCTGACAGAGGTCCTCAGTTTACGAGTCGTTTTTGGGAACAGTTACACAGAGCCTTAGGCACCAAACTGAGGTTTAGTACGGCCTTTCATCCACAGACTGATGGACAGTCGGAAAGGACCATATAGACCCTAGAAGACCTGTTGAGAGCATGTGTTCTCCAGTTCACCGGAAGTTGGGATCTACACCTAAGCTTGATAGAGTTTGCCTATAACAATAGCTATCAGCATAGTATTGATATGGCACCTTATGAAGCCTTATATGGTAGACGTTGTAGATCACCCTTGTGTTGGTTTGAGACTGGTGAGCACCAGTTGTTAGGTCCTGACCTTGTGCAGCAGACCACAGAAAAGATTAAAGTAATACAACATAAGATTAAGACTGCTCAGGATAGGCAGAAATCTTATGCTGACAAACGTCGTAGACCCTTAGAGTTCCAGGTTGGAGACAGAGTGTATCTTAAGGTCTCGCCTTGGAAAGGAGTCCTTCATTTTGGTAGGAAAGGGAAGTTAGCTCCTAGATTTATGGGACCTTATCCAATCATTGAACGGATTGGAAAGGTAGCATATAAACTAGAGCTGCCCCCAGAGTTACAGAGGTTACATCCTGTGTTTCACATTTCTATGCTGAAGAAATGTCACCCAGACACCGAGTCAGTTCTACAACCTATGGAGGTAGAATTGAATGATGATATATCCTATGAGGAGGGACCAGTGTCAATCCTTGATAAAAGAATTAAAAGGTTAAAGAAGAAAGATATAAGTCTTGTGAAAGTCCTCTGGAACCACCGTGGTGTTGAAGAAGCCACTTGGGAGTTAGAGGATGAGATGAGGAGGAAGTATCCTGCCCTTTTCTCTTAGTATGTTTTATCGATTTCGGGGACGAAATCCTTGTAAGGGGTGGATAATTTGTAACATCCCTGACCTGGGTTATGAGTTAACCCTAGGTGTTTTGCCTAAATATGTAATTAAATCTTTGTGATTAACTCTGAGCATGTAATTAAGTTTCTCAGAAACATATATTTCAGTAATTGCTCCTTTTTATTTAAAGTTGTAGCATTGTTTTGTTATACAGGGACCTATGTGCAATTTAACCAGTTAAAAGGGTTAGCTTGCAATTTGCACATGATGAGATGTTCCTCTGATGTTGAGACATCATGAGAATCTTTTTGGTAAAGTTTGAGGGATTTCCCAAGCTAGGGCACCAAGGTGCAGCTGTGGAAGCAATCCCGGTGCTTGAAAACCCTAATTTGGGGTAAATTGCAATTTACCCAAATTAAGGAATTCAAATTGTAAAATATGTCATCTAATGTATCTTTTTAGACTCTTGCCATCATTAAGAGAAGAAATGATGAGGGAGTCACCCCAATTGAATTATCAAGTTATGAAATATGCCTTGTGATGGAATAATCAGGGTATATGTGCAATAGTTCTTTATGTACGTACCTTATTATTAGATTGTTCTTCTTTGCCTTCTTTTCTAGACCTTAAGATAAGGTTTGTCCTTAGAATAAGAAGGAAGGGACGATCAAGTAAAGAAGGAAGGACCTAGTTGAAATTATGGACAACTTATGAACTAATGTTGAAAATCCTACCCCTAGTATATATACCCTCAACTTCTCTAAGCAAGGGAACTTGCCCTTCGTTCCCTTCACTGTTCCATTTCACTGAAGACGACCAAAGACTGCCTTGGAGCTAAGGAGGACGACCAAGGGAAACAAGGTAGGTTTGGGACCCTTCTTCTTGCCTAATTCCATGGTTAGAACTCGAATTCAAAGTCAATTTGGTGGCTAACTCTCGAAACCCTATCTTTCTAGCCATCTCCTTTCGTCTTTCCTTGGGGTTTTCACCTTGGCCAACCTGTGAGAACTCAAGGACGCCATTAGAGCTTGGATCTTGAAAGCTTGGAGCTCAAGGAGCAAGCTTTAGGCGGGTTTTATAACTCTAAACCCATGTTTTACTATGTACATCTTTTATATGCGGTTTGATGATAGCTCTTAGTGTTTCCCTACTTTTCCCTATTTTTTTGCAAGCAAATCCATGGGATATTCGTACTGTTCTTGAGCTAGGAGATGAAGGAGTAATTTCCAAGAAAAACCCACCGCTTTTCACTTCCTTAAACGGTCTCACCAGTTTTCTCTCTCGGTCTCAAGACCGCGAGGTGAGCAAACGGTCTCTAGACTGCGACAGGGAAATGGTTTCCAAGACCGTTTGGCCCCATTGACCGAGCGTGGAACGTATAATAAATCTGTTCCTAATTATATAGGCTAATTACCCTCAAAATTTGGGAGGATAAATCCAAAGGAATCGGGAGATATGACCTTTTTAAGTGACAACTTTAAATGAATTTATTCCTGATTTTCAAACGGTCTGAAATTGCCTTTTTGGGCAAACGGTCTCAAGACCGTGTACGGTCGTTGACCAGGCATTGACCGTATGAGATTACTGTTCCAAATAATGTTAATTAACAACTCACCAAGTTTTATGGTCTAATTCCAAACGGGATAAGAGTTGAAGGGTGAATACTAGGGCTAACCCTAGGTGAAATCAGTACTGAAATTATGGTGACCTAATTAGGGTTTTTAGGGTTGATTGACCTAAACGGTCTCAAGACCGTTTGGGGGTCATCCAAACGGTCTCAAGACCGCGAGGGCAATCAACCATGACCGTTTGGAGGTCTGGGGTCAAGAATAGTTGACCAATTGAAGGTACAATTACACCAAATTACATTGCAATTAAATATTGATATAACCCTCAACTCAATTGATCCAACCTTGAAGAAATTTCACTAGAATCCAAAATTGGATGGGCAAACGGTCTCAAGACCGTTTGGAACTCATCCAAACGGTCTCAAGACCGAGAGTACAATCACCCAAGACCGTTTTAAGGTCTAGGGTTAAGTAATTTGACCAATTGAGGACCTAATTGCAAATAAGTTGTCAATATAATCAAAATTCTATTTTGTGGTTCAATCATGGTTCAACCCCTATCAAATCACCTTAGACTTTGATGAAATCTTGGTCAAACGGTCTCAAGACCATGTGGGGACCACCCACATGACCTCAAGACCGTTTGGGCCAAGTTTGGGCCCAATTGGAGCTCAATTGAAGGGTTCAACCTGGTGTTGAGTCACATTGTTGAGTGTTGATGGGTGAACATTGATAGACCCTAATTGAATCGACTTCAACCCTAATTGGTCAACAATTGAGGGTCAATTGAATGACCAAGTGGTCAAGCATAATCTTAATTAACCCAATCCATAAGTGGTCAACATAGATTTGACCTTTTGAGGGCTTCAACATTGGTTGACATTATCGGTTGTATCATCGAATCTTGTTGATGGTCCAAGTGGTTAAGACCATGTGAGCTCGCGGACTCAAGGTCGTGAGGAGGCTCGTGGTCTCAAGGTCGTGAGAGGGATCACGGTCTCAAGACCTAGAGGGGGCTCATGGTCTCAAGACCACAAGGGGCCTCGCGGTCCTGAGGTCAAAGGAGGGCTCGCGGTCTTGACATCAACTTGATCCTCGCGATCTTAACCTCATTTTGAGCTTCGCGGTCTTGAACCAATTAAGGAGGCTCGCGGTCTTGGAGTTTAAGGAGGCTCGCGGTCTTGGAGTTAGAGGAGGGCTCGCGGTCTTGGAAAGTCAAACTAGCTAAACGGTCAACACTTTCAAACGATCTCAAATCAATTGGAGATTGATGGTTGAAGATCGATCAATGTGATTCAAGGTTGACTTCATTCAATCAATTGATGATATAAATGGTTCAATGTTGCCCTAATCAAACCCTAATGATAACCTAGGATATTAAGGGGTTAATTGACTAGGATTTTGACCATGATGATGATCAATGGGGTGAATTACCAAAATACCCCTGAAGGGTAAATTAAGTAATACCTTGATCAAATCAAACCCTAATCACATGATAGTGATGTTTTGGGCTATGTTAGCCTATGATGACTTAATCCGACCTGATCTAGAGTGATGTTGACATCACCTAACCTTATTATGAGAGAGAAAGTACTTCTAGAGAGAGAAAGTACTTCTAGAGAGAGAAAGTACCCTTTTCAGGTGAAAATTCAATTAAAGCATCTCCAATGCACAGGAATGAGCATAATTAGGGTATGATCCACCTGTGTGAGATCATAGAAACCCTAATTATGATAAATGATGAACCTTTAACTAATCTAAGAGCATCAATGAAGATGTTACTCATACATGATGATGTTATGAGTTCAATTCACCTTGATATGAATAGTAAACCCTAATTCAAGGGTGATGACATGTAATGTGAATAGTAAACCCTAATTCAAGGGTGATGACATGTAATGTGAATAGTAAACCCTAATTCAAGGGTGATGACATGTAATGTGAATAGTAAACCCTAATTCAAGGGTAATGGCATGCTTTTGAGTATTAAACTCTATTTGATGAGAATTAGAGATTTAACTCTTATGACAAGAGTAGGAAGTATATTCCTTATTTTTGGTATTACCTTTATCAGTTGTATTAACCATGCAGGTTCTGATATGAAGGTAATCATATCCAGGTATGGATGTTGATGTTATATTCATTAAAGGCATGTTGTTAGCCTTATGAATAAGTAAAGTAATCTGATGCCTTGTCAGTGGCATCCTATGCTGATAATGGGCTGTGAGAGCCATGAATACCATCAAGGTCATGCCTTAGAGATGACTTGTGATGAGGATAATGAGAAATGATGATTGATATGAGTTAGGCCTGTTACATTTAGTATTCTTCTTTTATAGCTGCTATGCTACTGTTATTGTTTGAAGAACAATGTATGTTGTTAAAGAATATTGAATGTACCTAACTAATCAAGTATAATGTAGAGCCCTGATCATAGATCCATCATTGTCAGAGATTAAGTGATGGTGAAACAGGTTTTCCTCAGGGAACTCCTGGAGCACATACTTTTGAGTATGTGGGGTACATGGATGTGTAGAACCTTACATCCTAGTGTAGGAAAGTGATGTAGATGTGTAATCCATCCATCCTTCACTATAATTCCATACCGTATCAGTGGTAGGTAAACATGAAACCTCCTGATGATGAAGAAAGCACAGATATCCGTATCAATGGTAGGTAAATATGAAACCTCCTGATGACGAAGAGAGTACAGAATGCCACTGTGACTCTAGAATAGCGAAGGACCAGTTTACCCTGGTGAGCTATAGTAGTAGAGACACGAGATGTCCTACAAGTGATCCTCTTACTGACTGAGGAAGGAGAAGGTCATGAGAATCCGGCTCTCTTAATGACCTATGTATGATACTGATGTGACTTCTCAGCGATCAGTTGGGGTATGAGTGGTAAGCCTCATCTCCACAGGGCATAATGTTGTTTGTAAAACATAATCAACCATGTAGTATAACTTGTTAGAGATAACTCCAAGTTAGTTGATTGATGTTACATTGCAATAGTGTTTATATTCTCCATATCTCCTAAATTGTAGAGATCTTATTATACCTGCAACGATTATAGAATACTTTGAAGGCTTTACTGCTTAAGATATTCTTTGATGTTATAATAAAGCTTCTGGCGAAGAGTTATAACTCTCACTGGGACAATTATGTATAATTGTCTCACCCCATAGACTTCAACTTTTTAGGTGGACGTCGGAGACGAAGGAACCAGCCTACAGGTGACCAGTCTCTGCAGTAGCACCAGGGGTAGCAGTAATCTCAGGTGGAGATTGTCCTGCCATGTGGTGTAGTTAGAGTCAGTCCTATGTGTCCTCTGTACTCTCAGGTCTTGGAATCTTTTGTTTAGTGATCTTGAGATTTTGTATCTTGATGTATATAATTACTCAAAAAGTAATTATCCTGAGATGTAAATAGATTATCTCCCTTTATGAAAGAAGTTTTTATGGATCCAAGTTCTTATCTCGAAAAGTTTTAATTTCCCGTGATTTTTGTCTTCTGCTGATTACCGATTCGCTTCCGCTAAGTTTTAATCGTGTTTATGTCATGGTTTGGAGAACAGAGCCTATAGACGCTGACAAGGAAATAGAATCCACACAGTAGAGAAAGGACAACAACATCAGGGACAACAGTGAGATCTCAGGTGGAGATATTGTCTGTCAAGTCATATAGATAGTAGTCCTATGTGTCGTCTCTGTACTTTCAGGTCCTCGGAGTTAGTAGTTTGTGCTTTTAATGAATCGATCTGAGATTTTGATTGGATGCCTCGAGGTTCTTATACTACTTGTATACAGTTCTAACAGGGCAGTTAATGTTTGTAATCCTCGAGAAGAGATGGTACAAGATATGTACTTAGGAACCAGGATGTAAATGTTATATATTGGTTCTTGATGAAAGAGTTTTCTTATGTTTGGATCTCTTTGCAAAAAGTTTTTAATTTTTAGCGATTTTTCAGTAATTTCGCTGTTAATAATCACTTCCGCTTAAGTAAATCATGTTTTTGTAAGTTGGATGCCACACTAAACAACTTGGCAATGATATTGATGTTTATCTTGAACCTCTGATTGATGACTTTAAGAAACTTTGGGGAGAAGGTGTGATGACCTATGATACTTAACGTAGAGAGAAATTTCATTTGCATGCTCAGTTGTTTTGCATTATTAATGATTTTCCAGCATATGGGAATATGTCTAGATATAGTGTGAAAGGACCAAAGAATGTTCTATATGTGAAGAAAACACTGATTTGATATGACTAAAATATGGCAGAAAGACTGTATATCTTGGTCAAGAAGGCTTCTTCCAAACTTTCATCCTTACCAAAGTTTGCGCAAAGTGTTCAATGGATCGAATGAGAAATGGAGTGCCCCTAAACCTATATCATTGGAGGTTGTTTATGAAAGAGTATAAGACTTTGTCAATGCATTTGGTAAGATATCACAATGTACCATTCCCACACAGAGTGAAAAACCTTTATACAATAAGAGGGCAATATTATGGGATCTTTCTCATTGGAGTTGTTTGGCAGTCAAGCATTGTATCGATGTAATGCACGTTGAGAAAAATGTCTGTGATAATATCATTGGTACTTTGTTTAATATACTAGGTAAGACTAAATATGGAATCAAATCTCAAATGGACCTACGTGAGATGGGAATAAGGAAAAAGTTAACAGAAGTAGTTAGCAATGATTGAAAACATATTTACCTCCTACTTGTTACACATTGTCTAGAAAGGAGAAGAAAAATTTTTGTGAGTGCTTTCTTAATGTTAAGGTACCACATGGATACTCTTCCAACTGTAGATTGGTATCAATGAAGGATTTGAAACTGATAAGTCTTAAATTTCATGATTTTCACACTCTAATGTGACAAATATTGTCTGTGATGATTCTATCTATACTATCGTAGCATCTAAGGTTTGTAATCACAGGGCTTTGTTTCTTCTTCAACAGTCTATGCGACAAAGTTATTGATCATGAGAATCTTGATAAGTTACAAATAGAAGTGGTTGTTACCCTATGCCAGCTTGAGATGTATTTTCCTCCATCATTCTTTGATATCATGATACATCTTGTCATACATATGACTAGGGAAGTGAAAATGTTGGGACCATTTTTCTTGCATCAGATGTATCCTTTTGAATGATACATTAGTGTTTTCAAAGGTGATGTTTGAAACCATTATCGGCCTGAAGAAAGTATTATTTAGGGTTATGTGGCGGGAGGTTATGGACTTTTGCAATGACTTTTTGAAAAGTAATTAAACTCCTGTAAAGGACAAGAATATTAAGGACTATTCTGGTAGAGGGACTTTAGGAGTACGAGTGAAAATAATCAGTAGTCAGTTGTGTGAACAAGCACACTTGTATATTTTACACAATATCAACAAAGTGAGTAGATATATCATCAAACATACCAATTTCATCAAGAAATAATTTCCTCAATCCAATTAAATGTGGCTTTCTAGAGAGCATAACAAATTATTTATTAGGTGGTTTCAAGATAAAGTTTTATTTTAACTATATCAAACACCAAATAATGTTGTTGAAAATATTAAATGCCTCGCCTTTAAACCAAAAATGAATGTTATCTCTTACGAAGGTTTTGACACAAATGGATTTTCATATTACAAAAAGCATCCCGATGATAAGGGTGTCATCCAAAGCAATGGGGTCACCCTTCAAGCCTCTTCATTGTATTTTTATACTGTGAAGGATAAGAGTCCATGTGAACTTAAAATGTCATATTACAATGTCACTGAAGACATTTGGGAGTTTGACTACATAGATTTTAGAGTTCTGCTCTTTAGGTGTAATTGGGTTGACAACACCAAAGGAGTTGTAGTGAATGAATTGGATTTCACATTAGTGAGTTTTGAAAATATTGACGAGAAGGGTGAACCATTCATAATGGCATCACAAGGAACCAAGTATTTTATATCGACGTTCCTACAAATGAAAAATTGTAACGACCCCGTCTCCCGGTAACCCCCACTTAAGGGAGACCAAGAGATCAGAGATGTTATTCCAATAAACCGGATCAAAGGTTCGACAAATAATCAATAATAATTATGAAATTCTACTAACTAAACTGGAATTGGGTATAAAATTAAAACTTTACTTACCTTGGAAAAACTTTGGAAATATATCTATCTAGAGCTTGAATTAATCTATCTAATCCTCCTTGCACTTTATTTCTTAATTTCACAATGTGTCACTTTACTGTTTGTTCATTTCAGGGTTGTGCCTAAAATGCCGACAAACAAAACATCGATCAGTATACGGGAATATACTGGTATGTGGGGACATACAAAATTTCACAGATATGGCTAACAATTTAATAATCATAATCAAATTATTTAACAAGACAATTTACATTTTCAATGTGTCATTCTCCACCACTTTTGCCCTAACCCTAGCATACCCCTCTAGTGTTTCTCTTTTGCCATTGACTTCAGGCCACCTTCTCAATCTCGAGCTTGGTTCCTGGGAGTCACCTCTCATGGTGTTGCATAGTCATGCATCATAGACCACCTTCTCATTCCTGAGCTTGGTGTTTGGGGTCACCTCTCATAGTGCCCATGGGTCTACCCTCCTGGGCCTGACCTTTATGGCATCTTCCATCAGGGCGGCATGTAGGTGCGAGAATTCACATGTATATATAACTGTGATAGCCATAGTGACTTTATAATTGCAGTATGAACATCCAAACTGTTTAGTTTCAAACAATATCATTAACCATCCGGGAAAACTTTGGGAAAACTAATGCGATTAATAGTAATTAACCGCATACCTATCAAGCTGTCTTGAGTGCAGAATTAATCCAAACAATCAAGTAATCCGGAGTAAATCAAGCAAGCACAATTCAATCCTGAAATATTCATCCAATATTTTCTATCATGGATCATGGTATACAAATCTAATAGTCCTAATTGACCTAGAGTTACTAGCCCCTTTTTAGGGTTTTGACCATAATTAGGGTTTCACTTCCTTTTTACCACTTTTACTTTATTTTTATCAAAATATCCATCAAACCCTAATTATCTTAGTTTGTTTCCCATTAAGATCTTAAGATCAGATTTGGATCACAAAAACCCTAATTTTCATATTATTATATCCTTTCTTCCCTTTTCCCTCACTTAGGGTTTTTAAGAGTTTTAATCAACATATTAGGTTTAAAACCCTAATCCTTGCAATTCCATCGTCAAAACAGGTTACAATCTATCTTAATCATTAAACCAATTAATAATGCTCAAATTTACATACTTGCAAGATTAAATCTATTTTCGATCATCAATTAGGGTTAATGCCCACAAATTAATACCTTTTTTACCCACATTAGATACTTTTGCAAAAAGATATTTATTTAGGTTCCCAAACTATTTTTAATGTGTCCCTCGCATTTTTATGATCATTTTTCATGGATTGACTTCCCTCATCTGAGTTTTCTAGATCAAGATATGATTTTATTACGAAACCCCCTTTTATTGCTTTATTGACTAATTCAGAAAAACGAGGAGCGTTGGATCCGTGGTCCGCTGGTCCACTGAGGATCCAGTGACCAGGATTCCACGCACCTCATGCGATCAAGACGAGTAAAGGATGAGAATGTCCTTACCAGTAAAAGATACATGAAGGGGTATTATTGTAAATAACCCACGCCTTCGTCTTCAACCTCGCGCGAGAATAGGGTTGTCACGACGATCAACTAAGGAGTTGACTTCGAGCTCTCATCCTCCTTTGCTTACGCTGCTAGGCCAGGGAGCTCTGCCTCCCTTCGTCAAAGTCATCGAGGGATTCAATTGCTTGCTCGAGCCTTGCCAAGGTCATCCCCTACTCGCCGGACTCTGGCGTGTTTTGCGATGACGACGAGGGTGAAGGTCAGGTCAAAAAGAGCAATTGATCACACAAAAACGATCCTTGGTCTCTTCCACAGCGATTGGACTAGTAAAAGGATGTTGGTTCCCTCCATAACCCTCCCCTATTTATAGGGTCGAGGTCAGGTTCGTGGGAATTGGGGGTTTCCCAAAACGAAGGCCAAACATGTGCCAACCAGGGATGATTCCTAGCGATTTCGTCTCCTGAGTCCAATGGGACTATGATTAGACGACCACTCTCTATGAATCTCAAGAAATTCGGAGAGGAAAATCCCCTGTAATCTCACAGAGTCCTAGTCCCAGTGGGATTTAGATGATGATCGATTGTCGTTGGATTAAGATCCAACGGTCTGTGTTATCCACGTTTGATCAAAAAGGAAAATCCTTTTCCTAAATCTGAATAAATCCAATTTTTAGCAATTTCTTAGGAAATTTGTATCCCCCAAACCCTTGCTCCTTTTTAACTCAAATTTTAAGGAAAGGTTCCTCTTAATATTTCCTAGCTTTATACGAAATTTGGGAAATAAATTATAATGGATGATAAGGTTTCCTTCTCTCCCAAGTTATCTTATCCAATTAATCAAAATTAATTAGTATTCTTATTCCTTTTGCCATTATCTTGTTATTTTGGGTCCCTTCGACCTCAAGAAATCCCAAAGGCATGAATTCCCATCTTGGGAAAAATCTATTTGCTTTTAACCTCTTTTAAATATTTATTTCCCATATTTCTCTTTTATCAATCAAATCCTTTTCCTTTTTATTCCTCTTTTCTTTTCAATTGGGCCCAATGGCCAACAAAGCCCATTATCAATCAATCAAGGCCATTTCACACAAAATTCATCACAAATAAAAGAAATAAATTTCTTTTATTCTTGAAAAGAGAATTACATCATTTTACTACATTTTGAACTAATTGAGGTTATAACATCCTCCCCTCTTTATAGGAATTTTGCCCTCAAAATTCAAGCAATCAAACAAACAATTCCGAGTATGCTTTCTCCATGTTGACCTTTAGCTCCCATGTGACCTCATTCTCTCCATGGTGCTTCCAAAGAACCTTTACCATCTCTATATTCTTGCATCTGAGTTCTTTCACCTTGGTATCTAGAATCCGCAAAGGTGACTCAGGATAAGTCAGCTTCCCTTGAAGCTCAATAGGTTCAATGCTCAGCACATGGCTAAGATCTTGCACATATCGCTTCAGGTTAGACACGTGAAACACATCATTCATCATGCTATACTGAGGGGGTAACGCCAAACAGTATGCAGATTCACCAATCCATTCTAACACCTCAAACGGACCCACGTATCGGGGACTCAACTTTCCTCTATTCTTAGCTATAGCTCGGAGCGGTCGGATTTTCAAAAACACATGATCTCCCAAAGTGAAATGCACGTCAGTCCGCTTTACATCAGCATACGACTTCTGTCGATCTTGGGCTATCTTCAACCTTTGCTTGATCAAATCTACTTTATCAGCATATACTTGGAGATCATCTGACCTCAACAAGGTCCTCTCACCCACATCATCCCAGTGAAGTTGTGGCATCCAACTCACAAAAACATGATTTACTTAAGCGGAAGCGATCATTAGCAGTGGATTAACAAAAATCACTAAAAATTTAAACCTTTTTGCAAAGAGATCCAATTCTAGAAAACTCTTATAACAAGAGCCAAAGTATTGCATATACATTCTGGTTCACAAGTACATTCCATGTACCATCTCTTCTCAAAGATTACATACAACAGTTGTTTTAGAAACTATACATAAGCAACATAGAACCTTGAGGCGTTCAAGCCAAAATCTCAGATCGATGATAAAAGCACTATCTACTGACTCTGAGGACCTGAGAGTACAGAGACGACACATAGGACTCTATGTACACATATACAAGGTATGACATCCAATGTCTCCACCTAATAATTCACTACTGTCCTTGCTACTGTTGTTGCTCTTTCCTTGTTGTAGGGTTTCTGCCTCTTCCTTCACGTCTACCTAAAAAGTTGGATCCTACGGGGGTGAGACAATTGTAAATTGTCCCATCGAGAGATATAACTCTCCGCCAGAAACATTATTATTACATATTAGCAGAATAAAACTGAGTAGAAAATCTTTTATATTAACAGCAGTATTACTCATTATATGAACAAAATATGATAATCTCCTTTCTTAAGGAGAACATTGTATCTACTCATGATAGAATTATACGTCATCTATCTACTTTTGCAAGAAATGCAAGGAATCATAAATGTATCATCTATCAACTAAAGATGCATAAAAGAAATGTAACATCAGCCAATGATTTTTGTATTCAGTCCTTAAGCAAACATGTTATACGGTTGATTACATTTTACAACCACACTTATGCCCTGATGAGATGAGGTATACCGCTCATACTCCAACCGACCACTACGAAGTCGAAATCGATGCCATACAAGGTCAAGGGTAGAGCCGGCTACCATGACCTCCCTTATCTCGGTCAGTACGAGATTCCATGCAGGACATCTTGTGTCTCTGCTAAATAGATTTCCAGGGTATACTGGTAACTTTGCTATAGAGTTACAGTGGCATGATGTACTCTCTTCACAACTGAGAGACTATAATAATCTCACATCGATCTGGCATTAATGTTATTGGGAGATTCGTGATACATCCATCCCATTGTCAAGGGATTAGTGATACATCCACCCTGACATATATAATGAAGGAAGATAGGTTTAATGTTCATCTCGCATAAATTCCTCCATTAGGGTGTAAGGTATTCGCGCCCATCACCCCCGCATATTCAAAAATATGTATTACGGGTTATGCCGCGGAGCAACCCGTTTCACCATCTAGCAAATTTTGACACTGATGGATCTATGGCTAGGGCACTACATGATAAGATTTCACTTGGTTAATTATGTGCATTACTGTGCTCTTTTAGCATGAGTCAAGTTCTCAAACATTATTATGACAAATGCTACAAAGAAGAGTATAATTTATCTATCAAGTACTTTTCAACACTTTATAGAACACTGGGATCTTAATCCCTTGTCACATCATGGGCATTCTCATCCCTTAACATCTCATCATCATGATTCTAGAATATGGGTATTCAAACCCTCAGTTCATCAAAGAACATTTGTTACCACTTATCTGGTAACTAATACCTTCAGGTCATCTGGCCAAGGTAAACATAATACTTGCTACACAAGCATTTCACATGGCTGTCAAAGCCCATTAGTCTCTTATTACCTCTTACTAGGTAACGGTACATATAATGTCTCACAAAGACCATAAGGCATTTAAATAATTAACACATCATAGCTCATACCTGGCTATGCTCATCATCTCATGACCACCTGTATGATCATTACATAGTAACAATTATATCAAATACATATCAGCACTTATGAAAAGTAAGAGTAGCATCACCATTCCCTTATTTAGGGTTAGGATTTCTCTTACATATCATCACCCTCCATTAGGGTTTTCCATAAATAACCATTTAGGTTCTCAAGATCATATTATTAATGATCAAGCCCTAAGTCATTACTCCATACAGCTAGGAGCCAACATTGATAACATAAGTATTTAATCATACTTATTTATTCTCATCACTTATCATTACATGAATTATCATCACAAGATATAAGTTCATCTCTCAACTTTGTCGGAATATGATTACATCATGCTTTATTGATTTGGCTTAACCTTTTCATAGGGCATATTAGCCTATACTTATCAAAGTGCATTACATCTCAATGTAACATAACAATTAACATGACACACTTCATATGTTACTCATCCAAGTATATTGGATTTAGAATACTTCAAGGTGTATTAATCTTGAGGTGTTGGGAGTGATATCTATCATGTCTTGATGTATCACTTCCCTTATCACCTTTATCATACTTGAGTTCATCAACTTATCTTGTATTAGGGTATTTCCCATCCTAATACTTTATACACCAATTCATCATATTGATCATGTAATGTATTGGGCATAAGTCACTTATTTAGAATATGCAACCATTTCCAATGATATAGACTCATCTTGAGTTAAGGAACTATTGATATAAATATATCCATTATCGACCTCTTTAGGTGTTTCATTTATCAATATATAAGTCACTATTCCATTATTAGGAATAGGGTTTTCCATCTTTATAAATTAGGGTTCACATAACATCTCCCCATACATGGGTTTCCCATAGCATTGTCTGAAATTAGGGTTTCTCAACTCAACCCAAAGTTAGGGTTATGATTTATCATCATTTTGCCCAAGATTAGGGTTTCATGCTCTATAACCCAAAATTAGGGCTTCACATTCCTTTACCATATATCAAGGTTAGGATTTCATATTAGGGTTTCATATAACATTATATAGCATCACCCTGGAATTAGAGTTCACATCATATCCCTATATTAGAGTTTCTCTTAACATCATCCTTAATCTGGGTTTCACATGACTTCACCCTTGATTAAGGTTTCACATGACTTCACCCTTGATTAGGGTTTCACATGATATCACCCTTGATTAGGGTTTTACATGATATCACCCTTGATTAGGGTTTCACATTATATTATCCTAAATTGAGATCTCTCACATTATTACCCTAGATTAGGGTTACACCATTATCCTAGCTTAGGGTTACACCTATCATTGTCCTAAATTAGGGTTGAGGTTTGTCAACTTTCTCATTTAGGGTTTCATAATCTCTTTATAAAGGATCATACCCTAATTACATATTATATTCATGTTGAAAGTATTGAGGCCTAACTACTACATGATTATTATACATGTATGAATTCCTCTCTCTCATCCTCTCTAGGATGTTGATTACTCCATACTCATCAACTTGGATCAACCCATTATTCTAGTACATACATCTATGGTTATCATAGTGTATTAAGTTACTACTTTCATAAGCATCACAGATTAACCAATTTAAATCTACTAGTCACCTAGGTACTTTAAGGATTCCACCATTGTGCTTATCTTTGGTAATCATCATTATCAATCATGGAATCAATTGATCTTTCATCACCTTAAGTCTCTAGTCAATTATATACATATTGAACCTTCAATCGATTTTGACTTTCTAAACCTCCAAATGGTTTTGTAGTCAATTACCCTCCAAACGGTTTTGAAACCATTTGGACATCTAGGCTTGAGACCGTTAAAGCAAGAAATGTGTTGAAACCGAATGGACTTGGGTCTTCAAATGGTCTTGAGACCGTTTGGACCCAAACGGTCTTAAGACCGTTTGGTCCAAACCCTCTCAAAACTGAATGGACCAAAAAGGTCTTCCATCACTTAATCAATTTAGGGTTTCAATCAATGAACTACCTATCAATTGAATCATTGATTCATTCATCAATTGAACCATTGAATCACCCTTCAATTGGAACATCAATTAGGGTTTTGAACCCAATTGAACTAGGATTTATAATCAAGAAACCATCAATTAGGGTTTTGAAACCGAGGAACCATCAATGGTTGACATAGTGAAACTAATTCCATTGAAATTGTTGAATCATCATTAAAACATGATATGACCTGACCTCAAATGGTCTTGAGGTCGTTTGGATGACCTCCAGACGGTCTTGAGACCGTTTGACCCATCCCATCATTGAAATTTGTGAAATTCAATTAGGGTTTGAATCATTAAATCGATCATCAATGGAGCTATTGATTGTATTTCAATTTGATATCACTGGATCTTCAACCATCCAATCATACTCAACCATAGACCTCCAAACGTTCTTGATACCATTTGGGTGTCCTCCAAATGGTCTTGAGACCGTTTGGGTTAGTCAACCCAAAAATTGAATCCATCAATTGAGAATTTCAACACTTCAACCCGATTGAATTTTGTAGTTGAAAGATCTTCCATTCTTGGAACCTTCAAGATAAAATTAATTGAAACCATTGGATCAAAATCCAATTACATCATCATATTTATCCAAACAGTCAACTATTGGTCAGCCTCTCCAAACGGTTTGAAACTGTTTGGTTTCTAACTATTTGTTGAAATCGTTTAACCAATTCCATTGAAATCGATTGGTCTCAAATTTTGAAACTATTTGCCCATGATATTAATTGATATGTGTGCTTTAGATGATTCCATCATCATAAAGCTTCAACCCCTCGAATTCTACTGTGATTCTCATGGTAGTTTCATCAATTAATCAAAGGAATTTCAAAAAGAACAATTGAACCAAATGAATTGAAGAATTGGATTCAATAACAATGATTAAGGGTTCAAGTTATATAACCCGCCTTCAATGAAGCTTCAAAGATACAAACTCCACGTATTTAATGGTGGAAGAAGCTTTATCAAATATCCCAAGCTCGTTCTCAACTCTTTGAGTAAAAAGAATGGCCAAAGTTGAAGATTGAGTGAAGAAAAGGAGAAATCAAGCATTGATTTTCGATTTCCACCATGAAATCAAGGTGAAAAGAGATCATGGAGCTTACCTATAGGTTTGGGGTCGTCCTATTGTTTCTCCTAAGCTTCCTTGGTCGTTTTGCAAGCAAGGAGAGAAAGAAGGATCGAAAAAGCCTTTGAATTGAGTTGGAAGTGGTGTTTTTATAAGGAAATTCAATGAGAGAGAAAGTAGTAATTAATTCCTTTAATTTCTCAAATTGATGCCACATCTCCTCCTAAACTCCTTTACCACGAATCTATCCTCTTTCCCTTTGCAAACCTCTTCATTATACATGAATTTAAATGAAAAGAAATTAAGCACATTCACCCTTATAATGATAATATCCAAAAATTAGTGGATATTACTTTTTCTTTATTTATTGTGAGTGGGTTATCCGCTTGCTTGAGATATTTTCGTGCCTTTGCCAGGCACATGGTCTTCCATTATTTTTAAAAATCATCCCTCACCTTTTGGTTGAAGGGTTTTTCAATTAATATATTTATTTTTTGCATTAAATTGAAGTAAAGTTCCAATTATGCTTAAATCTTGATTATTTTAACATTAATATTCTCTCTCCTCCAAAGTGATTCAAATGAGATGTATGTCTGATTTTATTGCCTCTAAATGATTCCAAGAATAATTAGGGACCCTCTAAAAGTGATATTTTGCATATTGAACCCTAGGTTTTGGGTAAATTGCACATTACACCAAAACTAGGTTTTAATGCACAAACATTGCTCAATAATCTCTTTCTTGTTATTCATGCTTGTGGAAGCCATACCTCTGCATCATTCTCATTCTTATTATGCTTCAATACTAGAGGAACATTTATCAAGTAACATTTGCAAGTTAACCCCTCAACTTGGGTAATTTGCACTTTAGTCCAAAATAAGCAAAACATTGTTTCAACATTATTCGAAAAAGACTAAAATAGAAACATAAGTTCCTCTTGAGCCTTAATTACTTTTCAAGAAATAAGAGCAACCATATAATTAACTTTATTAAATAAAACATCTAGGGTTAAGGCTTAACCCAGGTCAGGAATGATTTTGAAATGTATTGGGCATTAGGGTTTTCCATAAATAAGCATTTAGGTTCTTAGGATCATATTATTAATGATCAAGCCCTAAGTCATTACTTCATACAGGTAGGAGCCAACATTGATAACATAAGTATTTA
The DNA here is from genome assembly GCA_963693085.1 of Alisma plantago-aquatica. Lineage (NCBI taxonomy): Eukaryota > Viridiplantae > Streptophyta > Magnoliopsida > Alismatales > Alismataceae > Alisma > Alisma plantago-aquatica. The sequence goes on from OY856413.1 coordinate 743,016,997, forward strand.
ATCATACTTATTTATTCTTATCACTTATCATTAAATGAATTATCATCACAAGTTATAAGTTCCTTTCTCAACTTTGTCAGAATATGATTACATCATTCTTTATTGATTTGGCTTAACCTTTTCATAGGACATATTAGCCTATACTTATCAAAGTGCATTACATCTCAATGTAACATAACAATTAACATGACACACTTCATATGTTACTCATCCAAGTATATTTGATTTAGAATACTTCAAGGTGTATTAATCTTGAGGTGTTGGGAGTGATATCTATCATGTCTTGATGTATCACTTCCCTTATCACCTTTATCTTACTTGAGTTCATCAACTTATCTTGTATTAGGGTATTTCCCATCCTAATACTTTATACACCAATTCATCATATTGATCATGTAATGTATTGGGCATGTCACTTATTTAGAATATGCAACCATTGCCAATGATATAGACTCGTCTTGAGTTAAGGAACTATTGATATAAATATATCCATTATCAACCTTTTTAGGTGTTTCATTTATCAATATATAAGTCACTATTCCATTATTAGGAATAGGGTTTTCCATCTTTATAAATTAGGGTTCACATAACATCTCCCCATACATGGTTTTCCCATAGCATTATCTGAAATTAGGGTTTCTCAACTCAACCCAAAGTTAGGGTTATGATTTATCATCATTTTGCCCAAGATTAGGGTTTCATGCTCTATAACCCAAAATTAGGGCTTCACATTCCTTTACCCTATATCAGGGTTAGGATTTCATATTAGGGTTTCATATAACATTATATAGCATTACCCTGGAATTAGAGTTCACATCATATCTTTGTATTAGGGTTTCTCTTAACATCATCCTTAATTTGGGTTTCACATGATTTCACCCTTGATTAAGGTTTCATTTGACTTCACCCTTGATTAGGGTTTCACATGATATCACCCTTGATTAGGGTTTTACATGATATCACCCTTGATTAGGGTTTTACATTATATTATCCCAAATTGAGATCTCTCACATTATTACCCTAGCTAGATTAGGGTTACACCATTATCCTAGCTTAGGGTTACACCTAGCATTGTCCTAAATTAGGGTTGAGGTTCGTCAACTTTCTCATTTAGGGTTTCATAATCTCTTTATAAAGGATCATACCCTAATTACATATTATATTCATGTTGAAAGTATTGAGGCCTAACTACTACATGATTATTATACATGCATGAATTCCTCTCTCTTGTACTCTCTAGAATGTTTATTACTCCATACTCATAAACTTGGATCAACCCATTATTCTAGTACATACATATATGGTTATCATAGTGTGTTAAGTTACTACTTTCATAAGAATCAAAGATTAACCACTTTAAATCTACTAGTCACCTAGGTACTTTAAGGATTCCACCATTGTGCTTATCTTTGATAATCATCATTATCAATCATGGAATCAATTGATCTTTCATCACCTTAAGTCTCTAGTCAATTATATACAGATTGAACCTTCAATCGGTTTTGACTTTCTAAACCTCCAAATTGTTTTTTAGTCAATTACCCTCCAAACGGTTTTGAAACTGTTTGGGCATCTAGGCTTGAGATCGTTTAAGCAAGAAATGTGTTGAAACCGAATGGACTTGGGTCTTCAAACGGTTTGAGACTGTTTAGACCCAAACGGTCTTCAAACCATTTAAACCCAAATGGTCTTGAGACCGTTTGGACCCAAACGGTCTTGAGACCGTTTGGACCCAAACGGTCTTGAGACCGTTTGGTCCAAACCCTCTTAAAACTGAATGGACCAAAAAGGTCTTCCATCACTTAATCAATTTAGGGTTTCAATCAATGAACCACTTATCAATTGAATCATTGATTCATTCATCAATTGAACCATTGAATCATACTTCAATTGGACCATCAATTAGGGTTTTGAACCCAATTGAACTAGGATTTATAATCAAGAAACCATCAATTAGGGTTTTGAAATCGAGGAACCATCAATGGTTGACATAGTGAAACTAATTCTATTAAAATTGTTGAATCATCATTAAACCATGATATGACCTAACCTCAAACGGTCTTGAGGTTGTTTGGATGACCTCCAAATGTTCTTGAGACCATTTGACCCATCCCATCATTGAAATTTGTGAAATTCAATTAGGGTTTGAATCATTGAATCGATTATCAATGGGGCCATTGATTGTATTTCAATTTGATATCACTGGATCTTCAACCGTCCAATCATACTCAACCATAGACCTCCAAACGGTCTTGGTTGACCTCCAAACGGTCTTGAGACTGTTTGGGTGACCTCCAAATGGTCTTGAGACCGTTTGGGTTAGTCAACCCAAAAATTGAATCCATCAATTGAGATTTTCAACACTTCAACTTGATTGAATTTTGTAATTGAAAGATCTTCCATTCTTGGAACCTTCAAGATAAAATTGATTGAAACCATTGGATAAACATCCAATTACATCAGCATATTTATTCAAATGGTCAACTGTTGGTCAGCCTCTCCAAACGGTTTGAAACCGTTTGGTTTCTAACAGTTTGTTGAAACCGTTTAACCAATTCCATTGAAACCGATTGGTCTCAAATTTTGAAACTGTTTGCCTATGATATTAATTAAGATGTGTGCTTGAGATGATGTCATAATCATCAAGCTTCAACCCCTCGAATTATACTACCATTCTCATGGTAGTTTCATCAATTAAACAAAGGAATGTCAAGAAGAACAATTGAACCAAATGAATTGAAGAATTGAATTCAATAACAATGATTAAGGGTTCAAGTTATATAACCCACCTTCAATGAAGCTTCAAAGCTGAAAACTCCATGTCTTTAATGGCGGAAGAAGCTTTCTCAACTATCCCAAGCTCGTGCTCCACTCTTTGAGTAAAAAGAATGGCCAAAGTTGAAGATTGAGTGAAGAAAAGGAGAAATCAAGCATTGATTTTCGATTTCCACCATGAAATCAAGGTGAAAAGAGATCATGGAGATTACCTACAGGTTGGGGGTCGTCCTCATATTTCTCCTAAGCTTCTTTGGTCATTTTTCAAACAAGGAGAGAAAGAAGGATCGAAAAATCCTTTGAATTGAGTTGGAAGTGGTGTTTTTATAAGGAAATTCAATGAGAGAGAAAGTAGTAATTAATTCCTTTAATTTCTCAAATTGATGCCACATCTCCCCCTCAAATACTTGCCCAAGAATATATCCCCTTTCCCTTTGCAAACCTCTTCATTATCAATGAATTTAAAGGAAAAGAAATTAAGCACCTTAACCCTTATAATAATAATATCCAAAAATTAGTGGATATTACTTTTTCTTTATTTAATGTGAGTGGGTTATCCATTTGCTTGAGATATTTTCGTGCCTTTTCAAGGCACATGGTCGTCCATTATTTTGCAAAATCATCCCTCACCTTTTGGTTGAAGGGTTCTTCAATTAATATATTTATTTTTTGCATTAAATTGAAGTAAAGTTCCAATTATGCTTAAATCTTGATTATTTTAATATCAAGATTCTCTCTCCTCCAAAGTGATTCAAATGAGGTGTCCCTCTGATTTTATTGCCTCTAAATGATTCCAAGAATAATTAGAGACCCTCTAAAAGTGATATTTTGCATACTGAACCCTAGGTTTTGGGTAAATTGCACATTACACCAAAACTAGGTTTTAATGCACAAACATTGCTCAATAATCTCTTTCTTGTTATTCAGGCTTGTGGAAGCCATACCTCTGCATCATTCTCATTCTTATGATGCTTCAATACTATAGGAACATTTATCAAGTAACGTTTGCAAGTTAACCCCTCAACTTGGGTAATTTGCACTTTAGTCCAAAACAAGAAAAACATTGTTTCAACATTATTCGAAAAGGACTAAAATTGAAACATAAGTTCCTCTTGAGCCTTAGTTACTTTTCAAGAAATAATAGCAACCATATAATTAACTTTATTAAACAAAACATCTAGGTTTAAGGCTTAACCCAGGTCAGGGATGTTACAGAAGTGGTGACCGACACAGTCTCCCATACAAAGCTTCATACGAAGGCATCCCGATACTGGCTTGGTAGTTGTTGTTGTAGGTGAACTCTGATAATAGTTAGTATTGCTCCCATGAGCCACCACAATCGATCACACAAGCTCTCAATAGATCTTCTAACATCTGGATTGTTCTTTCTGACTGACCATCTATTTGGGGATGATAAGTTGTACTAAACTTCAGCCTGGTACCAAGTTCCTCTTGAACTTGCTTCCACAACTTGGAAGTGATCTTAGGTTGCATTCAATTCCCCTCTTATAAGAATTTTGTCCTCAAAATTCCATCAAGCAAACAAACAATTCAGGATAAACCTTTCTTATGTCCATCAGGGCTCCCATGTGGCTTCACCCTTTCCATGGTGCTTCCCAAGAACCTTCATCATCTCATATTCTTCCATCTGAGTTCTTTCTTACCTTGGGATATCATACCCTCATAGGTGACTCAGGACATTGCAGCCTCTTAAAAGCTGAATAGGTTCAGGGCTCAGCACATGGCTTGGGTACCTCACATAGTGCTCTAGATCAGACTCATGGAACACATTACACATCATGTTATCCTGAGGGGAAAGGTCAAACATAACCTTCTCCACCAATCCATCTCAAATGGAATCATATATCAAGAACTCAACTTTCTCAATTGTAGCTTAGAGGGGTCAGATTTTCACATCACATACTCTCCTACAGTGAACTGCATGTCAGTCTGCTTTGCATCAGCTCACGACTTATGTCGCCTCTGAGCTCTCTCTCAGCCATTGCACGATCAAAGCGACTTCATCTGCATACATTGTGGTTCTTTTCTGACCTTCGCGATGCCTCCTTCACCAACATCATCTTAATGAAGTGGTGACCGACACAACCTCCTTATAGAACTTCTTGCATCCCGATAAAGGCTATGGTGGTTAACATCACATCTTAAGAACTGTCTCTATGTATCACCCTAAATGAGCACACATGCTCTCATCAGACCCTCTAGGCTGGATCATACTGTCCATTAGTATGGGGTGATAAACTGTACTGACATCGAGTTCTTCATGTATCTACTTCCACCTAATGGAAGTGAACCTTTAGGTCCTACTCAAGAACTTTTGAACTCGTATCATGGTGTAGTTGAACCATCTCTCTCTCTCTTGTAAGTAGTTCAACCCGATCTGTCCCTTGACAATACTCTTTCTTTCTCTTGTCATCTAGGTAAGGCGATCTACCATAACCCACATTGTATCTTATCCTCCCTGGGTTAAGGGGAAACTTACCACAACATCCATAGTGGTGAACTCCCATTCCCTCTTGGGGACTCTTTATCCTCTATGTCAAAGCACTGGGTTACTGGTGTTTGTCCTTCACCCTCGACTTGCATGGCCACATGCCACATGCAACTTCATATAAATCATCCAAAGTGCTACTATCACTTACTATCATGTTGTATGGTGATTTTAAAACCATGATCATTTGTATGTCATGATTCCTCAAGATCGATTCCTCAGAATCCCTAAACCACTCTCATCAGGGTTTTATTACCTTCCTATCCAAAGAAGTGTATCTGAGGTTCTACCACCATCCTTTCATTGCATTAAAGACTAGGCTGACTAACAAAACAACCATTAACTTGATCAACGGTATCGTTGCATCTGAGGGTTAGCCAAACCTATCTTCTTTCCAAACTTAGGGTTAGCCTAACAACCTCTTATAGTCTCTAGCCAAACTAGGAAGCTATATCTCAACCAGAGCATCCATTACCACTTCACATCCTTAGGTATTAGGTAGAGTTGAAGACATATACCTCCATGTATTCCACCTATTATCTCGTCTCAGCTCTAAGTTTATCTTTATTAAGAAAAATCTGAGCTCATTCTCTTAGTTTTCGAACTCAACCTTGTATAACTCATAGCTCATGATAAAACATCCTCATAAGATGACTACCTTATTTCTCATAGTTTTGTAAATCATCCATGTATCATTCACTCCACTAGGGTATGTTATCATCTCTGTCCTCATACCCCATAGCAACATTCCAACTCACATCATCTTTTATCCTTGGTGGATGGCATGCGTATTGTCCTACCTCTCACTCCCATAATAAGAGGAAATAAGCATTTGGCTGTAGTCCAAATACAAAGTTCTTCATGTTCCAAGAGTAGAGATGGTACATCCCACCTTGCCAGCACACCTTTAAATCTAAGTTGAAACGTGCAACTTATGTCTCTACATCACAAACTTCATGATATCAAAGTTACTTCCATGGTAAACTGGTCTCGAACCTACTTGGGTCACCACACAATCCTTGGTCATCTTCTCTAGGTCTGTAGGGTGCCAGAACTTTTGGGGTCATCCCTCTTCCCTTATGCATCCAGAGAGTGCCCTACTCATCCGCCCTTTGGGTCCCATGAGTTCATGAAGGTGATCAATCTCCTAACCCATGGCCCTTAGACAATGATAGTTGTTACCTCCCGACCCTATGGTCATGTGCAACTAGGGAATTAGGAAACTCCTACTTCCATCGGTCTTATCCCTACCTGACCCTAAGATAGACTTAGGATTCCTTTATAGTACATGTCCAACTTAGAACCTTACCCATGTAAAGACCCGATCTTTACAGTCGAATATTTACAAAATAATATCAAATACATAAACAATCTTTATTACAATCATTCTTGTACATCAGAGTCGTGAAAGCTTACAAATATGATTACAAGTTTAAGAAATAAAATTCATTCCTATCTAGTCTTCAACGAAGGACTACCCAGTGCATGCCTCTTCAAACTCTTCCATCTATCACCTGTCCATGAGTTCCCAAAGGGAACGAAACCACACATGGACCCCATTGAAGGGAAAATAAAAGGGTCAACAAAGCTGGTACTAAATCCAATCATTGAACTATGTACGAAATAGGTTTAGATGTATAATAAAAGTAGGAAAGGACTATTCGGTGGACTAAAGGCTTACAAAAAGAAATTCCAATATCAACTTCAAGATAGGAAATCTTTCACAAGAATATCATTAAGCAAGATTCAATAAATCAAGTATGCAAAATGTATCCAAGCTATTCACAAAGTATATCAATTTCAAAATATTCTATTTGGCAAGTTTTGGCACCTTTCTATCATATCTTTTCTAGGGCTAAGTGCCTTGTGTTCTCACACTCTAGGAGAGAATGACACTAGTACCTTATTAGCTATTCCAGTTAACTGGGGGACAACTAATCCCTATCCACTGCGCAGGGTTGTGGGGTACTTGGCCCACTCAAGTGAGCCAAAGTTCTATAGGGCCAAAGCCCAAGGGACCAAAGTCCACAGGGAGTCAAAACTCCAAATAGATCAAGTCCAGTGCCAAAATAATTATCAACAATAATTTATCAATTACAAAATGATAGTGGTGAACTTTCAAGAATAAGTAGAGGTTTCAAAACTATATGGAATTCACCATGAATCAAGATATATGTGTGTCCATCAAGAGGAAAAATAATTCAACAATAAAATAGAAGATTTAGTACCTCAATTATTCAGGACTCCAAGGATTGTATAATCATAATGTGTCTCCAAGAATTTATGAAGAGGTAGCTACAAAGAATAATAATATTGTCACCATATGACTTGGAATCATTGTTGCTCAATTTGTCTTATTTATGATTAGATTTTTCCTTCTAGGTTTCTATGACATATTTTCCCCTCAATGTCATTTCTAGGTTTCCACCTTGTTATATATAGTCATTATTACATACTCATTTATTCATAGCAGATCAAATTTACATATGACATAATACCACTTAAGTCCACGTTTCTACATATAGTTAAAGAACAAAATAGTTTATATGATTGATAGAAAACTTTGGGTGATCAAGGTTAGAGTTTTCATCATTTAATTTCTCCATAAATATGATTCTTAACATCCTTATCATTATCTCCATCCTCCCTTGTTAGGTTGCAAAATCTATATTGTATGATTCGTTGATAAAGATAATTAACTATTTGATCTTCTATACTTCCCGTAGTGATCCATTATCTATGTAACTTATCTAGGTCATTGCATACATATATGTGTTAGTAAGACTACAATATATCGAGATCATAGTATGCGTAGTGTTTTTCATTGTACTAGTCATAGTCATATATATTGACTTACTTGACTTTAAAAAAATTATCTACATGCATGAGAGTGGGTCTGTACGTATTGATACATGTGTGGTTTAGCAACCAACCTTATTAGATCACAACCAATCTCTTATCCCTTTTTCATTATTAGTTGGCATGATGCTATATGATCGTGATTTGCATGGAATAGGAATCGGGTGAGGGAAGTACCTAGATGGTTTGGCCGTGGCTCCTCGTGGGTGGGTCAACGCAGCCCAGCAGCAGCGAGGTAGCATTTCCGTCATGGTGGTGATGCTGTGGTTCGTTGGGACATCACCTGTCGATGGTGCAGGCGCTTGTGGCTGTAACCAGTGCACCGCAGCTCGAAGGGGGAGAGGCTGGAGGAGGCGTGATGGTAGGGATCTATTGGCGCACATGAGGCAGTGGTCTACAGACCGTAGCAGGGAGGAAAGGAGATCAAGGAAGTTCGGAGGTCTAGAGCAGCGCATCTTCGTGGCTGTGGTTGGTTGATCGGCTAGGGAGGAGATGATGGGGGTTGCCGGCGCTATGCATATGCAGGTAGGGTGGCCAGGTATTTGTAGGAGTGCGACCCTAGAGTTTGCGCTCATAGAGGCAGGCGTAGGGTCTGATAGCACGACGCCTGGAGGATGGCGAGTCGGCCGTTACGTCTATGGTTCCTGGTCTTTAATGGCCGGGCCGTTTCTTCCAGTTCACCGGCCATCAAGGCTCAATGCATTCCTTCCTTCCTCATTGCTCTTTGAGAGGCTGCGGTTGAGAGAGAGGAAGTCCAACGGCAGGGAGAGCAGAGGGTAAACGATCTGGCTTTGAGTCTCTTGGTGGGCTGGTGAAGCACCGACCACACATTGCGTTTCTGTAACGCAATCGACGCTGGTGGCGTTACCAGGAGAAGGCGTCAGGTCTTCAAATAGACTAGGTAACTAATGCTATTAAACATAGTCGTCACCCCTATTTAATAATTACGTTTTAATAGATTTTATATCCTATACATCACATAAAAAGGCAGTCAAAGTTGTTCTTCTCGTATACATATCAGAAGACCTACGATTTTTGGGTTCAATCCTTTCTAGGGAAACCTAAGTCTAGTCCATTAATCACATATTACCTAGTTATTTTGATCTTTTATAACTCTTAAAAGTATGAATATAACTAAACTGAATTGTAGAAACAATAACGCTTCTATTAATTCAATTTCTACCATAACATCCAAACTTATTAGTACTATTTAGCCAATGAATATTGTATGTAATGATTCTAAGCCCATTAAGTGAAATTTCAAGGAGGAGTGGAATGCAAATCAAGATATCAAGGGGCAATTATTTCCATTTGCACAAATTGGTGTCGATATGGTTCACGAAGCCAATTCTGAAGGACTAATTTGAAATTACTCTCTCAAATGCAGAGCAAGGAGTTATATAGTACAAGAAACTAAAAAGGAGGTAATTATTCATGATAATCAATCAAAATAGCTCACACACAAGTTGGAAAGGACCGGATTGGAATTGAGATATAGTTTAGGGAAAATATGTGATAATATCTTGAAGTAGATTTAGTATCCCCAAAATTCGAGTATGTTACAACTCTTCCACCCTTCAAAGAGATTTCGTCCACGAAATCAAATATTTCTTAGTGGTGATATTCCTACTATAGTTTGATCCACAAAATATTCTAACACAATAATTTTTCTTGTTGAAGTGTCAACAAAATGTGATCCCAATTTTCCTTCCACTATCATAGGTATGATTTATGATGATCCAACAATCCTCTTACTATTTCATAGGGTCACTAAATCGGTTTAGGTTCAGCTTCTACTTTGAAAATATACTCATCAGTCTTCTAGGAGTGTTGAAATATTCAATTTGTTAGTATTGGCCATCATTATCAAAAGTTTGAGTTAAAACCCAGCTTATTGGTCAATATATGGTTCTCAACACGACATCAATTTTAATCTCACATATTTGTCACTAATGTTACAATGATGTGTATGTTGTGTGTAGTTTTTTTTTATAATGATTCAATCGTATTATTCCCAAAAATCCTATGTATAGTTGAGGGTCTAATAATGTATCTGTCCTAAATTTTTTTTCTTCAACAATTACTAATTACAAGTTAACCTCATTTGGGTTCAAATTATGGCCTTCTATTTTTTTTTTACATTCTATTTGTTATTTGTATGTATATAATATTGTATTTGTGACCTTTTATCTCTAATTAACAAATTGTCAAGGTCATGACCATAAATTGATTAAAGATTTTTTTTTTCATTATTCATTTTTCTATATATTTTTGTCACATATATTTGTGTCATGATCTATGGGGTTAAGAATTTTGACATACTTCTATTTTTAAATTTTTAAGGTAGGGTTTTATTTCTCTAAGATGTCTATATTGTATTAATTATCTATTATTATGTACATATATATTAGAAGTTCACAAAAATAGATGATTTCATTATTTTATCTTAATTCTACATAATACTCACTATGTCCTATCCAATTGTTTCTTTTTCTCAATTTTCTACTTATATGAGTATATTGTTATTTTAATTTCCATTTGTATAGTTTTCCTAATCATTTCTTTTCTCAATATATGTTTCATATTTTGTATTATCAACATTTTTCATTCAATTAAGTATTTATAACGAGGGCATATAAGTCAAATGTATGGTCAAGTAAACGTTCACATTCTTTTAAGTAAACACATTTATATTTTTCTTTCTTCCTTTTGGGTTTTTTTTTTGAGTGAGATTTTTTTCCTTCATAACTCTTAGCATATTATATTTTATTTTCTCTCTATTGAAGGTGATTATATATATATATATATTTTTGTGCCTTTATTCAACATTAGGGTTTTCCCCAAGTAATGAAATTCACTTTGGCCAGGTCGGTATGTATAGTGAGGAAACCCCACCACCACCTAAGTGGATTGGGAGTAATTATGCCAGAACCTTCACTATACATCCTTCCTTAGACACCTCTGCTCGTTCCATTTACATGGTGATGAATTATTATAATTTATTAGGTAGTTTTTTTTAATCAAAATTTAACCATGTTCATGATTTAGATTGAAATTTTCATATGTTCATATGATTTTAGGGTTATATCATATATCCATTATATATTTCTATTTTTTTTTCATATTTTTGGGTGTTAGAATCTAAAGAGAAACCATTCATATACCTATATTATTTCTTTTTACGTCTTAATAATCTAAATGTGAAATTACACACATGTATCTCAAACACTTCTTTCTCAACAATATCTTCATGTAGATCTATACCTATAGAAGTTCAAAATCTGGTAGTTTAACTAGGTATGTCTCATAAATTTGTAGTTTAGGGTACATGTCTCACATCCTAGGCTAGTATGTTTTCTACTTGTATCCCATGTACTTCCTAATAACAAGGTCAATGATACCAGGATTCATGGTCTAACTATTTTTTTTTCTATGTTCTACTACTCCATTTGTGTTCCTACTTAACCCTAATTTCCATGAGACATGCATGAGTGCCGACCATTTATGGCTCTGATACCATCTTGTAAAGACCCGATCTTTACAGTCGAATATTTACAAAATAATATCAAATGCATAAACAATCTTTATTACAATCATGCTTGTACATCAAAGTCGTGAAAGCTTACAAATATGATTACAAGTTTAAGAAATAAAATTCATTCCTATCTAGTCTTCAACGGAGGACTACCCAGTGCATGCCTCTTCAAACTCTTCCATCTATCACCTGTCCATGAGTTCCCAAAGGGAACGAAACCACACATGGACCCCATTGAAGGGAAAATAAAAGGGTCAGCAAAGCTGGTACTAAATCCAATCATTGAACTATGTACGAAATAGGTTTAGATGTATAATAAAAGTAGGAAAGGACTATTCGGTGGACTAAAGGCTTACAAAAAGAAATTCCAATATCAACTTCAAGATAGGAAATCTTTCACAAGAATATCATTAAGCAAGATTCAATAATTCAAGTATGCAAAATGTATCCAAGCTATTCACAAAGTATATCAATTTCAAAATATTCTATTTGGCAAGTTTTGGCACCTTTCTATCATATCTTTTCTAGGGCTAAGTGCCTTGTGTTCTCACACTCTAGGAGAGAACGACACTAGTGCCTTATTAGCTATTCCAGTTAACTGGGGGACAACTAATCCCTATCCACTGCGCAGGGTTGTGGGGTACTTGGCCCACTCAAGTGAGCCAAAGCTCTATAGGGCCAAAGCCCAAGGGACCAAAGTCCACAGGGAGTCAAAACTCCAAATAGATCAAGTCCAGTGCCAAAATAATTATCAACAATAATTTATCAATTACAAAATGATAGTGGTGAACTTTCAAGAATAAGTAGAGGTTTCAAAACTATATGGAATTCACCATGAATCAAGATATATGTGTGTCCATCAAGAGGAAAAATAATTCAACAATAAAATAGAAGATTTAGTACCTCAATTATTCAGGACTCCAAGGATTGTATGATCATAATGTGTCTCCAAGAATTTATGAAGAGGTAGCTACAAAGAATAATAATATTGTCACCATATGACTTGGAATCATTGTTGCTCAATTTGTCTTATTTATGATTAGATTTTTCCTTCTAGGTTTCTATGACATATTTTCCCCTCAATGTCATTTCTAGGTTTCCACCTTGTTATATATAGTCATTATTACATACTCATTTATTCATAGCAGATCAAATTTACATATGACATAATACCACTTAAGTCCACGTTTCTACATATAGTTAAAGAACAAAATAGTTTATATGATTGATAGAAAACTTTGGGTGATCAAGGTTAGAGTTTTCATCATTTAATTTCTCCATAAATATGATTCTTAACATCCTTATCATTATCTCCATCCTCCCTTGTTAGGTTGCAAAATCTATATTGTATGATTCGTTGATAAAGATAATTAACTATTTGATCTTCTATACTTCCCGTAGTGATCCATTATCTATGTAACTTATCTAGGTCATTGCGTACATATATGTGTTAGTAAGACTACAATATATCGAGATCATAGTATGCGTAGTGTTTTGCATTGTACTAGTCATAGTCATATATATTGACTTACTTGACTTTAAAAAAATTATCTACATGCATGAGAGTGGGTCTGTACGTATTGATACATGTATGGTTTAGCAACCAACCTTATTAGATCACAACCAATCTCTTATCCCTTTTTCATTATTAGTTGGCATGATGCTATATGATTGTGATTTGCATGGAATAGGAATCAGGTGAGGGAAGTACCTAGATGGTTTGTCCGTGGCTCCTCGTGGGTGGGTCAACGCAGCCCAGCAGCAGCGAGGTAGCAGTTCCATCATGGTGGTGATGTTGTGGTTCGTTGGGACATCACCTGTCGATGGTGCAGGAGCTTGTGGCTGTAACCAGTGCACCGCATCTCGAAGGGGGAGAGGCTGGAGGAGGCGTGATGGTAGGGATCTATTGGCGCACATGAGGCAGTGGTCTACAGACCGTAGCAGGGAGGAAAGGAGATCAAGGAAGTTCGGAGGTCTAGAGCAGCGCATCTTCGTGGCTGTGGTTGGTTGATCGGCTAGGGAGGAGATGATGGGGGTTGCCGGCACTATGCATCTGCAGGTAGGGTGGCCAGGTATTTGTAGGAGTGCGACCCTAGAGTTTGCGCTCATAGAGGCAGGCGTAGGGTCTGGTAGCACGACGCCTGGAGGATGGCGCGCCGGCCGTTATGTCTATGGTTCCTGGTCTTTAATGGCTGGGCCGTTTCTTCCAGTTCACCGGCCATCAAGGCTCCATGCATTCCTTCCTTCCTCATTGCTCTTTGAGAGGCCGCGGTTGAAAGAGAGGAAGTCCAACGGCAGGGAGAGCAGAGGGTAAACGATCTGGATTTGAGTCTCTTGGTGGGCTGGTGAAGCACCGACCACACATTGTGTTTCTGTAATGCAATCGACGCTGGTGGCGTTACCAGGAGAAGGCGTCAGGTCTTCAAATAGCCTAGGTAACTAATGCTATTAAACATAGTCGTCACCCCTATTTAATAATTACGTTTTAATAGATTTTATATCCTATACATCACATAAAAAGGCAGTCAAAGTTGTTCTTCTCGTATACATATCAGAAGACCTACGATTTTTGGGTTCAATCCTTTCTAGGGAAACCTAGGTCTAGTCCATTAATCACATATTACCTAGTTATTTTGATCTTTTATAACTCTTAAAAGTATGAATATAACTAAACTGAATTGTAGAAACAATAACGCTTCTATTAATTCAATTTCTACCATAACATCCAAACTTATTAGTACTATTTAGCCAATGAATATTGTATGTAATGATTCTAAGCCCATTAAGTGAAATTTCAAGGAGGAGTGGAATGCAAATCAAGATATCAAGGGGCAATTATTTCCATTTGCACAAATTGGTGTCGATATGGTTCACGAAGCCAATTCTGAAGGACTAATTTGAAATTACTCTCTCAAATGCAGAGCAAGGAGTTATATAGTACAAGAAACTAAAAAGGAGGTAATTATTCATGATAATCAATCAAAATAGCTCACACACAAGTTGGAAAGGACCGGATTGGAATTGAGATATATTTTAGGGAAAATATGTGATAATATCTTGAAGTAGATTTAGTATCCCCAAAATTCGAGTATGTTACAACCCAAGTCTCCATCATCTCTCTCTACATTCTGGGGCTGACTTTCATCCTTTCATACGGGTCATGGTGACCTGTCTACCTCAGTCAGGTCCCATACTGGTTACCTCCATGGTAACACACCCTCATGCACCTAGAGATGGTTATCTATGATCTACAGGTTCATTCTCTTACCATGTACTCTTCAGTTAGCTTCTCAAGATCCTCTGAAACCTCTTTAGGTTACCTCAAAACCAACAAAACTGGTATACACCCTACAAAAGGGTCCCTCTCCCAGGATGGGAGAAAACTATACCTTGATAACAAAGGTCACAAACGTCCTTATGTTTAGGGTCTTCATCCACATGAGCATGCTTAGCCCTAGCAAGCTACTAAGGCACAAGCAGACACCTACAAAACCATGCTAGGTCATACTTGTTCTCATCCTCAACATTAGACCAACTTAGTTGTGAGGGGTTCATCAAACATACCTTTAACTTAAGGGGTTTCCTTTTCCTCTACACATGAGGAGTACCGTGCTCGAACTATAGAGACTCAAATCTCATCATGAGCATTAGGTACACCACTTCCCCTCTTAGGCCTAGGAACGTTAGGTTCACTCCTCCGATGTCCAACTGTCTGCTCAACCTCTTAACCACGAACCAAACATGTCCAAGGTACGTCATGTACTCCCATGATCCTTTTATTCGAGCCGCACCTTAGAGTTGAATCTTCCTCAAGAGCAACCAACAAGGTACAAGGCCTTACATCTTGCTACTTAAACCTCCTCAGGGTCTAAGGCACTCTTTGTCTCATCTCAGTAGGTAAACTCCTATACCATAGGTTCCAGAAGCATCATCCTCTCTTTAGGGTTTGGTTCCTCTAAAGGTCACCAAGATACCATTAGCCTCCAGGGATCAAGCACGAGGCAACCACTATCATCCACTTAGGTCGCATCATCCTCAACTCCCCACTTTTCCTCATATCTTGGAGTCTAGGCTTCCCATCTTCCTACTTGGGTCCTGCTCCCTCTCTCTAGAAGTAACTCCACAAACAGCCTCACTACCAGGGGTCCTCTCTCCATGAAGATGGATCAAGCTCACAAGCATACCTCTACGTGAGTGAAGCCTAGGTTCAACTTATGTTCTCTTAGGATTATCT
Source organism: Alisma plantago-aquatica (assembly GCA_963693085.1). Lineage (NCBI taxonomy): Eukaryota > Viridiplantae > Streptophyta > Magnoliopsida > Alismatales > Alismataceae > Alisma > Alisma plantago-aquatica. The sequence continues at coordinate 743,032,909 of OY856413.1, forward strand.
TTATGCTTATCTCATAAGCTACCCATCATACTCTTCTGGCCAGGGTTTCCACCTATTGCTTGCACTACTGACGTATCTTGGGTGCCTACTGTGACATGCTCATATAAGCTCATGGGGTTTCTATAGGTCCTTCTCTGACCTCATCAATGAAGGAGCTATCCTTCATTCTAACATGCACGACCCTTCCCAGGGTCGGGTTTCCAAAGGTACCCGGTCATCCATCCTATCCAAACACCTAGTCTACCATGACATCTGACTCATCATGTCATTTCTCTCTTTAACCTTCACTTAGAGTTAGGGTTAACATCATCCTCATAGGATGTGTCAGGTCTCTACTTATAATGGAGGTCTCTACCTCCAAGACTAACTCTCTTTACTTATCCTCCTGACAAGAAGGTCTAGCCCCAAGTCTCTCCTTAGGGCATGACAACTGATGTCATACGATCTATGCATGTATCTATTCTTTTACGCTTAATCTATTAAGCTTATGTCCATGACATCTTATTTACATGCCTTTTATTAATTTGGTGGAGGATTCATTAAACCTTATCAATCTTACCCATACCTCAAGAGGGTGAGGAAAAGAGAGAAAATCCTAATCCTTATAATCCTTAATAGCATTTGAGTTGAGAAAAGGATGAACGAGATGAGAGAGTCCTAAAGGTATCTTATTTCGAGTCCAATCCTGAGACATTGGCCAGGCAATCACACTAATTCGGGAGTCCTCGTATTCCGACTAGCGGTGCGGAGGAAAATCATGCTAGCCCCCAGACGTGATCCTTTTCTAGACACCTCTGTCTTTCAGAAATTCCTCTAATAACTCCCTTGGGTTCTACAAAGTTTGTAAAGTTTAATAATTATTAAAGATTAAATGAGGAACCTATGCTCTGACACCAATTGTAACGACCCCGTCTCCCGATAAGCCCCACTTAAGGGAGACTAAGAGATCAGAGTCGTTATCCCAATAAACCAGATCAAAGGTTCGACAAATAATCAATAATAATTATGAAATTCTACTAACTAAACTGGAATTCGGTATAAAATTAAAACTTTACTTACCTTGGAAAAACTTTGGAAATCTATATATCCAGAGCTTGAATTAATCTATCTAATCCTCCTTGCACTTTATTTCTTAATTTCACAATGTGTCACTTTACTATTTGTTCATTTCAGGGTTGTACCTAAAACGCCGACAAACAAAACATCGATCAGTATAGGAGAATATACTGGTATGTGGGGACATCCAAAATTTCACAGATATGGCTAACAATTTAATAATCACAATCAAATTATTTAACAAGACAATTTACATTTTCAATGTGTCATTCTCCACCGTTTTTGCCCTAACCCTGGCATACCCCTCTAGGGTTTCTCTTTTGTCATTGACTTAAAGCCACCTTCTCAATCCCGAGCTTGGTGCCTGTGAGTCAGCTCTCATGGTGCTCCATAGTCATGCATCATAGACCACCTTCTCATTCCCGAGCTTGGTGTCTGGGGTCACCTCTCATGGTGCCCATTGGTCTACCCTCATGAGCCTGACCTTTATGGCATCTTCCATCAGGGTGGCATGTAGGTGCGAGAATTCACATGTATATATAACTGTGATAGCCATAGTGACTTTATAATTGCAGTATGAACATCCAAACTGTTTCATTTCAAATAATGTGATTAACCATCTGGGAAAACTTTGGGAAAACTAATGCGATTAATAGTAATTAACCACATACATGTCAAGCTGTCTTGAGTGCAGAATTAATCCAAACAATCAAGTAATCCATAGTAAATCAAGAAAGCACAATTCAATCCTGAAATATTCATCCAATATTTTCTATCATAGATCATGTAATACAAGTCTAATAGGCCTAATCGTCCTAGAGTTACTATCCCCTTTTTAGGATTTTGACCATAATTAGGGTTTCACTTCCTTTTTACCACTTTTACTTTATTTTTATCAAAATATCCATCAAACCCTAATTATCTCAATTTGTTTCCCATTAAGATCTTAAGATCAGATTTGGATCACAAAAACCCTAATTTTTAGATTATTATATCCTTTCTTCCCTTTTCCCTCACTTAGGGTTTCTAAGGGTTTTAATCAACATATTAGGTTTAAAACCCTAATCCTTGCAATTCCATCATCAAAATAGGTTACAATCTATCTCAATCATTAAACTAGTTAATAATGCTTGAATTTACACACTTGCAAGATTAAATCTATTTTTTATCATCAATTAGGGTTAATACCCACAAATTAATACCTTTTTACCCACATTAGATACTTTTGCAAAAAGATATTGATTTAGGTTCCCAACCTATTTTTAATGTTTCCCTCGTATTTTTTTTTATCATTTTTCATGTATTGACTTCCCTCATCTGAGTTTTCTAGCTCAATATATGATTTTATTACGAAAACCCATTTTTATTGCTTTATCAACTAATTCAGAAAACGAGGAGCGTTGGATCCGTGGTCCGCTGGTCCACTGAGGATCCAGCGACCAGGATTCCACGCGCCTCATGCGATCAAGACGATTAAAGGATGAGAATGTCCTTACCAGTAAAGAGACGTGAAGGGGTATTATTATAAATAACCCACGCCTTCGTCTTCAACCTCGCGCGAGAACAGGGTTGCCGCGACGGTCAACTAAGGAGTTGACTTCGAGCTCTCGTCCTCCTTTGCTCATGCTGCTAGGCTAGGGAGCTCCACCTCCCTTCGTCGAAGTCATCGAGGGCTTCAATTTCTTGCCTGAGCCTTGCCAAGGTCATCCCCTACTCGCCGGACTCCAACGTGTTTTGCGGTGACGACGAGGGTGAAGGTGAGGTCAAAAAGAGCAATTGATCGCACGAAAATTATCCTTGGTCTCTTTCACAGTGATTGGACTAGTAAAAAGGGATGTTGGTTCCCTCCATAACCCTCCCCTATTTATAGGGTCGAGGTCAAGTTTGTGGGAATTGGGAGTTTCCCAAAATGAAGGCCAAACATGTGCAAACCAGGGATGATTCCCTGCGATTTCATCTCCTGAGTCCAATGGGACTATGATTAGATGACCACTCTCTATGGATCTCAAGAAATTCGGAGAGGAAAATCCTCTATAATCTCATAGAGTCCTAGTCCCAGTGGGACTTAGACGATGACCGATTGCCGTTGGATTAAGATCCAACGGTCTGTGTTATCCACGTTTGATAAAAAAGGAAAATCCTTTTCCTAAATCTAAATAAATCCATTTTTTAGCAATTTCTTAGGAAATTCGTATCTCCCAAACCCTTGCTCCTTTTTAACGCAAATTTTATGGGAAGGTTCCTTTTAATATTTCCTAGATTTGTACGAAATTTGGGAAACAAACTATAATGGATGAGAAGGTTTCCTTCTCTCCCAAGTTATTGTATCCAATTAATCAAAATTAATTAGTATTCCTATTCTTTTTGCCATTATCTTGTTATTTTGGGTCCCTTGGACCTCAAGAAATCCCAAAGGCACGAATTCCCATCTTGGGAAAAATCTATTTGCCTTTAACCTCTTTTAAATATTTATTTCCCATATTTCTCTTTTATCAATCAAATCCTTTTCCTTTTTATTCCTTTTTTCTTTTCAATTGGGCCCAATGGCCAACAAAGCCCATTATCAATTAATCAAGGCCATTTCACATGAAATTCATCACAAATCAAAGAAATAAATTTCTTTTATTCTTGAAAAGAGAATTACATCATTTTACTACATTTTGAAGAAATTGAGGTTATAACAAAAATGGTCGGTTGTTCTTCATGGTAAAAGGCAGTTCATTATAGATCATATAAATGTAGAAGAGTACTGTGACAAGTATGATGACTCTGGTCCACTCTCAGTTGGCTTGCAAACACCAAATATTAAAGCTAACACTGACTTATATATGCATATAGATCACACTTAGGGAATGTTAATTGATACAAGATCCAAATATTAGATACATGTTTGTATCTTTTTAAATGTTAGATAAACATTTTACATTCTTTATCACGTATATTTCATTGTTTGACTATTTTTGATATGGCATTATTTCAGATGATGTATGACCATGAGTTTGATTATCATTATGATGATTACCGTGAGCATGAGCACCCTGACAATGTGTGTCATGAGAATGAGCATCGTGACACTACTGTAAGTTGTATTGTTTTGTTACAAAGATGTGCATTTTACAATGTCTATCTTGTTATATTGTTTTATCAAATTTAAAAGTTATATCTTTTTATGTCTTATGTGTTTTTTTTGTCAATTTCAACATGAGGATGTGATCCCTGAGGATCTTACTGAGCTTGATGCACAACATCATAAGCATGAAACAATACGAGGCATCACCATGATGAACAAGTTATTAGAACAAAGAGGTAATGGGATGAAGCTAGTCATTGAGTTTGATAATCAAGGAAATCCTATTGGGAAGAACCGCAGTTCTTTTCTATCATGTCTAGGGTTTCTGACTTGTAGCATGGTGGATGTAAATGTAGAACATTGGCATAAAGTTGTTCCAAACAAGAAAGATTGTATATGGAAGCAACTGTGTGAGATATTATCATTTACAATTCTATTTTTAAAGTTATTGATAATTATATTTTTTAGAATATTCCATTAAGTATATGGTGTCTTTTGCAGAGCATATTTGAATTGGATGAGAAACTGCATTGTAAAAAGGTGATGCAACGCTGTGGTAGGGTACTAAGGAATTATAGAACAAATTTGTCAAGATAATACATACAAAAAGCTGAGAACAAGAAGAAGTCAGCCATTGAGCAATGGAATTATCTTGACCCAAAGGTGTGGGAGGCGTTTGTTGCTAAGAGAGAAATAGATGAATTCAAGGTGTTTAGCCTTGCTCCTCATATTGAATTCATTATACTACATATGTAACATATGGTTTGGACTAAGCAGGCTATAAGTAATGCTCAAAGAGAAAGGAGTGCAAAGAATGTGTACAAGCACATGATGGGTCAAGCTGGCTATGCACATATTTGTCAAAAGCTACTAGATGCGCCTTCTAGTCTACTCCTGGGACTGTTAAGTCCTCTACTACTACTGAACCTCTACTTAGGATAACTAGGAGCCAAACCAAATCTAGAGATATACCCAACCCCGTAACTACTAAGGCGAGTGCAAAAATGGTAAATTCCAACTCTTAGAGCAATTAGTATTGATGATTGTTATGTTTTACTTACCAATTACTAATGATGATGATTAGTCAGAGCTCCACGAGCAAAAGAAACAAGGCAAGTTCACCCCTGAGGGCATAAGGGATGAATTGACAATTTCTCTAGGTAACCCAGAGCATCATGGGTGTTAGGGATATTGGCACTGGTATCGGTATAACAACCTTATTTGGGCCATAAAAGCATAAGCATAAAGGGGGACTCTATGAAAAGGTACAACATCTGATTAAAAAGGCTATAGAGGAAGCAATGAGAGAGTATCATTCTTCTCAGACAATACCTGTAGCACCCATCTCTTCATACGAGGTGGACCCTCCTATGACAGAGATGGTTGGGAATAATCCCATTGACCCACCACCTAGTACGTCCGTTGTAAGTATTTTTATGACATAATAGTCTTACAAAATAATTTGTATAATATGTTTGAGTTTAGGTATATATATATTTATATATATAACACTCTACATAATTTTTTAGGGGTTGAGGCCATCCTGTCTAAAATTACAAGAATATGTCATTACACTGGGCAAGACTTACCCATACATTGAAAATGACATGATTCATGGTGCATCGTTGCTCGCTAATGCAGTTCGTGTGATGTTGAGGCTTGTGTACGATGCTTGGAAGCATATTGCACTACCATATGCGCACCCCAAGCATGATACGATAGGTGATGCAGAAGGTGGTGTGGTCTAAAGTTAGAGTTGTCTATACTGATGTATGGTAAATTTACATTGTGTTTGTATCTTTTTATAATTACACCATTGATATGAGACTATATATATGCATGACATAGTGCCTATGAAACTCCTTACGTCTTGTACTCCACCTCCACTGCCACCTCCTCCTGAATTTCCTGGTTGGCTTATAAGGGACCTATTCGACTCAATAGGTCCTCACTGTAGGGGTATGGAAAAATGGATAGGAAAACATGAAGAAGGGTCGCCTATGACGGTCCATCTTAAAGAGGACGTTGTAGGTCAACCTCATAATACTAGTATTTTTTTATAAGATGTTTTGGAGGTGTTTAATTATGCTTTGTTATATACATCTATGAAAGAACTTTGGATGTGGTGATATATTATATAGCTAAATACCTCGTTATATATATGTTGATCTATTTTCTTATATATTAGTGCATACATGATATATGTTTTGCAGCCACTTACATAGGGTTTGTATATAGTTTGCACTGCCCCATTTGGTATTTCTAGTTTCATCATTGGTTAGCCGTATAATTAAAGACTCTGCATGTGGCGACACATCCCGCTATCACACAGATAACGAGGTGCCACGTGAAAATGTGAGGAAACACCATAAACCACCTATTAACAAACACAGATTAAATAAAACCAATTTTGGGAAACAGGTAAACCAAGAAACTATTACATTCAGATCCTCATCCTGCAAGAAGATAGGTTATATAAACATTTACACGTTTTGATACGTGTCCACAGCTTAGAAGATCAGTTGTCTCGTCATTACATGAGTTCATCACCTATTTATATATACATAACGGGCCACATTCAGCCAGCATCAGGATATACAAAGCTTCATCAACTATACATCGTAAAACAACGTCAAAACGTCTCCGAGGACCTGAGAGTACAGGGATGACTCTATGACTCTACTACAAAACAACCAAAACAACAACATGTCCATCCCTTGCCTTCTACTTCTCTTCTTCTTGTTGCTCGGCCGCAACCCCGCGACCACCACCACGTCTAGCGCGAACACCTAAAAAGGTTGTAAACCAACGGGGTGAGACACACAGTCCCAACGAGAAACATAACTCCCCACCGAAACCATATAACCTCAGAAAGATTAAAGCAACAACAGCAGATAACTGATAAAGCGTACAATAAGAGCAGTCTATGGAGCAAAGTTGTTATTACCATCGAGCTTACCAAGATGTACGGAAGGCATATAACCAAGTATTTCTTTATGGAACATGATTGACAAGATAAGATTGATAAGATCTTACCACATAATATAAGGAACGTATAAGTAACTGCAACGTATAACAAGATCAACTACACAAGCAAGGCCTCAACCAATGTTCCGTGTTTTTCCTTAAGCAATAAATACTATTCAGCTGGATTACGTGTTATTATGCCCTAAGGAAGTGAGCCGTACCGCTCAAATCCAACCTTCTGTTGCGAAACCCAAGTCGGTGCCATACAATGTCAATGGAAGAGCCGGAATCCACGACCTCCCACCTTGTGGTCAGTGCACAAGTACAACACAAGCAAGACCACAGTCTCATGCTTAAGTGGCCTCAGCCACAGGGTCAGGCTACCCTCTGCCTAGCCCGCCTTGGTACAGGTATCGGCGCTAGTGAAACTGAGCCATGAGCATGATCACCGTGCTCTGAGCCATGAACGCATTCATGCTCCCATATCACACATCCTGAGCCATGGGTCTGTTCACCATGCTCTTAACATATCGAGCTACGGGCCTGAAACCGCACTCTGGAGTCTACAACTGAAGTTGCACTCTTACCTTCTCATTTTCGGCTAGGAGAAACCACACATATTCAATAATATGCGCTTCCAGGTTAACCCACATGAGAACCTATTTCACCATCACCAGCTACTGACGATGATGGATCTATGGCCAGGGCAAACTACATGATATGTTCTACTGTAATTAGTTAGTATATTTTAAGTGGATTGTTGGGGCAAACAAGTTATAACACATATATGACATTAAGTTACCTTGTTATCATCACCATCACAATATCTCGGTATCTCAATCCCTCATCATAAGAAACTAATGACTCATAAGGCTAACATCACTGGGAATAACAATCCCAGATCTCATCATCAGAGGATAACACCTCAACTAGGCACTTAATCCAAACTCTGGTCCTCAGACCCAAACACATCATATTGGTGATGCAAGTTATTTCATCAACAAGAGTGACCATCAATGCAGTGTGATTCAAACATATATACCTCATAGCACTTTACCTGGCTATGCATCTGCATGAAACACCTGCATGGTTAGTATACACAATCATAGAAATAACTGAAACCATCATGGATTAACAAAAAGAATCATGTTATCAATCATAGGGCAACATTTATGATTATATGCTTTATCATTCATGCCTCAACCTGTGACCATAGACATGGGTCACATCATCATGTGAAGCAACTCATATACTTCCAAACTTGCCATTATATATAATTTCAAGATGATCATAAACACATGTAATATCATGGCATTAGAGTTCAGATATGTTATGTTTTCATAGGTGCGTTCTACCATATCAAACATGTCAAAGGTTCAAGAACCATAACCATAACACTTAACAACAAGAAGGTGATCACATGATAATGAACTATTAGATGGGCTTTCGGGTGGAACAGGACCCTCACAAGAAGTACCCACTACCCTCACAAGAAGTGTGACGGGTAGGGAACCCTCACTAGAAGCAACATTAGGTAGAATATTGGCCCATCACAACAAGGGTGTCGGGCTACCACCTCAAAGCATGTTGTGCAACTAGAGACCAAGGCATATCATACACAAATCATGATGTGCAGCTAGGTCTAAGGGCATGTCGTGCAACTATGTGTATCGTGCATCCATGGATATCGGGCATCCATGGGTATCGTGCACCTATGTGTCGTGCAACCAGGGTTAGGGTTACCATCTATCACTATATCGGGCATCACCACCAAACCATGACGCCCAACACAAAGCTAGCCCACAGCTCCATAACGTTCAAGGTATATCAGGCACCAAGCCACTACCCAAGCTAGGTGTATCGAGCAGGGTACTCAACAAGGTATAACGCCCAACACACAAAGGTATCGCCCAACAACCAAACACCTCTATGCACAACGACCAAAGGTACAACTCAAACGGGTAGCAAAGGAAAGCCTATCATACAACCACACTAACCTCATCCTATCGACCAACACACAAGGCAAGGACCAAGGTGTATCATCCAACACAACCTCATCATATCAACCCAAGACTCTAGATCAAGAGAGGGTATCGGGCAACACCATCCCCAAGCTATATCGTGCAAGATACAACTCAACAAGATCGTCACCAACCTCAAGCACAAGGGCAACATACCCTAGATTGATCAAGAAGATTGGCTCACATCTCAACAACCAAGAGAGAGGGGTTTTACACAACCTCTATCAAAAATCGGGCAACCCTAAAGATCAACTTCAACATAGGTCTACATCTACCAAAAATCTCACCTCTCGAATCCATGGTGAGAGAAGGGTGTTGCTCAAAGAACTAGAACACAATCTCACCTCTCAACTTAAACGAGAGAGGGGTGTTGCTCATATCACTAGAGCTCAAGCTCACTTATCTAGACCAAGGAGGGAAAGGAGTGTTTCTCAACAAGGAAACCCTAAGACATGGTTCGGCCAAATAGGGCACAACTAAGCAAGAAACTTATCTTAGAACATACATGGCCGATTATGATCATATGAAACATACAAGAACATAGAAGAAGGTAATATGATTAGGGTTAGGCGTTATGTAACCTGCCTTAAGCAAGCTCCAAGCTCCTAGCTCCAAGCTACACCTTCAGCCACCTCAAGAGGAAGAAGAAGAAGACTCCAAGATAAGGATCGGCCACCATGCTTGCAAAGGGAGAAGTGTCGTGCACCAAGGGGAGGGGAAACTAAGGAACTAAAGGGATCCTTAGCAAGAGAAAGAAGGTACATATATATGAGAGGATGGAGGAGAAACCAAGGTAAGATAAGGCAAGGTGTCGCCCACCTAGGGACACTTGTCCATTGGAAATGCCACCACTCTAACTTGCCTTAAACACATGTCCAAGGCCATTGCCACATGCAAGCATCAAGCACCAAGTGTCCACTAGTGGTGACACAAACGAGGTCAAAGAGGTCAAAGGGGGTTCATGGGTGAAACACCTCAACTCCATGCCCAACACACTCCTTGGGCGACACACCCAGGCCGATACAAGGCACTCCTGCCCGACACAAGGTCCAACAAGGCAAGGGCAAGGTTCAAGCAAGGCATCTCAAGGCCCGAAAAGCTTATCCAAGCCCAAAGCAACTCAAGCAATGAGCCCAACCCTTCCTCTCAACACTAGAGGAAGCAAAGAGAGAGAGAGAGAGGAACACCTCTCAAGGTGACAAACTTGCTCAACAACCCTAGACTTGGGTTAATTGCAAGTAGCACCTCCAGCTCTCAACAAAGCACAAACAAACCCTAATCACCACTAAAGGTGATCAGCAAGCAAATAAGCACCAGGTTTAGGCAAAGCAAACAGGATAAGCCCTAAACGGAGGTCAGGGTCCTTACACTGCATCTGTCTCCCAATACTGCTCTATCACATTTAAATATATTTTGGTAAAAAGAAAAAGAAATTTATGTTAGATCCATACAATGTTACGTAAGTTTGCTTACTTTGCTTATGATTTTAACTTATGAATTATATTTGATTGTTGATTTTGAGTTCTATTTTGTTTGCCTTCTTTTCTCTCAGAAATAACCATTGAGTTTTATTCATTATTGTCCCTGCAATGCTAACTATGTATTATCCATATCCTAAGGGTGATGAAGTAGATAGTGGGGGACACAAATTGAAAAGGTCATTATTCACGTGAGTAAATTAATATATTTATATCTATTAATATATATTATTACATGACTATTTATTAATGTAATTTAATGTGTTACATTAACGTATATGGCTATAAAGATTTCAAAAAGGCTTGGAGGAAAAATGGGCAGCAAAAAGAAAGCGATAATTTGGAATAATGTTCAGGTAGTTTTCCTGGAACAAATGCATATTTTTATCAACTATGCTTACTTTTACTTATTAACGGTTTGTATTTTGAAATTTATACTGTCTTGTACAAGACAATGGTTGGGCGTGCAGATACTACATGCTATAGTATATGGATACGATTGTCATTTTTGGGGCAGACGATATCAACTGCATAGAAAATAATATATGCATATATATATATATATAGTCTTGATCATCATAAGTATACAATTTTATTAGATAATATGAAAATATCAAACTTTTAAATTATATAAGTCATTATCTTTGTAGGTGTTTAAAATGAACTTCTATACAATGTAAAAGCTATATGACATACAAAAGCCCTATACAATAGAACAACTAGATGATATACGAGAACAATGGACAGAAGCCTTCATTAAGGATGTCAACTTTCAATTTAATTAGGGTAAAGAATGACTTTTCTAAACTTTGATGTCATTATTTATATGTACATGTTCTTATGACTTTTTGCAACTTTAAATTTGATGTGTATAAATTATTGGTGTTTATGTATGAATATATAATGCGTTTGAATGTGAAGATAAATGAATACAATGAGAATTTTGTTTCTTCACATTATGAGAATGGGTTAGTACACATGTAAATGGAGTATCATATGTGTGAATGAATGTTGAAGTGAATGAATACAATTATGTTTAAAAATGTGATGAGAATGGATATTGAATGTTTTTGCAGGTTGTTTGTTGGCATATTGTTTAGTTGAACTCACATATGTTGCTAACCTACAACTATAGATTCTGCATCTGACTGACCAGTAGGACAACATGTCTGCATACTGCTGTTAAAAAAATAAAAGTTAACCATCAGTTGTTCCAAAAAACCCGACAACTAAGGTCTTCGACATTGGTTCAGGACAAAAAACTGACGTTATAGGACTAACCAGAATGACTATGTCAGGCAGTACGACATTTCTGGGCCACACGATCATAGGCTTTGATTTGTGCATAAAGTCGTCACTGTGTATCTTAATCGTTATTTTTTTATGCCTAATCGATAACTGTGTCACAAGATAGGTGTCGATTTCCTTCTAAAACTGATGACAAAAAGACCATTTGCATTTACAAATGTGACTTGGTATAGATAAATAACGTCGGGGTCTTTTCTAAAACGGTCGGCTATGGGGTAGGAAAAGTGTCCATTTTTTTGAAAATCGATGACAAAGAGACTTTTTGCATTTACAAATGTGACTTATGGATAAACGACGTTGGGGTCTTTTCCACAACTGGCGGCTATGACACTTGATGTGTCAGTTTGTTTTATCAAAGAAACTGAGGTTGAATGTCTTGCTCATCGATTTTTGCATCCACAAAGAACCGACGTCTTAGGCCTCTAACTCTAGTGTCTCCCACTTAGGTGTCGCTTTTTAACTGACGTTGTAGGTATGTTTTAACTGACACTAGAGGTAGTTTTTGTACTAGTGAAGTTAATAGAGTAAAACAAGTTTATCTAGGTGTATAAAAATGTGTTAAGTAAACTATTTCATTCTTATACCATTTCTTAATTAAACTGATGTTCTTACACTTATACAAGAAGTATGTATGTTTAGATACACATACTATGTAACTATAAATTCTAATGGGTGCCAACATTCTAATGTGTTTGTTGATGATATCTCATATGATGAAATTAACTGCTAGGTATTACATGCATATGATTTCATGCAATATGACACTATTAATCTCTTGATTGATATTTTATCCTCTCAACGAGACTTTCATAAGTTATTTTCTTGTTTCAAGATTCTCAATATTCACATTTTACAGGAGATGAGTTACCTTTGTGATGTTAGTAGCAATACTTAGCTCTCTTCCACATTGTGAATCAATGTGGTGTTGTAGATAAGTTGTTTGTGTATGAACAGAGTTCAAGGGTATATATTTATTTGCATATGAAGCTTGATTGAATCTATACTTGTCTCACTAAGTTTTGTATACGTATTACTTATGCTTGTGGTGTTGTACTCTTTGTGATAATAATTTGAGTCTAAGATATTAATAATTTTTATTGTAAAAATGAAAAAAAAATCTTAGTGGTTTGAATACACTTTATGAGTTTCCTATATATGTTATAGAAGTGAGCATGATTTGGTTTCTAACTTATCATGTGGACTCTTTGTGGATCATTGTGAGATAAGTTGTCCAAGGTGACACACAAACATTGTGAGACAAGTTGTCCAAGGGGAAACACGAACAATGTGAGACAAGTTGTCCAAGGGGAGACTATGGTTATTGCAACCTAGGAGACAAGTTTCACATAATCAATATTTGACATGAATTTTTATATAGTTAGTTAGATCCCATTCAAAAGCTTGTCTTTCTGAGTAAAAAAATATATAAATCTTGACTGCCCTGATTCCAATTTAATCATTGGATCTATTTTCAAACACATAAAATGGGCTTAATGGTTCTCAAATGTAAACTTGTCTTGTGTTTAGGGTGAGCATGGTCAAGACAAGTATGGTCTAACCCTAAAACTATATACATTACTACATACAATTCTCTAAATGTTTTCCAAACAAAACTTGACTAACCCTATATCCATACTAAACTAAACTTGATCATAAAATTATGATCAACTTTGGTCTAAAACGGGTATGATTTACTTTTTACTACTAGTACCCTTATGTCAAGTATAAGAACCGTATGACTAGGAAACCTATGATTGCCAACTTTTGAATGAACATGATGAGAAAGTTTGGGCGGATCTTATCAATGATATACATGGTCAAAACATTTATTTCCATACGATTGGTATATTGAGATGATTAAGTCATTTTTGCAGAGTTCATCACTTAAATTGTTACATTTTGTTTAAAAGATGTTTTATCTATCTTGTAAGAATACATGTTAATGTTAGTTTTTATAAAGTTAAAGAAATTTAGATAGGTATTAGTATAGTTGGCCAAATTTAGTCTTTTTGGTAACCCAGGAGACTCGTAAGGCTTACACCGAGCCCAACCTAGGGAGCTCAACCCCATCCCGTAAGGAGTGTATCCCATTAAGTCACGCAGAGGCCAGCTGCACTACGAGAGAAACAATTCCGAACAGCACCACCAGGAGGATTCGAACCCAGGACCCTTCATGAGGGGCCCCGTGTTGCGACCACCTGAACTACTGCTCGTCGACTAGTTGGCCAAATTTAGTTAACTGGTTATAGGCCACCTTAACTGTCAGCATAACTTTTAGGTTAAAATTTGGTAAAGCTCACATCTCCACACATGTTACATGCATCCAAAATCACCTCTCCCACCCCATCGACGCCAGCTGACCTTCCCACCTACAACATGCCATCCTACCAACCTCCCACCCTAGCACCCTGCCAACACTGCCACAAGGGGAGAGAATGGTAAGAGAGGAAGAAAAGAGGGAGGGAGAGAGTGTGTGAGAGCCCTTACATTTTAGGAAAGAGATACAATAAATGAGGAGGGAAGTGAGGGAAGTAATAAGGGTGCATATTTACCATTTTCAGTTTGTTTTAACCATTGTGGGAGTATTTCATCATTTTTGGGCGCATATTTACCATTCCTGAGCGCGTGTCAATATGCCCCTATGGAAAGAGGAGGGAAGTAATGAGGGAAGAGAGAATTAATGAATATGCCTACTAATTGTAAAGACATGCCTATTGATGTGGAATACACACAGATTACTGGTGAATATGCACCTACAAATGAGAAAAGAGGAGGGAAGTAATGAGGGAAAAGGGAAGTAATGAATGCACCTACTAATGGTGAATATGCACCTATTGATGCCAAATACGCACCTAGTAATGGTGAATATGCACCTACAAATGAGGAAAGACGAGGGAAGTAATAAAGAAGCCGTGGAGTGATAAATACGCCTACTAATGGTGAATACACGACTATTAATTGTGCAATATGCACCCATTAATGTTAAATATGCACCTAAAACTAGTGGATACACTCTACAAATGATGAGAATACAAGTCTATTAATGGTAAATATGCACCTACTAATGATTTTAAGTAAGTAGGTTTATCTGGACACAATGTATTCACCATTTTGGACGTGTTTTAGCCATTTATGGGTGTGTGCACCTATTATTGATGAATTTGTGCCTACATATGGTAAATACACACCTACTAATGATGAAAATGCACCTACTAATGGTGTTAATGAGTAGGTCTCTTTCAGTATTTGTGGGTGCATATTCATCATTTTTTGTTGCATTTTAGTCATTTTCCGTGTTCATGCACCTATCAAAGGCAAATATTCAGATGCAAATGGTGAATATTCACCTACAAATTATGAATATGTGCCTACTAATAATGTTCAATAAGTATCTATATTTCAACATTTTTGGACTCATATTCACCATTTCTGGGCACATTTTATCCATTTCTAGGTGCATGAGAATATGCACCTATTAATATGTATATGCGTCTATTACTGGTAAATATGTGGCTAAGAGTGGTGAATACACACCTAGTAGTGATGAATATGTGTCTATTAATACAGAATACAAGCCTATAAATGGTGAATACACACATATTTTATGTGTATTTGCGCCGATTAGTGTTAAATGTGTGCCCTAAAACACACCTATTCAATGTGTATATGCTCTTATTTTAGCTCTTTTTGTGCCTACTTTATGTGTATTTTCCTATTATGTTAAATTTGTGCCCACTTTTGACTATTTTACACCCATTTTTAGTATCTTGATTGTGGGCTCCGATCTCCAAACTTCGAATTAATCCCGATTTAAACATGTGCGGAAGCAATCGTTAAACAGCGGAAGACAAAAATCACGGGAAATTAAAACTTTTTGAGACAAGAGCTTGAAACCACAAACCTTTTCCATAGAAAAAGGATTTAACTGTTTACATCACTGACAATTACTTCTTGAGTAATTATATACAACATGATACAAAACTTCTCAAGAGTTCATACTCAAAACACTCCAGGACCTGAGAGTACAGAGGACACATAGGACTTGACTCTAAACTACACCATGAAGCAGGCTAGATCTCCACCTGAGATATTTACTGCTCCTGATGCTGCTGTTGCTGGGATTGGTCACCTGAATTCTTATTCCTCCGTCTTCGACGACCACCTAAAAAGTAGAAGTCTACGGGGTGAGACAATTATACATAATTGCCCCAGCGAGAGTTATAACTCTCCACTAGAAGCTTTATAAACAAAGCAGGGAATAACTAAAGCAATTGAAGCCTTCAAGATATTCACTAGCAGTTCTGATAATAAGCAAGAGTTCAATCAATATCAAAATATGAGAACATCTATACTACTCAAGGTAACATCAATCAAATAACTCGTAGATAACTCTTAATAGATATACTACGCTGTTGATTATGTTTTCAAACATTATTATGCCCTGTGGAGATGAGGCATACCACTCATACTCCAACTGATCGCTAAGAAGTCACATCAGTATCATACATAGGTCATTAAAAGAGCCGGATTCTTATGACCTCATCTTCCTCAGTCAGTTAGAGGATTGATTGTTTGACATCTGGCGGGATGCCTTTATAATAGCTCACCAGGGTACTCTGGTCCTTCGCTATTTTTAGAGTTACAGTGGCATTCTGTACTCTCTTCGCTATCGGAAGATTTCTTGTTTATCTTTCACCGATACGGTATTTGTGTCTTTAAGGGAGTGTAGAGATACATCTCACCTTTAGGACTTTATGGTGGGGTCTGATGGACTACTAGAATCTACATCATCCTCTCACCCGTTCTTTTATAGTGAAGGTATGATGGACTACAAGAATCTACATCAAATACCTACACTAGGATGTAAGGTTCTACACATCCATGTACCCCACATACTCAAAAGTATGTGATCCAGGAGTTCCCTTAGGAAAACATGTTTCACCATCATTTAGACTCTGACAATGATGGATCTATGATCAGGGCTCTACATTTCACTTGGTTAGTTAGGTACATTCAGTATTCTTATCATCATACAATAACACAGCTATATATGAGAATACTAAAATGTAGCAGGCCTAACTTATCACAATCATTGGTTAATTCATCTCAAGTCATCTGTCAAGCATGACCTTGATAACATTTATGGCTCTTACAGTCCATAAATCACAGAAGATGTCACTTAATAGTGCATCAAGATG
Source organism: Alisma plantago-aquatica (assembly GCA_963693085.1). Lineage (NCBI taxonomy): Eukaryota > Viridiplantae > Streptophyta > Magnoliopsida > Alismatales > Alismataceae > Alisma > Alisma plantago-aquatica. The sequence goes on from OY856413.1 coordinate 743,050,007, forward strand.
ATTCATCATTCATAAAGCTTAAGACATGCTTGCAATGAATGTAACATGGTATTCCATACCTGGGTGTGACCATCATCTCATAATAACCTGCATGGTTAATTCAACAGATAATAGTAAACAATTCAACAATTGGGGTTTACTATTCATCTTTCATGTCATCACCCTAAAATTAGGGTTTACTATTCACTCCATGGTGAATTGTACTCATTACATCATCATGTAAGAGAAACATCATCATTAAGACTCTTAATTAAGATTAAGATCCATTAGATATCATAATTAGGGTTTCCATGACCTCACATAGGTGGGTCATTCCCTAATCATGCACATTCATGTGTATTTGAAGTATCTCACTAGAGTTTCCTCCTAAAAAGGGTACTTTCTCTCTCTAGGATACTTTCTCTCTCTAGAAATACTTCCTCTCTCCTCTCATTAGTAGATGGTGACAACACCACTCTAGATCAGGTTGAGATAAGTCTCCATTGACTAACATGAACCAAAACATCAACATCATGTGATTAGGGTTTGATTAGAATAAGGTTTTACCCCTTTAGACCCCTCAAGGGTATTTTGGTAATTTGCCACATGATTACCATCATGGGTTAACTCACTAATCACATAGTCCCTTAATGACCTAGGTTACCATTAGGGTTTAGATTGAATCATCATTGAACTAATTACATCATCAAATGGTTAAGTACAAACCATCACCAATCTCCAAACGGTTTCAACCTTCAAACGGTTTCAACCACCCAAACGGTCTTGAGACCGTTTGGAGGTGAAGACCGTTTGGAAGGGTTGACTTCCAAACCGTTTGGAGCTTCAATCGGTTTGAGGTCGTTTGGACCAATCGACCTTGAGGTCGTTTGAGCCCAAACGGTCTTGAGGTCGTTTGAGCCCAAACGGTCTTGAGACCGTTTGGCCCCAAACGGTCTTGAGACCATTTGGTCTCAAACGGTCTTGAGACCATTTGGATCCAAACGGTCTTGAGACCGTTTGGTCCAAATGGGCTCAAACCGTTTGGACCTCCAAAGGGGTTCAAAAGTCACCAATGTTCATAGATATGTGTGTTGAAGCCCTCATTTGATCAAAGCTATGCTAACCACTTATAAATTGAATCAATTAGGGTTAGCCTTAGTCACTTAATCATCAAATTGACCCTCAATTGTAAGCCAATTAGGGTTCAATCGTTCTCAATTAGGGTTTCAAGTTGATTGGTCATCAATGTTCACAATGTGAATCAATTTAAGGTTGAACCTATCAATTGACCTTCAATTGGGCTCAAACTTGGCCCAAATGGTCTTGAGGTCGTTTGGACATCATCCAAACGGTCTTGAGACCGTTTGCCCAAAGTTTGACCAAAATCCAAGTCGTTTTGACTAAGGTTGAAGTCCAATTAGGTCAAAATCAGCAATTTTCAACAATTCATCAATTCCCTACAATTGGACCCTCAAACCATTAGATTAACTCAACCCTAGACCTTCAAACGGTCTTGGGTTGTGCCCAAACGGTCTTAGGACCGTTTGGAGGAATCCCCAAACGGTCTTGAGACCGTTTGGGTCCTTCAACCCAAAACTCAACAAGATCTATGTTCCAAATCAGCACTTTTTCACCCGATTAGGGTTTCATGTTGAAGTGGCTTCAACTCCCAAATGGTTAAGAATTAGACTTTGATTCTTTGCAGAGATGAATTTCAATATATTAGGAACAGACCCTCAAGTGGTCATCTCTTGGTCAACTCTTTCAAACGGTCTTGAGACCGTTTCAATCCAAACGGTCTTGCAAGACCGTTTGAGAGCAAACGGTTTGAAACCGTTTGAACCCAAACGGTTTGCAACCGTTTGAACCCAAACGGTTTGCAACCGTTTGGACCAAAAGGGTCCAAGGTCGTTTGAAAAAGTAACATAGGGAATCACGCCCCTCATCTTCAACCTCTAGCAAGGTCGGTTCCTCCACTGATTTGCTTGCAAACGTGCAAGGAAGAAGAGAGGTAGAAGGAGATTTTACCAAGTAAATTGCAAGGATTAAGCATACGTATAAAGCAAAAGTTTAGAGTTATAAAACCCGCCTAAAGGTTGATCTTAGAGCTCCAAGCCTTCAAGCTCCAAGCTTTAATGGCGTCCTTGAGCTTCCACAACTTGGTCAGAGGTGAATTCTCCAAGGAAACGTTGCTTTGGTCGGCTAGAACAAGAAGACTAAGTAAGCGAACCATAAAACCAACCTTAGAAAGTGAATTCCTCCATGAATTCGAGCTAGAAGGTGGGGTTCTCTTACCTAGAACAGGTTGGTCATCCCCCCCTAGCTCCAGAGCTGTCCTTGGTCATTTGATCAAGAAAGGAAGAGAAGTGAAGGAAAGAAAATTCGTTCACTTAATTGCAAGGGAAAAGGGCTTATATACTTTAGCCTCTTTTACACTCTAAGGACCTCACAAGATTGGAAATCACATCTAGGCCCCTCCTTGCTCAAAGGCACGTCCAAACTCATCTATCCTTGTACAAATCTCATAAAATCCCAAGATCTAAGGGTAAAGGAATCCAACCTTCAACTAGGGTACATACATGAAAGGGTTTTATACCCATTTTAGGTGATTTCTATCACAAGGATCATTTTTTCTCATCTGATTATTAAATGATGTATCCCTTTCATAATTTCTACTCTAAATGATGACAAGAGTCATAAAAGATGTTCTAGATGGTGAAAATTACAAGTTGGACCCATCAATTTGGGTATTTTGCATTTTACCCCAAATTAGGGTTTCTAAGCATGGGGATTGCTTCCACAGCTGCACCTTGGTGCTCAAGCTTGGGAAATCCCTCAAACTTCATCATAGACATCTTCATGATGTCTCAACATCAAAGGAACATCTTATCTTGTGAATTTTGCAAGTTTAACCCTTAAACTGGGTAATTTGCACATAGGTCCCTGCATACAACACAATGCTACAACTTTATACAAAAAGGAGCAAAATTGAAAGTAAATGTTCCTGAGGAACTTAATTACATGCCAGGGAGTGTTCACAAGTATATTAATTACATATTTAGGCAAAACTTCCAGGGTTAGGTCATAACCCAGGTCAGGGGTGTTACAAATTCTTTACCCCTTCAAAAGGATTTCGTCCCCGAAATCGATAAAGCATATTATAAGAAAAGAGCAGGATATTTTCTTCTCATTTCATCTTCTAGTTCCCAAGTGGCTTCTTCAACACCACGATGGTTCCAGAGAACTTTTACAAGGCTTATATCCTTCTTCTTTAACTTTTTAGTTCTGTTATCGAGGATTGATACTGGTCCCTCCTCATACGTTATATCTTCATTCAATTCTACCTCCATAGGTTGTAGAACTGACTCGGTATCTGGATGACATTTCCTCAGCATGGAAATGTGAAACACAGGGTGCAACTTCTGCAACTCCAGAGGTAACTCTAGTCTATAGGCCACCTTTCCAACTTTTTCAACAATTGGATAAGGTCCCATAAATCTAGGAGCTAACTTTGCTTTCTTCCCAAAACGAAGGACTCCTTTCCAAGGTGAGATCTTGAGATACACTCTGTCTCCATCCTGGAATTCTAGGGGTCTACGACGTTTATCGGCATATGATTTCTGTCTATCTTGTGCAGTCTTAAGCTGTTGTTGTATTACTTTAATCTTTTCTGTAGTTTGCTGCACAAGATCAGGGCCTAACAACTGGTGCTCACCTGTTTCATACCAACACAAGGGTGATCTAAAACGTCTACCATATAAGGCTTCATATGGTGCCATATCAATGCTATGTTGATAGCTATTGTTATAGGCAAACTCTATTAAGCTTAGATGTAGATCCCAACTCCCGGTAAACTGGAGAACACATGCTCTCAACAGATCTTCTAAGGTCTGTATAGTCCTTTCTGACTGTCCATCAGTCTGAGGATGAAAGGTTGTACTAAACCTTAGCTTGGTGCCTAGGGCTCTGTGTAACTGTTCCCAAAAGCGACTTGTAAACTGGGGACCTCTGTCAGAAACTATAGTGACAGGAACTCCATGCAAACACACTATCTCTTGGACATATATCTGGGATAACCTTTCAGCAGTATAGGTTGTTTTGACAGGTAAGAAATGCGCTGTCTTTGTCAACCTATCAAAAACTACCCAAATGGAATCATGTCCTTTGTTCGTCCTGGGTAGGCCAACAACAAAGTCCATGGTCACATGGTCCCACTTCCACTGTGGTATGGGTAAGGGTTGCATTGTCCCTGCAGGTGTCTGATGTTCAGCCTTGACCTGCTGACACACAGGACACCTCAGAACAAACTCAGCTACATCCTTCTTCATCCCAGGCCACCAATACATATCCTTCAAGTTTCGATACATCTTGGTGCTCCCTGGATGCATAGCATACATTGAAGAATGAGCTTCTTCCAGGACTAATTTCCTTAGGTTATCCACAACTGGCACTATCATCCTCCCATGATAGCATGCCACCTGGTCATCTGACTCATGAAAACCTTCTCGCTTCTCATCACCCAACTCAGATCTAATCTGTTGTACAAAAGCATCTACTTGTTGTGCCTCCTTTATCTGTTCTCTTAAGGTAGGTTTAATCTGCATCTCAGCTAACAGACCAGCTAACAATGATGCCTTCAACTGCACATTGTCTTGCCTTAAAGAGATAAGCATATCTCTTCTAGAGCATACTAAGGAACTTAGTTGTGCCCTATCCATGGTTGATGTTGCTGATTTCCTACTCAAGGCATCTGCAACCACATTGGCCTTGCCCGGATGGTAATCAATCGTACAATCGTAGTCCTTGATTAACTCCATCCAGCGACGTTGCCTCATATTAAGCTCATGCTGAGTGAAGATGTACTTAAGGTTCTTGTGGTATGTGAAAATCTGAAAAGTTTCTCCGTAGAGATAATGTCTCCATATTTTCAAAGCATGGACCACAGCAGCTAACTCTAGATCGTGTGTCGGATAATTCTCCTCGTGTTTCTTAAGCTGTCGGGAAGCAAAAGAAATCACTTGTTTATCCTGCATCAACACACATCCAAGTCCATTCTTGGAGGCATCACAAAAGATTATATATTCCTTTCCTTGCTCAGGTAACACAAGCACAGGTGCACTTGTCAACCTCTCCTTCAACAGCTGAAAAGACTGTTGACACTTATCACTCCAAGCAAAAGGAACATCCTTCCGGGTTAACTTGGTTAAAGGTAAGGCTATAGAACTAAAATTCTTAATAAACCTTCGATAATAACCAGCTAACCCCAAGAAACTTCTAATCTCCGTCGGTGTCTTCGGTTGTTCCCACTGCAGAACAGATTCTACCTTTGCAGGGTCAACATGAATTCCCGAGGCAGATACCACATGTCCAAGGAAAGACACTTAAGATAACCAAAACTCGCACTTGCTAAACTTAGCGTATAGCTTATGCTCTCTTAGCAAGGTCAAAGTCTGGCGAAGGTGTTGCTCATGCTGCTAAGCATCCTTACTATAAATCAGTATGTCATCTATGAAGACGACAACACACTGATCAAGGAAAGGTCGAAAGACTCTATTCATGAGTTCCATGAATGCAGCCGGTGCATTGGTTAGTCCAAACGACATGACCGTGAACTCATAGTGACCATATCTTGTCCTAAAGGCAGACTTAGATATGTCACTGTCCTTAATGCGGAGTTGATGATATCCAGACCTTAAGTCTATCTTAGAAAAGACTGTTGCACCACGCAACTGGTCGAAAAGATCATCAATCCTCGGCAAAGGATACTTATTCTTTATCGTTACTTTATTGATTTGTCTATAATCAATGCATAACCGCATCGATCCATCTTTCTTTTTAACAAACAAAACCGGAGCACCCCAAGGTGAGGTACTCGGTCGGATGAAACCCTTCTCAAGTAACTCTTGAAGCTGTTTCTTGAGTTCTGCCATCTCAGCAGGCGCCATCCTATACGGAGTCTGGGCTATGGGTTTCGTATCTGGGACCAAATTGATCTCAAAATCAATTTCCCGGGGTGGTGGTATACCAGGAAGTTCTTCGGGAAACACATCCTCGAATTTCCTGACTATCGGAATTTCAGCAGGGTTGGAACTCTCCTTGGTAACATCTACCACATGGGCTAAGAATGCATAGCATCCTTGCCTCATCAACTTATAAGCAACCATAGCTGATACAAGACAGGTGGGCAGAATCTTTCTTTCACTTTGAAAGATCCATGTGTTGCTTTCATCAGCAAACACTGCCAACTTGGACTCACAATCCAAGACAACTCGATACCTTTCCAAGGTATCCATCCCTAGGATTTTATCAAATCCTTGCATATCAAGTGGTATAAGATCCATTTGAATGCGATACTTAGAAAAGAAAAGTACGCAGGGAGAGCATACTTCTTGCAGAACAGCAGACCCACTCAACGGAGTCTCCAACAACAACTTATCTGCCCTATGACTAGTTGTCATATTGCAGTTATGAATCACTCTTCGAGTGATGAAAGAGTGCGTAGCACCCGGGTCAATCAAAACAGATACTACACAAGATTTAGACATATCAGAATATAAAAGTTCCATCTGACCTGTCACTACTTGTGGATTGACCACTGCCTCTGGTGGGTTCATAGCATAGAACCTCGCCGTAGCCTGTTGTTGAGGTGGTGGTGATGATCCAGCTTGAGACGCTTGTCCACGTCCTCGAGCTGCTCCCTGATGTTGTCTATTCTGAGATCCCTGTTGATTCTGTCTCGGGGTTTGTTGTGTCACACCGACAGCCCTAGAACGGCAATCCTTCATCAAGTGTCCCACCTTACCACAGTTGTAGCAACTCTTCTCCTGTTGCTGTGGTCTAGGTGGTCCAGTAACTGACACAGATGCAGAACTGTGCGTCCCTTGAAGCGGTTGACTTCGTCCTCTACCTCTGCTTGGTGTCCATTGAGTTTGAAAACTCGATCTGGGTGGTGGAGGGTTAGGTGCAGAGAACCTAGGTTTCTTGGAATCCCTAGATGAAGAACCCTGGAACTGTGGATATCTTTTATGGGTTTGTCTTTTCTCAACCACAGATCTCTCTATCCTTCGGACTGACTCAATGAAGGTAGAGAATCTCTCTCGGTTCTCTAAGACAGACACTGGGGTAGACATGTCAGCATTCAACCCCTTCTCAAATCTCCTGATTCTTTCTTCTTCTGTGGCAGCCATGTGCGGACAAAACCGCAACAGCTCCATGAACTTAGCTTCGTACTCGCTAATGTTCATCATACCCTGTCTCAGTCTCTCAAGCTGAGAGATCTTCTCGTCTAGGAAGGTCTTTGGGAAATACCTTTGAACAAATTCCCGCCGAAAGTCTTCCCACGAGATCTCTATTCCATGTCTCTTCTGCTCTTCCATGGTCCACCAGTGACCAGCACTTCCTTTGAGAAGATAGACAACATGTCTAACCTTCTCAGCTTCAGGGATGTTGAGGATCCTGAAAACCTTCTCCAGCTCTGTCAACCACAGATCAGCATCTGCGGGGTTAGCAGTCCCATGGTACTCGGTAGCTCCGACACGACATAGTCGCTCGAACGTCTTCCCGATACCTTGCCCCTCTGGTTGGACAGGTGCCCTAGGTGCAGGCATAGGCAACCTGTCGGTTATATGTGTCACGGCAGTCATGAACTGCCCAAACATTGTCTGGACTGCTGGGTTACCCATGTCAGCTGGGTCAAACTGGGGTGGCTCCCTAGGTTGTTCTGGTACAGGCTGTTCCACCCCTGGTACTCCTGCACCGCCTTGAGGTGCACTGGCACTACTTTCTTCCACATACTCATCATGTGGCTCTGACATCTTAAGTATCTTCTTCTCCCGAGGAGTAGAAGATTCTATTAGATAAGGAAGGAACACTAAAGATAGACTCGACTTCCTAAATCCTATGCCTCTGTAGACTCGGTGAACCTAGAGCTCTGATACCACTTAATTGTGGGCTCCGATCTCCAAACTTCGAATTAATCTCGATTTAAACATGTGCGGAAGCAATCGTTAAACAGCGGAAGACAAAAATCACGGGAAATTAAAACTTTTTGAGATAAGAGCTTGAAACCACAAACCTTTTCCATAGAAAAAGGATTTAACTGTTTACATCACTGGCAATTACTTCTTGAGTAATTATATACAACATGATACAAAACTTCTCAAGAGTTCATACTCAAAACACTCCAGGACCTGAGAGTACAGAGGACACATAGGACTTGACTCTAAACTACACCATGAAGCAGGCTAGATCTCCACCTGAGATATTTACTGCTCCTGATGCTGCTGTTGCTGGGATTGGTCACCTGAATTCTTATTCCTCCGTCTTCGACGACCACCTAAAAAGTAGAAGTCTACGGGGTGAGACAATTATACATAATTGCCCCAGCGAGAGTTATAACTCTCCACTAGAAGCTTTATAAACAAAGCAGGGAATAACTAAAGCAATTGAAGCCTTCAAGATATTCACTAGCAGTTCTGATAATAAGCAAGAGTTCGATCAATATCAAAATATGAGAACATCTATACTACTCAAGGTAACATCAATCAAATAACTCGTAGATAACTCTTAACAGATATACTACGTTGTTGATTATGTTTTCAAACATTATTATGCCCTGTGGAGATGAGGCATACCACTCATACTCCAACTGATCACTAAGAAGTCACATCAGTATCATACATAGGTCATTAAAAGAGCCGGATTCTTATGACCTCATCTTCCTCAGTCAGTTAGAGGATTGATTGTTTGACATCTGGCGGGATGCCTTTATAATAGCTCACCAGGGTACTCTGGTCCTTCGCTATTTTTAGAGTTACTGTGGCATTCTGTACTCTCTTCGCTATCGGAAGATTTCTTGTTTATCTTTCACCGATACGGTATTTGTGTCTTTAAGGGAGTGTAGAGATACATCTCACCTTTAGGACTTTATGGTGGGGTCTGATGGACTACTAGAATCTACATCATCCTCTCACTCGTTCTTTTATAGTGAAGGTATGACGGACTACAAGAATCTACATCAAATACCTACACTAGGATGTAAGGTTCTACACATCCATGTACTCCACATACTCAAAAGTATGTGATCCAGGAGTTCCCTTAGGAAAACCTGTTTCACCATCATTTAGACTCTGACAATGATGGATCTATGATCAGGGCTCTACATTTCACTTGGTTAGTTAGGTACATTCAGTATTCTTATCATCATACAATAACACAGCTATATATGAGAATACTAAAATGTAGCAGGCCTAACTTATCACAATCATTGGTTAATTCATCTCAAGTCATATGTCAAGCATGACCTTGATAACATTTATGGCTCTTACAGTCCATAAATCACAGAAGATGTCACTTAACAGTGCATCAAGATGATTCATCATTCATAAAGCTTAAGACATGCTTGCAATGAATGTAACATGGTATTCCATACCTGGGTGTGACCATCATCTCATAATAACCTACATGGTTAATTCAACAGATAATAGTAAACAATTCAACAATTGGGGTTTACTATTCATCTTTCATGTCATCACCCTAAAATTAGGGTTTACTATTCACTCCATGGTGAATTGTACTCATTACATCATCATGTAAGAGAAACATCATCATTAAGACTCTTAATTAAGATTAAGATCCATTAGATATCATAATTAGGGTTTCCATGACCTCACATAGGTGGGTCATTCCCTAATCATGCACATTCATGTGTATTTGAAGTATCTCACTAGAGTTTCCTCCTAAAAAGGGTACTTTCTCTCTCTAGGATACTTTCTCTCTCTAGAAATACTTCCTCTCTCCTCTCATTAGTAGATGGTGACAACACCACTCTAGATCAGGTTGAGATAAGTCTCCATTGACTAACATGAACCAAAACATCAACATCATGTGATTAGGGTTTGATTAGAATAAGGTTTTACCCCTTTAGACCCCTCAAGGGTATTTTGGTAATTTTCCACATGATTACCATCATGGGTTAACTCACTAATCACATAGTCCCTTAATGACCTAGGTTACCATTAGGGTTTAGATTGAATCATCATTGAACTAATTACATCATCAAATGGTTAAGTACAAACCATCACCAATCTCCAAACGGTTTCAACCTTCAAACGGTTTCAACCACCCAAACGGTCTTGAGACCATTTGACCCCAAACGGTCTTGAGACCGTTTGGAGGTGAAGACCGTTTGGAAGGGTTGACTTCCAAACTGTTTGGAGCTTCAATCGGTTTGAGGTCGTTTGGACCAATCGACCTTGAGGTCGTTTGAGCCCAAACGGTCTTGAGGTCGTTTGAGCCCAAACGGTCTTGAGACCGTTTGGCCCCAAAAGGTCTTGAGACCGTTTGGCCCCAAACGGTCTTGAGACCGTTTGGATCCAAACGGTCTTGAGACCGTTTGGTCCAAATGGGCTCAAATCGTTTGGACCTCCAAAGGGGTTCAAAAGTCACCAATGTTCATGGATATGTGTGTTGAAGCCCTCATTTGATCAAAGCTATGCTAACCACTTATAAATTGAATCAATTAGGGTTATCCTTAGTCACTTAATCATCAAATTGACCCTCAATTGTAAGCCAATTAGGGTTCAATCGTTCTCAATTAGGGTTTCAAGTTGATTGGTCATCAATGTTCACAATGTGAATCAATTCAAGGTTGAACCTATCAATTGACCTTCAATTGGGCTCAAACTTGGCCCAAACGGTCTTGAGGTCGTTTGGACATCATCCAAACGGTCTTGAGACCGTTTGCCCAAAGTTTGACCAAAATCCAAGTCGTTTTGACTAAGGTTGAAGTCCAATTAGGTCAAAATCAGCAATTTTCAACAATTCATCAATTCCCTACAATTGGACCCTCAAACCATTAGATTAACTCAACCCTAGACCTTCAAACGGTCTTGGGTTGTGCCCAAATGGTCTTAGGACCGTTTGGAGGAATCCCCAAACGGTCTTGAGACCGTTTGTGTGGGCTCCGATCTCCAAACCACGAATTAATCCCGATTTAATCATGTGCGGAAGCAATCGGTAAACAGCGGAAGACAAAAATCACGGAAATTAAAACTTTTCGAGACAAGAGCCTGAAACCACAAACCTTTTCCATAGAAAAAGGATTTAATTGTTTACATCACTGACAATTATTTCTTGAGTAATTATATACAACATGATACCAAAATTCTCAAGAATTCATACTCCAAAACACTCCAGGACCTGAGAGTACAGAGGACACATAGGACTTGACTCTAACTACACCATGAAGCAGGCTAGATCTCCACCTGAGATATTTACTGCTCCTGATGCTGCTGTTGCTGGGATTGGTCACCTGTGTTCTTGTTCCTCCGTCTTCGACGACCACCTAAAAAGTAGAAGTCTACGGGGTGAGACAATTATACATAATTGCCCCAGCGAGAGTTATAACTCTCCACTAGGCTTTATAAGAAAAGCAAGGAATAACTAAAGCAATAAGAGCCTTCAAGATATTCACTAGCAGTTCTGATGATGAGCAAGAGTTCAATCAACATTAAAATATGAGAACATCTATGCTATTCAAGATAACATCAATCAAATATCTCGTAGATAACTCTAACAGATATACTACGATGTTGATTATGTTTTTTCAAACATTATTGTTATGCCCTGTGGAGATGAGGCTTACCACTCATACTCCAACTGATCGCTAAGAAGTCACATCAGTATCATACATAGGTCATTAAAAGAGCCGGATTCTTATGACCTCATCTTCCTCAGTCAGTTAGAGGATCGAATGTTAGATATCTGGTGGGATATCTTTTGTTATAGCTTTCCAGGGTAAACTGGACCTTCGCTATTTTAGAGTTACAGTGGCGTTCTGTACTCTCTTCGTCATCAGAAGATTTCTTGTTTATCTTTTATCGATGCGGTGTTTGTGTCTTTAAGGGAGTGTAGATATACATCTCACCTTTAGGACTTTATGGTGGGGTCTGATGGACTACTAGAATCTACATCATCCTCTCACCTTTTCTTTTATAGTGAAGGTATGACGGACTACAAGAATCTACATCAAATACCTACACTAGGATGTAAGGTTCTACACATCCATGTACCCCACATACTCAAAAGTATGTGATCCAGGAGTTCCCTGAGGAAAACCTGTTTCACCATCATTTAGACTCTCACAATGATGGATCTATGATCAGGGCTCTACATTTCACTTGATTAGTTAGGTACATTCAGTATTCTTATCATCATACAACAACACAGCTATATATGAGAATACTAAAATGTAGCAGGCCTAACTCATTTCAATTACCAGTTCTCAATTATCTCATCACAAGTCATCTGTCAAGCATGACCTTGATGGTGTTTATGGCTTTTACAACCCATAAATCACAAAAGATGTCACTTAGCAGCGCATCAAGATGATTCACTATTCATAAAGCTTAAGACATGCTTTCAATGAATATAACATGGTATTTCATACCTGGGTATGACCATTATCTCATAATAACCTGCACAGTTAGTTCAACAGATAATCATAAACAATTCAATAATTAGGGATGCATTCCCAATTAGGGTTTCACTTGGAATCACCCTCAACTAGGGTTTCACATGGAATCACCCTCAACTAGGGTTTCACATGGAATCACCCTCAACTAGGGTTTAATTCAATAACCCTGTCAATTAGGGTTTATTGTTCATCTTTCATGTCATCACCCTAAAATTAGGGTTTACTATTCACTCCATGGTGAATTGTACTCATTACATCATTATGTAAGAGAAACATCATCATTAAGGCTCTTAATTAGAATTAAGATCCATTAGATATTATAAATAGGGTTTCCATGACCTCACATAGGTGGGTCATTCCCTAATCATGCACATTCATGTGTAAATGAAGTATCTCACTAGAGTTTCCTCCTAAAAGGGTACTTTCTCTCTCTAAGATACTTTCTCTCTCTAGAAATACTTTCTCTCTCCTCTCACTGGTAGATGGTGACAATACCACTCTAGATCAGGTTGAGATAAGTCTCCATTGACTAACATGATCCAAAACATCAACATCATGTGATTAGGGTTTGATTAGAACAAGGTTTTACCCCTTTAGACCCCTCAAGGGTATTTTGGTAATTTGCCACATGATTACCATCATGGGTTAACTCACTAATCACATAGTCCCTTAATGACCTAGGTTACCATTAGGGTTTAGATTGAATCATCATTGAACTAATTACATCATCAAATGGTTAAGTACAAACCATCACCAATCTCCAAACGGTTTCAACCTTCAAACGGTTTCAACCACCCAAACGGTCTTGAGACCGTTTGGAGGTGAAGACCATTTGGAAGAGTTGACTTCCCAACCGTTTGGAGCTTTAATCGGTTTTGAGACCGTTTGATCAAACTTACTTGAGATCGATTGGACCAAACGATCCTGAGGTCGTTTGAGCCCAAACGGTCTTGAGACCGTTTGGCCCCAAAAGGTCTTGAGACCGTTTGGTCTCAAACGGTCTTGAGACTGTTTGGATCCAAACGGTCTTGAGACCGTTTGGTCCAAAAAGGGCTCAAACCGTTTGGACCTCCAAAGTGGTTCAAAGGTTACCAATGTTCATGGATATGTGTGTTGAAGTCCTCAAATGGTCAAAGCTATGCTAACCACTTATAATTTGAGTCAGTTAGGGTTAGCCTTAACCACTTAGATATCCAATTGACCCTCAATTACAAGCCAATTAGGGTTCAATCTTCCTCAATTAGGGTTTTAATTCGATTGGTCATCAGTGTTCAACAATGTGAATCAATTCGAGGTTGAACCTATCAATTGACCTCCAATTGGGCTCAAACTTGGACCAAACGGTCTTGAGGTCGTTTGGACATCATCCAAACGGTCTTGAGACCGTTTGCCCAAAGTTTGACCAAAATCCAAGTCATTTTGACTAAGGTTGAAGTCCAATTAGGTCAAAATCAGCAATTTTCATCAATTCATCAATTTCCTACCATTGGACCCTCAAACCATTAGATTAACTTAACCCTAGACCTTCAAACGGTCTTGGGTTGTGCCCAAACGGTCTTAGGACCGTTTGGAGAAATCCCCAAACGGTCTTGAGACCGTTTGGGTCCCTCAACCCAAAACTCAACGAGATCTATATGTCAAATCAGCACTTTTTCACCCGATTAGGGTTTGATGTTGAAGTGCCTTCAACTCTCAATTGGTTAAGAATTAGACTTTGATTCTTTGCAGAGATGAAATTCAACATGTTAGGAACAGACCCTCAAACGGTCGTCCCTTGGTCAACTCTTTCAAATGGTCTTGAGACCGTTTCAATCCAAACGGTCTTGCAAGACCGTTTGAGAGCAAACGGTTTGAAACCGTTTGAACCCAAACGGTTTGCAACCGTTTGGACCGAAAGGGTCCAAGGTCGTTTGAAATAGTAACATAGGGAATCACGCCCCTCATCTTCAACCTCTTGCAAGGTCAGTTTCTCCACTGATTTTCTTGCAAACGTGCAAGGAAGAAGGGTGGTAGAAGGAGAATTTACCAAGTAAATTGCAAGAATTGAGCATACATATAAAGCATAAGTTTAGAGTTATAAAACCCGCCTAAAGGTTGATCTTAGAGCTCCAAGCTTTAATGGCGTCCTTGAGCTTCCACAACTTGGTCAGAGGTGAATTCTCCAAGGAAACGTTGCTTTGGTCGGCTAGAACAAGAAGACTAAGTAAGCTAACCATAAAACCAACCTTAGAAAGTGAATTCCTTCATGAATTCGAGCTAGAAGGTGGGGTTTTCTTACCTTGAACAGGTTGGTCGCCCCCCCTGAGCTCCAGAGCTACCCTTGGTCGTTTGAGCAAGAAAGGAAGAGAAGTGAAGGAAAGAAAGTCCGTTCACTTAATTGCAAGGGAAAAGGGCTTATATACTTTAGCCTCTTTTACACCCTAAGGACCTCACAAGATTGGAAATCACATCTAGGTCCCTCCTTGCTCAAAGGCACGACCAAACCTATCTATCCTTATGCAAATCTCATGAAATCTCAAGATCTAGGGGTAAAGGAATCCAACCTTCAACTAGGGTACATACATGAAAGGTTTTCATACCCATTTTAGGTGATTTCTATCACAAAGGTCATTTTTCTCATCTGATTATTAAATGATGTATCCCTTTCATCATTTCTACTCTAAATGATGACAAGAGTCATAAAAGATGTTCTAGATATTAAGAATTACAACTTGGACCCCTCAATTTGGGTAATTTGCACTTTATCCCAAATTAGGGTTTCTAAGCATGGGAATTGCTTCCACAGTTGCACCTTGGTGCTCAAGCTTGGGAAATCCCTCAAACTTTACCATAACCATTCTCATGATGTCTCAACATCAAAGGAACATCTTATCTTGTGAATTATGCAAGTTCAACCCTTAAACTGGGTAATTTGCACATAGGTCCCTGCATACAACACAATGCTACAATTTTATACAAAAAGGAGCAATATTGAAAGTAAATGTTCCTGAGGAACTTAATTACATGCCAGGGAGTGTTCACAAGTATATTAATTACATATTTAGGCAAAACTTCCAGGGTTAGGTCATAACCCAGGTCAGGGGTGTTACAAATTCTTTACCCCTTCAAAAGGATTTCGTCCCCGAAATCGATAAAGCATATTATAAGAAAAGAGCAGGATATTTTCTTCTCATTTCATCTTCTAGTTCCCAAGTGGCTTCTTCAACACCACGATGGTTCCAGAGGACTTTTACAAGGCTTATATCCTTCTTCTTTAACTTTTTAGTTCTGTTATCAAGGATTGACACTGGTCCCTCCTCATACGTTATATCTTCATTCAATTCTACTTCCATAGGTTGTAGAACTGACTCGGTATCTGGATGACATTTCCTCAGCATGGAAATGTGAAACACAGGGTGCAGCTTCTGCAACTCCTGAGGTAACTCTAGTCTATAGGCCACCTTTCCAACTTTTTCAACAATTGGATAAGGTCCCATAAATCTAGGAGCTAACTTTCCTTTCTTCCCAAAACGAAGGACTCCTTTCCAAGGTGAGACCTTGAGATACACTCTGTCTCCAACCTGGAATTCTAGGGGTCTACGACGTTTATCGGCATACGACTTCTGCCTATCTTGTGCAGTCTTAAGTTGTTGTTGTATAACTTTAATCTTTTCTGTAGTTTGCTGCACAAGATCAAGGCCTAACAACTGGTGCTCACCAGTTTCATACCAACACAAGGGTGATCTACAACGTGTACCATATAAGGCTTCATATGGTGCCATATCAATGCTATGTTGATAGCTATTGTTATAGGCAAACTCTATCAAGCTTAGATGTAGATCCCAACTCCCGGTAAACTGGAGAACACATGCTCTCAACAGATCTTCTAAGGTCTGTATAGTTCTTTCTGACTGTCCATCAGTCTGGGGATGAAAGGCTGTACTAAACCTTAGCTTGGTGCCTAGGGCTCTGTGTAACTGTTCCCAAAAGCGACTTGTAAACTGGGGACCTCTGTCAGAAACTATAGTGACAGGAACTCCGTGCAAACGCACTATCTCTTGGACATATATCTGGGATAACCTTTCAGCAGTATAGGTTGTTTTGACAGGTAAGAAATGCGCTGTCTTTGTCAACCTATCCACAACTACCCAAATGGAATCATGTCCCTTGTTTGTCCTGGGTAGGCCAACAACAAAGTCCATGGTTACATGGTCCCACTTCCACTGTGGTATGGGTAAGGGTTGCATTGTCCCTGCAGGTTTCTGGTGTTCAGCCTTGACCTGCTGACACACAGGACACCTCAGAACAAACTCAGCTACATCCTTCTTCATCCCAGGCCACCAATACATATCCTTCAAGTTTCGATACATCTTGGTGCTCCCTGGATGCATAGCATACATCGAAGAATGAGCTTCTTCCAGGACTAACTTCCTCAGGTTGTCCACATCTGGCACTATCATCCTTCCATGATAGCATGCCATCTGGTCATCTGACTCATGAAAACCTTCTCGCTTCTCATCTCCAAATTCAGATCTAATCTGCTGTACAAAAACATCTACTTGTTGTGCCTCCTTTATCTGCTCTCTTAAGGTAGGTTTAATCTGCATCTCAGCTAACAGACCAGCTAACAATGATGCCTTCAACTGCACATTGTCTTGCCTTAAAGAGATAAGCATATCTCTTCTAGAGCATACTAAGGAACTTAGTTGTGTCCTATCCATGGTTGATGTTGCTGATTTCCTACTCAAGGCATCAGCAACCACATTGGCTTTGCCCGGATGGTAATCAATTGTACAATCGTAGTCCTTGATTAACTCCATCCAGCGACGTTGCCTCATATTAAGCTCATGCTGAGTGAAGATGTACTTAAGGTTCTTGTGGTCTGTGAAAATCTGAAAAGTTTCTCCGTAGAGATAATGTCTCCAGATTTTCAAAGCATGGACCATAGCAGCTAACTCTAGATCGTGTGTCAGATAATTCTCCTCGTGTTTCTTAAGCTGTCGGGAAGTAAAAGAAATCACTTGTTTATCATGCATCAACACACATCCAAGTCCATTCTTGGAGGCATCACAAAAGATTATATATTCCTTTCCTTGCTCAGGTAACACAAGCACAGGCGCACTTGTTAACCTCTCCTTCAACAGATGAAAAGACTGTTGACACTTATCACTCCAAGAAAAAGGAACATCCTTTCGGGTTAACTTGGTCAAAGGTAAGGCTATAGAACTGAAATTTTTAATAAACCTTCGATAATAACCAGCTAACCCCAAGAAACTTCTAATCTCCGTCGGTGTCTTCGGTTGTTCCCACTACAGAACAGACTCTATCTTTGCAGGGTCAACACGAATTCCCGAGGCAAATACCACATGGCCAAGGAAGGATACTTCAGATAACCAAAACTCACACTTGCTAAACTTAGCGTATAGCTTATGTTCCCTTAGCAAGGTCAAAGTCCGACGAAGGTGATGCTCATGCTGCTGAGCATCCTTACTATAAATCAGTATGTCATCTATGAAGACGACAACACACTGATCAAGAAAAGGTCGAAAGACTCTATTCATGAGTTCCATAAATGCAGCCGGTGCATTGGTTAGTCCAAACGACATAACTGTGAACTCATAGTGACCATATCTTGTCCTAAAGGCAGACTTGGATATGTCACTGTCCTTAATGCGGATTTGATGATATCCAGACCTTAAGTCTATCTTGGAAAAGACTGTTGCCCCACACAACTGGTCGAAAAGATCATCAATCCTCGGCAAAGGATACTTATTCTTTATTGTTACTTTATTGAGTTGTCTATAATCAATGCATAACCGCATCGATCCATCTTTCTTTTTAACAAACAAAACCGGAGCACCCCAAGGTGAGGTACTCGGTCGGATGAAACCCTTCTCAAGTAACTCTTGAAGCTGTTTCTTGAGTTCTGCCATCTCAGCAGGCGCCATCCTATACGGAGTCTGGGCTATGGGTTTCGTATCTGGGACCAAATTGATCTCAAAATCAATTTCCCGGGGTGGTGGTATACCAGGAAGTTCTTCGGGAAACACATCCTCGAATTCCCTGACTATCGGAATTTCAGCAGGGTTGGAACTCCCCTTGGTAACATCTACCACATGGGCTAAGAATGTGTATCATCCTTGCCTCATCAACTTATCAGCAACCATAGCTGATACAAGACAGGTGGGCAGAATCTTTCTTTCACCTTGAAAGATCCATGTGTTGCTTTCATCAGCAAACACAGCCAACTTGGACTCACAATCCAAGACAACTCGATACCTTTCCAAGGTATCCATCCCTAGGATTATATCAAATCCTTGCATATCAAGCGGTATAAGATCCACTTGAATGCGATGCTTAGAAAAGGAAAGTACACAAGGAGAGCATACTTCTTGC
This sequence comes from Alisma plantago-aquatica, assembly GCA_963693085.1. Lineage (NCBI taxonomy): Eukaryota > Viridiplantae > Streptophyta > Magnoliopsida > Alismatales > Alismataceae > Alisma > Alisma plantago-aquatica. The sequence continues at coordinate 743,068,836 of OY856413.1, forward strand.
AGAACAGCAGACCCACTCAACGGAGTCTCCAACAACAACTTATCTGCCCTATGACTAGTTATCATATTGCAGTTACGAATCACTCTTCGAGTGATGAAAGAGTGCATAGCACCCGGGTCAATCAAAACAGATACTACACAAGATTTAGACATATCAAAATATAAAAGTTCCATCTGACCTGTCACTACTTGTGGATTGACCACTGCCTCTGGTGGGTTCATAGCATAGAACCTCGCCGTAGCCTGTTGTTGAGGTGGTGCTGATGATCCAGCTTGAGACGCTTGCCCGCGTCCTCGACCTGTTCCTTGAGATTGTCCTCCCTGTGATCCCTGTTGTCCTTGTCTCGGAGGCTGTGTCACACTGACAGGCCTAGATCGACAGTCCTTCATCAAATGTCCCACCTTACCACAGTTGTAGCATCTTCCTTCTTGCGGTCTTTGTGGTCCGGTAGCAGACATTGATGCAGAACTCTGTGTCCCCCGAGGTGGTTGTCCTCTTCCTCTACCTCTACTAGGAGACCACTGAGTCTGAGGACTAGATCTAGATGGTGGGGGGTTAGGTGCAGAGGATCTAGATTTCTTAAAGTCCATAGATGAAGAACCCTGGAACTGTGGATACCTCTTCTGCGTTTGCCTCTTCTCAACCACAGATCTCTCTATCCTTCGGACTGACTCAACGAAGGTAGAGAATCTCTCTCGGTTCTCTAAAGCAGACACTGGGGTAGACATGTCAGCATTCAACCCCTTCTCAAATCTCCTGATTCTCTCTTCATCTGTAGCAGCCATGTGCGGACAGAACCGCAACAACTCCATAAACTTAGCTTCATACTCGCTAATGTTCATCATACCCTGTCTCAGTCTCTCAAACTGAGAGATCTTCTCGTCTAGGAAGGTCTTTGGGAAATATCTTTGGACAAACTCCCACCGAAAATCTTCCCACGAGATCTCTATTCCAGGTCTCTTCTGCTCTTCCATGGTCCACCAGTGACCAGCACTTCCTTTGAGAAGATAGACATCATGTCTAACCTTCTCAGCTTCAGGGATGTTGAGGATCCTAAAAGCCTTCTCCAGCTCTGTCAACCACAGATCAGCATCTGCGGGGTCAGCAGTCCCATGGTATTCGGTAGCTCCGACACGACGTAGTCGCTCGAACGTCTTCCCGATACCTTGCCCCTCAGGCTGGACAGGTGCCCTAGGTGCAGGCATAGGCAACCTGTCGGTTATATGTGTCATGGCATTCATGAACTGCCCAAACATTGTCTGGACTGCTGGGTTACCCATGTCAGCTGGGTCAAGATGGGGTGGCTCTCTAGGTTGTTCTGGTACAGGCTGTTCCACCTCTGGTACTCCTGCACCGCCTTGAGGTGCACTGGCACTACTTTCTTCCACATACTCATCATGTGGCTCTGACATTCTTAAGTATCTTCTTCTCCTAAGGAGCAGAAGATTCTATTAGATGAGGAAGGAGTACTAAAAGTAGACTCGACATCCTAAGTCCTATGCCTCTGTAGACTCGACTGAACCTGGCGCTCTGATACCACTTAATTGTGGGCTCCGATCTCCAAACCACGAATTAATCCTGATTTAATCATGTGCGGAAGCAATCGGTAAACAGCGGAAGACAAAAATCACGGAAATTAAAACTTTTCGAGACAAGAGCCTGAAACCACAAACCTTTTCCATAGAAAAAGGATTTAATTGTTTACATCACTGACAATTATTTCTTGAGTAATTATATACAACATGATACCAAAATTCTCAAGAATTCATACTCTAAAACACTCCAGGACCTGAGAGTACAGAGGACACATAGGACTTGACACTAACTACACCATGAAGCAGGCTAGATCTCCACCTGAGATATTTACTACTCCTGATGCTGCTGTTGCTGGGATTGGTCACCTGTGTTCTTGTTCCTCCATCTTCGACGACCACCTAAAAAGTAGAACTCTACGGGGTGAGACAATTATACATAATTGCCCCAGCGAGAGTTATAACTCTCCACTAGGCTTTATAAGCAAAGCAAGGAATAACTAAAGCAATAAGAGCCTTCAAGATATTCACTAGCAGTTCTGATGATGAGCAAGAGTTCAATCAACATTAAAATATGAGAACATCTATGCTATTCAAGATAACATCAATCAAATATCTCGTAGATAACTCTAACAGATATACTACGTTGTTGATTATGTTTTTTCAAACATTATTGTTATGCCCTGTGGAGATGAGGCTTACCACTCATACTCCAACTGATCGCTAAGAAGTCACATCAGTATCATACATAGGTCATTAAAAGAGCCGGATTCTTATGACCTCATCTTCCTCAGTCAGTTAGAGGATCGAATGTTAGATATCTGGCGGGATATCTTTTGTTATAGCTTTCCAGGGTAAACTGGACCTTCGCTATTTTAGAGTTACAGTGGCGTTCTGTACTCTCTTCGTCATCGGAAGATTTCTTGTTTATCTTTTATCGATGCGGTGTTTGTGTCTTTAAGGGAGTGTAGATATACATCTCACCTTTAGGACTTTATGGTGGGGTCTGATGGACTACTAGAATCTACATCATCCTCTCACCTTTTCTTTTATAGTGAAGGTATGACGGACTACAAGAATCTACATCAAATACCTACACTAGGATGTAAGGTTCTACACATCCATGTACCCCACATACTCAAAAGTATGTGATCCAGGAGTTCCCTGAGGAAAACCTGTTTCACCATCATTTAGACTCTGACAATGATGGATCTATGATCAGGGCTCTACATTTCACTTGATTAGTTAGGTACATTCAGTATTCTTATCATCATACAACAACACAACTATATATGAGAATACTAAAATGTAGCAGGCCTAACTCATTTCAATTACCAGTTCTCAATTATCTCATCACAAGTCATCTTTCAAGCATGACCTTGATGGTGTTTATGGCTTTTACAACCCATAAATCACAAAAGATGTCACTTAGCAGCGCATCAAGATGATTCACTATTCATAAAGCTTAAGACATGCTTTCAATGAATATAACATGGTATTTCATACCTGGGTATGACCATTATCTCATAATAACCTGCACGGTTAGTTCAACAGATAATCATAAACAATTCAATAATTAGGGATGCATTCCCAATTAGGGTTTCACTTGGAATCACCCTCAACTAGGGTTTCACATGGAATCACCCTCAACTAGGGTTTCACATGGAATCACCCTCAACTAGGGTTTAATTCAATAACCCTGTCAATTAGGGTTTACTGTTCATCTTTCATGTCATCACCCTAAAATTAGGGTTTACTATTCACTCCATGGTGAATTGTACTCATTACATCATTATGTAAGAGAAACATCATCATTAAGGCTCTTAATTAGAATTAAGATCCATTAGATATTATAAATAGGGTTTCCATGACCTCACATAGGTGGGTCATTCCCTAATCATGCACATTCATGTGTAAATGAAGTATCTCACTAGAGTTTCCTCCTAAAAGGGTACTTTCTCTCTCTAAGATACTTTCTCTCTCTAGAAATACTTTCTCTCTCCTCTCACTGGTAGATGGTGACAATACCACTCTAGATCAGGTTGAGATAAGTCTCCATTGACTAACATGATCCAAAACATCAACATCATGTGATTAGGGTTTGATTAAAACAAGGTTTTACCCCTTTAGACCCCTCAAGGGTATTTTGGTAATTTGCCACATGATTACCATCATGGGTTAACTCACTAATCACATAGTCCCTTAATGACCTAGGTTACCATTAGGGTTTAGATTGAATCATCATTGAACTAATTACATCATCAAATGGTTAAGTACAAACCATCACCAATCTCCAAACGGTTTCAACCTTCAAACGGTTTCAACCACCCAAACGGTGAGACCGTTTGGCCCCAAACGGTCTTGAGACCGTTTGGCCCCAAACGGTATTGAGACCGTTTGGATCCAAACGGTCTTGAGACCGTTTGGAGGTGAAGACCGTTTGGAAGAGTTGACTTCCCAACCGTTTGGAGCTTTAATCGGTTTTGAGACCGTTTGATCAAACTTACTTGAGATCGATTGGACCAAACGATCCTGAGGTCGTTTGAGCCCAAACGGTCTTGCGACCGTTTGGCCCCAAACGGTCTTGAGACCGTTTGGTCTCAAACGGTCTTGAGACTGTTTGGATCCAAACGGTCTTGAGACCGTTTGGTCCTCCAAAGTGGTTCAAAGGTTACCAATGTTCATGGATATGTGTGTTGAAGTCCTCAAATGGTCAAAGCTATGCTAACCACTTATAATTTGAGTCAGTTAGGGTTAGCCTTAACCACTTATATATCCAATTGACCCTCAATTACAAGCCAATTAGGGTTCAATCTTCCTCAATTAGGGTTTTAATTCGATTGGTCATCAGTGTTCAACAATGTGAATCAATTCGACGTTGAACCTATCAATTGACCTCCAATTGGGCTCAAACTTGGACCAAACGGTCTTGAGGTCGTTTGGACATCATCCAAACGGTCTTGAGACCGTTTGCCCAAAGTTTGACCAAAATCCAAGTCGTTTTGACTAAGGTTGAAGTCCAATTAGGTCAAAATCAGCAATTTTCATCAATTCATCAATTTCCTACCATTGGACCCTCAAACCATTAGATTAACTTAACCCTAGACCTTCAAACGGTCTTGGGTTGTGCCCAAACGGTCTTAGGACCGTTTGGAGAAATCCCCAAACGGTCTTGAGACCGTTTGGGTCCCTCAACCCAAAACTCAACGAGATCTATATGTCAAATCAGCACTTTTTCACCCGATTAGGGTTTCATGTTGAAGTGCCTTCAACTCTCAATTGGTTAAGAATTAGACTTTGATTCTTTGCAGAGATGAAATTCAACATGTTAGGAACAGACCCTCAAACGGTCTTCCCTTGGTCAACTCTTTCAAACGGTCTTGAGACCGTTTCAATCCAAACGGTCTTGCAAGACCGTTTGAGAGCAAACGGTTTGAAACCGTTTGAACCCAAACGGTTTGCAACCGTTTGGACCGAAAGGGTCCAAGGTCGTTTGAAAAAGTAACATAGGGAATCACGCCCCTCATCTTCAACCTCTTGCAAGGTCGGTTTCTCCACTGATTTTCTTGCAAACGTGCAAGGAAGAAGGGTGGTAGAAGGAGAATTTACCAAGTAAATTGCAAGAATTGAGCATACATATAAAGCATAAGTTTAGAGTTATAAAACCCGCCTAAAGGTTGATCTTAGAGCTCCAAGCCTTCAAGCTCCAAGCTTTAATGGCGTCCTTGAGCTTCCACAACTTGGTCAGAGGTGAATTCTCCAAGGAAACGTTGCTTTGGTCGGCTAGAACAAGAAGACTAAGTAAGCTAACCATAAAACCAACCTTAGAAAGTGAATTCCTTCATGAATTCGAGCTAGAAGGTGGGGTTTTCTTACCTTGAACAGGTTGGTCGCCCCCCCTGAGCTCCAGAGCTACCCTTGGTCGTTTGAGCAAGAAAGGAAGAGAAGTGAAGGAAAGAAAGTCCGTTCACTTAATTGCAAGGGAAAAGGGCTTATATACTTTAGCCTCTTTTACACCCTAAGGACCTCACAAGATTGGAAATCACATCTAGGTCCCTCCTTGCTCAAAGGCACGACCAAACCTATCTATCCTTATGCAAATCTCATGAAATCTCAAGATCTAGGGGTAAAGGAATCCAACCTTCAACTAGGGTACATACATGAAAGGTTTTCATACCCATTTTAGGTGATTTCTATCACAAAGGTCATTTTTCTCATCTGATTATTAAATGATGTATCCCTTTCATCATTTCTACTCTAAATGATGACAAGAGTCATAAAAGATGTTCTAGATATTAAGAATTACAACTTGGACCCCTCAATTTGGGTAATTTGCACTTTATCCCAAATTAGGGTTTCTAAGCATGGGAATTGCTTCCACAGCTGCACCTTGGTGCTCAAGCTTGGGAAATCCCTCAAACTTTACCATAACCATTCTCATGATGTCTCAACATCAAAGGAACATCTTATCTTGTGAATTTTTCAAGTTCAACCCTTAAACTGGGTAATTTGCACATAGGTCCCTGCATACAACACAATGCTACAATTTTATACAAAAAGGAGCAATATTGAAAGTAAATGTTCCTGAGGAACTTAATTACATGCCAGGGAGTGTTCACAAGTATATTAATTACATATTTAGGCAAAACTTCCAGGGTTAGGTCATAACCCAGGTCAGGGGTGTTACAGTTTGGGTCCTTCAACCCAAAACTCAACAAGATCTATGTTCCAAATCAGCACTTTTTCACCCGATTAGGGTTTCATGTTGAAGTGGCTTCAACTCCCAAATGGTTAAGAATTAGACTTTGATTCTTTTCAGAGATGAATTTCAATATATTAGGAACAGACCCTCAAACGGTCGTCTCTTGGTCAACTCTTTCAAACGGTCTTGAGACCGTTTCAATCCAAACGGTCTTGCAAGACCGTTTGAGAGCAAACGGTTTGAAACCGTTTGAACCCAAACGGTTTGAAACCGTTTGAACCCAAACGGTTTGCAACCGTTTGGACCAAAAGGGTCCAAGGTCGTTTGAAAAAGTAACATAGGGAATCAAGCCCCTCATCTTCAACCTCTAGCAAGGTCGGTTTCTCCACTGATTTGCTTGCAAAGATGCAAGGAAGAAGAGAGGTAGAAGGAGATTTTACCAAGTAAATTGCAAGGATTAAGCATACATATAAAGCAAAAGTTTAGAGTTATAAAACCCACCTAAAGGTTGATCTTAGAGCTCCAAGCCTTCAAGATCCAAGCTTTAATGGCGTCCTTGAGCTTCCACAACTTGGTCAGAGGTGAATTCTCCAAGGAAACGTTGCTTTGGTCGGCTAGAACAAGAAGACTAAGTAAGCTAACCATAAAACCAACCTTAGAAAGTGAATTCCTCCATGAATTTGAGCTAGAAGGTGGGGTTCTCTTACCTAGAACAGGTTGGTCGTCCCCCCCTGAGCTCCAGAGCTGTCCTTGGTCGTTTGAGCAAGGAAGGAAGAGAAGTGAAGGAAAGAAAATTCGTTCACTTAATTGCAAGGGAAAAGGGCTTATATACTTTAGCCTCTTTTACACTCTAAGGACCTCACAAGATTGGAAATCACATCTAGGCCCCTCCTTGCTCAAAGGCACGTCCAAACTCATCTATCCTTGTACAAATCTCATAAAATCCCAAGATCTAAGGGTAAAGGAATCCAACCTTCAACTAGGGTACATACATGAAAGGGTTTTATACCCATTTTAGGTGATTTCTATCACAAGGATCATTTTTTCTCATCTGATTATTAAATGATGTATCCCTTTCATCATTTCTACTCTAAATGATGACAAGAGTCATAAAAGATGTTCTAGATGGTGAAAATTACAAGTTGGACCCCTCAATTTGGGTATTTTGCATTTTACCCCAAATTAGGGTTTCTAAGCATGGGGATTGCTTCCACAGCGGCACCTTGGTGCTCAAGCTTGGGAAATCCCTCAAACTTCATCATAGACATCTTCATGATGTCTCAACATCAAAGGAACATCTTATCTTGTGAATTTTTCAAGTTTAACCCTTAAACTGGGTAATTTGCACATGGGTCCCTGCATACAACACAATGCTACAACTTTATACAAAAAGGAGCAAAATTGAAAGTAAATGTTCCTGAGGAACTTAATTACATGCCAGGGAGTGTTCACAAGTATATTAATTACATATTTAGGCAAAACTTCCAGGGTTAGGTCATAACCCAGGTCAGGGGTGTTACATTGATGCTCACTTTTTGTTGCTTTACAAATGCTAGTTGTTTTAAACACTTTGCATCCATTTTTGATCAATATGCACCCATCTTGATCTTTTGATGCCCACTTTTGTTCTTTCGACGCTCACTTTTGTCATTTTGACGCCTGATCTTTGTTTTGGATAATTATATGCTCTTGTTGGTCAATTTGTCTCCAATTTTGATCTTTTCCGCGCCTACTTTTAATTGTTTTACGCCCATTCTTTATTTTTCACTACTTACTTCCACACTTTCCTCCTTTTGGCATTACTTTCCTCCTTACATATCTTCTCTCTTCTAATTACTTCCCTTCTCTTTTCCCATCACTTCCCTCCTCACTTACTACAAAGTTTTCCGTTACTTCCCTCCTCTTTTTCAATTACTCCCTTCCCACTTATCTTTTCTCTCCACACTACTTCCTTCTTTCCATATACTTCCCTCTCCTACTCCCATCACTTTCCTCCTCTTTTAATCTTTACTTCCCTCCCCTTTTATTTTATTTTACTTCCCTCTTTACTTACATTTATTTTCTCTCTTCTAAAAAACGTGTTCCACTCACTCACTCTTCTTCCATTCCTACTCATTCTCCCTCTCTGGCTATCACTCTCATCATATTCTTTGCATCCCAAAAATTTACTCTATTATGTCATCGCCTCCGAAAACCACCCACCTAAAAAAGTAAAACTTCTCAAACCTCCGAATACTACCACCCAAAACTAAAAAGCTTCTCAAACCTCCAAATATCACCTGCTCGTAACAATGCAGATTTATGATTTTCACACGTTAGCAAATCATTTTTGACATTTTGTTTTACCAATTTTGACCACAAATATGTCCAAACAGGGGATGTAAACAGTGAGCGTATGGTGCGGGTCTGGCCACACCCATATCCATATCCACACATATTTAAATTTAGCGGGATATGATTCGATTCCCAACCCACATAATAAAAATCTAGACATACATCATACCCGCACCCATGATGCAGGTATGGGTAAGCGATTCTATATCGAACATTATATTGTTGATGATAGAAAAATTACAATACATCTATATATTTTAGCACAACACGATATTGCTATGAATGTGATATTAACTTTACATAATTATATTGAATAATAAGACTTTGTAGATTCAAAATTAGTTAAGTTAATTGGTTGCATATTTATAGTTATCATCGTAGTGCCTAAGTTGCAAAGAGCATCATGTTACTATTTTATTATAAATTATATTTTAATTAGAATTATAATTAGAATATCAATTAGATGAGTAGTCTTAACTTTATTTTAATTAGAATAGTACATAATCTCAACTATTATATTAGTTAGGTTGGTAAATTATGATATAATTTTTTTTTTAAATTATGTATATATAGTGAGTATATGAGTCTAACAAGTTTAGGTCAACACATATTCATTAGTAGACTTGCTTAAATACAAGACTATAAGTATGTGGATTTAATGTTGTCTATTTTTTTTTTAAAATTAGCACATGAGTTCAAACTTATGACCTCTCGGTCTTACATCACTTCAATTAATGGGGGTGCCACTTCGTTGGCTGTTGTCTACTCAAACCCATTCACATCCTTATGTCCAAAGCACCGGATTCGGTGGTCCGGTGAAGTTTGTTGTGACAATTAAGTTTGATGTTATCTTTTCCTTTGGTTTCACTCATCCCTGCTGTCGTGGTTGTGGTCATGGGGACCATCTGGCAACTTGTTTCTTGCCAACACCAGTAACAAGACCCCGGCTTCCAGTCTGCCCCCGTGGCGTGTGGGCCGACGACGAAGTAAGTACCCAGAGTCCCAAAGTAAAACACCTGCTGCTCGTCGACTCGGATATATCTTTGCGTCAGCATCGCTGTCCAGGCGGATTCCCCTCTCCTCATCATCCTCCACAGAACTCCCAAGTCAATATTTCTTCGCTGCTCGCTGTTGGCCCGCGCACCATTTCGATATTGACGATTTGGATAGTAAAGTGGGAGACTGGTGTCTGCATCATCTAAAACAGACGTCAACGATCCGCTGAAATTCTCGCTTCCTAGGATGGGTCCCGAATAGTGAGTTTTCTTATTTGCCAGCTTCTTGGATTTTGACCTCATCCGGTTCCCGCCCCTTTTCGTTGATGGCGTGACAGCTGGATTTCCGAGTCGCAATGATTAGTTTCGAGGAATGCAACACAGTTTTGTTTTATTTGTTCCCCTTGCCCTCCACACAATTATCTTCTGGTTCTTTTCTGTGAGCTCTCAAGGCATCTTGCCATCTGCTGTGCCTGCTGATTGGGATGGTTAGCTGTTTGACTATAAGGGACACTAATATCCTATGACCCTCGATGTATTGCGCTTTTGAAACGTCTTTCTCTATGTCACGGGCAAGCATTGTAACGTTGATAGGATTTAGGGTGTGAGCCACATATTATCAACACTGTGAATATTCCTACTCTCTTAGAATTTTGAAATCGTGAAGAAATCCAGAAAACAAGGTAAGTCAATGCTCTGTAAAGTGTGGTCAACTATCAGTGTAAAATTCAGGATAGTGTTGATCTGATCCATACATGTGTATACATTCGTAATTACAATGTTTATCTGTTGTGTGACAAGAACACTACATTGATACAATTTAGATATTTAAACACCTACGTGCCATAACTAGATGATATAGTTAAATGCATCAACCTTTGATCTGCATCAACAAATTACAATTTGAATGTCATGCATGATTGATATAGGACACTACATGAATAAAATGTGAATTCACCACATTTTTGATTTATGCATTAATCAAGAATCAAGTGAGAAGAAGCCCATTTAATGGAATTGTATGCTGTACTTGATTCTATTTAAAAAGTGGGAGAATTTTACTACTAAGCTTATGTCAATAGTCAAGTTTAGCACAACGTCTGAATAAATGTTATTTTTTAGAAACTAAAACAGGTTCAATCGTATTCATTGTGCATCCATAGACACGCCACATCAATAGATATACACATCGGATCCATAAGAACGAGGAACCCCATCCTCAAAAAGCCCCATCCCATCCAAAGACCGAAGACTATAAAAACTAAAAGTATCTATCACTCCTATACCTACTGGCAAAAGGATGAAAAAGGAGAACCTATCATGTAACCGTATCCAACCACAAGAGAGCATACCAAACCCACTTCCCTCAGAAAGAAGCGCCCTCCCCAAACAACTGAAGCAGCACACTCATTACCCTGAATTGCACAAAATGAACTCCCCCACCCTCCCATCCAACAACAACCTTCAACCACATCATGCCATTGGAGAAAAATGTAGAGCTCCGCCTCCCTGCAACAAGGAAGAGTCCCAGAACCCAGACAACCCCTCCAGTTTTGCCTAATAGACCACACAAAGCACCTATAGGCACCCTCACCCTCTGCAAACATCAAACAGTCAACCAAACCAACTAGCAGGCCATACAACCATCCTCTAACCAAAACACCCGGTCCCCAAGCTTCCTACGTCATTGACCATACTTTCTATCTTGCCACCTCCTCTCACTCTCCAACCACGATCATCTCTGAGCTTCCAACCCCATTCCATCATCCAACCAACAACATAACCAACCCTCCTAAGACCCGATCAGTTGTAGATCCAAAAAGCAAGAAAGACAAGAGCAACATCCACCTATGACATAGCAAGAACAAGGAAGGGCCAACGAAGGCACCTTCACCTTAGACACTAATCCACTTCCCTTTCTGGCCGCTACGACCGTCCAAAACATTGTCATAGAATTTTTCCAACAAAATTCCCCCATTTCCAATTCCCCCACATCTCTACAAATTGGCACAACATTTATTCAAACAAAAGTCAATGAACGGTGAGTACTGTTGCCTTAGGCAATTGGAAATGGGGGAATTTTGTTGTTATGCTTTTATGTTGATAGTCAAATTTAGCACAATGTTTGAATAAATGTTCACATAGCATAGCTTTAAATAAGATAAAAAATATAACATGAGGTTTTCTTTGTTGTTTGATATAACAAGACCATTACTCTAAAAGCCATTCCACGTGACTAACTGTCTAGTATCCACATGCATATGCATATGTAGGGAAGACGCAACCACCCTTGAATAAGAATGCACTATATGTATTTTCTTGATAAATGGTTCCAAATTCCAATCACATAAAAAGTGCAAAATTAATACATAACACCTTTTTATAATTAAGTTTATTACATATGGTTTTAGAGAATACACGAAGGTGTTGGTTATGGAAGTAGGAATGGAGAAGGAAGTGTATACTAGAATTTGCATTTTCTTAAGTCACAATATTGCCAATAGACTTGTCAAAAGGGTGGGTGAGTGGGTGGGTCGGGTCATTGCAGGTTAAAAATATATAATTCTAAACAGGTCGAAGAAAGACAAATCCAAACCCGACCCACCGGGTCGCGAGTCACCTGCGGATGCCCATATAATATGTGTTCAATAAAAAAATATTTTACAAGTTGCTATTGGACCGGTAAAAGAAGACCATATTCTAGTGTTTTGACATGAAATATAGTAAAAAAACCACTATTATACATTGTCACTATCAAGCAAATATGTATGTTGTTAAATTTTTGACAACCATTCAATAACATACCTTTTTAGGTAAAATTCTCTAATGTATAATTACAATCCTCTAAAATATGATTTTGATCAACAAATTAGAGTTAGTAACTTGTACTACAACTCGATATTAAGTTTGATAGAGCAATTAGATAATGTAGTAGACATAGATTCATTTTCCTCCAATATCTCTTTGATATCAATCTTGTAGGACAAGTTCACGTTTGGACTGGGACTCCTTAACAATTAATGGGTCGAGTAGACCATCATATTTATTTTAAGTAGTAGTAGATCATTATGTTTATTTTTATGTAATAATTAGTTAAGCGGGTCACCTGTGGGTGGCCATGGGCCACCTGCGAAACCCACAAAATAAACGGGTGGGTATGAGTTTGGGTGATTTTCAGTGGGTGGCAAATTTCATCACCCAAACCCCACTTAAACGGGTCGACCCATGGGTGCCCGTGGATTTGAATCCAGTTTGACAGGCCTAATTGCGAAAGACTCATTTCAAGAAAAAAAATCACACGATTACCTTTATGAAAGGTCACAAATCAATCATAGAAAAATGAATTACGTCCTCATAAAATGAGTACATCAAAAAATAGGCAAGGATGTTCATCCCAGGCTAAGAGCTCTTCACCCAACATAGGTAAGTGGTTTTGGATGTTATCATTATGACCAACAAAAGGAAGTATAAGGGTGCTTAAAATAGAATAATCAAGTGTCTTGATAGAAGAGAAGTGTTGTTTTGTGCTAAAATTTTGAAGTAAGGTGATTGGAGATGGAATTTAGAAGTAACACCAATCTCAAGCTATGAAGCATGGATACTCCAGAATGGGTTCCGTGCTTGTACTGGGTATGTATTGGATACCAATACTTTTTGGATACCCTGGGATAAATAGAAGTACTTCTTAAGTCAACATCCATTTTTTTTCATTTTTTATTAGCTGGATAAAACCCATATACAACTTGGATACTTGCTGGATGCGGCCTGGCCCAATTAGCAACCAAGACGCCAACTCCTCTTTCAGTCCTCTCGGCTGACTGCCGAGTAGCAGCTAGCTGCAAGGTCATTGCAGTTGCTCCCCTGAAGTCGGTCAACCACCATTCACCTTGCTAAATGCCATCTTCCTTTCAACCCTCTTATTGTTTCTTCCTCTTATATTTCTTGAGATTTCTCTTTTCAGAGGTATTTCCCTGTCTAATCATGGATTGCTGTTGGTTCTTTATTACAAACCAGTTCATTCACCTTTACAAGGTACTTGTGGATGCTTTCCCTTGCTGAGGTTCTGCTTTTATGCACATTGATGTCTTCCACATTTTCTGAAAGCCTTTAATTTGGTACTGTTAGTTAACTTACCTCTTGTTCTGGTGACTAAATCTATTGTGATATATTCGAGATTTCTATCTTGACTATATCCATTTCATCTCCTTTAAAGGTAAGCACTGCGTCTTTAACCATGCCCTTTTTACCAATCTATTTTTTCTAATTCTATCATGTTGTCTTACTCTCTTGTTGTTTGCATACACTTGTATATTGATTTTGAAGTACCCTTATCAAATAGTTCTTGATATAGTGTCCATTTTTAGCTCTAAACATACAATAGACTATGACTGCTAAATAGAATTTCATACTATATCCTAAATTCTTGATCAATTTGAGTGCTAACAAAGTGCAGCAATATACCTATAAACTTAGTTTGACTTTAGTAAACCCTTTAATCAATTTTCCTTATGTTAATTGGGAATAAAGGATTTGTTTTAATTTTTGATTTTATGAATAATATATTAATTTTATAATAAATTTATAAATAAATACTAAAAAAACCGTTGTATGCATGCCATACCCATATCCTATATCTTCGGAAAACCCTGTATCCTGTATAAGTACCCATATCCATACATGTTTCTGTACTCGATATTCACAGATCTAAAGGCATTTTGCCATCCCGTGTGCTTGTTGCTTGGACTGGCTAGTTGTTTACCGCCGTCGTTGCCGCCATCACCACTGCTGCTGCTTCGCCGCCGCTACCACTACTGCTGAGCTCGCCGCCGCTACTTATTAATATAACTAACTAAATATGTTTGTCTTTGTCTTTTTGTAATGTTGACTTTTGAGAAGGTGTCTTCAAGTGATGGTGAGGGTGCTGGGGCCGGTATTGTTCTAAAGATGTGGATTTTGCATGGAATCACTACACGCCTCTTGACGGTAACAGGGGAAAGGTAATTTGCAATTACTGCAAGAAGACAATTGGTGGAGAGGGGATTACTAGATTTAAACGTCACATTACCAAAGAGGTTTTGGGGGAGTCTAAAGGTTGTGGACCTCCACAGAAGGAGACTTGGTGGTGGAATGATGAAGTACAAAAGGCTATTAAACTGAAAAGGGAGATCTATAGGAGCTTGCCCAAATCTGGAGATGATGCAACGTTCCAAAGATACAAGCAAGCAAAGAAAGAAGCTAAAAAGGTGGTTCGGGAGGCAAGGTCTAGATACTTTGATGATATGTATAAGAAGCTGGACACTAGAGAAGGGGAAAAAGATATATATAAAATGGCTCGTATAAGAGAAAGGAAAGGAAGAGACTTGAGTCAAGTAAAATGCATTAAGAATGAAGATGGTAGAGTATTGGTGAAGGACGATGATATCAAAAACCAGTGAAGAAATTACTTCCATAAGCTTTTCAATGGAGATACTGCATATAATGTTAGCGACTCGTGTGACATGAATACGAGAGATATCATTTACACACGACGAGTTTCACCATCTGAGGTCAAGAATGCTTTGAAAAAGATGAAAATGAGAAAGGCATGCGGACCAGACAATATTCCCATTGATGTATGGAAGAGTATGGGGGATGAGGGAGTTACATGGTTAACAAATTTCTTTAACAAGATTATGAAGACCAAGAAGATGCCGGATGAGTGGAGAAATAGTATTATAGTCCCAATCTACAAGAACAAAGGTGACGTTCAGAGTTGTACAAACTATAGAGGTATCAAGCTGATGAGTCACACGATGAAGCTTTGGGAGAGGATTATTGAGCAGAGGTTAAGATCTATAACACAGGTATCAAACAACCAATTTGGTTTCATGCCTGGAAGATCAACAACAGAGGCTATTTTTCTGATAAGAAGGCTTATGGAGAAGTATAGACAAAGCAAAAGAGATCTTCATATGGTGTTTATCGATCTAGAGAAGGCTTATGATCGAGTACCCAGAGAAGTGTTATGGATGGTTTTGAAGAAAAAGGGTGTGCCTATCCAATACATTGACTTGATCAAAGACATGTATGATAGCTCTACTGCAAGTGTCAAGACTCCTGGAGGAGAGACACCAACTTTTCCTATTACAGTTGGGGTACACCAAGGATCCACACTCAGCCCATATCTATTCGTTTTGGTTATGGATGAGTTAACAAAGAATGTTCAGGATGATATTCCTTGGTGTATGTTATTTGCTGATGATATTGTTTTGATTGACGAAACAAAAGATGGATTGAATGATAAAGTTGAATGTTGGAGAAAGGCATTGGAATCAAATGGATTGATGATTAGCAGGAGCAAAACTGAGTATATGCATTGCAATTTCAGCCAATCTCGCAGTGTGAATGATGGAGCCAAGTTGGACGGAGTAGATATACCAAAATGTGACAAATTTCGTTACTTAGGTTCTATTATTCAAATAGACGGGGATGTCCAAAATGATGTTTGTCATCGGATTACTGCAGGATGGTTGAAATGGAGGAGTGCAACTGGAGTTTTATGCGATCAGAAGATCCCTCTCAGGTTAAAAAGTAAGTTTTATAGAACAACTATACGACCAGCCATGCTCTATGGGAGTGAATGTTGGGCGGTGAAGAAACAAGGTCTCAACAAGATGAACGTGGCTGAAATGCGTATGCTGAGATGGATGTGTGGGAAGACAAGAAAAGATCGTTTGAGAAATGACTATATCAGGAATAAAGTGGGGGTGGCGAGCATTGAGGACAAGTTGCGTGAGGGCCGACTCAGATGGTACGGACATGTGCAACGCAGACCTACTAGTGCGCCTATACGAAGCAATGCTATTGAGCCAAACACTATAAATAGAAGAAGAGGAAGGCCTAAATTAACATGGGATGAGCTTATAAAGAGAGATTTTGAATCTCTACATCTCAATCAGAATATGACCCATGATAGAGCTGAATGGAAACGAAGGATCCATGTAGCCGACCCCAACATAGTTGGGATTGAGGCTTAGATGATGATGATGATGATTACTGACGGTGACAAAAATGTGGCAATGTGCTAGAGGTGTCCCCAAAGTGTTAGGGATGATTTCAAGAAACTTATGGGTGCAAAGAAACAAAAACAACAAAAGATGAAGGAGGTTGACAGGGCTTACATAGATACATTATTTGATGTCAGTCCTACATGTTCTTCTGCTGAATCTGATGATGATATTGGATATCTTCTTGAATGTGATACAGCTTATTCACGTCGTATGTATAGACGTGCTATCAAAGAATCTCGAAGAAGTGAGTGGGAAAGGGAGATGGCAGCTCGAATTACAAGGAGGTATGGGCCATCTAGTGCAGGTGGAGGCAGTGGGACTGCACGTATTCCTGTTGTTGTCCTAGACGATGATGAAGACCGAGCCAGTCATGGTAAAAGGAAGAAAGGCGACATTGATACACTTTTCCGTTCTGCTAGTGTGAGATTGAAGAATGTTGACGAGCCAGGGGTTAGGAAGCCTGAGGCTAGGCAAAAAAGCCTCAAAGCAATGTTCACTGGTGCAAAAGATAAGGTTGGCAAGGCAGTGGGTAAGTTCTTCTTTGCTCATGGTATACTTGCACATGTTGCAACTGAACCCTATTGGCAACATATGGTAGATGTGATAGGGGAGTCTAGTAGGAGCATCAAGGCCCCCGGTTCATATGAATTAATGAACAAGTATCTTCCCCTAGAGAAGAATGATCTATAAGCATGGATTTCAGACCAAAAACATGTGGTCTGAATATGGCGTCACATCCATTTGTGATGGACGGACTAGTGGAAACAAAAAACAAATTATCAACTTTCTTGCACATTGTTGTGGATCCACAGTTTTTCTAGACTCTGTTGATGCTTCAGGTGAGATCAGGAACTACAGATACATAAAGAGACTAATGAAGACATACATGAAGCAGGTTGGTGTGGAGAATGTGGTGCAGACAGTTACTGATAATGCTTCTGTCTTCAAGAAGGCCGACGAGAGTATAATGAAGAAATATCCAGTCTACTGGACACCATGTGTTGCCACTGCATATATTTCATTCTTAAGGACATAGGCTCAATTGATTTCGTCAAATCTGTTGTCATTGATGGTAGGTTGATCACGAGATTCATCTATAACCATTCTTTTCTACTAAATGCAATGAGGCAACCTAAGTATTGTGGTGGTGATCTAATTAGAACATGGGCCACTAGATTTGCAACAAATTTTCTTGCCTTACAATCATTAAAAGTCCAAAAAGGATGGACTTAGGAGGCTCTTCAATGGAGTGGAGTGGGCCTCCATGAAGGAGCACAACACCCTGGTTGGCAGAAGAATTGAGGAGTTGATTGCTAGTCGACCTTTTTGGGATAAGGTTACTATAGTGCTGCGAATAATGGAACCCATTGTCAAAGTATTGAGGTTGGTAGATGGTGACAAAACTGCAACAATGCCTTTCCTATATGATGCAATGACCTCAATGGTGGACAATATCAAAGAAGTAGCTCCTAGGTCCAATGAGCAATACATAAAAATTTATGAGAATCATTGGACAAATATGCTTTTGGATTCATTGCATAAAGCACGTAAATATCTCAATTATATTCTAACTTCTAAGTTATTGTTCTAACTCATAGTCAACAAATAAAATGTCATTGTTATTTCCTTATTTAAATTTGTGACAACTTACTATTTGAATTTGAGGTTCCAATACTCATGAACGCTGGGCTTGAATGCGACTCTGATGAATGCAGTGAGCGATGTCACTAACAAGTTCATTACCTCTCCAGAAGAGCGATTGCTAGTACTGGAAGAGGTATATAATTATATAACTTACATTCTTAATTTCTCATTAGTCTTTACTTTGATTTCATCATCTCAATATCGTAAATATTATTTTTGCAGCTGCGCCTATTTTGTGAAAGCACTGGATGCTTTGGCCATCCAAATGCGGTTGTGACCGCGAGGCAGGTGATCCTTGTGAGTGATGGGTTTGGAATGGAACAAGTGCCCCTCATTTAAGAAAAGTGGCTATTCACATCCTTGCTCAAATAACATTTGCAGGGGGATGTGAAAGAAATTGGAGCACTTTCAATCTGATACACTCGAAGAGAAGGAACATGCTTGGGGCAAACAGGTTGAGGGATCTTGTCTATGTTCACTACAACATGCGGTTGAGAGCTAGAGCAATACGAGATGCCAACTACAAGGAAATGGATTTTGCTATTATCCATGATCCCATTGACACCACATATATTTTCAACCCTGAAAGACTTAGAGGACTGGAGGAAGATTCAGAAAATCCTTTAGAGGAATGGATGAATGAGATAGGTCGTCCTGTTCTTGATAATTTAGATGGACGTCCAGATCCATATATAGAAGAGCAATTTGATGCAAATAATGGTGATGATATTATTATTGATACCCCGGCTGAAAGACTTGATCCTGAAGCTGCACATGTTAATATTGATATGAAAATCAATAGAGAAGTGGAAGAATAATTAGGTTGCTCAGATTCTTCTTCTTCTACATCTGGTTCCAAATCTAAGTCTGATGATGGTGGCAATGATGGTGATAATCAAAGCCAACACTCCAGAAAATCCTCCAGCTGTTGATCCTCAAAATGATGACCGACCTTATGTTAGTCATGTTACTAGGGCTGCACCTCCACAAGAACATGAATATCCCATGGCTGATAAAACATTTTAGAGGAGAAAAACTCGAACTGGGAATTGATTATTATTCTCATCTTGTTGATTCAATGGATACCATGAGCATATATGACTCTCAATCTCAACATTCATTCGGAGATATGTTATTTGGGCAGACATTCTATACCCATCTCAGTCCCAACATGGGCATTTTGGATATCAAGTTGAACCACCACCAAGATTACAATTAGAAGTAGGTTTGGGATATCACGAAGCATACTCTGTTTGCAGCCCTTATGGATGCTTTCGGGTGAACACCGAAGCATACTCTAGTGATGGAGGTCAAACATGGAGTGGTGGGCATACTACAGTTTATCCTATTGCCGGTGTACCATTACAACCTCCTTTTCTTCAACCTCAAGCTCCTCGAGCATGGGCACCTACTCCTGCTTCTAATCAACCTCAAGCTCCTCGAGCATGGGCACCTCCTCCTGCTTCTACTCAACCTCCATTCGTTTTAGCAACCAAGGAAAAATATCTCAAAGATTTAAAAGAACATTTTCCAAAGTTTGGGATGATATAGTTTGCCAATCCTGAAGTGTATGAGGAGTATGTTGTTTCATACAACAAGTCTTACAGAAGTTACATGACATGGAAGCAATATGTGGCCCATATCAACAACATAGAGAACCAACGCGCCACTCAACATACAACTGATGTGAGTTTGTAATTTACTATGTTGTTATATGTTTGTTGTAAATTGAATATTATTGCATGTGTAAACATGAGTTTATGGATTGTGCTAGTACAATTTTATATCTTAATTCTTGCATTTTGTCAACGAAATCCTTCATCGAAATCTCCAAAAAAAGGGACAAATTCCTTACCTCCCACATGATTGACCCCCCACATACCCAATATAGAAATTTATTGCATAAAACGTTGCATCTTGGTGTTGTGACCACGCCTGTAAAATTTTATGATTTAATTCGTTCATTTTGGTGTCGATATGGCCTGGATTGCATCTGTCGATATTTCCGTCGGTATACTGGTAAATATCTATATCCAAGTTGTCGAAACGACATCGGTATCAGTCATTAAATTCCTTGGACACAACTACTAATCCATGTCAATTAAGAGACTATGTAGAGGCACAACAACACAATGATTACTTGAATTTTAGAACTGAAAACAGAAACAACAACTAATCATTTACTAAATTACACGTTCAAATACCCCATAGAGGTCGTGGTTGTTATTAAAGTTGTCTAGAAACTTGCCCGTGTAAAAAACTACATGCAAACTATAGAAGAATGAGTAGTTTTCTTTTAAGTCAATAAAACTGAATACAATGCTTTCTCTTTTATAGGACAAGAGAATAAAACAGTAAACATAGTTAAGCAATATGGGATAAATAACACAACATGTAGAGTTGAGCATAGGTTAATAGTAAATATAAGCATATCTCCTGACTCCCCCTCAAGCTGGAGCATAGATGTCAAACATGCCCAACTTGTCCACTTGAGTCTTGGATCGAGCTTGAGGTAGAAGCTTGGTGAAGGTGTCCGCCACTTGTTTCTCAGTACTGAGATGTGAGGTACAAATGCAGCCAAAGAATAGATTCCCGAACAAAGTGACAGTCTACCTCGATATGCTTTGTGCGCTCATGAAAGGTAGGACTGCTCGCAATCAAAATAGGCTTTGTTGTCACAGAACATCGGAATAGGTCTAATATCAGATGTATCAAATTCTTTGAGAAGGTTTTGAACCCGCAGAAGTTCACGTGCAGTATGAGCCATAACTCTATATTCTGCTTCTGCACTTGATCTAGCTACTACCGCTTGCTTTTTGCCACGCCAAGTAACTAGATTGCCTCCAACAAAGGTGCCTCCGGATGTAGATTTGCGATCACATCTACTCCCTGCATAATCGGAGTCTAAGAAACCAAAAAGATTGCAATGGCCATGTTTCTCGTAAAATAGACCTTTTCCTGAAGAGCTTTTGAGATATTTTAGAATGGGACAAACATCATCCTAGTGACAATGTCGGAGTTTATCAAGGTACCTGCTTACAAACCCTACAACAGTGGTAATATCAACTTCTTGACAGTAAGGTAAATGAGTTTACCAACCAATCGCCTGTATTGGTGGTTATCAACATAAGATGGAGAAGATTCACCGTCCCAATCAGTGTTTGGATCTAGAGGGGTGCTGACTGGCTTGCAACCAAGCATACACGTTTCCTGCAAGAGATCTAGAATATATTTGCGTTATGAGAGACATATCCCCGCAGATGATCTGGATTCTTCAATGCCTAAGAAATATTGCAGTTTGCCAAGATCCTTGGTGACAAAGTGCTGTTCTAGATATGTTTTTGTAGTCTGAATGCCTGAGGTGTCACTGCCAAATAATATAATGTCATCTACATAAACAATAAGAATGACAAGACCAGCCGTAGTTTTTTGATAAACACAGAGTGAACTGAATGAGAACGACGAAAGCCAAATTTTATGAGAATCTGACTGAGCTTGTCAAAGCAGGCGTGTGGACTTTGTTTTAGACCATAAATAGCTTTCCTCAACCTATAGACTCGCGAAGAATACTGCCCCTGAGCAACAAAGCCAAACGGTTGCTCCATGTAAACCTCTTCATGCATGCCTCCATAAAGAAATGCGTTTTTGACATCTAGTTGAAATAAAGGCCAATTTTTGTTCACAGCGACAGAGATGAGGACTCGAACAGAATTGAGTCTAGCTACTGGAGAAAAGGTCTCAAAATAGCCCACACCATAAGTTTGAGTATATCCTTTTTCCACCAGACGTGCTTTCAAACGCTTAATCGTGCCATCAGGTTGATATTTAATAGTGGAGATCCACCGACATCTAACAGTAAGACAAGAAAGGCGATAAGTAAGATCCCATGTCTTGCGGTCAGAGAGCACCTTCATTTCAGGTTCCATCGCTTGTCCCATGCGGGAATTTTAGGTGCCTCTGTAGCATTTTTCGGAATAGACACAACAGAAATTGCAGCAGTAAAGCAAGCAAAGCTATCACCCAAATTAGTAGAGGAACATAAATGACTAATCGGATGTTGAGTACAGGAGCAGACACCTTTCCGAAGGCTAATAAGAAGGTGTAAATCAGAGAGTACCTGAGTTGTGCTGTGATCTTCTGCCAAAGGAGGATTTGGTTGTTGAGGGGCCATGAAGGGGATAGTTGGCTTTGGTCTTCTCTTATAGACTTGCAATGGTCGTTCTTCAGGTGCCAGCTCAGAGGATGGATCAATATCCATAACGTCAGGTAACAGTGGGTGCCAAAAGGTCACATGATAAGGAAACCCCTTTATCAGAATAGTATGACATATGTTCAAAGAACACTATGTCCGCACTAACATACCAGTGTCTCATAATAGAATCATAACAACGATATCCTTTTTGGGTTCTGGAATAACCCAAAAAGATGCATTTTGTGGAGCGAGGGTCAAGTTTTGTCATTCCCAGACGAAGGTTTTTAACAAAGCAAGTGTAGCCAAAGATGAGCGACGAAACAAAAAAAAAGCTTTGCATCAGGAAAAAGAATGCTATATGGAATCTGATTTTGCAAAACAGAGGAAAGCATGCGATTGGTAAGGTAGCAAGCTGTAGAAACAACTTTAAGCTAAAAATGTTGAGGAACATGATAATGAAGTATGGTGCGAGCAACCTCTAGAAGATGTCGATTTTTCTATTCAGCTACCCCATTTTGTTGTGGGGGTATAGGGGCATGAAGTCTGATGGATCGTCCCACATGATGAGCAAAAGTGACAGATTTTTGCATGAATTCAAGAGCATTGTCGGTGCGAAAGATTTAAGTGGGCTTATTGAACTGAGTCTGAATTTTAGAAAAAAAGGTGTGATGGTGTCCATAACAGCGCTGCGATCTTTGAGTAAAAATAACCATGTAGCTCGAGAAAAGTTCTCAATGAATGTCATAAAATATTTAACACCAGAATGACTTGCAATAGAACAGGGACCCCATATATCCGCATGAACAATATAAAAATGCATCTAGATCCAATTTCTTTCTTTGTAGGAAACACATACCGAGTTTGTTTGCCAAACTGGCAAGATTCACAGGAATAACTCTTATCAGCTGAAGCAGGAAATAAATGTTTCAACTTAGAAGCAGACGGGTGGTCAAGACGGTAATGCCACTGAATCCCAGTAATAGACGTCGATAGCATAGCAGTCACTGATGTCGGTCCATCCAGGTAGTAGAGCCCATTGGGTCCCTCATGGCCGGAACCAATCCCCTTCTTCGTGCGAAGATCTTGAAAAACACAACCTAAAGGGTCAAACGTAATAGAGCACTGAAGGCTCTTCACAATTTTACTAATAGAAAGTAGCTTAACAAGAAATATCAGAACATATAAAACAGATTTCAGATGCGAATTGCGAGATAAAGAATTCGTCCCAATGCCATAGATTGCTGTCTGAGAGCCATCAACTACCGTTACTGGAGGTAGATGGGTGGATCTTGTTAGAGCAGAGAATAAATCAGAGTTACCGGCCATATGGACCGAAGCACCAGTCAGTACACCATTTATTTTTACCAATAGATGGAACAACAAGCAAGGCAGACGAGCTGACCTCTGAAGTAGACAGTAGATTGGACATGCGTTCTTGGAAGAGCTTCTCGAACTTGGATCGGATCCAAGCAGAAGAGGGTTGAGATGAGGTGTGATCAGTAGTAGAAGAATCTTCAACCGCATCAGAGGTGACTTGGTTAGCCCAAGCGGGCTTTCCTTGTTTGATCTAGCACCAGTTTTCATTATGATTGTCACGTCCACAGAAATTGCAGAAGCGAGGGCCAATGGGCTGACTGCGACATGTAGTAGAAGTGCGACCCGAGGTAGGAGGAGGACATCCACTACGGCCACGTCCATAACAACGACCATGACCACGACCGTGACTATTATCAGCAGGGCGTACAACTAGAACATGATGTTCAATAGCAGGAACAAAAGTCACTGGTGGTAAATGTTAACACGTTTCAACACATCTTGTGCAGAGGGTCACTAGAAAGAATTTGGTCAACAACTCCGGAAAACGAGAAGGGAGTCCGGCAAGAAATTGGACAAGATGTAGTTCATTTCTTTGTCGTTAAATTTCCTTAATGTCAGCAGATAAAGGATGATAGATCTTGTATTCATTCCAGAGGACAGAGCTCTAGTTGTAGTAGTCTTCAACAGATTCATCATTTGAGAACTCCTTTGCTAGGTTCTTGAAGATTTCGAACACCTTCTTCGGGTTTTGTTGATTAGAGTAGCCATGGGATAGCTGATCCCACATGGCCTTGGCATCATGTAGGCAAAGGAGGGACTGACTGATCCACGGCTTGGTGCTATTGACAATCCAGGACATTACGCCCGAGTCATCTTTATTCCACTGTGCGTAGGCTTGTTGCGTCTTGTCATCCGCCGATGCATCAGGAGGAGATTTAAGGTCAGTGGTGATATGTGAGTAGCGATCAGGAGGAGATTTAGGGTATGTGGTGATATGTGAGTAGCGACCTTGCGCCTTCACATACAAAATAAAGGAGGCTGACCAGAGATGGTAATTGGAGCCATCAAGTTTCACCGTGGTGACACACAAAGAACGCGGAGTGCTCAGTAGATGCCATGACACACAGATCTATAGCCGAGGTAGAGTAGTAGTAGAAGAAAGCAGAAGGTAGCAGCCGACAACAATCAGAAGATAGCTAGAATAAGTGTTGGCATAGGCAGAATAAAGCCGGGATCAATAGATCCGAAGAAACCCGCTACGACATCAGTGGTTCTAACACATCAGATCGTAGAAACCCGCAAAGGGGCAGAGTAGATGGAAGAAGAACCTACGCCACCATGGAGAGAATCGGTACTCAACCATGAGGGGTAGGCAAATAGCAAACGGAGACTCTTTAGAAAGTCAACATGCTGTTTTCAGATCTGCCCGAAGGCGATGAGGAGCACGGAAGAGGACGGAAGGAGGGGAGAGGCTAGTAGGTGGAAATTATGGTGTGTGAGAGGGGGGAAAGCAGTGGAGAAGGGTATCGGGGGAAGCATTAGGGTTGGGAGGGGAAGGGCAGAGGGGATCGTGTTGCTCTTGATACCATATAGAAGAATGAGTAGTTTTCTTTTAAGTCAATAAAATTGAGTACAATGCTTTCTCTTTTATAGGACAAGAGAATAAAACAGTAAACACAGTTAAGCAATATGGGATAAATAACACAAGTAACATGTAGAGTAGAGCATAGGTGAATAGTAAATATAAGCATATCTCTTTACAAACAACCTCTTTGAGAATATGATTCACAACTAAAGAACTCTCTAATGTAGGACAATCACAGCCTTTAACGTCTTCATTTGAATGCTATCTAGGAGTAATTTTTATGTTTAATAGCTTTTCTATGTTTTAGTCATTATTTGATGCTTTTCCAGTTTGGTATTGTAAAGCCTGTGGCAGTGTCCCATATTGGCTAGTAATTTAAGTGGTCAGTCCTAAAATGTCTATAGATAGGCTTTATAAGCCTCACTGTAGGTCACACTTGATGATTGAATCTAATGATGTTGTATTTTTTCCAATTAGTTTTGCTAGTTTGATTATATTTAATCATTAGGTTTCCGTGTCCTACACCAACAAATTTAAAAGGAGGCAAATTTCCCCCGTTAAAAAATCCAAACTCGATCTTAAAGGCACAGGTCCCTTTGACCATGTAGCCCTTGCGTCTATACATATATGTTCAGAAGCGGTGTATTCTGCCCACAAAAAAAATCAGCGTGTCATCGAAAATGACATTTTACCTGAACGTGTAACCAATTATCAAATAGGAGAAGAATTGCAATTTTTGGGTATAAGAGGAGTTTTATTTGAAAGCTTTTTTTTGAAGGCTCAAAAAGGAGTTAGTCTTGCTTTTGTTGACTATTATGAAATGAATGGTGTGCTTGCCTTGCTATATATGCTGTTATACAAATATCTCGCAGATCATGATTTTTCTAACTTTACCTTGGTTATAACCCCACCTCTATCCTTCATTATCCTTGGCAAGGAAGAAAATGTCCGATTTCGATGCCGTTTCGGTGGCCACAGAAACAAAAATTTCAAAAAATTTCGATAGAATGTGGGGGGTGGGGTCTCATCATTTTTGAGTGAATGACTCTGAACTGTTTCGATGGGCATTTCGATGGGGATTTTTGATGTTAATTTTCAATGGTGAAATCAATGAATTAAGTCATTGTAGTTAGGAAGCACAATATATAGACTTAAAAACACAAAACTGTGCAAAAAAAAAAATGCTCTAGATAGTACATAGTATATGAAAAAGTAGAAAAAAAATTGATGATCTACCTGTTTTGAGAGTTTCGTCAGTCAATTTCGATGTCCGATTGCCACCGAAACAGAATTTCGACAATTTCGGCTGAAATTTTGACAATTTCTTTGAAATTTGAACATTGATCCTTGGACACCTGTGATTATGTGTTATAGTTCAACACACATACCTTTGTTTAAGGACCAGAAGGCGACATTAACGTCTTAAACTATTTTACTAAACGAAAACTTATAACTTAGATGTGAAAATATACGATCAAGACTAATAACACAAATGCTGTCTATTATTAAATATCTATATATTATTTATGTGTTGGCATCATGCACATGGATATTAATTTTGAACCATGACTTGTATACTCCAAACATGTACACATGTACATGTACTGATATGTCTGTTGCATAAACTCCGTAATGCATCTAGATTTTTCCCATTTCAAAAGGAAGACTAAGGAATGCCTGAATATATCTAATGCATGTTGGCCCAGAGTTCTTATTTAGCAACTTATGTGGTTTGTTGCATAATATGTCAGGTTACCAAATGAGACAATCAATATATTACTTGCCTTATCTAATATAAGATACTTCATCTAATGTAACCCATTGCGTGCTTCATCCTATTGTTAAGCTTGTTAGCTTTACCTCTTGATTGTTATATGCTACATGCATATGTGAATTGCAGTACAAGTATATGTAGCTATACCCAATATCTCATCTTGTTACTACTATTATTATTTTTTATTTTGTCGTATCAAATTACCTTTACCAGTATATCTAATTGTATCTGTACTCCGTATGACTTAGCTTTTCAGCAAACAACATGGGAATGTACCGTTACCTAATGCTTTGATCTTTCATATGTGACTTTTAATGTAATAGTGTAACGAAATAGAATTGTTTCTTTCTGTATGGGGTTTATGCTAATATCTATATTCTATATTTTGGTTGATGGAAGTCTCATCATTTGTGTACTACAGTGATTATCTTTTCAAGCTTCTGCTTATTGGAGACTCTGGTGTTGGAAAATCATGCCTTCTCCTCAGATTCGCGGTAATCACCCTCTCTCATTGTCCCTAAGGGTTCTATCACTTGTTATTCTGCTCAAGGTTATGAACAACTGTAGCATACCTTTGAAATTCATCTATAGTTTAGAATGAAGCTTTTTAGTTTGACCCAGGATGTTGGTTTTATTAAGCATGTAGACTGATTAGTGAATGTGTAGGATGGTAAATATCATATTGTATTATTCTAGTATGATTGAAAATATCCATGAATTTTAGCATGATGGAAGTCTATAGGATATCTTAGAAAACCATATATATAGATTGTTCAGTCTCCAACTTTTTGGCTGTGGTGACATTCAGAAACAGATCTGCCTTTTCAACATACGGCCCTAGTGGGCAATCCAAATGCAGAAATATCCTTTTTTGATATAAATATAGAAATACCCTTTAGTTAAGCTGATATGAAACTCATAGATATCATATATTGGATATGTGTGTGGGGGTGGGGGGCACGCGTGAGGTATGGAAACTGAATTGTTTCCAGGGGATTTTGATTCAAAAAGTATGAAGGGATTAAATTATAAAAGCAGACCGACCAATGAAGACATATTGCAAATATTGTTATTGAAGGACCTAAAGCATAGAGAAAGAAGTGATTGAATTGAAGCTAATTGGCAATAATCCGCTCCACCTATCCGCACGAGCGTTGTTTAATGCAAATGAGGATACTTTTATGAAATGGCCATAAGGGAAAGCGGCAAGGAATTGAGCTGAGTTATCATCAAACCCATGGACACTAAGAACGGAAGTAGATGTTGAACTAGTGAGGTCACGGGTTCCCCGTCCATTGGTTCAACTAGTGGTTTGATCGGTTGAACTGGTCGGTTTGCAGACAAGAGGTAGGAGGGCAAGGATGAGTTAGAGGAAGAAGATAGGGAAGCCGAGGATGGAGCAATAGGGGAAAGAGGAACCAATGCATGAGGAGGGGGAGAAGAAGAAGGGGGACAATAGGAGGACATGGAAGGAGAAAAGTAGTCAGAAGAGAAGAATGAGGAGAACGAGGGAGAAGAATAACATGGCTAGATTGAAGAGAAGAGGGGTGTGAAGTAGGGGTAAGTGCAATAGGTTGAGGTGGAATAATAGGAAAAGGGGTATGTGTAAGAGAGGAGGTGAAACAACAGGAAGAGGACATGCAAGAGGAGGTGGAACACGGGGAAGACCAGGAGAAGGATCAAGATGAGGATGCGATAAAAATAAGAGTATTAGTATATATGCTTTATGTGTTATCCTGTGTTGTGTGTTTTGTTATCTTGTGTTGTGTGTTTTGTTATGTGCTTAAGACTTGTCTCGTCTTTTGCTTTTCTATTATCCCATATTGCCTGATTCTGGTTCTCCCTTACTCTCTTGTACTATAAAAAAGAATGCATTGTAATATTTTCAATATATTGAAAAAAAGGTTTTCTCATTCTATATGGTATCGTACGTGTTTGATCCTCCCTAAACCACTCCATCGACCCACCCCTCCTATCATCGACCACCCCACTACCTCCACCTTTTCCACCATTCCCACCACCTAGTCACCCTCTCCCTCCATAACCTTCATCACCACCACCCTCCTCCCATCGATCACCCCCAGTGCCCACGACCCATCGACCACCACCCACCGACCACCACCCATCGACCACCACCCATCGACCTCCACTCACCGATCAACCCTTCATCTTCCACCCACCGACCACCACCCGTCGACCTCTACCCCCATCGACCTCCATACCATCAACTTGTAACCCATCGACCTCCACTCCATCGACCTACATTCCATCCTTTACTCTTCCAGTTAGTCCCAGAATAGCACGTTGAAAACCTAAAAGGTCTCACCTCTTTTCCTGCTTACGCCACATGGAGTGAATCTCACACCGTGGCGATGTAGGTCTTTTCTTATCTCTGCTGCCCCTATGTGGGTTTCTCAGATTTATTGATCCAGATCTACTGTTGCTATCTACTACCCTATGCGGGTTTCTTGGATCTGTTGATCTAGTTCTGTTACTGCTATCTGCTACTCCTATGCGGGTTTTTGGACCTGTTGATCCAGCTCTTCTGCTGCCGCTATTTACTGCCCCTATGTGGTTTTCTCAGATCTGTTGATCTATATCTGCTATTGCTATCTTCTGCCCCTATGCGGGTTCCTTGGATCTATTTGGATCTGGCTGCTGCTTCCTCTGCCCCTATGCGGGTTGTTTAGATCTGCTCTTTTACTGCTGTCTTTCTGTTGCTCTTGTTCTGCTGTTGCTGCTCCATTGTGAGTTTCTCATATCTCGTCATCCATATCTTCCCTTTTGTACCACTTCTACCGTATCTTTGTGAGTGCCATCTCTCTGACTGCCATGGCGACTACAGATTCTTCACGGAACTTGTGTGTTACAACTGTGAAACTTGATGGTTCAAATTACCATCTTTGGGCGGCATCATTCAAACTCTATGTCAAAGCACAAGGACGTTACTCTCATATCTCTTTTGCTGCTAAAGATCCTCCTGATGTCTCGGCGGATGACAAAGACAAACATGCCTATGACCAATGGTCCAAAAATGATTTCAATGTCATGACGTGGATGGTGAATAGTGCTGACCCAAAGATCAGCCAGTCTCTTCTTTGCCTGCAAAATGCCAAAGCCATGTGGGATCAACTGTCCCATGTGTATTCACATCAACAACACCCAAAGGTCTTTGAGATATTCAAAAACTTGGTTAAAATGGAGAATTTACTGACGACTGTGTAGAAGATTATTACAACCGGTGTTCGACACTTTGGACTGGATTTGAAGTATATCATCCACTCATTGCTGATATCAAAAAAGTTCAACGACAACTCGACAAACTTCAGCTTGTCCAATTTCTGGCTGAATTGCCTCATTCCTTTGCAGGCGTGGTAGATCAAATCTTATCCAGTGATCCCTTATCTATACTCAGGGATGTTCTCAAACGCGTTCAACGCCTTCCTTCTATGGCCTCTCCGCCTGCTTTTCTTCTGATCACTCGATCCTTGCGGTTCGCTCCCCTGATTCTGGTCAATGATGTGGATGTGGTCGTCATCATGGTGGACGTGCTCCTGGAAGAGGTCCTCCTGGCCCTGGATGAGGTCAACCTCAACCACCTTCTGCCAACCGCTTCTGCAACTTCTGTGGACGCACGACCACGATGAGGACCACTGCTGAAAAAAGCATGGTAAATCTGCTTGGGCGAATCATGTCTCATCTGATGTCTATGAAGATTCAACTGCTACTGCCTCAAGCTCTACTCAACCTATAATAGAGTGGATTCGCTCAGAGTTTGTAAGACTCCTCCAATCACGTCTATCTTCGCCAACAACTGCATGGAAGAAGGTTCCTCTGCCTTACTTGCATCTCGTGCTACTATTGGTAAAAATAAACGAGTCATTGACTCCGGCACATCTACCCATATTTCTGGCTGTTTCAAACTTTTCAGTATCTTATTTAAGACTACAAAAGTTCCTGCTGTGACTGTTACGGATGGGACTTAGTCTACTTTCTATGGCGTTGGAACTATATCTCTCTCTAAAAATCTTTCCTTAATATCTATCCTGTATGTTTCAGCCTTTCCTCTTAATCTACTATCTGTCAGTAAAACTGTTAAGAGCGTTCAGTGCTCGATTACTTTTGACCCTGAGGGTTGCGTGTTTCAGGATCTTCGAATACAAGGAAGAGGATTGGTTCGGGCCATGAGGGACCAGATGGACTGTACTACCTGGATGTGCCACAATCTCTTGTTGCTCTGCTATCTGCTTCTGTGACTAGTCTACAATAGCATTATCGCCCGAGACATCCTTCTGCTGCTAAACTCCATTTTTTATTTCGAAATATTTTTGAGAAACAATCTTTGTGTGCATCATGCCAGTTTGGCAAACAAACTCGGGCTGTTTTTCATAAAAAGTAAGAAATTAGTTCTAAAATTATGTTTGACATTGTTCATGCTGATATTTGGGGTCTACGTTTAGTTTCTAGCTTGTCTGGATATCGCTATTTTATGAACTTTATTGACGATTATTCCAGGGCAACTCGGTTGATTTTACTAGAGGATCCTAGTACCATTTTGCAAACTATCACCACATTTTTTACTGAGATCCAAACCCAATTCAAAACTGCTGTCAAAATCTTCCAAACCGATAATGCCTTAGAGCTTATGCAAAAATTTGTCGATCATCTTTGTAAATCTCGGGGTACCATTCATCAGACTTCCTGCTCTTACACACCACAACAAAATGGTGTGATAGAAAGGAAGAATTGTCATTTACTTGATGTAGCACGAACTCTTCTTATTCACTATCATGTTCCTAAACATTTCTGGCTTGAAGCTGTTTCTACAACGTGCTACTTAATCAGCCATATGCCTTCTTCTGTGTTACATAATTAGGTCCCTATCTCTCTTCTTTACCTTGATGCGCCTTTGTTTCCTTTCAGATCTAGTCATCCAGATCTGATTTTTGACCTATTTCTACTTCTTCTGACTTCCATGGCTACTACAGATCCTTCACGGACCTTGTGTATTACGATTGTGAAACTTGATGGATCAAACTACCATCTGTGGGCGACTTCTTTTGTACTCTATCTCAAAGCCCAAGGGCGTTACTCTCATATCTTTTCTGCTGCTAAAGATCCTCCTGTTGAATCGGCGGATGACAAAGTCAAATAGGTCTATTACCAATGGGCCAAAGAGGATTCCAATGTCATGACATGGATGGTGAATAGTTCTGAAACGAAGATAAGTCAGTCTCTTTTTTGCCTACCTAATACCAAAGCCATGTGGGATCAACTGTCCCATGTGTACTCACATCAGCAGAACCCGAAGAAGGTCTTTGAGATCTTCAAAAGCTTGGCTAAAAAGGAGTATTCCACTGACGACTCCAATTAAGACCATTACAACCAATGCTCTACACTTTGGGCTGAATTTGAAGTATGTCATCCACTCTGCTGATATCAAAGAAATTCAACGACAACACAATGAGCTTCAGCTAGTTCAATTTCGGACTGGTTTACCTACTTCATTTGCAGGTGTGGTAGACCAAATTTTATCCAGTGATCCCTTGCCTATGCTAAGGGATGTTCTCAAGCGCGTTCAACGCCTTCCTTCTATGACTGCTACTACTGTTGATCACTCGATACTTGCGGTTCACTCCTCTAATTCTGGTCAAGGACGTGGAGGTAGTCGTGGTCACGTCCGTGGTGGACGTACTCCTGGACGAGGATCTCCTGATGGACGAGGACAACCTCAACCTACTACTACTAATCGCTTCTACAACTATGGACGCACGAACCACACTGAAGACTGTTCTTGGGAAAAACTTGGTAAACCTTCCTGGGCAAATCAGGTCTCCTCGGATATCTGTAACGACTCCACTACTACTGCCTCCAGTTCTACTCATCCCATGGTTGAGTGGATTCGTGCGGAGTTTGACAAACTCCTCCACGCTCACCTCTCCTCACCAACATCTACCACCGGAGGCGGTTCCTCTGCTCTACTTGCATATGCTGCTACTTACGGTAAAAATAAATGGGTCATCAACTCTGGTGCAATTGCACATATTTCAGGTCGCTCCAAACTTTTAACTGCCTTGTTTAAAACTACACACATCCCTCTTGTGACGGTTGAGGATGGGACTCAACCTGCTGTCCATGGCGTTGGAACTATATCTCTGTAAAAAAATCTGCCCTTAAAATCCATCTTATATGTTTTTACGCTTTCCTTTTAATTTGCTGTCTGTTAGTAAAGCCGTTAAGAGCCTTCACTGTTCAATTACTTTTGATCCCGAGGGTTGTGTTTTTCAAGATCTCCATACGAGGAAGAGGATTGGTTCGAGCCATGAGGGACTAGATGTACTGTACTACCTGGTGTGCTGAAATCTGCTGCAACTCTGCTATCTACTTCTGTGACGACTCTGCAATCACACTATCGCCTTGGGCATCCTCTTGCTGCAAAATTGTGTTGTGTATTTTCTAATATTTCTGAAAAACATTTTATGTGTGAATCATGCCAGTTTGGCAAACAAACTCGCGTTACTTTTCATAAGAAGAAAGAAGTTAGTTCTTAAAACCTATTTGATATTGTTCATGCCGATATTTGTGGACCATGTTCTGTTTCTAGCTTGTCTGGATATCCTTATTTTATGACCTTTATTGACAATCATTTCAGGGTAACTTGGTTGGTTCTCTTAAAAGATCGCAGTAATGTTTTGCAAACAATCACCGCATTTTTTACTGAAATTTACACCCAATTCCAAACTACTGTTAAAATCTTACGAACTGATAATGCCCTAGAATTTATGAAAAATCAGTTGGTCTACTGTGTAGTTCTCGGGGTATCATTCATCAGACTTCCTGCTCTTACACACTACAACAAAATGGTGTGGCTGAAAAGAAGAATTATCATCTGCTTGAAGTAGCACGTACAATTCTTCTTCACTATCATGTTCCTAAACACTTATGGTATGAAGCTATATCTACAATGTGCTAATTAATTAACTGTATGCCTTCTTCAGTGTTGCATAACCAGGTCCCTATCTCCCTTCTATATCCAGATGCGCCTTTGTTTTCTATTCCACCACACATCTTTGGCTGCACCTGTTTTGTTAAGAATCTCTGCCCAGGAATATCTAAACTCGACCCTCACTCCACTAAATGTGTCTTTTTGGGTTATTCCCGAACTCAAAAAGGTTATCGATGTTTTGATCCTGAATCGTCAATGGTATGTGAGTGAGGATGTTGTGTTTTTTGAAGCATGCCGTACTACTCTGGCGAAGGGGCTTCCTTATCTACTGATGTGGTGGGTCATACTCCTCTGCCTGAGGTAGTAGAACATGATGAAGCTGAAGAAACTGAAGAACTGTCTATGGTTATGGTTCACCTTCTGGCTCATAAACAACCAATTTCTCCATCGTCGGCAGGTCAAAACACCCTGCAGGTATTCTCCGACCTACATCTTCCTATCAGCAAAACAAACGGTGTTCGTTCCTGCACTCAACATCCGATTAGTAATTTCTGTTCTTTCACTAATTTTGGTCTAGCTTTGCCTATTTTACCACTTCTCTGTCTGCTATTTCTATGCTAAAAAATGCTACACAAGCTCTTCAACATCCTTCCCGGCGACAAGCTATGGACACTGAAATGGCTGCCCTATGAGATCACAAGACCTGGGATCTTATTGATCGTCCTGAAAACTGTCTAGTGGTTGGCTGTCGTTGGATTTTTACTATTAATTATCTACCAGATGGGTCTATTGAACGACTGAAGGCTCGACTTGTAGCCAAAGGCTACACTCGATCTATGGCGTGGACTACTTTGAAACTTTGTCTCCTGTGACCCATCTCAACTCTGTGAGAGTTCTTATCTCTGTAGCTGTCAGTAAAGATTGGCCTCTTTATGAACTTGATGTCAAAAACGCCCTCCTGTATGGTGATCTACATGAAGTTTATATGGAACAACTGCCTGATTTTGATAGTCAGGGGGAGAGTTCTAAAGTTTGCAGACTCAAGAAGGCGATATATGGCCTAAAACAAAGCCCACGGGCGTGGTTTGATAAATTAAGCCAAATAATTCTCAAGTTTCAATTTCGGCGCGCTCCCATTCTGATCATTCTGTCTTTATTAGAAAAACCAGCTTTGGACTTATTGTCCTTATTGTTTATGTGGATGATATTATTCTGTCTAGTGATGATTCTGAAGGTATCACATCTACCAAACGATATCTAGAACAACATTTTATTACTAAAGATCTGGGTAAACTCAGATACCTCTTGGGAATTGAAGTTTCCAGATCATCTTCTGGTGTTTGCCTCTCCCAGTTCAACTATGTGCTGGACCTTCTGACAGAAGCAAGTATGCTTGATTCTAAACATGCTTGTACTCCTCTGGATCCGAATACCAATTGGGATGATGAATATTCACCTCCATACCCCGATAACCATCAATACCGACGAACTGTTGGTGAACTTATCTATCTCACTATGACAAGAGCTGATATAACTGTTGATGTTGGAGGTATCTGGACAAACCTCGACAATTTCACTGGGTTGATGTGTGTCACATTCTTAAATATCTAAAATCCTCTCCAGGCAAAGCTTTCGTATATCGCAGACACGGGCATTGCAAACTTACTGGGTATTCTGACTTTGATTATGCTGGTAGTTGTTGTGACCGAGATTTTTGGATATTGTTCCTTTGTTGGCGGGAACCTGGTTACAAGGCACAGTAAAAAGCAGACCATGGTTGCCTGATCAAGTGCTGAAGCAGAATAAATGGCTATGGCTCACACTGCTTGTGAATTAATGTGGGTCCATGGACTCCTCAAGAAATTTGATATTTCTGACTCTGATCCTATTTCTATGCACTATGATAATAAAGCTGCCATCTTTATTGCCAGAAATCCTACTTGCCATGAGCGCACAAAGCATCGAAGTGGATTGCCACTCTGTCCGAGAAGCAGTTCTTTCTGGACGTATTTGTACTCCTTATCTTCGGGCAAAAGACCAGGTTGCTGATATCTTTACCAAGATACTTCCCAAGCCTCTCTTTGCTACATTGGTGGACAAGATGGGCATGATTGGCATCTGTGCTCCAGCTTGAGGGGGAGTGTTAGTATATATGCTTTATGCATTGTCCTGTGTTATGTGTTTTGTTATCTTGTGCTGTGTGTTTTGTTATTTGCTTAAGACTTGTCTTGTCCTGTGCATTGTAACTTTCTTAATATATTAAGAAAAGGTTTTCCATTCTATAAAGAGGATGCGATGGTGGACGAGTAGAGGGAGAGGAGAGCATGGAAGGAGGAGCAAGTGGGAAGCAACACAAATTGGTTTGATGGTTTGAGCTGTACACATGGCCGAGCTGATGGGAAAAACTGCGACCACTGCAACCGGATGGTAGATTGGTTTTTAGATGTTCTGAAGCGTTTTCTAGACTAGGTCTGAATACTTTGAACTGTCCCAACCCTCTTCAACCGACGGATTCAGTTTTGACATCCCTAATACTATCAGAGACGTAAGAGTTCACCAAAACTACAACTTAGACTATCTTCTTTACAAATGGATACTAATTGATTAAAATGAAAGAAAAAAAGCTTCAATGGGGCTAGAAGACCATGAGAAAATATGTAGATGAAGTATCAGTCAACAAATAGCATAGGTGAAGTAGATAACTCCACATCAGCAAACAGGCAAATAACGATAAATAAGCTCCACAATCTCTGCATGATGAAGAGTGATCAACATATAATAGCAATAAAAGGAAGATCTAAAACATATATATAGCAGCAGAAGGATCCACATGGATAACACCGGAAATAAATTCCTCTTTATTGGCAGAGCCCCGTGTATGGATTAGGTCAAAAATTAGATCTGTTTAACAACCTGTGTCCTGTGATATGGATTAGGTCAAAAATTAGATCTGATTAACAATTGACATGCAATATATATGTGGGGTAGCCCAAGAATTGAGGAGAGAAGGTTATTAATATGTTTAGGGATGGGAAGATAGCAAAATGAACACTAAAAAGGGTCATACATTGTCGATTGCAGCCTTGTGCCATAAGGTGGAGTAGCAGATGAAGTTGCACTTCGTATGTGAGATATTTAGTGATAGATAGAACAACAATAGACAAACATACTCTGTGGTGGACCCACACGCCATGTAAAACAATGCAGAACTTGCAACTTGTAGTAGTCACACCATGCAGTTGTCGGGGTAGAATGATCAATAATAGGGCGACTACATGCGATGTAAAGTACTTGTACACAATGTTTTTGAAACTGAACATCATCATCTGGTTGAACCTGTGAACCATCGCCTGACCTATCTGGATGGTATGAAAATCGATTATATTTGTATCTATGTACACACATACTAAGTCAACCAATCTGACCAGTCTGACCAATATTACCATTGTAACCAAGCGACCAATCAGATTTCCCCGGTTCTTTATTTTGATGATGTATTCTCAGTCGAGCGGTTTGACCAATCTGGTCCAACCCAGCTCAAATCGTTTACTCTATCACGATTCAACCACCGGTCAGTTTCTGAAAACGTTACTTACATGCCATGTTGGCCGACATGCTGTGTATTTTTGGCACATGGTGTGTGAAAGTCGGGGCAGTTGCAGTAGCAAAAATCATAACACACCATGCACTTTTCTCACACGTTATGTGAACGGACAACATACAATGTGTTTTGAAAACACGTGTCAAACGTCATTAGACGAGCGACAAACAAGCCCTACACCACACATACGGCATGTTAAAATAAAGACACGACGTGTGACACGACAAAATAACAATAAAGACCCTAAAACAACATGAATAGGGTGGAAAACCCATACGGATATCCACGATATCAAGGTAGGGATTGAATATTCCCAATAACAACAAAAAAGAAAAACATTTTCCATGGATTCTCTTGGATAAGCGAAGCCAAAAATGCATGTAGCATGTGTCAAGAATTAAGGATCTTGACAACAAAGAAAACATAGGTAGCAGCGGTGATGAACGACATAGATGGTAGCAAAAGCAACATGTATGATGGTAGCAACATAGATGGCAATGTTGACGTAAATGGTAGCAACAACACACATAGCAGCGCCACCTTCTGGGGAGTTTGGTGATGACTGTATGGGAGAATGGCGACAACATCTTCATGGTAGGATGATGGCAGCAACAGTAAGGAACTTCATTGCGATGGTGGTAGCAATAGACGAAATAGCTATGACGGAGGTTCGCAAGAATAGATCGACATCATAGAGAAAAGACTGCTCTTAGATGGAGATGCTCTATGGAAACACTCCTAGAAAAAGCAGGGTTTGAGCATCCCTACTGGAAGCCAACCACCGGGCACTCGTCTTTGGCTCTTTCTCTCTCAAGAAGGTTTAGGGCTGCACATAGACCGATTGATATCATGTAGAGAATGAGATAGTGGGAATTTCCTTTGTGTTGTATTGTATGAAATGGACAAACCCCTTATATATAAGAGAGGGGGGGGGGAGCATTATAGACTTAAGCAAAACCCTAATGGGCCAAAACACACTTGGGCCCGTATTTACCAATAAACCCTAAGCAACTAAATACTAATATTCTCTAATAAAAATGTCCCAGTCCTGGTTCCTGCTTCAACCGACGAGTTCAGTTTTGACATCCCTAGTATTATTTGAGTTTAGATTCTACAAAAGCTACAACTCAGAATAGAAATCATACAAATGAACACTAATGGATCAAATAAAAGAAAGATGCTTCACCTACATGATGGATGTGGTGGTTGATCTCCTCCCTCCGACGTCTGTTGACTACATGAGTTGATTGATATGATTGGCATATTGTATCTAGCTCGTGTAACGTGTATAAATATAAGTCTAGGTCTATTTGCTCTAGATATGATGAATCATAGGAAGATTGCATTATCTACCAATTTTATGCAATAAACTAGAGGGCTTCCTTTTGCTTTGGCTCTTGGGTTCATGGCTGTGAAGAAACTTGGGCAACACCTCTATCGCGATTCGATGCTATCATCATTTATTGCCATGCATTTCTTTTAATTTAGTAGTAGAAACCCACTATGGGTCATCCACATAAGTAGTGGGATAAATATAAGAAGCATGGTACTATGTCACCCATATTTTGTTGTTGTGAGGGCTGTGCAATAGGTGCGTGGAGGTAGTATAGCTAAATATCTGACTAGATAATTATGAAATACATATTTTTATAGAAGTTATTTTGTTTGTGTTTATATTACTAGTTAGCACATTGCCTTCCACCGTATGCAAGCTAAATAGTATGGATCAATTAAACATATCTATAACACTTAATTTATTACCACGTCTAATAAAAAAAAAGGATTTTTTCACTGCCTTAGGCAGAGCCCGCATCCTTTTTCCAGCCATAGCCCGGATAACTAGCGGGTGATAAATCCAGCGCTCCACAACGTGGCTCGAACCCGGGTCCCCCTGGAGGGGGACACCGTGCCTTACCAGCTGCGCTAACGCTGACCGGGTTATTACCACGTATAATAGCAAATTACTTGATAATACTAGAAACTAGAATATAGGTAGACTTGTGACTGAAATGTAGATTGTAAGAGATAAAGTTGTAGATCTATATTTAGATATGATTAGGCATTTAGATCTAGGAGTTGGGGGGACGCCATTCAACGTCCTTTGAATGAAACAATATTTTCGTTTAAACTTTAAATAGAAAGTGCCAGGGAATGATGGAAAATATAAAAACTTACCTTCAATTAAGCTGATTTGAGCTCCAATTGCTGAAATCCCTCCTACTTGCCATTTTCTCCACTCAAACGATAGCTCATGCTCTTTAAATTACTATAAGTGGTAGTATACATCAAATACTGCCAAAATCTGGCTCATTTGAGTAAACTTCGGTGGTATAAACATAGATGTACCTAACATAGTGCTCCTACCAAATTGTATGCCTATGTCCTTATTTTATGCCACCAAATTCAAAATTGTGCTGATATTGTTGAAATCTTATTCCTTTATGACATGGCATTTGATGGTAGACATTGGCCTTATGGTGCCACTTTTCCAATCCATAGCCTAGAGACGCTATTTTTTATTACTGTATCACTAGTCATACTTCTGGATAATGCGGAAAAAGGTCTTGTATTATTCGATGATAAAAGAATATACAAGAGTCTCTATATAATACACAAAAGAACCACAGGGTCTAGAGATAACCCATGTGGGATAAAACATAAGTGTAAAGGAAAAGAAAAATAGAAAATAGACTAAGTGTAAAAGAGAAAAACACAGCAAAGTCTATCTACTAATACTCCCCCTCAAGCTGGAGCATAGATGTCAATCATGCCCAGCTTGGATGTCATATCAGTGAAGCGCTTCTTCGGAAGAATCTTTGTGAAGATATCAGCAATCTGCTCATCAGTATGAATGTAAGGGGTAGAAATCTGACCAGATAGAACCGCCTCACGAACAAAGTGACAGTCCACTTCAATATGCTTCGTGCGCTCATGGAAGGTAGGGTTGCTAGCAATGAAAGTGGCTGCTTTATTATCACAGAACATAGGAATGGGTGCCAAGTCTGAAAAACCAAAATCTGTCAGAAGGCTTCGAATCCAGAAGAGCTCGCAGGTAGTATGTGCCATGGCGCGATATTCAGCTTCAGCACTAGAGCGGGCAACCACAGCCTATTTTTTACTCCTCCATGTGACTAAATTGCCCCCAAAAAAAGTACAGTATCCAGAAGTGGAGCGGCGATCAACCTTGCTCCCAGCATAATCAGAATCTGAGTAGCCCAGTATCTTACAGTGCCCATGTTTTTGTAGAGAAGCCCTTTTCCAGGAGAGTTCTTCAAATAGCGCAGAATATGGCAAACAACATCCCAATGACATTGTCGGGGTTTGTCAAGGTAGCGACTAACCAATCCGACAGCAGCAGTAATGTCAGCTCGTGTGACTGTGAGGTAGATAAGCTTCCCGACCATTCGTCTGTACTGATGAGTGTCAGGATATGCAGGAGAGGCTTGATCATCCCAATCAGTGTTAGGATCAAGAGGGGTGCTAGCAGGCTTAGCACCTAGGAGTCCAGTCTCAGATAACAAGTCCAGAACATACTTCCGCTGAGAAAGACACAGTCCTGCAGAAGAGCGAGAGACCTCTATCCCAAGAAAGTAGCGTAAAGAACCGAGGTCTTTAGTAACAAAGTGCTTTTCAAGATACCACTTAGTTGCCTGAATACCTGCTGCATCACTCCCAGAGAGTATAATATCATCAACATACACAATAAGAATAATAATGCCA
This sequence comes from Alisma plantago-aquatica, assembly GCA_963693085.1. Taxonomy (NCBI): domain Eukaryota; kingdom Viridiplantae; phylum Streptophyta; class Magnoliopsida; order Alismatales; family Alismataceae; genus Alisma; species Alisma plantago-aquatica. The sequence continues at coordinate 743,110,227 of OY856413.1, forward strand.
GCTGTGGATTGTTTAACAAAAACAGAGTGGTCCGACTGAGAGCGGCGAAAAGAATAATCCTGGAGAATAGTGCTAAGTTTGTCAAACCACGCACGTGGACTCTGTTTGAGGCCATAGATAGATTTTTTTAAACGACAAACTTTAGATGGCTCCCCCTCACAGATAAAGTCGGGGGGCTGAGACATGTAGACTTCTTCATGTAGATCGCCATAGAGAAAGGCATTTTTCACATCGAGCTGGTCTAACGGCCAATCAGAATTAACAACAACAGAGATCAGAATCCTTACAGAATTAAGTCGTGCCACAGGAGAGAAGGTTTCAAAATAGTCAACCCCATAGGTCTGAGTGTATCCTTTAGCAACCAGTCTGGCTTTCAGGCGCTCGACCGTACCATCAGGCTGATATTTCACTGTGAAGACCCAGCGACACCCAACTGGCGATCAATCAGTAGGAGGATCAACAAGAGTCCAAGTATGACGATCAGTAAGAGCCGTCATTTCTTCTTCCATTGTCTGACGCCATGCTGGGATTTTAAGAGCCTGAGCAGCAGTCTTAGGGACAGAAATAGCAGACAGAGCAGCAGTAAAGTTGGCAAAATTAGAATTCAAATGAACAGACGTACAAAAATTCCCAATTGGATGTTTCGTACAAGCACATGTCCCCTTTCTCAGACTAATGGGAACATCAAGGTCAGAAAATACCTGCGGAGGTGGCTGATCTGGCGCAGAGGACGTGGACGATGGAGAGGCCATAGAGGGAGCTGTTGGCTTTGGTCTTCTGTGATAAACCTGCAGAGGGGGCTTCTCACTTGTAGATACAGGAGCAGGGCTATCATACTCATCATCCACCATAGGTAAGGGCGTATCAGTCAACAAATCAGACGTAAGAGCAGAACCCTCCGAAGAGAAAAATGGCATGTGTTCAAAGAATACCACATCCGCAGATACAAGCCATTTATGTGAAGCAGGATCATAACACCGATATCCTTTCTGAGTGCGGGAATAGCCCAAAAAAACACACTTGGTGGCCTTGGGATCTAATTTAGTAAGACCAGGTCTAAGGTTCTTCACAAAGCATGTGCTCCCAAAAATACGCGGTGGTACAGCAAACAGTGGTAGATCAGGGAAAAGAATTTGAAAAGGGATTTTATTGTGAAGTACAGAGGAAGGCATGCGGTTTATGAGATAGCAAGCAGTGGAGATTGCCTCAGGCCAGAATTTGTAAGGAACATGGTAGTGAAAGAGAAGTGTGCGGGCGACCTCAAGGAGATGGCGATTCTTACGCTCAGCGACACCGTTTTGTTGTGGGGTATAAGCACAGGAAGTCTGGTGAATGGTGCCCTGACGTTTACAAAAAGACTGAACAGAAATTTGCACAAATTCCAAGGCATTGTTTGTGCGAAAAATCTTGATGGGCTTAGCAAATTGAGTCTGAATTTCCGCAAAAAACTCAGAAATTTTTTCAACTACAGTAGATCTGTCTGTCAGTAAAAATAACCATGTGGTTCTGGAAAAATCATCAATAAAACTTAAGAAATATTTGAATCCAGAAACGCTAGGCACAGAACACGGTCCCCAAATGTCAGCATGCACAATGTCAAAAGGGGCTTTAGAGCCAATACAAAATTTTGCAGAAAAAGTAGAACGGTGTTGTTTGCCCAATTGACATGTTTCACAATAAAATCTAGTGCTAGCAACAGTCGGTAGTAAAGCCTTCAACTTCTCAGCAGACGGGTGGCCTAGACGGTAATGCCACTGAATATCAGGAACTGTAGATGTCAGGAAAGCAGCTGGCTTCGGCTCGTCCAAATAGTATAATCCATCCGGTCCCTCATGGCCTGAACCAATCGTCGTCCGCGTACGCAGATCCTGAAACAGAACACCATCTGGGTCAAATGTAATAGCACAACGAAGACTTTTTACCACTTTACTGACAGATAGTAAATTCAGAGGAAATTTGGGCACATATAGCACAGACTGCAGAGGTAGAGTACTAGTAGAAGTGATATCTCCAATGCCACAAACAGGAGATTTGGAACCATCAGCAACCGTCACAGGCGGTATAAGAGAAGTCTTGCGCAGAGTAGAAAATAAACTAGCAGTACCAGAGATATGTGCAGTCGCACCAGAGTCGATCACCCAAGGGCTTTTACCAGTCGTCGTCAGGAGAGCAGCGCCATTCTCAGGAGAGTCCGCAGAAGTAGAGGCAAGGCGGGCTTGAAGCAGTTTCTCAAACTCGGAGCGAATCCAATCAGCAGTAGGGTCAGAGGCAGCAGAGGTAGATGCAGGTTGTTCAGTGGTAACCTGGTTCGCCCAGTCAGGTTTACCATATTTTATCCAGCAACGGTCTTCATTGTGATTAGTACGCTTGCAGTGAGTGCAGTAGCGGGGCTCCCCTGACTCCGAGCCAGAACCACGTCCAGGTGCAGAAGAGCGGCCACCACGACCATGGCCACGACCTCGGCCGCGACCACGACCACGACCACGACCACGAAAGGAATCCGCAGAACGGACAGCAAGTGCTGTTCCATCAGAAGTAGAGAGCGTCAAAGAAGGAAGACGCTGGACCCGCTTGAGGACGTCCCGAAGAGTAGGTAACGGGTCACTGGAGAGGATCTGATCCACGACCCCAGCAAACGAAGTAGGAAGGCCATCCAGGAACTGAACAAGCATGAGCTCATTCCGTTGATGATGTAGTTCTTCAAGATTCGCAGTCAGAGGATGATAAACCTGAAACTCGTCCCACAGAGCACAACACGAGTTGTAGTAGTCTTCCACAGAGTCAGATGTCGAGAAGTCTTGTTTTGCAAGCTTCTTGAAAATTTCAAACACCTTCTTGGGTTTCTGTTGATGAGAGTAAACATGGGATAGGTGATCCCACATTTCCTTAGCAGTCTGAAGGCGAAGCAGAGAGTGGTTGATCTTAGCATCAACGCTGTTGACTAGCCAGGCCATAACCCCATAATCCTCCTTGGACCAGAGATCATAAGCTTGCTTAGTCGTGTCATCAGCAGTAGCAGCAGGTACAGCAGGACCCTTGGTAGTCAGGTGCGAGTGGCGCCCGTGTGCTTTCACGTAGAGTTCGAATGAAGCAGCCCATAGGTGATAGTTGGAGCCATCCAACTTAACAGAAGTAACACACAAAGACCGTGGTAAATCTGAAGTCGCCATGAGAGTAGAAGCAGACAGTCAGCAGCACGAGCGCAGGGCAGACAGTAGAATCAGTAGGCAGCAGGAAGTGTCCAACACATGGACCAGCAGCAGCAGATAGGAGATCCGATCATGGACCTCAGAAACCCTCACGGGGTAGAGATAAAGAAGTAGAACCTACGCCAACATGGAGAAACAATTACTCCACCATGTGGCGCAGGCAGGCAGATCCGGATGTAGCGTTTAGACCCTCAACGTGCCAGAACTGGAAAGTGTTGGGGCTGTACGTAACGGATTTAGAAAATGAACAGAGACCGAAAAGGGAACTTGTGGTTGTCTAGGCCACAAGGATAGAGATGGTGAGGATGTGGGGGTGTGGTGGAGGGTTGTGGGTGGTGTAGGGGCCGGGAAATTGGTGGTGGTGGTGGCTGTTGGTGGCGGACAACAAGTACTGTAGCGCCGCAGTACTGTAGCAGCCGCGGTACTGTAGCAGCGGGAAGAAAGGAGATGGGGCGGTGGGCAGGGAAAGAGAAGAGAAGGGCTGCGGTGGTGGTAGGGTAAGGAAGGAAGGAGGAAGAAGGACGGCGGCGGCAGGGAGAAAACCGCAGGGGGGGGCGGCGGCGGTGTGGTGGTTGACGGCGCAGGGGTAGGTTAGGGTAAGGAGGGGGGGAAAAAGAATTAGGGTGGATCTTGTTGCTCTGATACCATCTGGATAATGCGGAAAAAGGTCCTGTATTATTCGATGATAAAAGAATATACAAGAGTCTCTATATAATACACAAAAGAACCACAGGGTCTAGAGATAACCCATGTGGGATAAAACATAAGTGTAAAGGAAAAGAAAAATAGAAAATAGACTAAGTGTAAAAGAGAAAAACACAACAAAGTCTATCTACTAATAATACTAACTTGTTCTACATGAGGCTTGGCATGATTAAGGCAATGAAATATGGGATAGAATCTGACTGTAATTGGATTGCTGTGAAGAATTACATCACTTTGATATGTTTGAAAATATATCAATAATGAGGTGTATATAATCTGTTTTCAAATATTATTTCATAAAAAGTGTTGATACCCAAAACCAGATAAATGTAATCAAATGAAACCAGGAGGTGAAAGATTTGAAGCCTAAATATGTGGGCACAAGTCATGCCCTACTCTATATTTCAAATGAGTTGGCTTGCGTATAGCCGGCAAAAAAGTATGCTTATGGTACTAACAAACTCGCCTTGAGGTTTTCGAAACTATCCCATTTGCGCCTTGTGGCTTACGCCTCAAAATTTTTGAGGCTCATGTCAAGGTACAATGAGGCATTGCTGAGGCGCAAGCCTCAGTTTTGGATGATAATGCCGCGTGTTAACCAAGTTTTTTTTGCTTTTGAGACAATTACATACACTTTTTTCATAAGTTTTCTATTCAGATTTGTGTAATTGATCCAAGGAATTTAATGACCGATACCGATGCCGTTTTGACAGCTTGGATATAGATATTTACAGGTATATCGACAGAAATATCGGCAGATGCAATCCTGGCCATATCGACGCCAAAATGAACGAATTAAATCATGAAATTTTACAGGCATGGTCTCAACACCTAGATGCAACGTTTTATGAAATAAAACTCTATATTGGGTATGGGGGGGGTCAATCATGTGGAAGGTAAGGAATTTGTCCTTTTTTGGAGATTTTGATGAAGGATTTCGATGACAAAATGCAAGAATTAAGATCTGAAATTTTACTAGTACAATCCATAAACTCATGTTTACACACTTATGCAATAATATTCAATTTACAACAAACATATAACAACATAGTAAATTACTAACTCACATCAGTTGTATGTTGAGTTGCGCGCTGGTTCTATATACATTATGTTGTTGATATGGGCCACATATTGCTCCCATGTCATGTAACTTCCGTAAGGCTTGTTGTATGAAACAACATGCTCATACACTTCAGGATTGACAAACTGTATCATCCCAAACTTTGGAAATGTTCTTCCAAATCTTTGAGATATTTTTCCTTGGTTGCTGAAATGAATGGAGGTTGAGTAGAAGCAGGAGGAGATGCCCATGCTCGAGGAGCTTGAGGTTGAGTAGAAGGAGGGGGTGCCCATGCTCGAGGAGCTTGAGGTTGAAGAAAAGGAGGTTGTAATGGTACCCCGGCAATAGGATAAACTGTAGTATGCCCACCACTCCATCACCAGAGTATGCTTTGGTGTTCACCCGAAAGCATCCATAAAGGCTACAGACAGAGTATGCTTCGTGATATCCCAAACCCACTTCTAATTGTAATCTTGGCGTTGGTTCAACTTGATATCCAGAATACCCATGTTGGGACTGAGATGGGTATGGAAGTGTCTGCCCAAATAGTAGATCTCCAAATGAATGTTGCGATTGAGAGTCAGATATGCTCATGATATCCATTGAATCAACAAGATCAGAATAATAATCACTTTGACTCTGGTATTGTGGTTGTGGTGGAGGTGCACCACTGTAATCTTTCCCAGTTCGAGTTTTTCTCCTTTGAAATGTTTTATTAGCCATGGGATATTCCTGTTCTTGTGGAGGTGTAGCCCTTAGTAACATGACTAACATAAGGCCAGTCATCATTTTGAAGATCAATAGTTGGAGGATATTCTGGAGAGCGTTGGCTGCGATTATCACCATCATTAGACTTAGATTTGGAACCAGATGTAGAAGAAGAAGCATCTGAGCTACCTAATTGTTCTTCCACTTCTCTATTGATTTCCATATCAATATTAACATGTGCAACTTCAGGATTAAGTCTTTTAGGCGGGGTATCAATACTAATACCATCACCATTATTTGCATCAAATTGCTCTTCTATATATGGCTCTGGACGTCCATCTAAATTATCAAGAACAGGACGACCTATCTCTTTCATCCATTCCTCTAAAGGATTTTCTGAATCATCCTCCAGTCCTCTACATTATGTGAAGAGTTATGGATCAAATAAAGGAGTCTACTGCTAGTGTGAAGACTCCTGGAGGAGAGACAACAACTTTTCCTATCACAGTTGGGGTACACCAAAGATCCACACTTGCCCATATCTGTTCATTTTTGTTATGGATGAGTTGACAAAGAATGTTCAGGATGATATTCCTTGGTGTATGTTATTTGCTGATGATATTGTTTTGACTGACGAAACTAAAGATGGATTGAATGATAAAGTTGAACGTTGGAGAAATGCATTGGAATCAAATGGATTGATGATTAGCAGGAGCAAAATTGAGTATATGCATTGCAATTTCAGCCAATCTCGTAGTGTGAATGATGCTGCCAAGTTGGATGGAGTAGATATACCAAAATGTGATAAATTCCATTACTTGGGTTCTATTATTCAAATTAATGGGGATGTTCAAAATGATGTTTGCACAGGATTACTGCAGGATGGTTGAAATGGAGGAGTGCAACTGGAGTTTCATGTGATCGGAAGATCCCTTTCAGGTTAAAAAGTAAGTGTTATAGAACAACTATACGACCAGCCGTGCTCTATGAGAGTGAATGTTGGGCGGTGAAGAAACAAGGTCTCAACAAGATGAACATGGCTGAAATGCGTATGCTGAGATAGATGTGTGGGAAGACAAGAAAAGATCGCTTGAGAAGTGACTATATCAGGAATAAGGTGGGGGTGGCGAGCAATGAGGACAAGTTGCACAAGGGCCGACTCAGATGGTACAGAGTACAAACATATGCAACACATACCGACTAATGCGCCTATGCAAAACAATGCTATTGAGTCAAGCACAATAAATAGAAGAAGAGGAAGGCCTAAATTAACATGGGATGAGCTTATTAAGAGAGATTTTGAATCTCTACATCTTAACAAGAATATGGTCCATGATAGATCTGAATGGAAACAAAGGATCCATGTAGCAGACCCCAACATAGTTGGGACTGAGGCTTAGATAATGATGATCCTCCAGTCCTCTATGTCTTTCAGTGTTAAAAGTATATGCAGTGTCAATGGGATCATGGACAACAACAAAATCCACTTCCTTGTAGTTGGCATCTCGTATTGCTCTAGCCCTCAACCGCATGTTGTAGTGAACGCAGACAAGATCCCTCAACATGTTTGCGCCAAGCCCGTTCCTTCTCTTCGAGTGTATCAGATTGAAAGTGCTCCAATTTCTTCCACAACCCCCTGCAAATGTTGTTTGAGTAAGGATGCGAATAGCCACTTTTCTTAAATGGGGGGCACCTGTTCCATTCCAAACCCACCACTCACAAGGATCACCTGCCTCGTGGTCAGCAACCACATTTGGATGGCCAAAGCATCCAGTGCTTTCACAAAACTGGTGCTACTGCAAAAATAATATATACGAATTAGAGATGATGAAATCAAAGGAAAGACTAATGAGAAACTAGGAATGTAAGTTATATAGTTATATACCTCTTCCAGTACTAGCAATCACTCTTCTGGAGAGGTAATGAACTTGTTAGTTACATCTCTCACTGCATTCACTAGAGTCGCATTCAAGCCTAGTGTTTGTGAGTATTGGAACCTCATATTCAAATAGTAAGCTGTCACAAATGTAAATAAGGAAATAAGAATGACATTTTATTTGTAGACTATGAGTTATAGACCAATAACTTAGAAGTTAGAATATAATTGAGATATATACCTGCTTTATGCAATGGATGCAAAAGCATATTTGTCCAACGATTCCCATAACTTTTTATGTATTGCTCATTGGACCTAGGAGCTGCTTCTTTGATATTGTCCACCATTGAGGTCATGGCATCATATAGGAAAGGCATTGTTGCAGTTTTGTCACCATCTACCAACCTCAATACTTTGACAATGGGTTCCAGTATTCGCAACACTCTAGTAACCTTATCCCAAAAAGGTCGGCTGGCAATCAACTCCTCGATTCTTCTGCCAACCGGGGTGTTGTGCTCCTTTATGAAGGCCCACTCCACTCCATTGAAGAGCCTCCTAAGCCAATCCTTTTTGGACTTTAACAATTGTAAGGCAAGAAAATTTGTTGCAAATCTAGTAGCCCCTTTTCTAATTAGATCACCACCACAATACTCAGGTCGCCTCATTGCATTTAGTAGAAAAGAATGGTTGTAGATGAATCCCGTGAGCAACCTACCATCAATGACAACAGATTTGATGAAATCAATTGATCCCATGTCCTTAAGAATGAGATCTATGCAGTGGGCAACACATGTTGTCCAGTAGACCGGATATTTCTTCATTATACTCTCGCCGACCTTCTTGAAGGCAGAAGCATTATCAGTAACTATTTGCACCACATTCTCCCCACCAACCTGCTTCATGTATGTCTTCATTAGTGTCTTTATGTAGCTGTGGTTCCTGACCTCACCTGAAGCATCAACAAAGTCTAGAAAAATTGTGGATCCACGACAATGTGCAAGAAAGTTGATAATTTGTCTTCTGTTTCCACTAGTCCACCCATCACACATAAGTGTGACGCCTTATTCAGGCCACATATGTTTTTGGTCTGAAATCCATACTTGTAGATCCTTCTTCTGTAGGGGAAGATACTTGTTCATTAATTCATATGAACTGGGGGCCTTGATGCCCCCACCAGACTCCCCTATCACATCTACCATATGCTGTAGATAGGGTTCAGTTGCAACATATGCAAGTATACCATGAGCAAAGAAGTACTCACTCACTGCCTTGCCACCCTTATCTTTTGCACCAGTAAACATTGCTTTGAGGCTTTTTTGCCTAGCATTAGGCTTCTTAACCCCTGGCTCATCAACATTCCTCAATCTCACACTAGCAGAATGGAAAAGTGTATCAATGCCTCCTTCCTTTTACCATGACCAACTCAGTCTTCATCGTCATCTAGGTCAACAACATGAATACGTGCAGTCCCACTGCCTCCACCTGCACCAGATGGCCCATACCTCCTTGTAATTCGAGCTGCCTCCTTCCTTTCCCACTCACTTCTGCCAGATTCTCTGATAGCACGTCTATACATACAATGTGAATAAGCTGTATCACATTTAGGAGGATATCCAATATCATCATCAGATTCAACAGAAGAACCTGTGGGCCTAACATTAAATAATGTATCTGTATAAGCCCTGTCAACCTCCTTCATCTTTTGTTGTTTTTGTTTCTTTGCACCCATAAGTTTCATGAAATCATACCTAACACTTTGGCGACACCTCTGGCACATTGCCACATTTTTGTCACCACCAATAATGTGACGTTTAAATCTAGTAATCCCCCCTCCACCAATTGTCTTCTTGTAGTAATTGCAAATTATCTTTCCCTTGTTCCCGTCACGAGGCGTGCAGTGATTTTATGCAAAATCCAGATCCTTAGCTCTAACATTACCGGCCCCAACACTCCCCCATCGCTTGAAGACATCTTCTCAAAAGTCAAAACTGCAAAAAGACAGACAAACAAAAATTATGTGTATGAAATCAATAACCATAAAGTTGCAAGAAATTAATCTATTTATGTATTATAGAATAAAAAACAATACTTTAAGTGTATAAATGTTACATGTATTTATAAAATCAAACACAATATTTTTTAAGATTTTTATTAACAAGAAAAAAGGGTTAAATAAAAAAATAAAAGTCTGAAATTATTTTATAAAATATAAAATCTGACGTTTATCTAGTATTAAGGCAAGTGACGTGTTACAAATCACTCATTCCATCTTATATAACACTAACAGACACATTTCTGTAGAAAAAACAAAAAAAGTATTTTTTTTTTTATTTTCAGCATTTTTAATAAATGAAAAAACGAAAAATATAAATATTTGTACTATATTTTTGTTTGTATTTGTTCATATTAGCATTTGATACAACTTCTAGTAAACCTAAGTTAGATACTTATTATTAATAGTACTAATTGTATTATTATGAATTCAATTAAAAATTAGTGAAATTATATGATAATATTAATTAATAGTAGTAGATCTAGTGACACATTAGTAGATCTACATAATATAATCATAAATCTATTGTTAAATAGCATCAATCCTAAGTTTCTTGGAGTAGACTAGGATTTGGGTGTATTTAGAGAATTTTGGAGAACTTCTATGGTGAAAATTGAAGGAAATAGAGAGGGGAGGGGTGGGAATTGATGAGAAATGAAAGAAATTAAGAAAATATACCTTGATTAGGGCTGATTTGAGCTCCAAGGAAAGAAATCGTCCAAAATCTCCAAGTTTCTCCACTCAAACAGTAGTAACAACAATAGGTTTGCAAATACCGGTACGTCGGGGCGACATACCGCTGATACCACCCTTAAGTGAGGCATTTTGCAGCAGCACCCCGGATACTGGCCGATATCGGCCGATTTTACCGGTAAGTCCATTAGTTTACCGATATTTGCAATCCCAGTGACAGGTTTGTGTAAATCAATGACTGACGCCATCGATATCGATAATACCTATCCGTATAACGACGATATCGTTGGGGTATCTCTTTCACTGAATTGATCATTGTTTTCTCACTAGACATAAACTCAAAGTAACTTTTCATTTAGATTTATGAGACTAATTTTATTTAAAGCCACATGTTTTATTTGATATATTAGTGATTTGCAAAACTCATTTTATCTATCTTGATTTCTTCTAATTTCATATTTATGTGTCCTAATTTTCTTTATCAATTAAAAAAATGGATTTAATAGTATAAAAATCGTTACCTTATTATTTGCTACAATTTAACTTTATTGTTGTGGTGATCTTTGTTATTAGACTTGCTGTTAGTCCCCATCTCTTGTTTATATTTAGTTTTACTTTTTTTATAAAAAACATATTTTGTATTATACATGCTCACATTCATAGATACACACTTATACATACACACATGTATGTAATACATAACACATATACAAACTTATACATACATACATACATGCATACATACACACACACACATATATATATATATATATATGTATATATATATATATATTATTTGTTTATGAACGCCTGATACATATTGGAGGCTTACACCTCACCTCACTAAGACAAAAAAGCTTCATTATGCCTTGCGCACTTTAAAACCTTGAGTATGCTACAAAATCTCATTTCCAAGCCACCTATAGAATATTGAAGAGAAATGTATTGGATGAGTAAAAAGGTTTACAATACATTCTCTTATATAGGATAAGAGAGGAGATACAAAAACAGAAATGAGAAATATGGGACTAAACAACACAAGTAAAACATAAGTGAGGCACATGCTAGGCACATGTCACTCAGTGAAACATAAACATATCTCTATACTCCCCCTCAAGTTGGAGCATAGATGTCGAACATGTCCAACTTGTCTACTAGAGTCTGGAAGCGAGCTTTTAGAAGAATTTTGGTGAAGATGTCCGCTACTTGTTGCTCAGTGCTGAGATATGGAGTGCAAATACGACCAAAAAGAACAATCTCGCGAACAAAGTGACAATGGACCTCGATATGTTTGGTCCTTTCATGAAATGTTAGATTGCTCGCAATAAAAATAGAAGCCTTGTTGTCACAAAACATCGGTATAGGACTGGAATAGGATATGTCGAACTCCTTGAGAAGACTCTAGACCCATAGAAGTTCACAGCAGTATGAGCCATGGCTCGATATTCTGCCTCTGCACTGGACCAAGTAACTAGATTGCCACCCACAAATGTGTAATAGCCCGATGTAGATTTACGTTCAGAGCGACTTCCTGCATAGTCAGAATATTAAAATCCAGAGAGATTGCAATGGCCGTGCTTCTTATATAACAAGCCTTTGCTTGGAGAGTTTTTGAGATAGCGCAGGATGTGGCATGCATCGTCCCAATGACACTGTCGTGGTTTGTCAAGATACCTGCTAATGAATCCTACAGCAACAGTGAGATCAACTCTTGTGACAAAAAGCTAAATGAGCTTGCCAACAAGCCTTTTGAACTGGTGGTGATCAGCATAAGGGGGAGAGTTTTCATTGTCCCAATCCATATTTGGGTCAAGAGGGGGTGTTGGCTAGTTTACAGCCAAGCATACCAGTTTCTTGCAAAAGATCAAGGACATATTTTCGCTAGGAGAGGCACAATCCTGCAGACGATCTGGATACCTCGATGCCTAAAAAATATCTCAATATTCTGAGATCTTTGGTGACGAAGTGTTTTTCCTAGTAAGTTTTAGTTGCCTGCATGCCAAGGTATCACTGCCAGATAAGATAATATCATCAACATAGACAATAAGAATGACTAGCCCTGCTACAGTTTTGCGGATAAAGACAGAATGATCTGAGTGGGAACGACAAAAGCCAAAAGTTACTAAGATTTGATTAAGTTTGTCGAACCAAGCACGAGGGCTCTATTTTAGGCCGTAGATGGCCTTTCTCAACTTACATACATGCAAGGAGGACTCTCCCTGAGCAACAAACCCCGGTGGTTGCTCCATGTAAACTTCTTCCTGCAAGTCTCCATAAAGAAACACATTTTTGACATCTAACTGAAATTGGGGCCATTCTTTGTTGACAACAACATAAATTAGAATGCGAACAGAATTTAAACGTGCTATAGGGGAAAATGTTTCAAAGTAATCCACACCATATGTTTGTGTATATCCTTTTGCCACAAGACGAGCTTTCAGTCGCTCAATTGTACCGTCTGGTTGATATTTAATGGTGAAGACCCAGCGTCATCCAACGGTAGGGCAGGAAGGAGGACGATTCACAAGTTCCCACATTTTGCGATCAGAGAGTGCCTGCATTTCATGTTACATCGCCTGTTTCCATGCAGGAATAAGAAGAGCTTCTGCAACAGTCTTGGGAATAGTGACAACAGAGATAGTAGAAGTGTAGCACGCAAAATTGTTATTCAGATTATCAGATGAGCAGAAATTACTAATAGGATGTTTCCTGTAGGAACAAACATCTTTGCGCTGGCTGATAGGCAGGTGTAAGTCAGAAGTTACCTCAATGGTTTCATGATCATCCGCAGAAGGAGGAATTGGTTGTGGAGGGGCCATGGAGGGAGTACTGGTCTTGTTTCATCGCATGTATACTTGCAGAGGTCGGCCTTCAGGCAGTTCTGAAGATGGCAAAATCTCAACAACATTAGGCAACGATGTTGGTGCCACAATATCACTGGAGAGTGATGCTCCATCAATAGAGTAATACAACATATGCTCAAAAAGTACTACATCCGCACTCACAAACCATTGCTTCAGAATAGGTTCAAAACAATAATAACCTTTCTGGGTTCTAACACTTGGTGGAGCGAGGATCAAGTTTGGTTAACCCGGGCGTAGGTTTTTGACAAAACAAGTACACCCAAAAATATGAGGGGGAACAGAGAACAGTTGAGCATCATGAAAGAGAATGTTGTAAGGTATTTTATTGTGCAAAACAGAAGATGGCATGCGATTGATAAGATAGCGTGCCGTAGAAACAGCCTCAGGCCAGAAATGGTGAGGAACTTTATAATGAAGAAGTAAAGTGCGAGCAACCTCTAACAAGTGGCATTTTTTTTTTCAACAACTCCATTTTATTGTGGATGTAGGGACATGTAGTTTGGTGTAGGGTGCCACAAACAGAACAAAAAGATGTCACCGATATTTGCATAAATTCAAGAACATTATCGGTGCGGAAAATTTTAATGGCTTTGCTGAATTGTGTCTGTATTTCAGAGAAAAAACACTAATATTATCCAAAACCGTGTTGCGATCTTTTAGTAAAAACAGCCAAGTAGCACGTGAGTAATCATCAATAAAGGTCAGAAAGTATTTAACCCTAGAATGACTAGGAATAGAACAAGGGCCCCAAATATCCGTATGAACAATATCAAAAAGTGCTTTAGAACCAATATCTTTCTTAGCGGGAAACACAAAACGAGTTTGTTTACCTAAATGACAAGATTCACAAGAAAATGTTTTTTCAGATAAAGCAGGAAATAAATGTTTCAACTTTGCTGCAGAGGGATGACCAAGCCGGTAGTGCCACTGGAGTCCTACGACTGATGTTGACAGAAGAGCAGACGCCGTTGGTGGTCCATCCAGATAGTAGAGCCCGTCTGGTACCTTATGGCCCGAACCAATCCTCGTCTTTGTGCAGAGATCCTTCAAAATACAACCAGTAGGATCAAATTTAATAGAGCACTAAAGATTTTTTACAGTCTTACTAACAGAAAGTAAGTTAACAGGAAATTTTGGGATATATAAAACAGATTTCAGATGCAACTTTCGAGACAAGGGAATAGTGCCAATGCCGTGAACAGAAGTTTTAAAACCATCAACGACAGTAACAAGTGGAATATGTGTGGTTTTAGTAAGGGCAGAAAATAAGTTGATGTCACCGACCAAATGAACCGACGCACCAGAGTCAATGCACCATTTATTGTTATTAGCAGAAGGAGAGGGGAGCAAGGCAGAGGATCCAACAGCAGACGTAGAGGGAAGCTGAGTCATGCGTTCTTGAAAAAAATTCTTGAACTTTGAGCGAAGCCACTCAGTTGAAGGCGTAACAGATGGCTGTTCAAGTGTAGTATCAGTTGAAGTCTCCGCAGATGCTTGGTTTACCCACGCAGGTTTACCGTGTTTGATCCAACATCGGTCTTCATTGTGATTGTCGCAACTCGCAACCACAGAAGTTGTAGAAGCGAGGGCCAATAGATTGTCCGCGATCAGGAGCAGTAGAAGATGTCCGTCCACCGTTGGGAGGGAGACGTCCACGACCACGACTGCGACCTCGACCACAACCAGATTCAGTGGTGCGAATAGCCAGAGCAGGGTGTTCGATGACAGGAGTAGAGGTCATGGATGGAAGTCGTTGAACTCGCTTGAGGACGTCGTGAAGAGTAGGCAGTGGGACACTAGACAGAATCTGGTCGACCACCCTAGAGGAGGCGGGAAGAGCAGCCAGAAATTGGACTAGTTGTAGTTCATTGCGCTGCTTCTGGGCTTCTTTGATGTCGGCAGTCAAGGGGTGATAAATTTTGTATTCATTCCAAGGGGCAGAGCATTGATTGTAGAAGTCTTCAACAACAGTGTCAGAGGAAAATTCCTTCTTGGCTAGAGTTTTGAAAATTTCAAAAACTCGCTTGGGATTCTGCTGATGAGAATATACATGAGATAGCTGATCCCACATTGCCTTAGCATCATGAAGACATAGTAACGACTGGCTGATCCGTGGCTCGGTGCTATTAAGAATCCAGGACATAACACCAGAGTCGTCTTTGGACCATTGTGCATAAGCTTGCTTGCTTTTTTCATCTGCCGTAGCAGTAGGAGCAGCAGGAGGTTTAGTAGTGATATGAGAATAACGGTCTTGTGCTTTGACATGCAAGACAAAGGACGCCGACCAGAGATGATAGTTGGAATCGTCGAGTTTGACTGTGGTAACATACAGGGAACAGGGCGGCTCGACAAAGGCCATGGTGAACGGATCTGAAGCAGAAGAAGGAAAGATAGTTGGTGCAGCAGCAGAACGTAGCAACAGATATCAACAAATCCAAAGCAACTCGCTACGGGGCAGTAGAACAACACTGTAGATCTGATACATTAGATCAGAAGAGACCCATTATGGGAAGGGTAACTGATAAAGGAACCTACGCCGTCATTAGAACTGTCAAATGGGTGGGTGGGTTGGGTTTGGGTCATTGCGGGTGCGGGTCTGGCATGTATGGGTCAAAAAGATACTTCTAAATGAGTGGAAGAAAAGCACACCCAAACCCGACCCAGCGGATTGCGGGTTGCCCGCGGGTGCCCATATAAAATGTGTCAAATCAACAATAAGTTGCTAGTTTCTTTCCTTAACACTGAAAATAACATTTAAAACAACTTGTAACTATTATTTTATGTCAAATATAGTGCAAAGGAACCAACCAACTACTATGTTTGATGTCAAACCATTCGATTATTTGTTGATATATGTTTATGCAAACTTAAAGAGATAATAACAACTAACTTTTGTATGTTGATGTAAAATAGAAAAATTGGTGTAGTTTTCATAAATATATATCACAAAAAAAAACACATAATTTTATCATGTAACATTAGACATTTCTAATATTACAAGTACTTGTTATTGCCTATTGCAAAAATAAAATAAAGAGAATACAAATGTTGTCAAAAAGGTAAAGGGTTAACTTTTATGAAACAAGTATCATCTTTTAATAGGTGTATGTGTATATTATGTATATAAATATACTTGCTTCAGTTAACTGGGTCCCCCGCGGGTGCCTGCGGATCACCCGTGAAACTCGTTAATAAACGGGTGGGTATGGGTTTGGGCGATTTTCAGCGGGTGGAAAATTTCGCCACCCAAACTCAACTTAAACGGGCCGACCCGTGGGCACCCACAGATTTTGACCCAGTTTAACAGGTCTAGCCGTCATGAGGAAAATCAACATCCCATCATGAGGCACAGGCAGAAGAAGCCAAAGAGCGTGGGGACTCTCAACGTGCAATAACTATGGCTGTCCGAAGACGTAAAATGCGTAGAGAAGTAGAGTTAGGAGGATGTTAGATGAGTAGGGTAATGGTGGATTTGGGTGGTGGAAGGAGAAGTGAAGGGAGATCGAGCAGGGTAAATGGTGGTGAGGACATCAGGAGGAGAGGGTGGCACCGGGGGAGGGAAGGGGGGGGGCGGGTTAGGAGAGGGGTAGCTACGAGTTGGGGAAGGGAGGGATGGGGGGCGGTGGCCGGGGGGGGGTTGGTGGTGGGAGAGGGGGGGGGTGGTGGCGGCGGGAGAGGAGAGGAGGAGGGCTGCAGCGGCAGGAGGGGGGCGGGGGAGGTTTGGCTTAGGCCATGAGGGAGAAAGGGGTTAGGGCGGGAAATGGCACGGGGGGGGGGGGAGGAACCTGCTCTAGATACCATATAGAATATTGAAGAGAATTGTATTGGATGAGTGAAAAGGTTTACAATGCATTCTCTTAAATAGGATAAGAGTAAAGAGAGGAGATACAAAAACATAAATGAGCAATATGGGACTAAATAACACAAGTAATACATAAGTGAGGCACATGCTAGGCACATGTCACTTAGTGAAGCATAAACATATCTCTATACCACCTATTCAAGAATATTGTCTTTTAAGATCTTGTGTGCCTTGCTGCCTTTGTTATTTGGTAGTTCTGCAAAGTTGCAAATTGTTTTTCAAAGTTATGAGCATTGATGTGGAGTGTTCTATTTCTCTTTCCACATAATAGAAGGACCACATCAAGAGTTGTCATAAAATTTTTTCCCCGATACCCTCTTCAACAATTTTTCTCTCTATTTATTGTGCTTGACTCCGCCTATGTTTTCGTACATTTCGTGCAAATGTAGCCGGTCACAAGCCCGGGTAAAGGAGGCGGGTTGGTGGTAGGTTGACAACCAACCATAAAAACTATCACTCTTGGATGTGTGGGAAGACAAGAAAAGATCGCTTGAGAAATGACTATATCAGGAATAAAGTGGGGGTGGCGAGCATTGAGGATAAGTTGCGCGAGGGCCGACTCAGATGATACAGACATGTGCAACGCAGACCGACAAATGCGCCTATACGAAACAATGCTATTGAGTCAAGCACAATAAATAGAAAAAGAGGAAGACCTAAATTAACATGGGATGAGCTTATAAAGAGAGATTTTGAATCTCTACATCTCAACCAGAATATGGCCCATGATAGAGCTGAATGGAAACAAAGGATCCATGTAGCCGACCCCAGCATAGTTGGGACTGAGGCTTAGATGATGATGATGAATTTTGTGTATGTGTCTCTTGTTTTTGGGCCTCTATGTATGCACATTTGTCTGTGTGTTTCCATCTTCTGTCGGTGTCGATGTTTGTGTCGCTTGTGTGTGTGTCGTGTGAATGGTGTGTGTATTCACGTGTATATGTTTGTGTCTGTGAAAGAATATTGTATTGAGCTGATTCTATTAGATTAGATGAATAAAAGAGGTACAACCCTATCCTATATATAGGAGCAAGGGAGAAACCTTGGGACTTGTGTCCTATTAACTAAATAGGCTAATATATACTCTTTAACATTCCCCCTCAAGCTGGATCATGGGTGAAACACATGTCCAAGCTTGGAGTTACAAGACTCGATAAAAGAAAAGATAGAAATGATAAAAGATATATATCACTCCCCATACAAAAGATTGATGCTCCCCCTTAAACAAAACTCCCCTGAATCATACGATGGCGCCTCTTTTCTTTGAAATTGTATTCTGCAGGTTGGAGATCCTCGAGCTCTGATGAAGGTCTTTTGGAGTGCATCTGGAATGAAGAACATCTGAAATGGAACTCGAATACTGCAGCAGTAATTCGCCACTTGGAGCAGACGATCATCAATACCACGACTACGACAACTTCACTGGAACACTACTTAACGCGACACAAACGTGGATCTCCAATGATGATGTAGCAGTAGTAGTGGTGTCTTCAATTGTCTGGGAAGACGTGCATAACGTGGCATGAACACGAACGAACGATATGCTGGTGATACGATGCAGGTACCATAACTCTGTCGCATGAACCTTGGGGGCTTGACAGGAAAGGAAATATCATCCATCAAGGAAAGTCCCAAGAAGATTAGCAGAAGGTGATGCTAATACAGCAGATGCGGCTCGGAGAAGACGGGATAAAAAAATAGCTCGGTGACGATAAAACTGGATGAATCAACCTTGCAGATGTCGACTTGGCAGGCTTGAAATTGCCGAACTTCTGAGAAGTCTGAAAAAGCACCCATATGTCTCTCAAGAATGCAACAAGAGTGATCAACTGAACCACCATTAACACCGAAGGAAGAGGAACCAAGAAGGCTAAAATATACGTAGCAAACTCGTCCTGACGCGAGAAGCTCGGTGTCAACGCTGCAGTGGAGATCCTTCAAAGCTGTCTGGAAGTGGAGAACAAATGTGCTGAACAATACGAAGCTCCATAGTAGCCTGGAATAAGTAGCCTGAATACATATAGCGGTGGAGAGTGTTGGGTGATCGCCCGCGGTAGTCAGCAGCTTAATGGGCATAGATAATGGATGGCGGCAGTAGTTTGCCTTCGAGTAGTGCCTGATCGGATTGGCTGATGGCTAGTGCCAACCGTGGCTGTAGCAGCGAGATGCCGAACAATAGATGGTTGGATTGTGTCGCTCAGTTGATGTAGCACTTGGCCGCAACGGAGGAGATGATTAAGGTCTCCTGCGTGGCTCTGGAGATATTGCAGGCATGAGGCTGAATGCGGAGCCGAGGGCGGAGCCTCTCCATGAGCGGCGGTGAAGGCTAATGCTGAGGACGTCGACGCGATGCAGCGGTAGAGGCGATGGCTGCGATTGCGATGGCGTTGATTGCTGCCCCATTGGTTACCGGTGATGGCTGCAGCTAGCGGCGACATCAATAACTGTTGTTGGCCGCAACGCTTGCTGATGGGCGACGCGACTATGGTGATCGCCGGCGGCCATGCTGATTGCTATGGCTGGCGGCTACGGCCTGGTGTGGCGATGGTGGCGTTGATTGCTGCTGTCGTTCGGTGATCTACAGTTGCCCTGCGACGACTATTACTGGCCAACGACGGCTTGATGATGGCGGCTGATAGAGGATGAGAAGTCATGAAGGCCGGGACGGAGATTGCCGACGTACAAAAAGAAGATCGGGAAAGAAGATTGGATCTTTAAGAAAGAGGATGAGAAGCCATGAAGGTCGGGAGACGCCTAGCGGGCAGTCGGCCTAAGCCATGGCAACGGCAACGGCAACGACCGCCCGCAGGTGGGGGTACTCCCCGTCGGTTGCTCTCTGGAAGAGACGAGCGGCGGATGCTAGGGCTGCGTGCGGGCCAGAGAGGAGAGGGAAGAGGGACGACGGCTAGGTTTCCCTCAGGAGCGAACATGCTCTGATACCATGTGAAAGAATATTGTATTGAGCTGATTCGATTAGATTAGATGAATAAAAGAGGTACAACCCTATCCTATATATAGGAGCAAGGGAGACACCCTGAGGCTTGTGTCCATAGTAATCTAAACGGGCCGAGACACTAAAGGCCCACTAACTAATTAACCTATTAACTAAATAGGCTAATATATACTCTTTAATAGTGTCCATGTGTGTTTGCTTGTGTTGTGTGCTAATTTCCTCTGTGTGCGTGTGTCCGTGTCTCTGTCTGCTTATTTTCGGTCTTGAACTATGTCTCTGGTATTTGAATTTGTGTGTGTGTGTATGTATCAATGTGTATGTTTGTGTCTACTTTGTACACATATCCTCTGTGTATCTGGGTGTCTTCATGCATATCTTTTGAGGTTTATGTAATAGTCTCTAGGTGCCCATGTCGATGTTTGTTTGTGTGTGTGACTTTGTGTATGTGGGTGGATGGATGGGTGTCGTCTTCTTTATCTTTGTGGTTCCACATTAGTTTACATTATCCCTGCTTGTGTCTTCGTTTCACACCTTTGTCTCTCTATGCATCTGTTGTGTGTCTAATCTTGCATTCTTTTATGTTTGTGTGTGTCTTTGTTTCTTGTTTTCTGTGTTGTGTGTGTGTTCCTTTTGCATGTGTGCGTGCATGTCAATATTGGTGTCTGTTAGGGGTGGGGGTGGGCGTGGTCTGGTCTGACCCTAAAATCACAGACCAGACCACATATAGTGGTCTGAAAAATTTCTAGACCAAAGTTGACCATTGGAATGATCTAGACGAAACTTAACTTGACCACTTAAGTGTGGTCAAGTTTAGTTAAGTTTGGTCTAAAACCACTACTGCCAAGTATTTACTCATATCATACATTTGCTAAAGGCCTTTATTAAAGAGTTCAATAAGAATTTGATTTTAATTATTTGATCACTTTATTGGTGCTCTTTCATCAAAATTTATACTTTGATAACATGGAATAAAATTTTATAAATGCACATAGAAAGAAAGTTATTATTATTACATGTAGTATTTAAATATCGCAAACACATTAATATGTAGTCATTTGCAACACTGATCATAAAATTAAATGTCAATGACAATTAAATACTATGACTACGTAAGAAACCATCTTTGCAAAGGGTGACAATAATGTCTCAAATACATCATCCAAACAATTTACATATTCTAAAACATTAAAAGATAAAGCAAGTATCATAAACCTCTTTAAATCTAAGAAAAGTCTTCCTCAAGCCTTTAATATAATGCTTTCAAGTAAAACCAACAACAAAATCTGAATATTTAAAGTAAGATTTAATCTAAGTTTAGCTAAAATGAATTCACATTAACAATTACATAAAAAGGTAATTTACCTCAAAAAATATGCAATCATAATGCATTGCTTGAGCCACCATTTAATTTTTCACTTTGATCATCATTATTTTTTTTGGTCGGTAAAAAACTCTGTTACTATGATGTTGCCCAAAAACTTTGGGTACAAAAGCAGCACCCCTGTGAACAAACTCGGGTGACAAACCACCAACAGAAAATACCATAGAGATAGCTATTGCTCACCAAGGAGCCTCCTATCGGAACAAAAGAAAATAGAAGACATGACCTAACTAGCAATACAACTCCCAGAAGAACTAAGGAGATACAATCCTAATCTAACCAAGACAACACTAGCATGAAAACCATCTCCTGAAATTGTGCAGCCTTGGAAGCAGGATAATAACTGTAGTAGTCCTGGACTCTATGCAGCCAACAGATATGACTCCAAGTCTTCAGTTGTCCTATTCAAAAAAATTCGAGTCAGCAGATTACCAAGTCCTCAAATCTTCGGAAATTAGATCAGAAGACCATGCAAAGGCCAACCAACTGATTATTCAAGCACTAGCAGTAAGCCCATTCTCTGAAAGTGTACCGAGTAATCAGCTGTAGAACCTTCACCCTAATCCACTAAGCCAGATCTTAGAACCTGAAGACAGGACAAAAAGCAGACCAGAACTCCAATAGCTGGAATCCACAGATACAAGGAGTTAGAACTAACCCCCCTCCCATTTCTTCCTGGCTGCTTTCTTCTTCCTTTTGGACCATGACTCCTCATACTCTATTGCTTCCTCTCTCAAATGATCCGATTCAGCTTCAGAGTTTGAGTCTCCAATGGAACCGTCATCATCCTTGAACAAATTTACTTTGCTTTGTTGATAATCAACTGAGATACCACAGCTATCCCAGATCTTCTTAACCTTCCACGACTCGGAATCGTTTCTGATAAAATCTAATTCCCAACATAGGTTGAGACTACCCACATTACAGACCGGGGAGGACCTGAACATATCAGGTTCTGCTTGGGGGATATGGGGTTCAATGAACTGGGATTGAGAACCAGAGGCATTCCTATCGAGGACTACTTCTTCAATCTGCTGTTGAATGGCCTTAAGAAGGCTTTCATCCTCAAAGGCAGTAGATTTAGAGTGTTCCTCGTTCATCTTCTGTCCAGAATCCACTGGGGCATTCTTGCAAACACCTGCACTCTTGCCAAACCTCACCTGCAGATCATTACCTGGGGGAGGTTTGCGAGATTTCTGAGGACATGACGAGAGTCTATAGCCAAATCTCTTGCAGGATGAGCAAACCAGTGGCTTCGAGACGACTTCCACCTTCAGCTGCTTGACAACTGAATCAACCTGTACTTTCGTCGATATGGGCAGAGCCGAGTCACTGCTAACTTCAACGCAGGCGATGGCTGGACCGAGACATCCCACAGAGACTGAGTTATCATCAAAATCCACTGGCTTCCCAATGGTACTGACGACCCTTGCAATGTGATCGCGTGACCATGGTAGACCAACATTATCTATCTTGACCCAGATAGGAACCTGTGAGAGAGAGCGGATGGAGGGGAAACCCAGGCTTCCATGACTGAGCAACAATCAGGGAGCCGTCCATGAACCATGGAGCTTCATCCAGTATTCTATCTCGTTCGCTAGGAGAAGGCAGCTTGATGACATAGCCTTCCCTTTCCTTTGAAAACACCTCAATGGGACCACTGGGTCTCCATTGCCTGCATACCCATCCAGCAAGCTGCTCCTGAAAGGGCTTCCTGCCGACAAATCGAACCGAGATGAACTCTTCCCAATTGGGGGGGGGACGTCCTGGCTTGAGATAGACGCGCATCTCGATCCGTCTATGAGGACTGTCTCTATATAATCAATCGAGGCGATTCCATCTACTTCGCGACCCTGTCTGCTGGACACCAGCCGTTCGGCGATCGACGAAGAAGGAGAAGCGCCATCGATCCGACTATTTGGAGAGGAATCTGACGGGATGTTGGGGGAAGCTTCGGCCGCCACCGCCGCCTCCTTGCGTTGCGCCTCCTTAGCAGGAAGAGAGGAATGGTCGAGCTTGCCTCCATCTCCAGTCCCCGCTACCTGGTGAACTGGAGGAGTCAATGATGACCCCGTAGCAATTTGCTCCTTCTCCCCTCGCCTGCTAGGGTTTCGCCCGCACCCTCTCCCCCTTCCTCCTCTCCCTCGAGCCATCCGTCCTCTCTTTGATCATCATTATTGACTATAAAGAACAAATATGTAGTTAGATAACAACGAGAAATGAAAGTTATATAAAAACAAGATATGAAAATGAATATAAGAAAAGCATACCCAATGCCTCTATTTCCTCCAGTTCTTCATAGTTTTCTTCTATCTCAAATGAAATCTCCTTGCCCCTTAACCAATCTTGGGTGCATATGAGGCATTCAACCAGCTTTGGAGTCAAAGAAGTTCTAAATTTGTCAAGAACACGTTCCCTAGTGCTGAAAGCTGACTCAGATGCTACAGATGAAACTGGAATGGCAAATACATCCCTAGCCATCAATCACAGGATAGAATATAGTGTCTCATTTGAGCACCATCAAGCTAACAAGTCAAAACTAGGATCTTGTTTTCCAAGATTCTTTTCAAGATATTTATCAAGCTCAGATTTTGCTACATGAGAATCCTCTTCACTTTCACTTTCTCAAATTCAGCATCAAAATCAACTTCAGTGTCATTATTTAAACAAAAACCATCTTCTTCATATCTTTCTTGTTGTTTTATAAAAACTGCTGTCATAAAGCGAGTTTCATAATATTGAAATGTTTCTTGAAGAACATTCTTTGCATTTCTACAGTACTCAATAGCCTTCTTTGGTGGATGTAGCTTCTTCTCAAAACAGTAATTCACATACTTATATCTAGGATCCAAAACGATAGCAACAATCAACAACACGTTCATCTTACCATATTCTCCCCAATATTTATCAAACTTTAGTTTCATCCTTGTGGGCATGGAACTGAGATAGTTGTCCTTACTATCACACCATTCATTTAGCTTAGCCTCCAAAGAGCAAATTTCATGAAAAAATAAATTGGCACTAACATGTGATGTAATAGAAAAAGTGTTTGTAGCATCATGAAAACATTTCAAGAATTTGCAAAAAACACGTGCTTCATTTCAGTCCTCTTCTGTTGGAATACCTTTATTTAATGCTTGAGAAAATTTGAGATCGTCTTCCTCCATCCGATCAAATATTTTCTAGAACTTCAAGGCTGAATCTAGCATTAAATAGGTGGAGTTCCATCGTGTGGGAACATCAAGAAACAAAGAACTATCATGTTTAATTCCTTCTTTGTCAATAGCTAATTTAAATTGGTTCTTACGAGAAGGAGAACTCCGACAGTATTTAATAACATCATAAATGTGATCCAGTGAGTTCGACATTTCACCAAGCTAACAAAACTTAAAGGATAGCTTCTTATACTTTCTACCATGTATTGTCATTTTAAATCTAATTTTTTGTTTTAAAAAAGGACGACTATATGCCTTGTTGTGTTGATTTCTATTTTTTCATTGACGGTTTGGTCACATTTCCATTTTCTTTTCCTTATTGATTTTTTCTTTCCTTTTCCATAGTATTAACCACTGTTGTGCAACTTTGATTTATTTTTTACACAGCAATAAGTAATAGCACACTCGAATTCCGGAACCATTATCCAAAAAAATATTTATATAAATTTAGATATAAAGATTACTAGTTATTTTCGTCAAGTAAAGTTATAGTAATTACGGTAGTTAATAATTAACATCTTATACTTTCTATTATGTACTTTTATTTTAAATTATCTTTTTTCTTTCCAAAAAGGACTACTATATGCCTTTGTGGTGTGTCGATTTTAATTTTTCATTGACGTATTGGTCACATTTCTGTTTTGTTTTTCTTTTTGACTTCTCTTTCCTTTTCCATAGACATTAATTACTGTAGTGCAACTTTGATTTATTCTTTACATAGAAATAAGAAAAAGACACTCGAATTTCAGAACCAGTCCTAGTACAAGTTTTAGTCGAGATTTTAAGTTTTTTTTTATCAAGCAAAGTTATAGTAATTACGACAATTAATGGTTTGCATCTTATACTTTATATTATGTATTGTCATTTTGAATTTTTTTTCTTTCAAAAAAGTATGGCTATTTGCCTTTGTGTTATGTGGATTTTGATTTTTTTATTAGTTTTATCTTCGCTTTCTTCTCCTTTGTGACTTTGTCATTCCTTTTCCATTGTCATTAATCAGCGATAGACAACTTTTAGTTATTTTTTACATAGCAATAAACAGAAGCACACTCAAATCGTAGAAAACCATTATTCACAAAAGTCGTAGTACAAGTTTTAGATAACAAGATTACAAGTTACGTTTACCAAATAAATTTTCGTAATTGTGGAAATTAATGGAATGTTTGAACGTCAAATCATGGCAGTCTAACGTCTTCTCATTAATATTTGATATTAACCTTTTTACCTAACATTAGAATTTTGAACCACTTAAACATGGGTCCTTGTGATGTGTAAATATGATTTTCCTTTTTCCTTTTTTATCATGGTCTCTAAAATAGAAGATATGTTAGTCAACATATATGGTGTCAATGTATTAATATACTTACATCTTACATGTATGAAAAGTCTATTAGATATACATACATATGTTGTAAAAATAAAATATGTTAGATATACATACATGTATATTTATGTTTAGTCAAGTTCGGTCTGATCGGTTAATTGATTGTCCAGACTATGACCAGACTGTATAAAGTTGGTCTGAAGATTTTCCCAAACCAAACTTCACAGCAATATCCATCCAAACCAGACTTGACTGGGCGGTCTGGTCAAGTTCGGTTTGGTCTGATGGTCAAGTTTGGTTTCTTGTCCAGGCTTAGTGTCTGCCTGTGGGTGTGCAGTTGTGGTTTGGTTTGTGTTTTTCTGCCTGTAAATGTGCTTGTCTAAATACGTGTGTGCTTGAAAAAGGGACCTTATCGTAGGCATAACAAAACTCTCTCTTTGCATTTTACATTGAGACCTCCTTTTGTTCATTATCCAATTGTAAATAAACAACTTTCAATTCCATAGGTTATGTAAAAACACTCACGTATTCAAGATCAATAGAAGCAAAATTAGAGTATATGCATTACAATTTCAGCCCGTGTAGAATTGTGAACGGTGGCGCCTAAGTTGGATAGAGTCCATGTAACTTAAAATGTGACAAGTCTCACTATTTAGGTTCTATATTCAGATGGATGGCAATGTTCTAGGTGATGTTTGTCATAGGATCATGAAAGATAGATGAAATGGATAACTGCAACTAGAAGTATTGCGACTGGACGTTTAAAAAGTTATTAACGCAAAACCAACAAACTGTTCACTCAAATAATGCTATTGAGTCCAGCACAATTAAAAGGAGAAGAGTTAGGCTAAATTAACTTGGGAAGAATGTCTAGGGAGTGGTTTAGAATCTCTACATCTAGATGGGAATATGACCCATCACGGAGCTGGATGTAAAAGAAGGATCCACATAGCCGGCCCCGACATGGTTGGGATTGAGGCTTAGATGATGATGGTGATGATATTCAAAGATCACTTTTCCAATTTGTATCACAACCATTATAAAATTTTAAATTTACTTGAATCATAGGTGATGATTGTTTATTATAGTGAAGAGTTTATGTACTTATTCGTATGTTTAAACTTATTTCATTGTGTCTGTGCCTGTTATACACATCTGCATTTTTGCAGAATCATTGCTCTTACATAATATTTGCAGTATTCTGAAAAGTTCTCCTCTTTCTCATGTAGGATGATTCATACTTGGAAAGCTATATCAGCACAATTGGTGTTGATTTTGTAAGCGAAATCGGCTAATTTTCTTGTATTTTGTCTGCAAACTAAATTTTGCTTTGTTTTGTTCTATTCCTTTTGTTTAGAAAATTCGTACAGTAGAGCAGGATGGGAAGACCATTAAACTTCAAATTGTGAGTGGTGATTTGATTATAATATCATGATTATGATAAAAATGCATCCTTTTTTAGATTACTAACATTCTGTTCGGGAAAACTTTTAGTGGGATACAGCAGGACAGGAACGTTTCAGAACTATAACAAGCAGTTACTACCGTGGAGCTCATGGAATTATAGTAAGAGCTCTATTTTATATGTACCTTTTAGCCTCATTATTGAACATCCATGTAATTCCTTGCATCATTCCAAGTAAAAGATGGAAATGTAAGACAATAGCTTTTATTCACCAGAAATGGAAGGGTATATCATATCTACGAAACTTCCTAATAGTCATTTACCCAAAATAAATGTCTATGAAATCATAAATTTCAATGTATATGTGAGAAAGTCTTATTAGTTAGTTAATTAGTATTGAGTCTATTTGTATATTGGCCCAAGTGTGTCTTGGCCCATTAAGGTTCTATCTAAAGTCTGTACATTCCCCCCTTCTCCTGTATATAGGAGAGGGGCGTGTCTTATCAAATATATCGATTAGCCTCTTAATCGCTTCTTAATTGGTGTCAAAGCGGACGGTCCTGCGCCGCCCTACGTGAGAGAGAAAGCAAAAGAAGAGCGTCTTCTTGCGGGAGGCTGCTGCTGGCATTGCTTGGCTGCCCATAGGGATATCTTGTGATTATTCCTTGCCTATCTGCCTTCGTCCGTTGCACCTACTTTTCCCGTTGACCGCCCGTTTGCAACATCTCCGCCTTCATTTGTAGCCGCCAACCTCCCCTTCATTCTAGCCGACGTCTTCTCATGCCACCACATATGTGTTGACTCAAGGTCAATTAGGTCAATGTTGACTCGTCTAAATTGACTAAACCCGTGTTTTGATGATGACTAACCATTCCACATATTGGTGTCTAATGTCTCTACTTGAGTGATTTCAGATTAGGTATAAACACCCTCCAAATGCCCTATCTTGCGCATCTCAAATTGGAGAAAAGACAAGTCAAAGTCATACAAGTGCACGTTTTTGTAATATGATGTATATCCATTAGAATCGTGTTGTAAATCACTTGTAATGATTGTATGACTAGTAATTAAGCTTAGAAAAATATCAGGAGCACTTAGATCGAATGTTAGATCACTTTAGATGTAACTTTGAAAATTGATTACAGACACTTTGTCGGTCGAGTTTCCCAGCCTGAAAACTCGACCCATCATCCTTGATCAATTTTCTGCAGAGTGCATCGGTCGAGTTGTGTTTACACAGAACTCGACCGATCAAGTAACTGACTATTTCGATTCCTAATGGTCGGTCGAGTTTTGTCAGGACAAACTCGACCGATCATTTGAGTATCGGCCTTGTCGTTTACTTGATCGGTCGAGTTACTCTTATAGAAACTCGACCGATTGCACTGTACGGAAAAGTGCAGAAAAGTGCTTCTAGCCGTTGTGGAGTTGCAACAAGTGAAAATATATCCGTTGCAAGCCACAAAACGGCTAGTTTTCGTTCTCAAGTGTTCCCAAAGGCTAAGAGGCATCCTCAGCTATAAATAAGACCCCTTGGGCTTCATTCCAAGGTTGAGCATTCATTGCAAAACTCTATGTGAGGTTCCTATACTATAATTGAGTGATTCCTACAACCTCCTCTCTCTCTCTAAGCTTAATCACTTGCTACATCCATTAGAGTGAGTAGGAAATCTGTAAGAGAGCTAGTCCTACATGTATATCTTGTGAGGCTCTCACTTCCACCACCTCCCCATCTCTCATTTCAATCATGAAGATGAAGGTTCTCTCTCTTGTCCAAGAGAGGTGAAGAAGAACAAGGGAAGGCGTCCCTTGGTGAAGATCAAGGTTGAAGACTTGGAGCTAGAGTGGGTAAGCCCTTGGTGAAGGCAGAAGACTCCTTGCTCAAGTGGGCAAGCCTTTGGTGGAAGCTTCTCCGAGTGAAGGTGAAGTCAAAGACGGAAGATCCAAGAAGAGTGGGTAATCCCTGCAAGGCTGAAGATTTGTGTAAGAGTAGGTAAGTCCTTGGAAGAAGGCGGAAGACTCCTTGCAAAGTGGGTAAGTCTTTGGTAAGGTTGAAGACTCTTTGTATTGGATAGGTAAGTTCTTTGTTTGGTCATGTATTGTAAGTCTTATGAATGAATATAAGAATGCAATGGTTAGGAAATCCTAGAGGTTGACCTCTCTAGGTAAGTGGACTGACATACTTCTAGTTTGAAGTGTGGAACCACTCTAAATAGATTGTCTACTTGTGTATGTTCAATCTCTCTCTCCCTTGCTATGTCTGTTATAGTTGCACACAAATTTCCTATTTAGCAACCTTATCTTGTGATATATCTTGAAGGTCTAATGAATTTTTTTTAAGTGCATTCAGCTCTATTCACCCCCCTCTAGAGCATCTAATCACCAATCTAGGATCCAACAATATGTTGCTGCCATCCTCTTAGTGTTGACCCCTCGGCCCACTTCTGCCACCGCCGACCTAACACCCTCCCGCCCCATCCACCCGCCTGTCGGCCACCTCTCAACCCGTCGCTGCCTCCACTTGCCTCTCCACTTCTCTACCCACTCCTACTGCCATTGCTACTCCTCCACCCTCACCCGTAGCCCCTTTCCACCCATCGCTTACCCCTCCCTGAAACTCCTGCCTACTACTAGCCGCCCTTTCCCCTCTTGACCTTGCTGCCGCTACTGTCTCTCCCACTTCTACTCCGCCATTCTTCTTCCACCACTTTCCACTACTCCCTACTGCAAACTTAGTTTTCCACCGACGGACAACCTACATACATATACCCTTCTCTCCCTCAATGCTTTGTTGCCCCCACCCCATATACAAATTATGCTTTTTGCTAATTGGATCCTTGATGAGATTTGGATTTTTTTTCTAATCCGTACTGCAGGGACTTCGCCCCCCCCCCCCCAAAAAAAAAAAAAAAAAAAGAAGAGAAAAGAATCCCCTATATTTTCGGATCGCATTAAGCTCCATTTGTTTTTCAACCGACATCTGTCTAGTATGGTCATAATGTACATCGACTCACGTTATCGATTACTGTCCTCCGCTTTGCCTATGTATCTATTACCTATGCCATGTTTATGACTTTCCACCCCAACCACTCACTTTGATTCCTTTCATGGTTGGCATCAAGGAATGAAGTTTCGCCGGTACCGCGGCGGTATTTTGATCGAAATACCGATACCGAAGCATACCGATATCAAAACATGCGTGCGTACCGATAGGATCGCAAATACCGATAATACCGACATGTATACCGCCATGTTTCGATGATTTCAGTGCAAAATGCACTACTAACTTCACTTTACCGACCGAAACCGGCGGTATACCGACGGGTATACCGTTTTTTGCGAGAATGACTGTAGTTACTTATTGGGAGGAGAAAAGAAGGTGCATTTGGATGATTTTTGGCGATTGGAGCTAATACCAACCCAAATCAAGGTAATTATAACTAATCTCTTTCATTTCTACCATTAGCAACCTCTCCATCTCTTTTTCCTACTTTTTTCTTCCACTTTCACCTAAAAAAAGTGTTTTTTACCGCCAAAGCCTAGTATTACTCCAATTTTTATATGTTTACACGAATTATACATACATCTATAAGTATATTATATAGATCTACAATATTATCACTAGATCTACCTACTTATAACACTATTAATTACTATTATCATACAATCTATCTAAGCATATTTCAATTAGTATTGATATAATTAGATACTTTTTTATGTTTAGTGGAAGATGTTTTACTAAAGAGTAATTTGAATATAATACAAAGGAGTATTATACACTTATACAGTATCACATATGAATGAGCAACATGGAACTTCATACAATTTGCCAATAATGATGTGTATGAGGAGCATGTGACTACATACAACCACCTTTATAGGATGTGCATGTCATGGCCGCAATATCTCAGTAATATCAACTCATTACTGTGTGGAGAACCAGCACACCACTCAACATACAGCTGATGTGAGTTGTAAGTAGATATGTTATTCATGTGTGTAAATTGTATATTATTGCATAATTGTGTGTATTTAAGTGTGTGGTTTGTGCTAGTAAAATTTCATATCTTAATTCCTACATTTTGTCATCGAAATCCCAATAAAACATGACAGATTCCTTACCTTCCCCATGATGGACCCCCCCACACCCAGTATAGAATTTTATTGCATAAAATGATGCATTTAGGTGTAGAGATTACACCTGTAAAATTTCATAAATTAATTCGTTCATTTTGGCGTCGAAACGGTCAGGATTGCATCTGTCGGTATTTTCGTCGGTATACCGGTAAATACCTATTTCCAAGCTGTCGAAACGACATCGGTATCGATCACCTTGTTCCTTGGTTGGCATGAGGGGGAGAAAAGTGGAATATGAAATGGAGAACATGAAGTTTTTATTTATGCTACAATGAATCATTCTTCAGCTGCTATGGATCATTCTTTTGCTGCTATACACTACTTGGTATCTGAAGCTTCATGTGGGCTACCCACTGTTTGTGCTGATGTCTTTTATCCGACTACGTCATCTCTACTTTTTGTCTTTGTCCCCGTCTTTCACACATCAACTTTCTGCTGTGTGCCACATTGACTTTCCGCTGTTGTGTGCCACATTGACTTTCCGCTGTTGTGTGCCAACACTCTCTAGTATATGCATGCTTTGTTTGCACGTTGACATGTCCATGCTTTGTAAGCGTGTTGGTTATTGCTGCTGTGAGTCTGTGACACATCACTCTTTTGGGATTGTGATCTAGCACTCTCTGGACTACGACGCTAGCGACTGTGATGAAGACCCTGACACATACCTGCTGCTATTTACTACTTCAGATGCCACATCCTTCTGATTGAGAAGTTTTGGTTACCTGCCTGCAACCTACAACCTGTTTCAAATTATTTATTGGAGGGGGTGTTTTTGAGTGTTGACTGCTATATTGTAGTATTGTGGGGGAGAATTATTCTTGTATGGGCTTGGTTATCTTTATCTGCTTCTTTTCTTATTAGTTTGTCTTTCTGTTTGCAAGCTGACTTGGGATTCTCCCAAGCTCCATCTTAAGGGGGAGTGTTAGAGAGTCTTATTATCTAGTTAATTAGTATTATGTCTTTCTATCTTGGCCAAAGTGTGTCTTATCCCATTAAGGTTTTGTCTAAAGTCTGTACGCTTCCCCCCTTCTCCTATATATAGATGTTAGAATAATAAGTATTTATATCCTTTATTCATTATTCTTTATTTCCATGTATATTCTCTGTGTATATGGGATTAGTCCCACACTGTGTAAACGGGTATTGGCCACCACCCATGTCCATATATATAGGTGTGCCCTGTTAATA
The DNA here is from genome assembly GCA_963693085.1 of Alisma plantago-aquatica. NCBI lineage: Eukaryota > Viridiplantae > Streptophyta > Magnoliopsida > Alismatales > Alismataceae > Alisma > Alisma plantago-aquatica. The sequence goes on from OY856413.1 coordinate 743,142,860, forward strand.
CAAAGGTATCTCAGTCTGCACATTCCTTTTTCTGTCTACATGGTATCAGAGCCAACGATACCCTAATTCCCTAGAGAGAGCGTCTCGCATAAGCTGTAGCCTTCATCTCTATCGATGTTGACGTCATCCTCACTAGACTCCTTCGTTGCGTCCGTCCCTCCTCCGCCGTGGAAATCATCTCCACCGTGGAAGTCTTTCTCCTTCCCCATAGTAGAAATCATCTCGAAGTCTTTCTCCTTCTCCATCATGGAAATAATCTCCACCGTGGGAACCATCTCCATAGTGGTTGAAGTTATCTCCATCACTTTTCGAAATATCGTTCTCGGAGATCACCATCCTCTCCTATCAAAGGGTCTCATCTCCTTCCCCAAATCTTTCCATTGTCATAGTGGTAGATAGATCTACGCGTAGGAGGTTCTCTCACCAAGGAGATCCATCCAAGGTGTGATTTGTGGGGTAGAAGACCTAAAATTTCCAAGCCGGTCCGTGTCCATCATCAACACGATGTGTTGATTGAAGACGAGGTTACACCCCAACAGGGAACACATCGTGTCCATCCCTGACATGTTGAGTTGACGGGAGACAGAGCTACACCTCCGACAATGCACACGTCGTGTCCATTACCGACACACCGTGTTGTCAGCAGTCAGAGACCTATCCAGTTCTTTGTGCTCGTTGTGTACCTCTATGTAAACGCCGTGTAAGGCACCTACTCCCCAGTTTCATTCCCTTCATCATGTTAGAAAAGAAGGAAGTGCCCCTCCTTTTATGTGATCAGGTTATCTCCACTCGGAAGCTCAATGAGAAAAACTTCACTCAATAGAGCCAAATAGTTAAGATCTGGTTCAAGGGACAAGGAAAGTACAAGCATCTCACAGAGGGTCCTCCAACCGGTGCCACTCTAGAATGCCAATCTTCTCTCCATCCTATGGAATTCCATGGAACAACAAGTTGCTCATCTCACCAGTTACTTTGAGAAATGTAAAAATGTTTGGGATCATCTTAATCTCATGTACGAGTCAAACATCTCCGACACGTATGAGATGACTGTGGAGATGTACAATCTTCAACAAGATGACAAATCTCTGACTCAATACTTCGAGGAGGTAACTCACAAGACTAATGATTTCCATTCTCTTCTTTCGCTAACAACAAACCTCAAAGAACTCCAGAAGTAGAGAGATCAAATGGCTGTCATCAAATTCTTAGCTTATCGTCGACGTGAATACAAAGGAGTACACAACTAAATCCTCACTGAGTCTGAGCTTTCCAAATTGGAGGAAGCATATCAGCGTGTCTCCCGTGCTTTCTTTGAACATGCTCCACATTCTTCCTCGGATAAATTTACCATCGTCTCTACCATGAATGGTCACATCAACACTGGCCCTGCTATTCGCAGACGAGGACAAGGAGGTTATGGAGGCAGGTCTGCTATTGGAGGACGCGGACGACCAAAATGTTCTCATTGTGGCAAGATGAGGCATTACAAGGAAACCTACTATGAACTTCATGGGTATCCTCCCAAAACCACATCGGCAAATGTGGCATCAACTGACGACGCTTCAGGGGACACCAACCGTTAGATCCAGTGACAGATGAGTACAATTATTTCTGTTAGTACAAAGCTTCTTAACAAGCCTCGTCTTTAGTTTCTTCAATGACTTCCTTTGCACAACATCCTGGTGAACCTACTGCATGCATATCTCAATCTTCTAACAAAGGTTTGTCTTCTTGGGTACTAGATTTAGGTGCAATAGATCACATTACAAGTACAAACCATCTTATATCCAATCTATCCACCAACAAACACCTTTGCCACCTATCACCATTGCCAATGGATCCAAAGTTCCAGTACATGGTATTGGGATTATCAAACCTCTACCTACAATCACCTTGCTTCTGAGTTTCCGTTCTCTTCAAGCCTCAGTTATATTTAACCTTGATGATTGTGTGATACAGTTACTCCGCACACAGAAGGTGATTGGTGGCGGGTATGAACTTGCATGTCTCTACTATCTTAGCTTAGCGTTTAAGGCGTGTGTGGCAGCTATCCCTCTTCATATCCACAGTCGGCTTGGACACATGTCCCTAGACAAACTTCGGGTTCTCCACCCTCAACTATCTAGACTTAGTACACTGTAATGTGAGTCATATCAGTTAGGAAAGCATCATCGATCCACCTTCAAGTCTAGGGATCATATGAATGCTAAGTCAAGTTTTGAAATTATTCATTTTGATGATTGGGGTCCATGTCGAGTTCCGTCAAAACTTGGTCAAAAATATTTTCTCACTTTCATCGATGATTTCTCTAGTCACTTGGCTGTATTTAATGAAAGATTGTTTTGAAATTTTATCAGTAATAAAGAACTTTTATAATGAGATTGAAACCCAATTCTCTCGGCCTATTCATAATTTTCAAACGGATAATGCCAAAGAATATTTTGGTAATGCTTGGCTCAATTCTTCTCTTCCAAAGGGGTTATACACCAATCATCTTGTCCCCATACACCTCAACAAAATGGGGTAGCCGTGCGTAAAAACCGTCATATAGTCGAAACCACCCACACTCTTCTTTTGCATACGAGCATTCCGAAGGTATTCTAGGGTGATGCTGTCCTCACTACCACATATCTCATCAATTGCATGCCATCGTCCACCTTAAACAAATGTATCCCCTTTCAACTTTTACGTCATGGCCAACCCATTTATATTGTTCCTCCTAAAGTTTTTGGATGTGTCTGTTTTGTTCATAATGTTGGGATAGGTAATGACAAACTTAGTCCAAAGGCTTCCATGTGTGTCTTCCTTGGTTACTCCATGACTCAGAAGGGATATCTATGTTATGATCCTGTTGATCACCGCACAACTGATATCACCTTCTTTGAACACACTCCATACTTTGGAGATCTCCAGTCAGTGAGGGATCTTGAAGAAGCTCTCCCAAGTCCGGTTGTCTTTGAAATCTTATCACTTGAAACCCCTGTCCAGGGAGAGTGAGACTCCACCCGTGTCCCAAGGAGAGAAGCCCCCCATCACTCATGTGTACACACGTTGTGTGAAGGACAACAATCAAGATCAAGGATCAGACAACGCAAGTGTTAACCCTCCTTCAATCACCACTCAGTTTGGAGCTCCATGTAAAATCGATAGTTCCCTTGATCTACCAATTGCTATTCGGAAAGGAAAACGGTCATGCACTCTTCATCCCATTTCTAATTTGGTTTCATATGACTATTTATCTCCCTCATAGAAAGCCTTCTTATCATCTATAATCAATATTTCCATCCCTAGTTCTGTATCTGTTGCCATGAATCACCTAGGATGGCGCCGTGCTACGGAAGATGAGATGAACTCCAACAGACAAGGCTTTTGTTGGGTGCTGATGTGTTTACTCAGTCAAGTCGGACCTACTCCTGTTGTTGATCGTCTGAAGGCTTGTTTGGTAGCCAAGGGATACACTCAAGTATATGACGAGGACTATCTTGAGATCTTTTCTCCTGCTGCTAAAATGTCCTCTGTTCATTCTTTTATTTCTCTGGCGGCTCATTTTTCTTGATCCTTGCACCAACTTGATATCAAAAATGCTTTTCTCCATGGTAACATGTCTGAAGAAATCTATATGGAGCAACCTCCTGGGTTTGTTGCTTAGGGAGAGTCACACCTAGCTTGTCGTCTTCATAAATCTCTCTATGGTCTCAAGCAGTCCCCGGGGCTTGGTTCGGGAAATTTAGTCAAGCTCTACTTGAATTTGCTCTTCTACAGTCAGGTCTAGATTATTCAATCTCCCGTCAACGAGGATCTTCAGGCTGTGTTCTCCTTATTGTTTATGTTGATGATATTGCCAATACTGGAAATGATCAACATGGTATTATGCAGCTCAAACAGTTTCTTCAAAGTAATTTTCAAAGTAAAGATTTAGGCCTCCTAAAATATTTTCTGGATATTGAGGTTGCTAGATCTAATGATGGTATAGTCATCTCACAAAGAAAATACACTCTTGATCTACTTGAAGAGACTGATATGCTTGGAGCAAAGCCTGCAAATACTCCAATGGATCCCAAAGTCAAGCTGTACAAGGAGGGGGAGCCACTTGAAGAACAATGGAGATATAGAAGATTGGTTGGAAAATCAGATTATCTCACAATCACTCGTCTAGATATATCCTTTGCCAATAGTGAGTTTGTCAATTCATGGATAAACCTTGCAGTAGTCATATGGAGGCTGTTTATGGGATTCTTCGCTATCTCATGAAGAGTCCAGGCAAAGGTATATGGTACACAAATCATGGACATCTCAAACTGTAGGGCTTCTCAAATGCTGATTGGGCAGGATGTGTCATAGACTGCACATCAATTTCTGGATATTGTGTCTTTGTGGGGGTAATCTCGTGTCTCGGAAAAGCAAAAAGCAAACAATAGTAGCCCGATCTAGCGCTGAATCGGAACATAGAGCAATGGCTTATGCAACCAGTGATCTCCTATCACATGCTGATTGGGCAGGATGTGTCATTGATCGCATGTCAATTTTTGGATATTGTGTCTTTGTGGGAGGGGGCAATCTTATGTCCTGGAAAAGCAAAAAGCAAACAGTAGTAGCCCGATCTAGTGCTGAATTGGAATACAAAGCAATGGCTCATGCAACGAGTGATCCTATGGACCAAGAATATTCTAGAAGAATCGGGAATCCATCAGTCTGAAGCAATGGAACTCATGTGTGATAATTAAGCCGCTGTTCACATTGTCTCCAACCCGGTTTTTCACGAATGGACCAAACATATTGAGGTTGATTGTCCTTTCATCTTGGAAAAGGTACAAGATCACCAAATTGTACTAATTCCAGTCCGTTCAGAAGATCAAGTGGCTGATCTTTTCTCAAAATCCCTCAATGGATGCCGAGCAAAATTCCTATGTAACAAACTTGGTGCCTATGACATCTAAGCATCAGCTTGAGGGGGAGTGTTAGAATAATAAGTATTTATTTCCTTTGTTCATTATTCTTTATTTCCCTGTATATTTTGTGTATATGGGGCTAGGCCCACACTTTGTAAATGGGTATTGGCCAATGGCCACCACCCGTGTCCATATATATAGGTGTGCCTTGTCAATACAAAGGTATCCCAATCTGCACATTCCTTTTCCAGTCTACAATAGGATAGGGGGGGTCTCTTAGCCTCTTATTTACTCTTAATAGTATCTTAGTATTAAAATGGACGAAATCAGGTCACTTGCCCAAAATGACAGAGAGCAGTCACCATATGGAGTGGAGAGGCCGACTGATGTTTATTTAGTGGCAAGGAGTTAAGCTTTGACCAAACAACGAAATTGACGTGCCAAATTTTTGAAAATTTTGGATATGAAATTTCATTAGAAAATTTGAGAAAAAAACTCATAAAATCTGAAAAAATGTGGGAGACACCCCTTAGTTGATTGAATCCTAAATATAAGATATAACATGTTATTGCATAAGAATATGTGTACATTGCATGATCGAAATCTTGACCGAAACAATTTTGTATAATTTCACTCATACATGTAGGAACCCCACCCTATACTAACATATGATATGATTTCATAATTAGGAGTATTTATGCATATAGATCATCATGGTGAAATTTCATGACTTAATTCCTTGATTTGGTTTATGAAATTGTTAAAATTTGCGTCGAAATCTTGTGTCGATAGGAGCGGAAATATCGAAATTTTGATCGAAGTTTCTGTAAGTTTTTGTTTCTAACCATCGAAGATGGCATGGACATTTTAAACTATATGCTCAGGAGCACTCAGTCTAACACGAGTTAGCCACATAAAATCCTGGTAAGACTGAAATAGGTCTAAGATCAACCAACAATGAATTAGATATAGGGTGCCATCAAATCCTATAGGGAAGTTTGGAGTAAAACATCCAATTCTTGTTTTCATAACGATCTCTGATGGTGGGATGGTTGATCCACAATGAGAAACAAGCTCAACTCTTTTTACATTATTTGTGTTGTGTGAGCTTTTGTACCCCGAGTGGGTATATGCAAAGATATTTTGAATTTTCAAAGATCTAGGTCTTCAATGTTTTAGTTTCATTCAAGAGTATGCGAACACATTTGGCTTCCATGCTAATTTAGATGTTGATTGTAATGGTGGTTCCTTAAAATGTCTTATCAAGCATATTGATAGGTAGATGATAACGTTCGTTGGGGAGGGAAGGGGTGCTAATAAAAGTAAGCACTAGATTAGCTTAGAGTGAATAGCACGTCCTAAAGAGGAAGAAGGGAGGAGCTTCTATGGATCAAGGGTCAGAAAAATATTTTTCTCTTTAAAGACTGCTTGAAAAATTTTGAGGTGGGATTTGATCTGGGTGAGTTTTTACAGTAGAAGTATAAGATGGGGAGGGCCTCAAGAGCTTGGAATCATCCAATCTTTAGGGGAGTTCTACCTCCCAATGTGTTTAGTTTGGGAGGCACGACCTAGAGCCATACACTTCTCAAGTTGAATGGTGGAGGGAAGGGGATTTACCTTTTTGGTTTAGCTCGTGATGCGGGAGCAATGGTGGCACACTAAGGTGGAGAGAGGATAATTTGAGATGCTGACTTAGGGTGAAGGACTTCTATGGAGAATTTTGGTTGGGGGTGGTTTGGGATTGGGAGACATTGTGAGATTAGGTTGATAAGTATGATTGAGAAGATTAAAAATGCAAGGTGAGAGTGACTGTATGAGAAGATTGACTAGTGTAGGAACTGAAGGAGAATTGGAAATTTTTCTGCAGGCCTGTGATGAGAATCCTTTAGAAGAGTTGGGTCAACCTTCAACAACAATGAATAGCTTAGGAGTGCAATCTCCCAGTCAACTGAGGTAGTTGTATTCTCTTGGCAATTGTTGAGTAAGACACTTTGATGGAGAAACATCGCTCGTCTCTATATATGGCTGTTGTAGAGAGCCAGAGACAAGCTTGGCATAGAGGACCTAGACCATCTCGCTGTTAATGAAGAGGTCATAATCAATGTGTGCGCCATGGTGGAAGAAGTATTAGATGCCAGGAGGGCCAACAATTGATTTTCAACCAACTCAGAGCTTCATGGTCTTTGGGATGTAACAAACCGGGGAGGTCTCTGTTGTCTACTTTAGGGTTGCAATTAGCATGTTGGTAGATTTGGACTTATCATTGTAGGCAAGATTGAAGGGGTAGACTATGCTCTCTCCAAGAATGTTGGCGAATATTAAGAGAATGAGCATCACCGTTTCAACTTTCAAGTAGGCTTTCCCTGCGATAAGGACCTGGAAGACAATGATAGAAATAGTCCATGAGAGAGGCCTAACCTACCTCTTACATGCTTAATGTGAGGAAACAGAGAAGGGGGAGGTCACGACACAATCACAACGGGTGGTGTTATCAGAAATGAGAGGAATGAGCTAGTTTGTGACACTAGTGACTAAGTCACATGTGCTTGTGAGTCAACCTCCACCAGCCTAGAAGAGTGGCCCAATGACCTCTTTTCAAGAGCATATGCAATAACATCCATACAAGCCTCCTCTCTATAAAAAGTAGAGAATAGGCCAATGTGGTTTTTGTACAACCTTTGGATGGTAGTTTTAGCATATTGGTGCATCACCACACTATACAACAATTTCTATCAATGGTCGTCAATGACTCTCATCTTTGCTTTGCTATTACATCTTTGTATTGTCTGTTCCATTACTTGCACTTTCTATTATCTTATTGTTGTAATCACATAAATTTCCTATAACCATGTAGCTTACTCATAGTTATAGGTAGACAAAAGACATGCAATCGATGGTTGCGAAAGATAAACAAGAACTTTCCAGAACTAGTATAATGAAAGGTATGTGATGTATGTGCGGAGAGGGTACCAAGTAAAGTATATGTGATATATGGGAGTATATGCAATTTTTGATTTTTAAATAAATATAATATATGTTTCTATATAAATATATGTCGGTTGTTTATATTTTATATTTAAACTTACATAAGAAAATCTGCAATTGGGGTTTTTCTATTTTTTTTAAACTCAATTATAATTGAGGATTATTTCTAAGTTTAAAAAACCAAATTTGTTATTAAGGATAGAGACCCAAGCCCACTCGCTACTCTCTTGCTTTGCTTTTGTAGGCTTCCACCACACCAGTAGTTCCAGCTGCAGTGATTGCCAGCTTGAGCAGCAACAAAAGCCACTTCTACCGCTGTCCACACACTTCTCATCCTCCATTCCAGTCCTCTGCTTTTATTCATCCTCAATCACTCACCCCCCCGTGTTGGCTTAGAGAAATAAATCTGAGTAATCCTTGTGAAATTTCTGGGGTTGGGGGGTGGGACATCCCCCCCCCCCCCCCCCCCCCCAGGATCATTCAAAGCAAATTGCAGGAGATAAAATAATTCCTTTCTAATTAGGGGAAAAGGTGCCCGTTGTTGCCGGTTACACCGTGTTGGCTTAGAGAAACAAATCTGAGTAATCCTTGTGAAATTTCTGGGGTTGGGGGGTGGGACATCCCCGCCCCCCCCCCCCCCCCCCCGGCACAATGAGTGGCTAGTATTCAAATGAGGGTGGACACATTAGATTTTGTTGGGATATACTATGGTGAACACATGTAATTTTTGTTTTTTTGGTGTTGAACCTCTCATAGGTAGGGCCACATTGGACCCACTCCAACATGAGTTAACTCCAAGACCAAACACATGGTGGCATCACCCCCGTGGTACGCCCAATAGTTTAAAATGTTTTCGCAAGGCTAGCCCCTGGCTGGTAGTCCTGCCATGAGTTTTTACCCTTAAATTCATCCGCGAGAGGATTCGAATCCATGATCTCTTGTTTAACAGAATACACTGTTTACTAGTTGAGCCAACCTTGGCTTGCTATAGAAAGTGGTAAAACGTGAAACTTGAGGCATAATGAGTTCCGACTATCTCTATGAGGGTGGGCATTTCAGAGTTTGTTGAAAATGCAATGGTGAACATATATGTCGTTGTTTGTCTGTTGTAAGAGACTGTTCAACAAGGGATTTTGCAACATGTTGTGGTCTTGTCCAGTTGGGAAGTGCGAACAAGACAAATGGATTCCCTTTGTTTCCTTTAATTGTATGTTTATATTTTAAAGTTACCTAATTCCCCTTCTTGTTGTATATCTTTTGTCCCCATTATTTCCTTTCACCATAATGAGTTCCTACTATCTCTATGAGGGTGGGCATTTCAGAGTTTGTTGGAAATGCAATGGTGAAGATATATGTCATTGGTCTTTTGTAAGAGATTGTTCAACCATGGCTTTTGCAACATGTTGTGGTCTTGTCCTGTTGGGAAGTGCGTTCAAGACAAATGGATTTCCTTTGTTTCCTTTAATTGTATGTTTATATTTTAAAGTTACCTAATTCCCCTTCTTGTTGTATATCTTTTCTCCCCATTCTTTCCTTTCACCATAAGAAAGAAGGGCTTTGTGTATGTGTTTGGGGGTGGGGTGTGTATTTAGTGAGTTGTCACCCACAGTGGCATCTTGGCAATTCTCCACTCCCCCCTCTTTGCTATTTGTCCCCACCTTTGTCTCGGTTTGTGCTTGTATCTTTCTTTTACTCCGCCGTAACGATTATAACAATAACAAACTTGATTGCGACTGAGGTGTGAAGGTGGTTGGGCCAGGGGGGATAAGATAAAGTTGATCTGGCATCTACGACCCAACATGAGGCATGGCATGGTGAGGTGGTCAACAAACTAGTTATCAACTGTAAACACCACTTCCTCATTCTCTCTGCCGTCCCTTCCCTTCACATCTCCGCTAGTCAACAAACTTCAATTGATTTTCTCTAACCATTATTCATTGTCTTTTCCTCACCACAACCACCGTTTTCAAATACAACAGGCACTCACCTAATCTTTCCCATTAAGCAATTTTTAGTATTGTTTCATTAATAAATAGATGATGCCTCTCAAACATATAAATGTCTTGCCTAGAGGTGGAGAGGTCATCCATCGTCTTGTAACAAAAACATATGAATTGGCTTTTGAAATTGATCTCACATCCCTCCCATCTTTAACCCAGCGAAAGGCTATGGATAACTATTTCATCTGATCCATTCCTCTTCAGTCCTCACATATCACTTTTGCTTATTTCAAAAACACATAGTGGCGATGATCCCCATCAAGATGACCATTCTGTTGGCAACTACCTGCACTCTCTTCACTTCTGCTGACAATGATCAGGAACGTGCTATTTGAGGGAAAATTCTCCTAACACAGTGAGCACGGAGCCAACATAAAGGAACGATGCTCTCTTATCTCGCACCAGCATTTCTCAAACTTCACAGACGGTGGATGGTTGCAGAATGATTTTGTTGTAATGCTGATTGACCTCTGGAATCCAGATGAGGATCCGTGCTGGTACCATGATGGTGGTAAGCGGTGAAGGGCAGGTGTCCAATGAGCTGAGCCATGTGGGTTTGTCGAGGACAACCAAAACGGTATAGATCACAGCACGGAGTGGCAGTAGAAGAGTGGGGAATGGACAAGAAGTAGTCGATGTTGAACTCTGGTATCTAGGCTTCAGCAATCATGGTCAATACCGTAGTGATGGTGGAAAGCTAATGCGACATGAGGTCATGGAAGGTGGAGTGGAGTGGCTGTAGAATCGTTGTAGTTCTGGAAACACTAGACAAGTAGTAGTAGGCAACATTCACTTGTGAAACCTAGCGGGCGACCAACATAGGTATCGTGGCAATGATAGAAAGCGCATGCCATGTGGGTACAATGAAGGCCAAAGGGAGCGTGGTGGGAGTGGAGAAGCTGGAGACCGCAAACGATTGGAAACAGACGGTGTCCTCTGGTAACCAGGTGGCTTCCTCAACAACGCTGGCAAAAGCTTTAGGATATGCGATCAAACAGTCATTCTTGGGTCCAAATTTGCATCAACATTGGATATACAAAACAACAATGACAATATGACATGCTCTGCATTGTTTCTTTCCATTATTCGGATTTAGAAGCCATGGGTAGGCACCCACCATTCATTACTAGGTAGAGAGGATTGAAAAAATCTCTCCGCATGCTCTATTTCGTTTGTATTGCATCCCCTCCCCTTGGCGTCAGCCATCCGTTCAGCTTCAGACTTGTTCTATCAGAAAACCATTTGTTGTCCAGAAAACTAATTCTGGCTATTCTGAGGCCAACTAGCATTACACCAAAGATATGCTGTTCTCTTCATGGCTATATGTCGCTCATTTGCACCAAAGACATGCTGTTCTCTTCATTGCTATATGCCGCTCATTTGCATCAAAGACATGCTGTTCTCTTCATTGCTATATGCCGCTCATTCACACATTGCTTTATTGCACATGGATCCCCGATGTCGATCAATAACACTGCTGCCCATGTCGGACAAAAATCAGTTTCGTTACAAAAACTTAATCAGTTTCTATTAGCTGCTTATGAACCTGCATGATGATGAAAAGCCTCATGTATAGGCACCTCTTGAGTGGTTGCTTCTTGTGTCGTCCTCTCAGTAATAAACTTTTATCCTCCATTGCGTAAAGAGATTTTGGAGCATGCTAGTGTTTCCAAATAATGTGGTTGTACCAGCTTGCATTTACCAAAGTGTACGTACTCTTCTGTTTGTAAATAACTTCCCAAAGTTTATTACACTAAGAAAGGCCGGGATTATATTAAAAAGTTTCCTTTTTGCTATACTAACAATGAGCTGAACATTATTCTCTTATTATAATCAACCACACCGGTCCAATTTCAATATTTAGTTCTTTTCAACACCAACACAAACACCATCCTTGTAGCAATTTCTTATGGATACCTACTTTTTGAGGGGTTCTGGATACCTACTAATATTGCATGGTATAATGCAAATTTCTTGGTTGCATTATTGTATAAATTGTTGCCTACTATAAGCACGGTATTTAACTTCTAGATAAAATAGTTGTGAGACTATCCACTACACCCCTTGAAAGAGCAACAAAGGACAATAACCTATCGAGCCATTGAAACATCTATACTACTATGAAAGAGAGTTTGTTTGTCAAATTATAATAATGCCATTTTCTTTTTTCTCCTAAAAGTTTAAACCAATGGGGATGCTTTGATTTGAAATTGGTGCATTCTCCTCAAATCTCTCTGTTAGAAATGACGGAGGAAGAAGATGAGAACACCAATTACATGTTGACTGCTAGGTGCAGCAAACGTGAGTAGGGTTTGAGCCTACACACTTGTATTTATATATTAGGGTAGAATACATGAGATACAAGAAGAGAAAACACATAAAAATAACATTTTATAACAAAAATAGGTCAGCCGCCGGTTTACTGTTCCGCCGCTGTGCCGGTGTCGATACCATCGACTTGTGTCGATGGTATCGACGGAGTATTTTCTTTGCGCCTGAACCAATCTCGATACTATCGACATGTGTGTCGATAGTATCGACCAAGATGCCGCTTGCTCCAATATGAACCTGAACAGATCTCGATACTATCGACAGAGTGTCGATAGTATCGACCGAGATGCAGGTTGCTTCACACTCCCCCTCAAGCTGGAGTGTACACATTGTGAATGCCCAGCTTGCCACATAAATTTTGGAACACTGCTGGACCCAATGGCTTTGTTAAGATATCAGCTAATTGATCCTCAGACTTGACATATGGTGTCACAATATTGCCATTCTTTATCTGATCTCTGATGAAGTGACAGTCAACTTCTATATGCTTTGTACGCTCATGAAAGACAGGATTCCTGGCAATATGTATAGCAGATTGATTGTCACACTTGAGTATCATGGGAGATTGGATCGAAATCTTCAACTCAGATAGGATAGATTTGACCCATTGTAATTCACAGCATGCATGTGCCATAGCACGGTACTCAGCTTCAGTACTAGATCGCGCTACCACATGTTGTTTCTTGCTTTTCCAAGTGATCAAATGGTCACCAAGAAAGGTGCAGTAGCCAGAAGTAGATCTTCTATCAATTTAATTTCCAGCCCAATCTGCATCTGCATAACCTGTAAGAGCCAAAGGTGATGAGGAACTCTTTGGTTTATAGTAAGTGATCCCCTTCCCAGGAGCACTTTTCAGATATCTCAGAATCCGACACACTGCTGACCAATGTGACTGTCGTGGTGTGCACATATGTTGACTCACCACTCCTACAACGAAGGAAATATCGGGCCTTGTAACAGTTAGATAAATTAACTTCCCAACTATTTTCCTGTAGTGTCCCGGATCTGAATACTCAGTGTCATCATCCATCTCCTTGGTGTGATAATCCATAGGAGTGGATACTGGCTTAGAGTCAGTCATGCCTGTTTCCTGTAGCAAGTCAAGCACATACTTCCGCTGAGATAGATTTATACCTGCATGGGATCTAAGAACTTCAATTCCTAGAAAATATCTCAGTTTCCCCAGATCTTTCGTGTGAAAGTGTTTTTGTAATCCTTCCTTCACACGTGATATGCCTGTAGAATCGCTGTCGGTAATCACAATATCATCAACATAGACAGCAATAATGATAGATCCACAAGAAGAGTTTGAATAAAATAGAGAGTGATCAGTCATGGAACGAGAGAAACCCATCTGTATAACAACATCACTGAACTTGTCAAACCAAGCTCTAGGAGATTGCTTTAGCCCATATATGGCTTTCTTCAGTTTGCACACTTTCTGACACTCCCCCTGAGCAACAAAACCATGTGGTTGCTCCATATACACCTTCTCTTGGAGATCTCCATGAAGAAAGGCATTCTTGACATCCAGCTGAAAAAGAGGCCAGTCAAAGATATTAGCAAGAGATATAAGAATCCGCACAGAATTCAAACGAGCAACTGGAGAAAATGTCTCAAAGAAATCTACTCCATATGTCTGTGTGTATCCTTTTGCAACTAATCTGGCCTTCATCCTTTCAACAGATCCATCAGGGTTGTGTTTGACTGTGAAAACCCATCTGCAGCCCACAATTTTCTTCCCTACAGGTAAGTCAACTAGATCCCATGTGCCATTGTCCAATAGAGCAGAAATTTCCAGTTGCATTTCCCGTTTCCAACCACTGTCCTTCATAGCATCTAAATGATTTCGTGGTATCTGAACTGAGTCCATCCCAACAGCAAAAGCACGGGCCTGTGTAGATAAGTGGGACAAACAACATACATTTGATATGGGATGTCTAATAGTACATGACCGAATACCTTTCCGGACAGCAATAGGAACATCAAGGTCAGATGCTGCTGCAGGAGTCTCTTGAGTAGAGGACGATGGAGGAAGCTCAGAGACTGGTGCCGCTACGTCTTCTGGATTCTGTCTACCTCGCCTGCTATAAACATGTGGATATGGCTGAATGACATTCTCATCGTCATGCTGCTCTTCCTGAATGACAGTGTAGTCAGGAATAATAGGTGGCACTCGCTCACTCTGAATAGGAGGTGGCACTCGCTCACTCTGAATAGGAGGTGGTACTCTCTCACTCAGTTGCTCCCCCTTGCTCATAGAATTAGCAAAATATGGAGTGGTTTCATGGAAGGTGACATCCTTAGAAACAAACATACGACGCAAGCTAGGACAATAACACTTGTAACCCTTACTCGTATTGGAGTAACCAAGGAACAAGGTTTTGATAGACCTAGGTGAAAATTTGTCGTTTTTAGGATCAAAATTATGAACGAAGGATGTACAACCAAACACTCGAAGAGGAACATGAAAGGGTTGATCCATAGGGCGTAAGACAGAGAAGGGAGTGCGTCCTTGCAAGACAGAGGAAGGTTGTCTGTTAATAAAAAAACAGGCGGTGAGAAGGGCTTCAGACCAGAACCGTTTAGGCACATTCGATTCAAACATGAGGGATCTAGTAATATCTAAAAGATGACGATTCTTTCTCTCAGCAACCCCATTCTGCATAGGGGTATGAGGACAAGAAGTATGATGAATCATTCCAACCGTACTGCAAAATTCAATCATTGCCTTTTGAACATATTCGAGAGCATTATCAGATTGAAAAGTCTTGATATTGCAATTAAATTGAACTTGAATTTCTTTATAAAAATGTTTAATGATGGGAAGCACAGACTCACGACTTTTCAACAAATAAATCCAAGTCATGCGAGAGTAATCATCTACAAAGGAAATAAAATAGCTAAAACCATTATAACTTTGGTTTTTAACAGGACCCCACACATCACTATGGACTAACTCAAACGGGCTAGAAGCTCGATTATTGACACGACTAGGATATGACAATCTATGATGTTTGCCCAACTGACACGATTGACACTCTAAAGAAGATAAATAGGCCAGATATGGTTCCAACTTCTTCAGGCTTTCTAAGGATGGATGTCCATATCTGCAATGCCACAGCAAGGGGGAACCACTCATCATGACAGCTGAAACTGGAGCAGGAGGTGGATGGCGAGGTAGACAATCACCAGGGAAGAGGTAGAGATCACCTTTCCTAGGCCCCCCACCAATCATCTTCATACTCTTGAGATCCTGTAAAACAAAACAAGATGGCCCGAATGTTACTGTGCATTGTACAATGTCAATTAGCTTGGCAACAGAAAGTAAATTAAATGGAAATTCAGGCACAAAGTGAACAGAATTTAAATCAATATCTGGTGTAAGAGACACAGATCCACTCGCTAACACCTTCCTCACTGAACCATCTGCCAAGGTAACAGACGAGTGAGGGATATATGAGTCAAGAGAGTGGAGCAATCTTCTCATACCAGTCATGTGCTGGGATGCGCCAGAATCAACCACCCAAGAATTTGAAGATCCGGAAGCTATAAGTGATGTAGACTGATTACCCGCAGTGGATGCAAGGTTGGCTACCGAAGAAGAAGATGATGTTCCCATGTTCCAGTGCTGAGTTGCCAGAATAAATTTGTCGTATTCCTCCTGAGTAAGAGTAATGCCAGGAGCACTAAAACCCACAGCTGGATATTCCGTAGTGGCACAGTTTGCAGCTCCAACAGGTGGGGCAGACGGTCTCCCATGTTTCTTCCAGCATTTATCTACAGTGTGCCCAGGTTTGTCACAGAATGTGCATCGAGGACGAGTCCCACGTCCTCTGCCTATACCAGGTCTATCAGATGTCGCAGGTCGTCCTCCTTTTACTGCCGCTGCAACAGAAGCATGAGAATTCCCAGAAGGAGCAATAGACATAGAATCAGTAGACTCAAAGGTGGACTGCTGAATCCTAGAATAAGCTTCTGCAAGACTAGGTAATTTATCTGAAGCAAGGATCACACTTCTGGCTGAACTGAAGGAGGAACTGAGACCAGATAGAAATTTAGCAGTGACTAAGTCATCCCTATCTTTAATCTGCTCAGCAACTGTCACAGGGTGATAGTAACTCAGTTCTTGAGAAATCGCCTGAATCACACCAAAATATTCTTCAAGTGACTTATCACCCCGTCTTTCAGCAAAAAGTCGGTCATAAATCATGAATTGGCGAAGAGCATTCTTTTGTTGCGCATAGTGTTGTTTTACAGCATCCCGTATCTCCTTAGCTGTAGAGTAAAACATGAACCTAGATGCAATTGTAGGTTCCATGCTGCCCCATAACCAAGTTTTCACTAGACTGTCAAGACGTTTCCACTCGGCATAGTCTTTGTCAGTTATAGCTAGGGGTGCAAAATCTACGAACTTTGCCCTGTCTCGGGATTCCAAGACAGTATGAACGACATTCATCCATAGCAGAAAATTCTTCCCGTTGAGTTTGATGGGAATAGGCGAGACCTCACTATAATAGATAGACGACTTATTCTCCATAATGCAACGAGGATAAGTGACGGAGTGATACACGTCACAGAGAAGGCTGAAGTGACGGAGAGATACACGTCACAACTGAAACAAGATAGAGGATGCGTTACTGACGCATCAACAGCCTTCAAGAGAGAGGTTCCTAATCACACATGAAGGAGATGTGATTAGGAAGACACTTTGGGAGAGACGAGACCTCCGGTTTGGGCTTTAGATGGCCGTTTGATCAACCGGAGATCTTCAAACCGGAGAACAGCAGCTCTACCGGTTCCTTGTCCTGCCGCCCGACGACGGTTAGAAGTTGCTGTTGCGGCGCCTTGTGGAGAGAAGGTATGGCGGCGCCCTGTGGAGAAGAAGGATCGGCGGCGCTTGGAGTTGAGGCGATGGACCGGTCGAAGTTACTGCTCTGATACCATGGTAGAAATGACGGAGGAAGAAGATGAGAACACCAATTACATGTTGACTGCTAGGTGCAGCAAACGTGAGTAGGGTTTGAGCCTACACACTTGTATTTATATATTAGGGTAGAATACATGAGATACAAGAAGAGAAAACACATAAAAATAACATTTTATAACAAAAATAGGTCAGCCGCCGGTTTACTGTTCCGCCGCTGTGCCGGTGTCGATACCATCGACTTGTGTCGATGGTATCGACGGAGTATTTTCTTTGCGCCTGAACCAATCTCGATACTATCGACATGTGTGTCGATAGTATCGACCAAGATGCCGCTTGCTCCAATATGAACCTGAACAGATCTCGATACTATCGACAGAGTGTCGATAGTATCGACCGAGATGCAGGTTGCTTCACACTCTCTATTCTCATATTTTTAGCTTTCATATTTTGTTTTTCCATTACTCATTTAGTTGCAAAAGCCAACTTACCCCCTCTCTCATGTCCCTTAAAACATGGAATGTGGAATGATGGGAGTCTTAAGTCTAACAAACAAGTTACAATTTACGTCTCTCTCATTTCTCTCTATTCTCTCTATTTTTATCTCACTTTTATTTTAAATCCAAATAGAAACCCTTGCCCCTTCAATTCTATTTGTCAGAACCGAACCAGTGAGGCTTCCAGTTCTCGGTTCAATGGTTCAATCAGTGGTTGAACCGGTTTGACCGATGGCGTCAATATGACACCATATATTATTTTTTTAACTTTATAATGTATGAAAGGTCAGGGAAAAAGTAAGTAAATCTAGGAGAATATCAAACATTAGTATGGAAACGACAATAATTCAATTGGGAAGTGCATTTCCTATGTCAACTTATCAAGTAATCAAATAAACTTTCATTAACATGAGGTGACACCACAGTAGAATTGGCATGGATATTGAAAACCTATTGGAAAATTAATATAGACAGTAGCACTAGGCTTTTTGTATAGTCACTGACCTGGCTGGAGGGTAGGAGTATGCTAAAGAGTGAGAAACAGTAGGTAGAATTTTAGCTATATGAAAACATTACTAGGGGAATAGATGAAGAAGAAGAGAGACTCAGGAGCAATCACAAGAGGATCAATACAACAAAAAAAGGCAGCAACAAGTAGCAACAACAACAGAAGCAAATGCTAGCAGCAAACTATTAAAATGACAGGAAAAGGAGGATAAGGAGGAAGATAAGGAAGAGAAGAAATAGGGGAAAAGCGAGGAGGGTAGCATGTACATGCTGCAATAACAAAAATTAGCAAAAACTGCAGCAAATCACTGGTCAGTCAGACTCGGAAACCGGACCAGTTCACCGATTCGACCAGTCGGTAGACTGGTTCTTGACCGGTTCAAAGGGATTTCCAGGTTTGGGGACAAACTGAACCGGTATAGGCACCGGTTCCTGATTCAACCGCTTGAACCGGTCGGGCCGGTTCGGTTCTGAGAACCATGTCATTCACCCTACAATTATGGTTAG
This sequence comes from Alisma plantago-aquatica, assembly GCA_963693085.1. NCBI lineage: Eukaryota > Viridiplantae > Streptophyta > Magnoliopsida > Alismatales > Alismataceae > Alisma > Alisma plantago-aquatica. Next base: position 743,161,503 of record OY856413.1, read on the forward strand.
TTCACCACACTACTCCTATTAGCGCAGTTGCACACCCTCTCTCACTTGGTGATCTCCCTTTTCTTCCTCCCATATTTATAACCTTCAAATTGAAATATGTTTCTTAAATCATTCTCCTCGATAATCTATCAAAACAATAGCTACAAATATATGTTCTTCTCCAGTTAATATTCTCTCCTTGCAATTCCCAATCTCATTCTCTCACTTCTCTCCTACTAAACCATGTCCCAATAAACCATACAGTAAACAATCACAATGACAAATGATCCACCTCCCCTTAAATTACTTTCTCCTCTATTTTATCTCTCCTAATTATATTTTCCTACAGCCACTTTTTTAATTCAATATCCTAAGTTTTTTGGTGTCGAGGAAATTCTGCTGGACAAGGCCACATTCATGGTTTAAAATTTCAATTTTGATGCCGTTTCCGATGGCTCAGAAACAGAAATTTACAGAAATTTCGATGGAAATTTCGACATTTTACGCTTATTTCGACACAAGATTTTGACGAGATTTCGACGACCAATTAAAGGAATTAAGTCACGAAATTTTACCATGATGATGTACATACATAAATACACCTATTTATACAATAACATCATATATTGATCTTGGTGGGGGGGGGGGGTCTTACATGTGTGAAAAGATCGAAAACTGTTTCGAACAGGATTTCGATGACTTTTTAATATAATGAAGGGATTAGTTTATAGGTCATCACGTTAATAATCAATTTCAGTTGATACTTTCTAGCTTACACTATGGATCATCAAAGAGAAAAAATGCTAAAAGTATTCTCAATCTAGGCCTGAAATTATTCATAAAATTGGAACAAATTACTAAAATTTGTTGTTACTAATAGTCTAATTATAGAATATATCAATTGAATACATTTAACTATATATTATTCCCAATAGTAGTTGAAATTTAATGTATGCAACGAAACATTATACACAACAATTCTAAATTGGTTTAGTTTTCTTCATTTTAAAGGTCTAAATTACATATAATTAATACTCAAAGTATTACATAGTTGTAAATTATTGTTACAAAATTAATCTCTAATATAAGATATTTATTTATAAATTTAACATTTATTAAGTGTTACATAATATATATGAATATAACGTTACAAAAACTTCAAAAAAAACTCATTTGAAAACTATTTTATCCATTGTTATGACAAATAGGATATGTATATATATATATATATATATATATATATATATATATATATATGTATATATATATATATATATATATATATATATAAAGTTAGATTTGCATAATCATTGTAGTTATGTGTAATTTATAGCATAATTTCATAAATCATCAAGTTTAAGTTGTAGACTATTACTTGTAACTTGCAATTCGGAGTAATCTTTTGATCAAATTGGGGTTAAAGTGCAAGAAATAGAAGTAGATGGGAAGGAGAGAGTAAACTTACCTTAGATCTGAAGAACAAAGCCTTTCAGAGCAAGAGAATGCAAAAAAATCACCAAAGAAGTAACCCTCCAAGTACAACAGACTTTGGGCCGTTGATTTTCGAAATTGTAAACCAATTTCGGTTGTGTTTCGCGAAATGCATGCCCAAACTGGCCTTTTTTTCAACAAAATTGTTGTATTTTGTCGAAATTTCGCCCCCCTTTGCGAAATTTCTATCGAAATTTTGAAATTTTACTTCATTATTCTAGACCGTTGCATTTCTATGTCTGATTCCCGTCGAAAACGAAATTTCGAGAGGAATTTTGAGATTTTGACCGAAATTTTGAACCATGGCCACATTGGACCCACCGTAGTAGAGTAAACACCGAGACCAAACACGCAGTGACAAGTCACCCCACTCCACTCCTAATAGCTTGAATTGCCATAGCAAGAATAGCCTTTGGTCAGTGCACTTGCCAGAAGGGATTTTCCTTGAAATTTATACTCGAGGATCAATATCCAAAGTTACACAACAACAAAATTACATTGCATTTAAACCAGTGCTAAAATAAATTTGTTGAATTATTTCTAAAATTACTTCTTGGTTTTAACAACAATAAATTTAATGTGTTCCATATGCACAAGATAAAATTGGTACTCTTGGATTTTCAACTGATTCCCGACTTTTATACATACATTTGAATAATGTTACTTGTTCATTTAGTTCTTAGACGCCATTATGGACTATTGGTCATAGATTCTATGGCCAGGTCTTCAATAAATTATAGTAGTGACTTGAAATATCTTTAGTGTGACTTGAGATTTAATAGGAAATAAAGTTTTACAGGTTGAAGAGTATATAATTCTTAAATATCTAAGATTTTTTATTTTTTTGTTGTAAGGAATAATTATAGATACTTAAAATTATTCATGAAGAATAGTTTTGTAAAACAATTCTTCTATTAAGATTGACTTGATGGGAACTTCTGGAAAATGGATATAATAACAGGTGTAAATGAACGTGTAGTTCTACGCTTATTGCCTTTTTAATCGTGCGTAGCTATATATGTTACTGATATATCACTCGATATGGACATCATATATGTTAAGAAATTTTGAATATTCTATGCAAAAAAAAGAAATTATCAATGCCCATAGGATTTTGTTTTAGATAATTTGCTCAACTCACTTGAAACTTTTATAGATTTCTTTTCTAGTTAAATATCTCAATGTACATAAGCCAAAATCATTTTCTATAGCTGCTTGGAGCTTTTAGTTGATAATTTCCCTCAAGTAAGCAAGGGAATTTGATTATTTAAAGTTACACTGAAAAGTTAAATTTTAATTATATTTATATTAATTAAATATAAATGATGATTTGTTTCACTTTAAAGACAGTGAGAATGTATTTGATGTTTTGGAGAGCATACTGACAGATTCAGTTTGACACTTAACGAGTTTGTTTGTGTAGGGGGGAGGGGAGGGATGTTTGGTTTGGGATAGGAGATGACATCAGAGGACCACTATATCTGTTAAAAAAAAGCTTAACATGGTATTTAACTTGAAAAATGTTTTGTATCAAAAATTATAAGTGAGGAAAAATTGTGGAAAATCATGAGAAGTCATGAATGACCAGAAAAAATTCCCTTTGTCTATTGGAAGAAAATTCTGCTGACTGAAAAACCACAAAAAGCTGCAACCTTTTTGTAAAGGTTACCGATTCTTCTTACTAGGTCTGTGAGAGCCCTGCAATCGTATGGCTTATTCTTTTTCAATTTGTCCCTTTTTGGATAGTTGTTCCTCTAAATAATGGTATGCTATATGTTTATTGGCTCACGCTGTAGGTGGTCTATGATGTTACTGACCAAGAAAGTTTCAATAATGTCAAGCAATGGCTGAATGAAATTGACCGTTATGCAAGTGAAAACGTGAACAAGCTTTTGGTGGGAAACAAATGCGACCTGGCTGCTGGTAGAGTTGTATCTTATGAATCCGGCAAGGTATTCAGAACAAGATGCTTTTCTTGCTATTCTTGCTCTTATATCTTCCAACAAATTCTATTGCAGTTGTGCATGCCTTGCCAGCGCATCCTGTTGTTGGTGCGCTTTGCTAATTGACACCTCCCTTTGTATTGCTACTTTTGAAGGCTTTGGCGGACGAGATAGGGATCCCATTCCTGGAGACTAGCGCCAAGGATAGCACTAACGTTGAACAGGCATTTTTAACAATGACAGGAGAGATAAAGAGCAGGTATTATTCTAGTTTGCCATAAGCTTATAGCTCTGCATGAGACCAAATCCAACGTGCTTACATAACATTTAAATTCTTCTAGGATGGCTAATCAGCCTGCAACTGACGGCGGCAAACCTGCAACGGTTCAAGTCAAAGGGCAGCCAGTAGAACAGAAGAACAGTTGTTGCTCGTAGCTACTTAATTATCAGGCCTGGGGTGACTGTGGGTGGTGGTTTTTGGGGAATGATTGTACTGTGTACAGAAGCCATGATACCTCTAGCTATTGTCATGTTAACCTAAATTTACCCTTCTGGATTAAATGTACCAGCAACCCAGTTATAGATAATGACCATGAAATTCCAGTTTCAGTAAAATTAAAATTGACGCAAATGATTGTACTTTGTACATAACACATGATTTTATATCGATTATTGTGTTACTTTAAATGTACTCTTCTGGAGTAGATGTACTTCCAACTCGGTTAGTGATACTGATCATGCTTTACTATTCACTTGGTAGTATACGTCATTTCAATTAACTGTTGGAAAATTTTCATTTATGAAATTTGTTTTGACTTCCTTTTGCATCTATGTAGTATGTTTAATAATTTATACATTTCATAATTAATTATGTTATTAAAAAACTATTTAAATACATCAAACTCATACTTAATGTTTTTTTGGGTGATATAAGGGGATTGAGATACAGAAGTTAATGAGTTTTCAGTGGGGATGATCCTTCTTAGCTTTAAAGGAAACGTTAGGATACATAATTAGATAATACCTATATTAAACTAGCTAACAACAAAATCTTGATAATGAAACTGACAGAGAATTGATTTTATCAATACGTCTCCAATTGGAACTCAAATCTCAAAATTGCAAAGCAAAAGATACTATCAATAGCAGAACACGAAGTTTATATAAACCAAAGTCTTAGATATGTTTGGGTGTTCGACTAGCTCGACCGGAGACAGATCCTACAATTTTGACCCACACGACGCATCTTAAGCTTGTCAAACCAACAGAACACTATGTGACATCGTGGATGAACTAACTGACACCAAGATATTAAATTTTAACCAGAATACGTCAGAAGACGGAAGTCATGTTTATCAACATACCATGCAGGTTGTACAGAGAGTCATATACAAAATTGTACATCATGATTCGCAATCTAATCCAGTTTCACAAGTACAAGCATGAGGAACGATAAAAAGAGGATAATACATCATATATCAATGGCTATCTACCAAACACTCAGGAAAATGAGAATGCAAAGACACTTTAGAATGGTCTAAGTGCGACTTCATTAAGTCTTTATAGTCTCAGACGTTTTGTATTCATTAGATTACAAAATGTGTGGACAACTATGTGAGACTTTTATGGAGCCCCATCAAGTAGAAGACTCCTATTTAAAATAGATAACATGTGTTGATAGTATATAGAGCATTAAAGTAATCTGGATATGTATTAATAATTAATGACTTAGTGACTTGCCAAGATGCAATGTATCCTATCAAATGATACAAATGACATCTTATTCTACAAAGACAGTCAATTAATTATAATGATCGTCTTGAAAAAGTAAGGATGCAACCACTTATAGTGTTTAGAAGGCTACTTATAGATGTCCTACAAGAAATCACAATTATTGATGATCTATATATCATATTTAGATGCATCACATTTTTAGTTTTCTTTGCACAATTTGGAATGTAATTCCAAAATGATTTTTTGGGATGTTGTACCCCTTAGACCACCTAAAAATTCAATTTCACTAAGCACTTGATGCAAGTATAAAAAGTAGGGGCTCCTACGACTCATAAACATGAGGCCTGTCCTGAGTACTCATGTTACAACACCTCATCATATGCCATAGGCAGGATTGTCATATAACTACATGTCACATCTATATCATTTCAAACATAATGGCAGGACTATCACATAGTAACAGGAGACACGATGTCTACCACTCTTATATATAATGTGTGATATTAGGAAATTGGGGAGACCATACCTCTTGTGAATTCTTGATATGTATGCTCTACAATATGTGACTCATAATTCATTCTCAGGATCCTTGAATTTGCACAAAGATACTGTAATAACCTCAAATTTTGGTAAAATTGAATAATATAATTGGACTATTAGTATTGTTGGTGGAATAATAATTTTAATCACATTTGTGGCATGTGTGCTTGTAGCACAAGGAAATATATAAAAATGGATTTGTATACTGGTTAATGATAATGGCTTTTTGTTGTCAAATCCAAGTCATAATAAAAGTCAAGATTTCCATATAAGGGAAAATAAGGAGAATATGTTTAATTGTTTTCCAAACAAAATGCCTTGCCTTTCCCCTAATACCACTTAATGTTTGAAAAGAAAGGTATCTTTATAAGATAATGGAAAAAGGTATATCTTTTGATGGAAATGTATTGATTGCTTCTTTTCCTTAAACCAAATTCACATCATATGACAGTGGTGGTTTCTGACAGATTTATATAGAGAATAACCATGGGTTTTATTAATAAAAGGATTATCCACCTTTTCTTGGAAGCCAAATAAAGAAAACAATATGTAAGTTTCCTAAAAGAAATAGGAAACATGGTTTAAAGAAAAGGAGAAGTTTGTTATACAAAAGGTAACAAATGAACCCCGATTATGAAGTATAATAGGAAAAGGTGGTGATAATTGCTTTAAATGATGTACCATGGAAAGGGATAAAAGAACAATCTAGAATGTAATAAATTCCCATGATTTATATACATGATGGCTTTTTATATGAAGTTGATAAAGGAAATACTTGAAGGGAAGGTAGGGATACATGTTATTTATCAAATATGCTCCTGGTGACAATTGTACATGCCTTACTCGTAGGTTCTTGCCATAATTGTGAGAAAGGGAGAGAAATAAGGAAGAAGCAATCGTTTGTATGGCAATGATATAGACAATAGAAAGGAATTGGTTTTAGAAAGGGGCTTGACTCTTTCTCTCTTCCTCCCTTTTAATAATTAGGGTTGCTTTAGGAGTCTGTATAAATATAATCCTTTGGAGTGTAGCATCCAACCACCATCGTCCACCAGGAGAACTACAGATGGTTCTCATCCACCATGGATCCACCCTACGACAACATGTATGAAGTCAGTAGATATTGGGACCGCAAGAGGTTCCTTAGAGAGTGCCCGAACAACATGCTTCCTCCCTCTAGCAACGACCACCCCCTCCGCCAGTTGCTGGATGAGTTCCAAGTCGTTTCGACAACCAGGAGGCAACCCAAAGATTCAAGCTCTGGATCCTTCGCCCTCACCAGAAGGAGCTTGCGGGAAGCATCTCGTGAATCCCAGAGAGCACAATGGGCTTTGGGCGGAATTTCCCTACTACAGAGTTGTGCATACTACAACGAGGTAAGGGCCTTGACCCTGCTCTTAACTGGTGAACCTGCTGCAACCCGCGAGAAAACAGAACTGAATATCTTATGCCCCGACCATCTACGGCCGTAAGGGGAAGCCACCTAGGGCCGTCGGAGTCAGGCGAGGTCGTGCTGACCTTCTGGGGTGTTGCGGCGTGGGGATCCACGAGAAAGACCCGCGCCTGCTTCGCCAGAGAGATCGTTCGCCGGTGTCCCGAGGTTAGGGACGAGATATGGTCTCTTTACTAGAAAGCCCATCATGGGTACGTAAGTACAGGGGTAACCATGTCAATTCCCATTAGCTAAACGGCCGCCTAGCTTTTATTTTGAAAAGAATTAGTTTGGCTGACGTGGCATCACAGGATTGGCTCAATAATGATAAATATTGCAAATATCATAGTAATTTCTAGGATGATCGGATTTAGACAAGTAATATATGAAAGTTGATCAGGAGAACACGAAGAATCCAAATAAAATACTATCAGAACCTGATTATGCTTCCTATTCGAAAAGTATGTACTATACATGTTCTAATGTGTTTAATGTAAGGGAAAGCCTAGTTTTGGTTAATATGATGCTTAATTGGACATAATCATTTATGTTAATCTAATGCCTGATCTAGAAATGTATAATGAAGAAATCCTATATAACGAAGAAATCCTGTATAATGATGAATAATGGATGATTCTAGATTAGTAATCTTATTCATGCTATTTAGGGTGTTAAAATCAATGTCAACATCTTGCTATGATCTAATGCTGATAATGTAATCTAGATGTCATGAATAGTTTAATGTGCTTAGGTTGATGATTAGGGTTTCATCTAATATGCATAACTGTATTTGTAATCTTAGAAAGCTTAATATGATGGAATTAGGGTTTGTAACCCTAATCCCTAGTTCAAACACGAGATAGCCCTAAACCCTAGTTTAGGAGCGGATTTAGATATCATTAATGTGATGCGAATACATGGTGACACACACGTAGTATGCTTTATTTCAGATACTTGTTGATTACGTGCTTGGTTGATTGGATGTTTGGATTGCATTCCTAAAGTACATAAGATGTTCTGCATGGTTTCTACGATGGCATAAGGTACGTGGTTACACTTATGAATACATGTATCGAATTCTGAGATTGCCGATGTTTCTCGATGAGATTGAATGACAAATAAACTGCTTGCTTGTTTATTTAGTTCTTGCAAACTATAAAGTTCTTATGAGTATCATGTAAACTAAATAACAATATTCTGAACCCTGGGTTAGACTGATCTTAAGGGTAATGCACACGAGCCCCAGAGGGACAATGATTACACCTCAGGTAGTAGACCAGATAAGGGTTAGAATATGAAAATAAGTTTATATTCTTACATGTAAGATTAAGATGTTCACTTATATCTGTACTTGTGATTATTGTTTGAACCCACATACCAGCATAGTAATATACTGATCGCGTATTTGTTTTTCGGTGTTTTAGGTATCAGATATACTTGATTCGTGGACATGAGGGTACAGATAGAGATGTTGAAGACACTACAATTTAATCATGAAGGTTTAGTCTTAATGGTTTATTTTCACATATGTAAAAGTTAATTTTGTTTAAAAGTTATGTAACTCCTTAGACGAGCTTTTTATCTAAGCATGTAAATATTTGATCATTAATGGAAATTGTTTACTATTTTGTATTATTTCCTAAATCTGATCCTGGAATTTTTGAATGACGAGCTATGACTTTAAGGTCTTTTAGACACTCAAAAGTGTGGGTCGTTACATTTGGTATCAGAGCACAGATTCATCAACTAATACTTAATAGTTTATAATTTCAAAATATCCTTAGAAATTTTAAGAGAAAAAAATTAAGTTCCTCATGTCACATTTTCATCTACTTCTCATCTCTTTTCTTAATAAGCCTTAAAAAGAAAATATTAATAAGAGAAGTAAAATGTGAAAAGATGTAACCTTTTGTGTAGGTCCCTCTAGAGAGGGTAGACACTAGAAAGATACAAGTATGGGTAAGCCCTTTCTTAGAGGAAGGACTTGGTTTAGGGTATGGAAATCCTAGAGAGTCTAGGGATGTGGAAACTCTAAGAGGTAGAGTGTAGTCCCTAACCCTAACCCTAAAACCTTAATCTTAAATAATGAACATGGTGTGGTGGCATGGGACACTACCCATGTGAAACTTGAAATTGGTAATCAACATGGGGTGGTGGTATGGGACACTGCCCATGTGAAACTTGAAATCATGAATAAGAAAGATAAGGGATGGTCTAGGTAACCCAATCTCCCATGCATGTGGGCATGAGGAGCATAAAACTTATGTGATAAGTCTTAAGAGATATAAAAACCCAATAGTTATATATATACACATATAGAAAATGGAAGTTTGAATATAACTTGCTCAAACCCCTAGTGTTATCTCTAGAAGTTTGGTCATGGTGGCCAAGCCCCTGGAGGGGAAGGCTGAGGTAGCACCAAGCCCTGGAGGGAAGGTGACCCAAATTCATTGAATGGACAGAGACCATGAGGGGGTATTCCAGAGGTTGAGCAAACATGGGTTGATGATAAAAGCTATGCCTAATGATAAAATAAAGAGGTGTCTAAGAAACCTTTAGGGTTAGTGTGCCAACCTAGGGTGGGTCAACCCAAGAGTGGGAAGATGACCTAAGAGGGAGGCAAAATCTAGATCTTGGGATCAGGTTGTGGCTAGAGAGCCTAACCCCCTCCTATGAGTCAAGAAGGCACCCTAGGCTAGGTCACTCCCTTAAAAGGTAAGTGAATAAACGTATTTAAGTATTGAGATAACCTTAATCCTCACCTAGAGGGGTGAAGAGTTAAAGATTAAAAAAAAGAACTTATATTCTTTGAACCCCAGGATGCCAACTCTGAGTGACACAACTGGTCAAGCCCAGGAGGGAAGACCAGTAAGGCACCAAGCCCAGGAGGGAAGGTGGCCTAAGTGGACGACCAAGCCCAGGAGGGAAGGTCATGAAATGGTCAAGCCCAGGAGGGAAGACCAGGTAGGCACCAAGCCCAGGAGGGAAGGTGGCCTAAGTCCACAATGCAGTTGTTTACGATCAAGCCCCTAGAGGGGAAGATCACAGAGGTCAAGCCCAGGAGGGAATACTGACATGGCACCAAGCCCTGGAGGGAAGGTGGCCCGAGCCCAATGATGGGACGACACTGCATTATGTGTACTCAAAAGAGAGAGATGAAGGCAATCCGGGTTAAAGAATTAAGTAAGAAAATAATGTTCTTAAAAGATGTGACATCTCAAAAGAAACCCTTAGGAGGGGTAGAGTCCTGATGCAATCCTAGGGTCAAGTAGGGTGTATTAGAGGTACATAGGACCGATGGGTTGGGAGTTGATATGCCCTGAATGCACATGACCATGCAGTCGGGAGGTAACAACTAGGTTTATCCAAGGTACATGACTCAGAAGATTAGCTACCTCCATGAGGATCATGTAGCCTAATGGGTGAATTTGAAAGGCACTCTCTTGATGCATAAGGATGAGATCACTCCAAAAGAGTACCTATACCCCTAGAGACCCCAAGGATTTGGCTAAGGCTCATAATGATACATGAGATGTAAATATAAAAGATATAAAGAAGTCATGAAAAACTTAGAGAAGTTGTGTCTTAACTTAAGAGTAAGAAAAGGGACACTTGACTTCATGGAACATAAGAATGCTATAAAATTAAGAACAAGTAAGTTTAGAGTCATACCGAGTATGATTCAACTTAATATGTGAAATTGAAAGGTAATGTGTGGATGTACTATCTCCGCTCTTGGAATGGAATGAACTTTGTATTTGGGTTGCAGTCAAATGCTTATTTCATCTCATTATGAAGGAGGGAGATTGGGTAGACACACATTATGCCTAAATTCGAGAATGAATGGCTTAAGTTGAATGTGTAATGACATGAACTAGGATTAGAGGTGTCACCTCACCCTTGTGTGAAAATAATGAATAATAGGTTGGAGACCTAAGTGAAAAGAGAAAGCACCAAGTAATAACAAAATCATCAAGTGATGATAAGATGTGTATATTATAGATTTGGATATACTTGAATTTCAATTCAGGTGTCAATCTTATTAATAAAATGAAAATTGATATACATTAATGGAAAAGTGGTTAAAGATGTCTAAGTAGGGTGATAACCCTAAGACTTGAAACTAATAGGAGTATCATTCACCTAGGCTTGGTAGGCCTGAATTTTGAGGACAAAATTCCTTTTAAGGAGGGGTGAATGTAATAACCTCAAATTTTGGTAAAATTGAATAATATAACTGGACTATTAGTATTGTTGGTGGAATAATAATTTTAATCACATTTGTGGCATGTGTGCTTGTAGCACAAGGAAATATATACAAATGGATTTGTATACTGGTTAATGATAATGGCTTTTTGTTGTCAAATCCAAGTCATAATAAAAGTCAAGATTTCCATATAAGGGAAAATAAGGAGAATATGTTTAATTATTTTCCAAACAAAATACCTTGCCTTTCCCCTAATACCACTTAATGTTTGAAAAGAAAGGTATCTCTATAAGATAATGGAAAAAGGTATATCTTTTGATGGAAAGGTATTGATCGCTTCTTTTCCTTAAACCAAATTCACATCATATGACAGTGGTGGTTTCTGACAGATCTATATAGAGAATAACCATGGGTTTTATTAATAAAAGGATTATCCACCTTTTCTTGGAAGCCAAATAAATAAAACAATATGTAAGTTTCCTAAAAGAAATAGGAAACATGGTTTAAAGAAAAGGAGAAGTTTGTTATACAAAAGGTAACAAATGAACCCCGATTATGAAGTATAATAGGAAAAGGTGGTGATAATTGCTTTAAATGATGTACCATGGAAAGGGATAAAAGAACAATCTAGAATGTAATAAATTCCCATGATTTATATACATGATGGCTTTTTTATATGAAGTTGATAAAGGAAATACTTGAAGGGAAGGTAGGGATACATGTTATTTATCAAATATGCTCTTGGTGACAATTGTACATGCCTTACTCGTAGGTTCTTGCCATAATTGTGAGAAAGGGAGAGAAATAAGGTAGAAGCAATCGTTTGTATGGCAATGATATAGACAATAGAAAGGAATTGGTTTTAGAAAGGGGCTTGACTCTTTCTCTCTTCCTCCCTTTTAATAATTAGGGTTGCTTTAGGAGTCTGTATAAATAGAATCCTTTGGAGTGTAGCATCCAACCACCATCGTCCACCAGGAGAACTACAGATGGTTCTCATCCACCATGGATCCACCCTACGACAACATGTATGAAGCCAGTAGATATTAGGACCGCAAGAGGTTCCTTAGAGAGTGCCCAAACAACATGCTTCCTCCCTCTAGCAACGACCACCCCCGCCGCCAGTTGCTGGATGAGTTCCAAGTCGTTTCGACAACCAGGAGGCAACCCAAAGATTCAAGCTCTGGATCCTTCGCCCTCACCAGAAGGAGCTTGCGGGAAGCATCTCGTGAATCCCAGAGAGCACAATGGGCTTTGGGCGGAATTTACCTACTACAAAGTTGTGCATACTACAACGAGGTAAGGGCCTTGTCCCTGCTCTTAACTGGTGAACCTGCTGCAACCCACGAGAAAACAGAACTGAATCTCTTATGCCCTGACCATCTACGGCCGTAAGGGGAAGCCACCTAGGGCCGTCGGAGTCAGGCGAGGTCGTGCTGACCTTCTGGGGTGTTGCGGCGTGGGGATCCACGAGAAAGACCCGCGCCTGCTTCGCCAGAGAGATCGTTCGCCGGTGTCCCGAGGTTAGGGACAAGATATGGTCTCTTTACTAGAAAGCCCATCATGGGTACATAAGTACAGGGGTAACCATGTCAATTCCCATTAGCTAAACGGCCGCCTAGCTTTTATTTTGAAAAGAATTAGTTTGGCTGACGTGGCATCACATGATTGTCTCAATAATGATAAATATTGCAAATATCATAGTAATTTCTAGGATGATCGGATTTAGACAAGTAATATATGAAAGTTGATCAGAAGAACAAGAAGAATCTAAATAAAATACTATAAGAACCTGATTATGCTTCCTATTCTAAAAGTATGTACTATACATGTTCTAATGTGTTTAATGTAAGGGAAAGCCTAGTTTTGGTTAATATGATGCTTAATTGGACATAATCATTTATGTTAATCTAATGCCTGATCTAGAAATGTATAATGAAGAAATCCTATATAACGAAGAAATCCTGTATAATGATGAATACTGGATGATTCTAGATTAGTAATCTTATTCATGCTATTTAGGGTGTTAAAATCAATGTCAACATCTTGCTATGATCTAATGCTGATAATGTAATCTAGATGTCATGAATAGTTTAATGTGCTTAGGTTGATGATTAGGGTTTCATCTAATATGCATAACTGTATTTGTAATCTTAGAAAGCTTAATATGATGGAATTAGGGTTTGTAACCCTAATCCCTAGTTCAAACACGAGATAGCCCTAAACCCTAGTTTAGGAGCGGATTTAGATATCATTAATGTGATGCGAATACATGGTGACACACACGTAGTATGCTTTATTTCAGATACTTGTTGATTACGTGCTTGGTTGATTGGATGTTTGGATTGCATTCCTAAAGTACATAAGATGTTCTTCATGGTTTCTACGATGGCATAAGGTACGTGGTTACACTTATGAATACATGTATCGAATTCTGAGATTGCCGATGTTTCTCGATGAGATTGAATGACAAATAAACTGCTTGCTTGTTTATTTAGTTCTTGCAAACTATAAAGTTCTTATGAGTATCATGTAAACTAAATAACAATATTCTGAACCCTGGGTTAGACTGATCTTAAGGGTAATGCACACGAGCCCCAGAGGGACAGTGATTACACCTGAGGTAGTAGACCAGATAAGGGTTAGAATATGAAAATAATTTTATATTCTTACATGTAAGATTAAGATGTTCGCTTATATCTGTACTTGTGATTATTGTTTGAATCCACGTACCAGCATAGTAATATACTGATCGCGTATTTGTTTGTCGGTGTTTTAGGTATCAGATATACTTGATTCGTGGACATGAGGGTACAGATAGAGATGTTGAAGACACTACACTTTAATCATGAAGGTTTAGTCTTATTGGTTTATCTTCACATATGTAAAAGTTAATTTTGTTTAAAATTTATGTAACTCCTTAGACGAGCTTTTTATCTAAACATGTAAATATTTGATCATTAATGGAAATTGTTTACTATTTTGTATTATTTCCTAAATCTGATCCTGGAATTTTTGAATGACGAGCTATGACTTTAAGGTCTTTTAGACACTCAAAAGTGTGGGTCATTATATTTGGTATCAGAGCACAGATTCATCAACTAATACTTAATAGTTTATAATTTCAAAATATCCTTAGAAATTTTAAGAGAAAAAAATTAAGTTCCTCATCTCACATTTTCATCTACTTCTCATCTCTTTGCTTAATAAGCCTTAAAAAGAAAATATTAATAAGAGAAGTAAAATGTGAAAAGATGTAACCTTTTGTGTAGGTCCCTCTAGAGAGGGTAGACACTAGAAAGATACAAGTATGGGTAAGCCCTTTCTTAGAGGAAGGACTTGGTTTAGGGTATGGAAATCCTAGAGAGTCTAGGGATGTGGAAACTCTAAGAGGTAGAGTGTAGTTCCTAACCCTAACCCTAAAACCTTAATCTTAAATAATGAACATGGTGTGGTGGTATGGGACACTACCCATGTGAAACTTGAAATTGGTAATCAACATGGGGTGGTGGTATGGGACACTGCCCATGTGAAACTTGAAATCATGAATAAGAAAGATAAGGGATGGTCTAGGTAACCCAATCTCCCATGCATGTGGGCATGAGGAACATAAAACTTATGTGATAAGTCTTAAGAGATATAAAAACCCAATAGTTATATATACACATATAGAAAATGGAAGTTTGAATATAACTTGCTCAAATCCCTAGTGTTATCTCTAGAAGTTTGGTCATGGTGGCCAAGCCCCTGGAGGGGAAGGCTGAGGTAGCACCAAGCCCTGGAGGGAAGGTGACCCAAATTCATTGAATGGACAGAGACCATGAGGGGGTATTCCAGAGGTTGAGCACACATGGGTTGATGATAAAAGCTATGCCTAATGATAAAAGAAAGAGGTGTCTAAGAAACCTTTAGGGTTAGTGTGCCAACCTAGGGTGGGTCAACCCAAGAGTGGGAAGATGACCTAAGAGGGAGGCAAAATCTAGATCTTGGGATCAGGTTATGGCTAGAGAGCCTAACCCCCTCCTATGAGTCAAGAAGGCACCCTAGGCTAGGTCACTCCCTTAAAAGGTAAGTGAATAAACGTATTTAAGTATTGAGATAACCTTAATCCTCACCTAGAGGGGTGAAGAGTTAAAGATTAAAAAAAAGAACTTATATTCTTTGAACCCCAGGATGCCAACTCTGAGTGACACAACTGGTCAAGCCCAGGAGGGAAGACCAGTAAGGCACCAAGTCCAGGAGGGAAGGTGGCCTAAGTGGACGACCAAGCCCAGGAGGGAAGGTCATGAAATGGTCAAGCCCAGGAGGGAAGGTGGCCTAAGTCCACAATGCAGTTGTTTACGATCAAGCCCCTAGAGGGGAAGATCACAGAGGTCAAGCCCAGGAGGGAAGAATGACATGGCACCAAGCCCTGGAGGGAAGGTGGCCCGAGCCCAATGATGGGACGACACTGCATTATGTGTACTCAAAAGAGAGAGATGAAGGCAATCCGGGTTAAAGAATTAAGTAAGAAAATAATGTTCTTAAAAGATGTGACATCTCAAAAGAAACCCTTAGGAGGGGTAGAGTCCTGATGCAATCCTAGGGTCAAGTAGGGTGTATTAGAGGTACATAGGACCGATGGGTTGGGAGTTGATATGCCCTGAATGCACATGACCATGCAGTCGGGAGGTAACAACTAGGTTTATCCAAGGTACATGACTCAGGAGATTAGCTACCTCCATGAGGATCATGTAGCCTAATGGGTGAATTTGAAAGGCACTCTCTTGATGCATAATGATGAGATCACTCCAAAAGAGTACCTATACCCCTAGAGACCCCAAGGATTTGGCTAAGGCTCATAATGATACATGAGATGTAAATATAAAAGATATAAAGAAGTCATGAAAAACTTAGAGAAGTTGTGTCTTAACTTAAGAGTAAGAAAAGGGACACTTGACTTCATGGAACATAAGAATGCTATAAAATTAAGAACAAGTAAGTTTAGAGTCATACCGAGTATGATTCAACTTAATATGTGAAATTGAAAGGTAATGTGTGGATGTACTATCTCTGCTCTTGGAATGGAATGAACTTTGTATTTGGGTTGCAGTCAAATGCTTATTTCATCTCATTATGAAGGAGGGAGATTGGGTAGACACACATTATGCCTAAATTTGAGAATGAATGACTTAAGTTGAATGTGTAATGACATGAACTAGGATTAGAGGTGTCACCTCACCCTTGTGTGAAAATAATGAATAATAGGTTGGAGACCTAAGTGAAAAGAGAAAGCACCAAGTAATAACAAAATCATCAAGTGATGATAAGATGTGTATATTATAGATGTGGATATACTTGAATTTCAATTCAGGTGTCAATCTTAGTAATAAAATGAAAATTGATATACATTAATGGAAAAGTGGTTAAAGATGTCTAAGTAGGGTGCTAACCCTAAGACTTGAAACTAATAGGAGTATCATTCATCTAGGCTTGGTAGGCCTGAATTTTGAGGACAAAATTCCTTTTAAGGAGGGGTGAATGTAATAACCTCAAATTTTGGTAAAATTGAATAATATAACTGGACTATTAGTATTGTTGGTGGAATAATAATTTTAATCACATTTGTGGCATGTGTGCTTGTAGCACAAGGAAATATATACAAATGGATTTGTATACTGGTTAATGATAATGGCTTTTTGTTGTCAAATCCAAGTCATAATAAAAGTCAAGATTTCCATATAAGGGAAAATAAGGAGAATATGTTTAATTGTTTTCCAAACAAAATACCTTGCCTTTCCCCTAATACCACTTAATGTTTGAAAAGAAAGGTATCTCTATAAGATAATGGAAAAAGGTATATCTTTTGATGGAAAGGTATTAATCGCTTCTTTTCCTTAAACCAAATTCACATCATATGATAGTGGTGGTTTCTGACAGATCTATATATAGAATAACCATGGGTTTTATTAATAAAAGGATTATCCACCTTTTCTTGGAAGCCAAATAAAGAAAACAATATGTGTGTTTCCTAAAAGAAATAGGAAACATGGTTTAAAGAAAAGGAGAAGTTTGTTATACAAAAGGTAACCAATGAACCCCGATTATGAAGTATAATAGGAAAAGGTGGTGATAATTGCTTTAAATGATGTACCATGGAAAGGGATAAAAGAACAATCTAGAATTTAATAAATTCCCATGATTTATATACATGATGGCTTTTTATATGAAGTTGATAAAGGAAATACTTGAAGGGAAGGTAGGGATACATGTTATTTATCAAATATGCTCCTGGTGACAATTGTACATGCCTTACTCGTAGGTTCTTGCCATAATTATGAGAAAGGGAGATAAATAAGGAAGAAGCAATCGTTTGTATGTCAATGATATAGACAATAGAAAGTAATTGGTTTTAGAAAGGGGCTTGACTCTTTCTCTCTTCCTCCCTTTTAATAATTAGGGTTGCTTTAGGAGTATGTATAAATAGAATCCTTTGGAGTGTAGCATCCAACCACCATCGTCCACCAGGAGAACTGCAGATGGTTCTCGTCCACCATGGATCCACCCTACGACAGCATGTATGAAGCCAGTAGATATTGGGACCGCAAGAGGTTCCTTAGAGAGTGCCCGAACAACATGCTTCCTCCCTCTAGCAACGACCACCCCCGCCGCCAGTTGCTGGATGAGTTCCAAGTCGTTTCGACAACCAGGAGGCAACCCAAAGATTCAAGCTCTGGATCCTTCGCCCTCACCAGAAGGAGCTTGCGGTAAGCATCTCGCGAATCCCAGAGAGCACAATGGGCTTTGGGCGGAATTTCCCTACTACAGAGTTGTGCATACTACAACGAGGTAAGGGCCTTGACCCTGCTCTTAACTGGTGAACCTGCCGCAACCCGTGAGAAAACAGAACTGAATCTCTTATGCCCTGGCCATTTACGACCATAAGGGGAAGCCACCTAGGGCCGTCAGAGTCAGGCAAGGTCGTGCTGACCTTCTGGGGCATTGCGGCGTGGGGATCCACAAGAAAGACCCGCGCTTGCTTCGCCAGGGCAATCGTTCTCCGGTGTCCCGAGGTTAGGGACGAGATAGGGTCTCTTTACTAGAAAGCCCATCATGGGTACGTAAGTACAGGGGTAACCATGTCAATTACCACTAGCTAAATGGCCGCCTAGCTTTTATTTTGAAAAGAATTAGTTTAGCTGACGTGGCATCACATGATTGGCTCAATAATGATAAATATTGCAAATATCATAGTAATTGCTAGGATGATCGGATTTAGACAAGTAATATATGGAAATTGATCAGGAGAACAAGAGGAATCCAAATAAAATACTATCAGAACCTGATTATGCTTCCTTTTCTAAAAGTATGTACAATACATGTTCTAATGTGTTTAATGTAAGGGAAAACCTAGTTTTGGTTAATATGATGCTTAATTGGACATAATCATCTATGTTAATCTAATGCCTGATCTAGACATGTATAATGAAGAAATCCTATATAACGAAGAAATCCTGTATAATGATGAATAATGGATGATTCTAGATTAGTAATCTTATTCATGCTATTTAGGGTGTTAAAATCAATGTCAACATCTTGCTATGATCTAATGATGATAATGTAATCTAGATGTCATGAATAGTTTAATGTGCTTAGGTTGACGATTAGGGTTTCATCTAATATGCATAACTGTATTTGTAATCTTAGAAAGCTTAATATGATGGAATTAGGGTTTGTAACCCTAATCCCTAGTTCAAACACGAGATAGCCCTAAACCCTAGTTTAGGAGCGGATTTAGATATCATTAATGTGATGCGAATACATGGTGACACACGCGTAGTATGCTTTATTTCAGATACTTGTTGATTACGTGCTTGGTTGATTGGATGTTTGGATTGCATTCCTAAAGTACATAAGATGTTCTGCATGGTTTCTGCGATGGCATAAGGTATGTGGTTACGCTTATGAATACATGTATCGAATTCCGAGATTGCCGATGTTTCTCGATGAGATTGAATGACAAATAAACTTCTTGCTTGTTTATTTAGTTCTTGCAAACTATAAAGTTCTTATGAGTATCATGTAAACTAAATAACAATATTCTGAACCCTGGGTTAGACTGATCTTAAGGGTAATGCACATGAGCCCCAGAGGGACAATGATTACACCTGAGGTAGTAGACCAGATAAGGGTTAGAATATGAAAATAAGTTTATATTCTTACATGCAAGATTAAGATGTTTGCTTATATCTGTACTTGTGATTATTGTTTGAACCCACATACCAGCATAGTAATATAATGACCATGTATTTGTTTGTCGGCGTTTTAGGTATCAGATATACTTGATTCGTGGACATGAGGGTACATATAGAGATGTTGAAGACACTACAGTTTAATCATGAAGGTTTAGTCTTAATGGTTTATCTTCACATATGTAAAAGTTAATTCTGTTTAAAAGTTATGTAACTCCTTAGAGGAGCTTTTTATCTAAACATGTAAATATTTGATCATTAATGGAAATTGTTTACTATTTTGTATTATTTCATGAATCTGATCCTAGAATTTTTGAATGACGATCTGTGACTCTAAGGTCTTTTAGACACTCAAAAGTGCGGGTCATTTCAGATACTTTTTCCATCTTCTAACTTCTGAACAATGGGTAAGATCTATAGTCCTTAGGGCACATTACATAATTAGGTTTTAGCCTATAAATTAGTCCAATTACTAATCTTTCTTGATTTTTTCATAAATGAAACATTATTTTGGGTAGTATGACACATATAAGGACCTACAACTTACTATTATTATGAAGAGACAATGTAAGAAATAGAGAAAGAAATGTAAACATGTAATACAAAATACCATAAATAATAAACACACATAAGGTGTTTCTAAATTGCATTTAACTCACTGTCACATTCCTTTAACCATCACTGTGATAACTTGGAAATGACCTAACAAAAACTTATCATCTGGTTAACCTTAGACAAGGTACCAACATTGTATCACTTGGGACATCTTCAATATAAAAGCATGATGAAAAGATCATACAAGGTAGTATCCTTTTCTCACATAGATTCCATTTACTTAGAGAAAGGCATAACTACTACATGAGTAACCAGTTTTGGTGCATATGTTAGAGGATACTAGATAAGAACTTTACATTTTAGATCACTCAAGAATCATGAAAACCTAATGCAAATAATATGATTATATTCACTTCCCAAGGCCTTATTAATGATTATATGGTGTATGGTCACTTATGACATCTAAAGTACAAACAACTCAGAAGACATATGTTTTGCTAATTCACAAGAATTACCCAAATTATCTAATTCTCTCATATTCCTATAATACACCAATAATTTGATTAATCTCCTAATCTAGCAGTCTTTTCTAGTGGCCTTGCTAGCAACCCTACTTAGACAACTTTGTTAGAGAACCTAAATACAACCCTATGCTATTGAGCCTAGTTAGCAATGACACCAAAAACCCTAGATACTATGTCACGCTCATAAGAAGATCTAAATTTGACCATTATTTTTGGATCCCTCATTAGTGACTAGGTTATGTTTCCAACAACCCATTTTGACTCAGTAATGACCCCATGACCATTCTCATCTGGTTAAATCATGAACAAAGGTTAATCCACATTAAACAAAACCATCCAACTATAATTTATACTTCTCAAGATCATATGAAATATGAAAAGTGTA
Source organism: Alisma plantago-aquatica (assembly GCA_963693085.1). Lineage (NCBI taxonomy): Eukaryota > Viridiplantae > Streptophyta > Magnoliopsida > Alismatales > Alismataceae > Alisma > Alisma plantago-aquatica. The sequence continues at coordinate 743,182,524 of OY856413.1, forward strand.
GCATATATTTCTCTATAGTTAGGAATATTCCTAATTGTGACTAGTTTCTTTGTACAATAAACCCCCTTTCAAGCAACTGGGCCTTATTTAATATCATGACTAACTTTGTATACAATTTTTATTTATAATTTTCATTATTACCATAAAATATAAAGCCCTATATCAATTATTTAATTATATCAACACATTTCCCTCTGAATTCGATGCTTTTTGCCGTAAACATGCTATTTCTATCCTTAGGCATTCTTTAACCTCTTCTAGTTCTTAAAACTAAAAATATATGAAATTTCAATAAAGGAGACACCAAACCATTAAAGCATCAACAACTATAAATTTCTAAATTAACTAGTATTAGGATATGTTTTAGCTAATTGTGATTGTGCATAAAATAAATTCATCAAGATATTAAGGAATACTAGTATAACAACTAAAGGATAGTTAGGAACATGAAATATCAATGTGGTATGCATATAGGACAACACGATTTCTAGTTTCCAAAAAATATATTATTTACACCCATAAACCAATGATTATTAACACACATTACAAATTAGTCTTAGTTCTAGCATGATTAAGGCTTAGCATGTGTAAGTCGATTAAGAGGGATTAATGCACTCAACCTTGAAGGATGAAAAAAAATTGTATAACTTAAGGTAAAAATAGCAAGGATATCAACTCCAAAAGATTCACTGATCAAGGTTTCCATCACCAAACTTGCATGCAACACCTGCATCTAGGTTATAAATGATGAGAAAAAAGAATTTTGAAGAATAACTATGTTTTCCACCATAGGTTCCTATAATACTTTGGCTAGGAGGGTAGAGAGGAGAGAAAGAAGATGATTAGATGATAAAAAGTGAGAAAACTTAGTAGATTTTTACCCTATATGGTTGGGGACATGATTCATACTTTCAATCCTTAAAAACATCCAAAAAACCTCCATGTTCCCAAGATGTCGACCCCACAGGTATATGATGATGTAAATCACGATTTTGGGATGATATTAATTTCTATATATGGATTAGGTATGTGAAAATTGCATTCTATACCAATATGAATTCTTTTAGTAGGTTGATGCATTAGTGGTTCAACTAATAAGATGAACTGGCTAACTCTCTAGTAGCGAAGGCTGATAGTGACCCTCCAATGCTTGATGATAGCAACCCAAACAGTTAGTTTTAATATTTGAATAGTTGGTCTGGCCATTGTTCCGACCAATAGTGACTTAAAGATAGAGGCTCTATGTAGTGACAAGGCCACTACTAGGCCATTTTAGGGAATCATACCAATGAATACTTGACTGATTAATGGCATTGGATAGAAAAGTTTGACGTAACTGTGGAAAATGAATTCACTACCAGACCTAATTAGTTGTCTGGATAAGGACTACTTGATCGACTATGGGTCAAAAACTAAAAAGTACCTAACTAAGGTTGGCTAGTGACCCTTGGATGGTCGAAGCAACCCTAACGTTTTATAAACCCTAAGTAAGGTCCAAAACTACCTCAAAGAGAGACATGACACAAGCGAACCATTAGACTCACACTTTTATTGTTTTTTCATATTTTACATAAGTACTCCTAGAATTCAAATTTCTCACAATTTGAGTCTCAATGATACCAAATCCTAAATAAAAATATCTAAAAAATGTCAAGTAGGTTTGTGTGAAACATGATTATCATGATTATTATGATAGTAGATGAACCAACACTTAAAGAAATATAACACGATTGAGGTAGTATTAGAAACATTATCTCTAATTTCTATAATAAGAACCCAATTGGATTTTATGGATATTTTCCTTTAGGAAAATATTTTACAAAAATATCACCTAACTTTGATATATGGAAGTACATGAAAAGTAAATAACCATGATTAGTAGGAAAACCTACAATTATCAATGCATTTTAGAAGTTGTTTGTTCCACTGAAAGATTAGTTTGGCATGCAATAGTATGTAATGGAAACAAAAGTAATCTCATTACAAAGCACTAGAATGGATTATGGCTTACTAATAAATGTGATAGTATGTATGTAAAACTTGAGTTGCAAGAAATTGTCTGATAAAAATTTAGATCTTAATCTTGATTTCCCATCAATCTTTGTACTTATAATAATTATTTTTTTTATATCTCTATTCATTTTTTTGGTCTATTCTCTTGAAGTATGATTAATCACTGATGGAAATATGACTTACCACACATATGAGAAGTAACTCATATAAGAACATGTTATAATTAAAATTAAATTTACTCAATTGAGTTGAATTTATAATTGTAGTTATCATGTATGCATAGGGTTTTCTCTCTTATCTCAGAATATATCTCAGAAATCATATATTGAGTAAAGACATAAACTATTGTTCACTAAATACTATGTAATCTAAGGTTTAAAATAGAGAAGAAAACATTTGACAATAGAATCATGTTGAGATTTTGACATCTCATTGAGTAAAAAGAAAGAGACGTAAGAGCATTTAAACACAAAAAAGAACACACAAACACACACACACACATAAAGAGAGAGGACAAATAAAGACATACATGATTTTCCCATAGGAGAATAGGGGAATTCACAATGACTAATAGAGAAATGACTTTCATGAAGAAGATACACATTTTTTTTCTAAGTTCCCAACTTAGTGATGGAGCGTTGAGTCATAGATATGGATTTTGTTTGGGATAATGATCCTATTATTTAATGTGATTGTGGGATGAATTTAGATTGTATGCTACCCATTTGTGACATGAGAATACTAGGATGGTTGTTTCATACATTTTCTTATATGATCATTTCTTGAACTGATAGAGGCATGTAATATTGGATAGATGTACATTTAAAATGTATGATAATTTGAAATGGCTTTTGGAGACACCACTTTACATTTTTTGTGTGATAAAAACATAAAGCAAGTACATCGTGATATAAACCACAACAAGCTTGGGAAATCTTTTTTCCTTTTGTGTGACATTGTAATCTAGTGCTAGCTAGTAGCCCTAGTAGTTAAACATAGATATCTAACAAGTCAATTATTTTAGTTAATCACTATATTACACATTGAAAAATAACTGTAAAGTATATGTGGGAATCTTATCAACATTTTATATATGCTACCAAAAATGGAAACCCTAACAACTTAAACCTTGGCTAGTAACTATCGAGTTCCATTAAAATTGATAGAATCACAAATAGAAATGAGAAATTTCTACTCAAACTAAAACATAATTTATTTATGATGGTATATTTGTTCTTATTAGACAAAATTTGGATTGAGTTTGAGAGTACTTGAGTATTTTTTTGGGCTAGGTAAGAAGTTTTGACTGATAAAAATGTTAAACTGACTTGTAGGTCAAAACCATCTTTGGTTATGTCAATTATGGCCAAATCAACTTGTAGGAAGTTGGATGGACAACTTAAATAGATTCCCCACAAGGCAATGAATACTTGGACCAACTTGTTGGTCAGTTGAAAAGTTGATATAGTGATGGTCATATGACTCATGCAAAAAGTTGTCTACCTTGTTGAATTGGAAACTTGATATATGTATTTGAAGTATATGGATAGTCAGATTTGTCAGAAAATACCATTGTAAATTATTTCATTTTATTTTATAACCTTCAAAAAAGTAAATCAACTTCTCACACAAGTGGGACAAGACATCTCTCTTATGTGTATACATTTATACATACTAACACACACACACACACACACAACACACACACACACACACACACACACACACATATATATATATATATATATATATATGTGTGTGTGTGTGTGTGTGTGTGTGTGTGTGTGTGTGTGTGTGTGTGTGTATTTGTATAACCTACAATCCTTAAGAACTCATTTTTTCATATCTTTAGAGATTTGGATTGAATATATGAACCTAATATCTAGGGTGATTGGGAATCCTTTTTCGGATGAACCTTGGCATGTGTGTTCTTTTCAAATACAATTTTGTTTGATAAATTAAACCTTAATTTCTTCATTTCTTTCTCCTTTCAAACTAGTAGTTGTTTGGTTCGTAATTATATAAACCTGGTTCAAATTGTATTGATTAATAAAGGTCTTCTATGATTTTCAGTTCAATCAATCTAATCAGGAATCATGATGTGAGAAAAGAGCCTAATTATAGGGTTTGGATCTTTGGTGGATCTTGGGTAATTTTCAACATTCAGAAGTAATTTGTTGGTATGGTTTGGTGAGTGGTCTCCATTCCCAATGGGATAAGCATTTCACTAAAGATTAAGAGTCATATGTTGATAGTTTAAATCTAGTTGATAATTTGATTTTGTACATGTGCTTCTTCTTGTTTCATTTTTTATTTATTCCACTCAATGTTATTGAAAATTTTAGTGTTCTCAATTTTTATTACTAAGAAATTCAACATCAGTAGAATTGCTGTAATGAGAGAAGTACATGGATAACACAAAATTACAAAATGACTTGTATGATACCATCTGAATAAGATTAAATGGATTTATAATAAGAAGACGATATATTCATATAAGATATAAAGTATACTTAAGAATGTTAACCAATCAAAGTATTACTAAAAGACATACGATATCCTAGTTTAAACCAAAAAAATCTTCATAAATATCATAGTGGAGATAGAATATACACAATGAAATTGTAAGAAAGTAAAAACATAGAATATACACAATGAAATTGTAAAAAAGTAAAAAGAATAAGGATTGAATCCTCTAGTTGAATTTTTATCCACATCAACGTAAACCCCATCATTATTGTTGATTCTTTTATTATCAATTATTCAAATAGTTTATGATGTTTTCTTAAATTAGGTGATGGTCTTTAAGAGGTAGACTAAAAATGAGAATATCATTGATATTTAATTCAATAGTTAATATATTTTATTCTATTAAAGATATTTTCTTAGAAAAGATTCATACCTTTTCAACATATTTTAACTAAATCATGGATGTTGACTAAACTAGAACTCTATACCGTGTAGTCTAATATGAGGATTAGTAATAACCTCATTTGAGGCCTACATATGAAATAAGAAAAAACTATGTAAAGATTGCATGAATCAAACAAAAGGAAAAGAGCGACATGATGCATAGAAGTAGTACAATTCATATATTAGCTAGAAAGAAAAGAAAAATATGAAAACATTCTGCCTCTATATTTAGTAGAACTCTTTTGATAGTCTCATACTAATTATTTTGTGTACACTCTAAGTTAAAACCATGTAGAATAATAAAAGAAAAAATAGTATTTAATACTATAAAGTCTTTTGAGCATGTCTAATATAGGAAAAGGAAATGGGAATATCAACTGATAGAGATTAGGAGGACGTACTCAAAGCATGTTTAACCATTTTACCAATGACATAGGTGAGTAATAGATAAGTGGAAATTATATCTAGAATAGACATGATTGGTAGAAATGTAATATTTTCTATAGTGATTAAATATTTGGGTTCTATGGACAACTATATGGGCACAAAAACATGTATATAAGAAATAATATACATACATACATACTACATACATACATACATACATACATACATACATACAAGGAAGAGGTGAATATTCCAAATCTGATAAAGGAGACCAAAGGTAAATGAAAGAAATTTGGGAAAGACTACTGGCTAATCCTCTTGATCCAATCTTGTTTGAGAAAGGTAGGGAACTGAAAAAGATTCTTGAAGAACTAAAAAATGTAGAGGAAAAATTCTATTGGCAAAGAAGCAAGGAGAAATGGATGGATGATGGGGAACGCAACACCAAACTCTACCACACTACAGTGAGAAGAAGAGAAGCATGTAATATTATTTCTGAACTGATTGATGCTGATGGGAGGGTGGTCAATAAACAAGAGGACTTGGAAGAGCAGGCCATAAATTTTTATACGTCACTGTACAAAAATAATTTTAGCAGTGATGTAGAGGAAAGAGAGGAAGTGAAATGGAAGTTCAAGCTTACAAGCACGTACAATAATATCCTCATGAAAAGTAAAAATGAGAAGGAGGTAAAGGAAGTGGTATGGAGCATAGGCAACAACAAATCACCCAAATCTGATGGCTTTAATGCTTTCTTTTACAAGAAGACTTGGGACATTATTAAAGAAGACTTGATTTCTTATGTGAGCTGTTACCTAGAAGGGGGAAATATAGTAAGACAGGTCAACCATTCTTTCCTTGTTCTTATTCTGAAAAAGAAGATTACCTCCTCTCTTGCTAATTTTAGACCCATAGCATGTTGTTCGGTACAATATAAAATTATTGCAAAAATCCTGATGGCAAGACTGAAGATGGTTCTTCCCTACCTCATTTTTGCAAATCAAGGGGCTTTTGTGGCAGGTAGAAGCATTAGTGACTGTGTTCTTCTAGCGGGGGAATTCTTGTTAGATTATAATGTCATGAGAGGAAGTAGGAAAGCCTGCTTAAAACTGGATGTTTCCAAAGCCTATGACAGTTCAGATGGGAGAAACTATGGTGGATTATGCAACAGATAGGGTTAAATGAATAATGGATTGGTTGGATGAAACAATGTGTTGGAACCACAAATTTTTTTGTCCTGATTAATGGCACATCTACAAGTCTGTTTAGAGGGGGCAACGAACTGCATCAAGGTGACCCCCTATCACCTCTTCTTTTGTGATCGTCATGGAGTATTTTACAAGAAAGATGCAACAAGCTGAGGAAAACAAAGAAATCAAGCCTTATACAGTGCATGGAATGAAGGTAATGAACATTTGATTTTTGCGGATGATGTTCTAGTGTTTATAGAAGCGAAACATCACTTTCTAGAAAATATTAAAAATATGCTTGGAGAATTCAGAGAACAAACGGGGCTGTGTGTAAATGCAAACAAAACACATATCTTCTTCTCTAAGAATTGCTACCAGATGGAGGACATGCTAGCACAAGCTATGGGTATGGAGAGAGGCAATTTCTCAACAAAATATTTGGGCTTTCTCTTAGCCGGAGGTAATATGCACATCAAAGATTTTGCTGATTGCATTGATAAAGTGGAGGAAATGATTAACAGATGGCCAACGCAAAAGACATCCATGGTGGGATGAAAGATTCTGATTAAAGCTGATGTAGAAGGACTTCTTATTTTCTACGTGCAACAAGGTGAGATCCTGGGTTTTGTCTTGGATAGAATAGAAATGAAGATGGCAAATTTTTTATGGAGAAGCACACATCATCCTATGAAATATTCTAGATTGGCGCTCCCAAGTGATGAAGGTGGACTAAATCTGAAAACTCCTAGAGACATTGCAAAATGGGGAACTATGCAAAGAATCATCATTTTCCAAGAAGGAATTTCTATATGGGGGAATGGATAAGAGAAAGATACCTAAGAGGGCTAGATTTCATATCGAAGATAAGGGAAGGATATTCACATACCATTAATGTCATGATGGAGATGTGACAACAAGTCAAACACCTATTTGTTGCAAGCAAGACCAGTGGATGGTGGCTTAGAGATCGGAAGCTATGCATTTGGGACATGACTCGTTCAAGAGGTACAAAGGACCTGCTTAGAGATCAGATCTGGACCGGTAGGTACGTGCGAAAGTGGAGCATGTGTGTATATAAAATTCTACACAATATTCTTGCTACCTTGGATAGGATAAAGAGTTGGAACTATGGAGTTTCTACTCTATGCTTGCTATGCCAGGAGGGGGAGGAATCCCATAGCCATCTTGTGGGTGAATGTAAGTTTACAAGGGAGATATGGGAGTCCATATGCAAGGAATTCAGATTACAAATTCAGCTTACCGGGGAGCCAAGAAGAATGATGTCCATGTGCGGTAATGATGAGAGGAAGAAACTTCTATTTGCTGGTCTATGATATTGTATATGGGAAGAGAGGAACACTAAAAAACACCAAGGAGCTTCTACACAAGCCACTAGTATTTCTGTAAAAATATGTAAAGGTGTTAGACGTAAATTACATATTAGATAGAAGAGTGAGTTGTAACTGTGTGTTGGATGTATGGCATTAGGCCTACATGTACTCTTGACCTCCTATAATTTTAGGAGGAAGTCAGAATATATTTACCTGATTCCGATACATACATACATACATACATATATACATACATACATATGCATATCCATTGTCGGCAATGGATAACACAACGGTAAATTCAGGTGTTTAACAATGAAGGGACTCGAGGTCGAACCACCAGACAAGCATCTATTGATTTAATACCCCTTGGGTGTCTGACCTCCTCTACAGGTTGTGAGAGGGGGAAATGTTTCTCTCCTAATCCCATAATACATACATACATACTTACATTGGACAAGAATCTCTTGATTTAATAACCCCTGGACGTCCGACCTTCGCTATAGGTTGTGGGATAGAGGGTGGGGTAGATCTTTATCTCTTAATCTCATACATACATACATACATATATACATACATACATACATTCTTTCATACACATACACATATACATACATACATACGCCGACAAGGAGTGGCTCAAGTGGTCAAGCACGATGTCTCCTCATGAAGGGGCCTAGATTCAAATCCCAATTGCCGCCTTGATTTACCACCCTCCTGGGCATTCGGCCTCCACCACAGGTGTGGGAGAGGGGGGATAAATCTTTCTCTCTTAATCCCACATACATACATACATACATACATACATACATACATACATACATACATACATACATACATACATACATACATACATACATACATACATGCATACGATGCGCTAATGGAGGAAAGAAGTTACTCTTATTTGCTGCCCTATGTTTCCATATTTGGAATGAAAGAAATGCACGCAAGCATGGTGGTCTAGGTAGTTGTGTGAGTACTATTGCTGCAAAAATTTGTAAAAATGTAAAAAGGAGACTACGTAGTAGCTAGATGGGTGAGTTGCTCACGTTCATGATGTATAGAGAGCATAGGGCTATATGTAACTTTTGTCCCCCTACAATTGTAGGGGGGAGTCGGAATATATTTACCTGATTCCGATACATACATACAGTAGATGTGTTAGACGTAGACTACGTAGTAGCTAACTGAGTGAGTTGTAGCTTTGCTTTGGATGTATGGAGTTGGGCCTACATGTTATCTTGACCCTCCTATAATTTTAGGGGGGATTTCAGAATATATTTACCTAATTCCAATACATACATACATACATACATACATACATACATACATACAACCGTCCCCTAGGTTTAGCTCTGGCGAAACGCCAGGTGTCCGCCCATATGACAATGCCAACGATGGGGCGTTAAAACCCCATTGTCCAACCCACATCCACCTCCATCAACAGCCGCCCAACCATACTCAACCCTACCCTTACCCCTACCCCATCCACCCTTAAGAGAGGAGAGAAGAATGGATCTGAGAGGAGCCCTAACCATGGGGCACAAAGAAGAGACACTGGTGCCAACACATCACAAAGAAAGAGTGCTAACGACATGTCAAAGAAGGGGAGCGTCGTGACACATCATAGAGAAAGGGAAGCAACACCGCATCATAGGAACATGGAGATGACACTGCGTCACAGGAGCAGGGTGTTGACGATGACACGTCACAACAGTGCATCGATGCTGACACATCACAGGAGGGGGGCGACAACGTTGACACGTCACAGAAGTTGGGCATTGACACAGATGGGTCACAGAAGACGGAAGACGACACAGATGCATCACAGAAGGAGGGCACCAATTTGAGATGATGAAGAGTTTCTTGGAATCAAATTCTTAAGAAACCTATGAACAAGAAGAAAAAGGAGTTGGAATTATCAAAACCTAGGGTTGCAAACAGAGAAGTCCATGCCAAATTGGATGAGGATGAGTTTGACAGGATGAAGAACGTATGGGAGTTCACCATCATGGTGTAAGCCTTGGGGAAGCATCCATTCTACCCTCACTTTCTAGCCCAGGTGAAGAGGATATGGAAACTTAAGGGGGAGTTTGAGATGCTATCACGAGATCATGGCATCTTTCTTGTCCGATTCTCTATAGCGGCAGACAAGGAAGTAGCGCTTGCCATGGGCCCTCGGTGGTTTGACCAATAGTTGGTGATATCCAAACACTAGCAACATGGTGATGAGCTTCACAAGGATGCTTTTATTATGATCCCAACTTAGACAACGTTGAAGTCTTTTTGGAAGACATGAACTAGAAAAGTTGCCAGACCATTGCGGCAGGAGCTGGGACAATGCTACATATTGATGAATGATCCTTAGAGGGCGATGAACCAAGAGCCCCAGTGGAGCTGGAGGTCGATGGATCTAAGACAAATGTGGTTTGGATCAATGTGAAGCGAAGAGACCCGATCCCGGTGACGATCGAATATGATCACATTCCTATTTCTTACAGCAAGTGTCGCACCTTTGGGCATGGCACACAACAATGCGGGAAGCAGGAAGCAAAAAAAGGGGATGAGGATGTTGCCACTAAGAAGATCTGGAAGCAGGTAGATGAAGGGGCTCGTGCTGTGGAGAAGCCATCGACTGAGATGATGAACCATATGCAACCAACAGATGGAAAGAAGGCTTCAAGATCACAAGTAGGTGATGAAGGTAGAGAAACACCAACGAAAGGCAAAGGGACTCCTGAAGACATTGGACATGAAGAAGGAGAATTTGTCTCCTCAACAAGGAGGAAAGGGCCTAAGGCAATAGGTATACCAAAGAGTGTGGGTATGAGTACCATCCTAGATACCACAAATAGTTTTGTACTTCTCTCTGACTCAGATAAGGAGGGGGGAGATTTTGTGGAACAAAAGGAGCAGGAGGTGAAAAGGAAGGACAACAAGAATGATCCAGTCAGGCGTACCAGGTCACACAAAAACCTTTGATATGTCCATTCTCTTATGGAATATTAAGGGTGGGTGCGATAGGAAGGAAATACAAGAGTGCATTGCTATTAGCGGGCACTCATTGGTTGCTTTGGCAGAAATAAAAATAAAGGTGCAAATAAAAATAGTATCAGATATTTATTTCAATAGGAATGGGAGCAGATATCTAACATAGATTGTGCTGATGTAGCCAGAGTCTACATGGCATGGAAGATGAGTGCATGGTAGGTGTTAGTGATACATATGTCAGACCATCATGTTACAGTTGATTGTAGCAATAGTGGAGGCTTACACATATGGGTGACAATTGTATACAGGCATAATGATGCTAATGCCAAACTAGATTTATGGAAGGATTTGGCCTCTCTATCCAAACAGGTAACTCTACCATGGTTGGTGATTGGGGACTTCAATACTATTCATTTACATGCTGAAAAGAGGGGAAAAAGATTAGCATTGAATGTAGAGATAGATGCTTTCAACCAAGCTATTGATAAAGCCGGTCTTTTTGAACTACCAATGGTGGGCGGTGATATCTTTACATGGAATAATGAGAGGGGGCCAGAAAACATAATAGCAAACAAACTGGATAGAGCTTTAGTGAATGATGAATGGCTACAAATCCTTCCTAATGTGCAGGTGAAGGTAGGTGAATATGAGCTAGTAATCATGCCCCTATCTCAGTTCAAATCATAGAAAAGAAACAAAAGAGGAAACCTTTTAGATTCCTAAATTACTGGGATGAATGGAAAGGTTTTGAAGATGTCATAAAAGAAGGTTGGAGCACACAAGTGACAGGAAATTTGATGTATGTTTTTGCAAAAAAGTTGGCAAGTACCAAGACTGCACTCAAGAGATGGGTTATGGATGAAGTGTACATTCCAAATCTGATTAAGGAAATAAAAGAAGAATGTAAGGAGGTCATGGAAAAATTGGGGGTTGACCCTCTTAATCCTGAACTAGTAGAGAAGGATAGAGAACTAAAAAGGATGATTGAGGATCTGGAGAAAGCGGAGGAAAAATTCTACTGGCAAAGGAGCAGGGAAAAATGTATGGAGGATGGGGATAGAAATACTAAAATCTACCATAACATTGTTAAAAGAAGAGAGGCTGATAATATTATTTATGAGCTAGTTGATGCTGAAGGGAGAGTGGTTCACAAATAGGAGGATCTAAAGGAGCAGGCCGTAAAATTCTATATGTCATTATACAAAAAGATTTTTTAAAATGACATAGAGGAGGAGGAGTTGGAGTGGAGGTTCAAACTTACAATAATAGATAATAATATTCTTATAAGAAGAACCAATGAACAAGAAGTCAAGCAAGCAATATGGATTATCGGCAACAACAAGTCTCCAAGGTCAGATGGTTTCAATACTTTTTTCTACAAGAAGACATGGGATATCATCAAGGAGGACTTGGTTGCATATGTTAGATGGTTCCTAGAAGGAGGAAATATGGTGAGATAGGTTAATCATTCTTTTCTGATACTCATACCTAAGAAGAAGGTTACTTCCTCTATTGCTGATTTCAGACCTATTGCATGCTGCTCGGTACAATATAAAATTACCGTTAAGATTCTACCTACTAGATTGAAGATGACACTTCCCTATCTCATTTCTACAAATCAAGGAGCCATTGTGTCAGGGAGAAGTATTAGTGCATTTGCACTACTGGCAGGAGAATTCCTACTGGACTACAATGTCATGAGAGGAAGTAGGAAAGCCTTCTTAAAGTTGGATGTTTCCAAAGCCTATGACAGTGTCATAAGGGATAAGCCGTGGTGGATTATAAAAAAAATGGGGTCCAATGATCACTGGATCTGCTGGATGAAGTAATGTGTTGGCACTACAAGCTTTTCTTTGTTGGTGAATGAAAAATAGCTGCATATTTTTCCTAATGTGCATGTCAAAGTAGGAGGATCCGAACTCAGTGATCATGCCCCCATCTTGATTTAGATCATAGAGAAGGTACAAAAGAGAAGACCTTTTAGATTCCTTAACTACTGGGCTGATTGGAAGGGATTTCATGATGTGGTGAAGCAAAGTTGGGATAAACATATTGTTGGCAATCCGATGTTTGTGTTTGCAAAGAAACTGGTAAATACAAAATCTGCACTCAGGAGATGGGCAAAAGAAGAAGTGAACATTCCGAATCTGCTTAAAGAAACCAAGAAAGAGTGCAAAAGGATCAGAGAGTTGCTGCTACAAGACCCACTAAATGCTGAATTGATCCAGAAGGATGATGAATTAAAGAGGATGTTGGAAGACTTGAAGAAGGCATAGGAAAAAATTTATTGACAAAGAAGCAGAGAGAAGTGGATGGAAGATAGTGATAGGAACACCAAGCTCCATAATTCTGTGGTCTGTAGAAGAGAGGCAGGCAATATCATATCTGAACTCATTGATAAAGACGGAAACATGGTCAATAAACAGGAGGAGTTGGAGGAACATGCCATTCAGTTCTACTCTTCTCTATACAACAAACACTATGAGGATGAGATGCTAGAGGAGGAGATGGAGTGGAAGTTCAAGATTACGAGTACTCACAACAACATACTTACAAGGGACACAAATGAACAGGAGGTCAAAGATGCTTTATGGAGCATAGGCTGCAACAAATCCCCGAGATCCAACAGTTTTAATGCCTACTTCTACAGAATGATATGGGCGATCATCAAGGAGGACTTGGTAGCTTATGTGAGATGGTTCCTTGCTGGAGGAAATATGGTTAGACAGGTCAATCACTCTTTTCTCGTGCTTATATCAAAAAAGAAAGTGACAAGTTCCCTTGATTTTAGACCTATAGCTTACTATTTGGTTCAATACAAAATCATTGCTAAGATAGTGTCTGCTAGGCTGAAAACTATGCTTCCCTATCTTATCTCTGAGAACCAAGGTGCCTTTGTGGAAGGAAGGAGCATAAGTGACTATGCACTTCTAGCTGGGAAATTTCTGTAAGATTATAATATGATGAGAGGTAGTAGAAAGGCCTGTTTGAAGCTTGATGTGTCCAAGGCATATGACATTGTTAGATGGAACAAATTATGGTGGATTATGGAACAAATGGGGTTCAATGATTAGTAGATTGGTTGGATGAAACAATGTGTGGGAACTACAAGCTTTTCTATTCTTATTAACGAAACCTTGACAGGTATGTTTAAAGGAGGTAATGGCTTACGCCAGGGCGACCCACTTTCCCCTCTTCTCTTTGTGATTGTCATGAAATATTTTACACAAAGGATGCAAGAAGCAGAAAAGAGGAAATTAATCAAAACATACATGGTGCATGGTACCAAGGTGTTCATGCATCTAATTTTTGTGGATGACGTGCTCATTTTTGTGGAGGCAAAGCAAAACATCCTAATGCATTTGAAGGAGCTGCTGAATATGTTTGGGAAGCAAACAAGGCTACACATAAATGCAAGTAAGACTCACCTGTTCCTCTCAAAAATTGCTACCAGATGGAAGATAGATTGAAGGAGGCTATCAGAGTGGAGATTGGACAGTTTCCTACAAAGTATTTGGGGTTTCCTCTTACCGGAGGTAACTTACAAGTCAAAAATTTTGCTGATTGCATTGATAGAATGGAGGAGATGATTAATAGATGGCCAATATAGAAAACTTCAATGGCAGGAAGGGCTACTCTTTTGCATTCTGCTGTAGAGGGACTTCTTATTTTTTGGGTACAACAAGGAGAGATTCTGGGAGCAGTCATTGATAGAATGGAAATGAAGATGGCAAATTTTCTTTGGGCAAACACATACAACCCAATGAAATATTTACGTTTGGCTCTTCTAAAGGATGAAGGCGGTTTGGATCTGAAAGCTCTAAGGTACATAGACAAATGGGGGACTCTTAGAAGAATCATACGATATCATCAAGGCACTAAAACTTGGGGGAAGTGGATGAGAGGGAGATATCCTAGAGGACTGGACTTCATACCAAAGACAAGAGAAGGATATTCACGCTCAATCAATGTCATGACGGAAATGTGGAGGCAAGTAAATTTTTTGTTTGTACCCGATGATACAGGAGGTTGGCGACTTAAAGATAGAAATATTAATCTTTGGGAGATCATAAGAGGAGGAGTGGTAGAGGACCTACAAATGGAGCAACTTTGGGCCAAGTGTCATGTTCCAAAATGGAGTATTTGTGTGTTTAAAATTCTGCACCATGCTTTGGCAACACTAGATAAAATATACAAATGGAATGATGATGTAGATGCTATTTGTTTGATTTGCAAAGAGGAGGAGGATCCCCATTCTCATTTGGTGGGTTGCTGCAACTACACTAAAGATGTTTGGAAAGTTATTTGTAAAGAAAATGACTTGCACCTCAAGCTGAAGGAAGATCCACAAAGAACGCTGGCAAGCTATGGAAAGAAAGTGAAAGATAAACTGATGTTTGCTTCTCTTTGCTATTTTATATAGGAGGAACAGAATACATGGAGACACGGAGGTATAGCCATAGATTCTAAGAATATTACTGTAAAAATCTATAAATGTGTTAAACGTAAGTTACACATTAGATTGGGAGTGAGTTTTCTCTCTTTGATTGATATATGACATGTGGGCTATATGTAACTTTTGACCTCCTATAATTTTAGGAGGGAGTCAGAATATATTTACCTGATTCTAATACATACATACACATAGGCCGACAATGAGTGGGTCATGTGGTCAAGCACGATGTCACCTAACAAAGGGATCCGAGTTCAAATCCCAATTGCCGCCTTGATTTACACTACTACAGAACCTACCTTTAGTGTCGGTTATTTAAAGCCTTTAGTGTCGGTTTCTAAGCGACACCTATGTGGGCGACACTAAAAGTCCACCCCTTAGGCGTCGGTTCCAAAACCGACGCCCAAACACTTCGCGCGCCACCAAAAATACGTCATCATGGGACTATAGGCGTCGGTTATTAGGTAAGAAACCGACGCCCAAACCCTTCGCGCCACAGAAAGGGCGCCATCTTGGGCACTATCAGTGTCGGTTATTTACAAATAACCGACGCCATATATTTTCATGCCACACGAAATAGACGCCGGTTATTTGTAAAAAACCGACACTATATCATTATGTGTCGGTTATTTACAAATAACCGACGCCTATTGGTTTTTTTTTTGACATCAGTCTGCAGACCTACTGTGGCTGGTCGCAGGATGAGAAACCTGTTCAGTTCAGTTATGAACTGCAGGTTTTACGACATCCATACAACAGGCCGCAAACCTGCAAAATTAACAATAAAAAAGTAGCACATGCATTTAGCAATGCAACCTGCAGTTCCATTTTATTTTCACACATTTATAAACATTCACAAATGCTAGCAATTTGTAGTTCCATTCATTCACATTCACACATGTAGAAACATTCATATAGCAACCAACACTTTCATTCATTTTCACTCAGACACATGTAGAAACATCCAGACATGTAGAAACATTCACACATATATTATAATTCAGAAATTCATTTACAAAGTATCATTGTTTAGTCATTATTCGCTATCAAGATCCCAATTATATTTTAAAGCCCCCACTAATTGTATGGCTGTTGCCCATTCTTCTCTTACTTCATTTAATTCTCCCATTGTATAGGGAGCATTAACATTTGGTAAGTCCTTTCCTGTAATGGGGTCAGCTTTAAACACCTGTAAAGAGAATGATGTATATATATATAATTAATGAGCTATAAATTAGATTGATATATTTCGATCATATTATCTAATGAGACTATATAATACCTGAGCAATACATTCGATATCCAGTACGGCATGTTTGATAATCATGTGCATATATCGCAGGACATAGTATCCACATGCCCATCCGTTGTCTTGTGTAGCACACTATAAATTCAAACATACAAAATATTAAAAAATACAACTAATTAAGCATTGTTCACATAAATAATATATACATATATTGCAGTCGGGAACTTACTTGCACGTTCTTCCAAATTATTGGCTGGTTCTTTTTCGTGGGGACCTTTCCTCCATCCTTTTTGTACTCCTCAAAACCCCTACATGTTAATGTAACACAGAACATTGCAATTAAATAGTAATGTAATAACATATGTTAACGGATATGAAAAATGAAATATTTCTCACCGAAATATTGCCATTTTCATTATGTGTCCAAATCTTGTATTCAATTTACCCCCCTTAGGATCTAGATAATACACAGTGAACGTCTCGGGGGCAATAACCAATAACTCCCAATGCCTACCCCTAGAGGAAAAAAAGTTAAAAATTAATAACTCAAAATCCACAATAAAATGTAATTTTCTTAAGTCCAAATTATAATAAGCAAAGTAAACTTACTCTACATTGAATGGAGCCATTATCACTGTCTTCTTTTTTACAGCAAAATTTGAAAAAGACTCACAGCAGTATTGTTGAACTGATGTAGGGTCTTTAGCTACTAGACTAATCAAGGATGAAATCAAAAACCCTACATGTTCGAATCCAAAATCTGCACATATGTTGTCTAAGTAGCTGCAAAATATGTATTAATTACACATGCATTAATAAATAAGAAACCAGATCACCAGATCATACACAAGGTATATGGATGTATAAGGAATATCTCACCTTATCCATAGCTCTATCACAGATGTATTTAGCCAATCATATCGAAACAACTCCAATATATCTTGTATAAATAGTTTTGTTTCGTATGACTGACCTGTAGAATCTGAATCAGAAGAAACAGTTATAGGGGAGTTTATATCATGTTCCCCTAACCATACTGCCATACCCCTACAGTTAGGACCTAACGGGAGAGGTAGGTCCTGTGGAACCCAACTAGGTAATGCAGGAAGTGGAAGTGGAGGCCTAGATGCTGTGGGTGTCTTCTTTTTAACCTGTATATATATATAATTTCAGATCAACTGCCAGCATATTCACACACTAACAATTGAACGTAATGTAAATTTACCATACCTTATCAGTAAATAAGACATCCGCTTTTAGCCACAATATCACTCCGCCTAGTGCCTCACCAAGCATTTCACAATCTGGGTGGGCATATGGCAGTGGAAGTTCCAGAAATTGGGGGAATATATGTATCGGGCTCACCCGAATCCAACCAGCTGGTACTGGAGACCCGTGACACGTTTCCCCTGGTAGGGATGGGTAAGCCGACGCCTCTTCCACGACATATTCTTTACTTTTTAGACGGCATGGCTTCAACCCCTACAAATTTTTGTGTAAAGAATGTTATATACATATATACATATCATCTTTTTTTGAAACGAATACAATTTCATATATACGTATCATCTTGAATTAAAAAACTAGTTACTATGTCATAAAAATACTTACAGTGGATGTGCTAGGTGGTGGTTCTACAGGATTACTCCCAACCTCTACAGTAGGAGTAGGAGTAGAGTCTGCAGTAGGTATTGTCTGGTAAGTGGCAGTCTGAGATGCCTGCCACTTTTTCATTACTTCTTCGAGTTTCCTGTCAAATAGCTTATCCACCTATACATGGATAAAAGAAACGTCAAATTCTAATTTTTGAATTCTCTTTTACAGTAACATTATAAAGAAAGAATATGTTACCTCTTCTTGTGAAAGTCACACTTTTGGGACATGTTTGCGCTGGGATGACCCAAAAAAAGATTTGATGCCCACACCAGCGCCTGCAGCCCTAACACGTCCAGGATGCTCTGGGTTACCCAGAGCAACTGTCAATTCATCCTTTGTTCCCTCAGGGATGAACTTTCCTTGTTTCCTCAGCTCGTGCAGCTCCCGCTAATCGCCAAAACAAAAGTTTGTACTTAAGTAAACAACACAAATAATCAATATTCGAATGATTGCTGTAAGAGTTGTATTTTACCATTTTTACAGCCGCCTCAGCAGTTGCGGCCTTAGTTATTTCTCCCTTCTTATTTTGCCTCCCAGCTATCCAGACATCATGACGAGGCAGAGGTGTGCTACCTATGGTAGAGGACTCCTGAATAGCAGCAGACTGAGCAGCAGTAGCCTCAGCCTGTAGTCTTTGGCGAACGCCTGCATACCCCTTTGGACCCATTCTGTGGTCATGCACATTCAGTGCACGCCTTGATCTTTGTGCCTCACTGAGGGCCTAGTTAGTATGCAAATTAATGATTTGGTTAGTAACACTAAATGTTAATCTTGAATAAGTGAATACAACATATATTAATTAATGAGATTGAGACTGATGCCTAATACCTTGAATTCATCAGTTTGTCTTGAAGCGACAAACGCGTCCCATTCTTCTTTGTCCAGGAAGTTCCACTGTTCAGTGGCTGTCTTCTTCCTCTTGTCGGCTTCTTTTATGTATTCTCTGGTGAGATTTGTCCTATAGTTCCTTAGGACTCTCCCACAGCGTTGCATCACGCATTTACGATGCAGCTTTTCATCCGATTCAAATATACTCTGCAAAATAGAATTGCTATTAACTAGTATCCAAAAATTTAGTAATCTACAAAATAGAATTGCAAATTAATAATAACTCACACATAAATCCCTCCATATTAAAATTTTCTTCTCCTTAGAAACTTTATGCCAAGAATCTAAGAGACAACCACAATGGCTACGAGTAACTAACCCAAGATATGAAATAAATGAATTGCGATTCACACCACATGCATTTCCTGCATTATCGAAATCCACAACAAGTTTGGGTCCATTGCCCTTTTGCGCAATTAACTTCTTCATCATAGTGATGCCCCTTCTCTTGTCAACTTTTTGGTGTTGTTGATCAAGTGCCTCAAGTGCTTCAGATGGTACCTGTGCATCATCAACCTAAAATTTGACAAAATAATTCACATTTACAAGATATGACTATAAATGGACATATAGATATAAATATATGATATATTTTTAAAACTTACATTGTGAGGCGGCGCATTGATGTCCTCACCCTCACGGTAGTCATCAGCACGGTCATCAGGAGAATGGTCAGCCATCTGTAAATTCACATTCAAATTGTAAAGTTCGCATTGTAAAGTAGTAATTCAAAGTGTAAATCTCACATTGTAAAGTTCACATTATTACAACAAAGTATATATCACAAAAAAATTGTAAAGCTCTATGATCAAAGAGAAAACAAGTATATATTACAACAAGATTACGGTCTAGGGTTAACAAATACATGTCATGTCATTCTTATATATAATAAATGTACATGTACCACCTATCCCATCCTTGAACACCTAATCTCACTAGTAAGTGTATAATGTGTATTGGGTTTTCAAGAAAATTTCGGCAGCATTTCCCGTTGTTCTCCAAGTACATATGTACTTAGAGAACAAACGGGGAAATGCTGCCGAAATTTTCTTGAAAACCCAATACACATTATACACTTACATCCTAAGCGAGATTAGGTGTTCAAGAACAGTCCCAAACCAGGGACTATCCAAGATTTACTCCTAATGAGTAAATCTTGGACGGGTTTCTAGGCCAACAAATACATGTGTTGTCATTCTTATATATAATAAATGTGTACCACCTATCCCATTCTTGACCATTTAATCTCACTAGTAAGTGTATAATGTGTATTGGGTTTTCGAGAAAATTTTGGCAGTATTTCCCTGCTGTTCTCTAAGTACATATGTACTTAGAGAACAAATGGGGAAATGCTACCGAAATTTTCTCAAAAACCCAAAACACATTATACACTTACATCCTAAGTGAGATTAGGTGTTCAAGAATAGTCCCAAACCGGGGACTATCCAAGATTTACTCCTAATGAGTAAATCTTGGACGGGTTTCTAGGCCAACAAATACATGTGTTGTCATTCTTATACCTACAATCCTAGTTTCATCATTCATATCCTAGTTCTTCAAGTTAGGTGATTAACATTGTCAATATACTAAAAAAGGAAACAAGTTACCAATTTCATAGTTAGGATGGTTGAGATACCCTAAGATCTAGAGATACCCTAAGATCTAGGCAATTTAGGGAAAAGTTCATCATTTACATTCCAAGCATGTAACATGTGTGCATTACAGTTCATCATTAAGCAAGAAGGGTGATTAGGATTCTCAATATACTCAACAATGAAACAAGTTAAACATGTGTGCATTACAGTTCATCATTTACATTCCAAGCATGTCACATGTGTGCATTATAGTTCATCATCAAGATATCTATAACTTACTTAAACATTCAATTATGAAGTAAATATACACTTAATTCAGAATAGCATGATGCACAAAGTTGCAGTCAACATCATTATGCTTTGTTCTATCATGGACTATCAGATTGGTATAACACATATGTATCAGTACATAATTAAATAAACACAATCAGTAAATAACTTTTAAAAAAATCCACTAGCTTGGTGAAATCAGTACATAAATAAACACAATCAGAATATTTTTCATAGCTTTTGGGGTGACTTGGTGAAATCAGTGCATGTTTTGGGCATCCAGTAGATGAATCCAAACCCCAGCAGCAGCCTAAACGTGCCCTGGCGCCGCCCAAGCATCCGCCCAGAGGCCTAGCTAGGCAGGGCACCTGGGCTTGGGACCCTAGACGTGCCCTGACACCTGCTTAGGCGCCGCCTGGGTGAGTTCCAGGTCGGCGGTGGTAGAGAAAAGCAAGGCAGAGGAGAAAAGGGGGTGAAGATTTTGTGGGTTACCTTGCAGGAAGCTGGCGGAGGAGAAAAGTTGCTTCTACCGGCGGGGGCGGCGGTGACGAGGAGAGCACCGTAGCTGCTTCTACCGGCGGCGGCGAGGGCGTCGAGGAGACCAGCAACCGGCGGCGCAGCAACCGGCGGCGACGACGGTGACGGCAGCGACGGCGACAGCGGCGAGCGACGTGCGACGGCGGGAGCAATCGGGGGAAATCGCCAGACCCTAGCGCACGGCAATGAAACAGAGACAATGGGGAAAAGTTCTGTTCGCGGGGCTATTAAGTTGACAATATGTGTCGGTTATTTAACAAAACTGACAACTAAACCAACAGTGTCAGCTCTTTGACAAAAACCGACACCTATACTACTTAATATTCGTCGGTTTATAAATAAAAGACAACCGACAACTATTCCTGTCTCGCGCATACCCTTTAGTTGTCGGTTATTTATTAAAAAACCGACGACATATGTCCAATTTTGAAGGTAATTTTTTCGCTGAAATTTTGGTTTTGGCGGTTGCTTTTAAGTGTCGGTTGTTTATTAAATAACCGACACTTATTGAAAGCGGTACCCGTGTCTGGTCGACCTTCACATATTGGATGTCGGTTTATGTTAACAACCGACATAGTAGGTTTTATGTGTCGGTTTTTGTATACAACTGACACCATGAAAACCGACTTTATAAGCCATTTCTGTAGTAGTGTTACCACCCTCCCGGGTGTTCAACCTCCGCCACGGGTGTGGGAGAGGGGGGGGAGAAATCTTTATATCTTAATCCCATACATACATACACAAAAATAGAGACGACATATATACAACTATGTATTCCCCTATGGTTAGCACTGGAGACACACCGGGAAATTGCCTGGGTGTTGGCAACCACGCCAGCATCCTCCGGACCTGATGTCCACCGCTCTACATAAATCCCTCACCCCAAACCCACCACCAACAACCCTACACCCCATAATAAAACCATAGAGGGCCAGAACCCTAACCCATCAAAGGATAGAGAGGGCACACTGCTGTCAGTGGTGAGAAGGGCCTGGGCCCAAATACTGAAGAAACCACTGCACGTAAGAGTCAAGAATTGGAGTTCCTCAAGCCAAAGGTAAAAGAGGGGGAGATTCATGTGGAACACAAAGAGGAAGAGTTTGAGATGATGTACACTATCTAGGAATACACCATCATGGTGTATGTCCTAGGCATGAGGCCTTATTCCCACATCTACATGCATGGATCTGTCAAATGTGGTGGCCAAAGAGTTCAATCGAGCTCTTACCAAGGGATAAGGGGATCTTCTTAGTTTGATTCTCGAACGCGATTGATAAGGCTATGAAATTGGAGACGGGACCTAGGTGGTTCCACATGCAACTTGCGGTAGTAAGGGCTTACACCTATGATGACGAACTAAAGAAGGATCTCTTCACGACCATCTCGACATGGATTATAGTGAAGTCATTTGACTATGTCTTGATGAGGAAAGATGTGGGGACAATCACAGCTGGCACGAGATAGCTACTGCATATTGATGACCGCTCGTTAGAGAGAAAGGAGGCCAGGGTGTTAGTCGATCTAGACATCAAGAGCATGACCCCGTCGATAGTTTGGTTGAATGTCAGGGGGAGGGAGGCAATCTTGGTGAAAATTGAATACAACCATATCCCTGCAAAATGTAATAGCTACCTGGATTTTGGTCACGTTGATGGAAGATGTAAGGACGAGATATAAGAAGATGAGAGAACTAAGGAGATCAAGGGGAAGAGGATATAGAAGGAGAAGGAACTAAAGGCAAAGAAGGGTGCTCAGCAAGCAGACTCCAACACAACTAAACCTCCGCAACAGTTTGTGTCACATACAATGGGAGGCAGTGCTGAGCATGTAGAGGATAATAAGGAACCATCACTAAAACACCATAGACCAAGAGGACTATGTCACCTGCAGGAACATGAAGGGATGTGTTGGAGGAACTAGAAACCAACAACAAGGAGGATGACCCGACAACTAGGAGGACTGTACCTAACACAAGCCATAATGAAGATAGACAAGAAGGAGAGCTCATCTCCTCCTCGAAGAAGAAGGGCTACAAGAAGGTTGGGTTTCCAAAGAATCAAGGGGTGGGAGCCATCTTATACATAATCTACAATTTTGGTGCATTGAGTGACTCCGACAAAGAAGAAGAAGAAATGATAATTCAGAAGGATAAAGAAAAGGGTATTAAGGCCAACAAGAAGGATCTTGTAAGGCGAATAAGATTTTGAAAGACTCATTGATATGTCCATATGATTATGGAATATTAAAGGTGTGTATGACGTGTATAAGAAGAAGGAGATACAAGACTAGATTTCTTCAAGTGGGCCCTCACTTGTAGCACTAGTTGAATCCAAGATAAAGAAGCAGAACAAACAAATAATTAGATACTTGTTTCCACAAGGGTGGGAACATCTATCTAATTTGGAGCATTCTGAGCTAGCAAGGGTGTGATTGGTATGGAAACCAAATGCATGGGAGGTGACAGTGAGGATGATGTAGATCAGAATATCACAGTAGAGTGTAGAAATACAACATGTCTACACATGTGCTTGACAATAGTGTATGCTCATAATGACACAAAAAGAAGAAAGGAGCTTTGGCAGGACCTAAACTCACTTTCTAGACAAATGACAACTCCCTAGATGGTGATTGGTGACTTCAATAATGTCAGAATATATGTAGAAAAGAGAGGAGGGAGACCAATGTTGAATGCATTGATTGATGCATTTAATAGGGCTATTAATAAAGCTAAGTTGATAGAGCTTCCCATGATAAGTGGAGATCTCTTCACATAGAATAATGAAAGGAAACTAGTGGAAATGATTGCAAGCAAGATGGATAGAGCACTAGTGAATAAGGAATGGTTAAATCTATTTCTCAATGTGCAAGTGAAAGCAAGTGGTTCAGAATTGAGTGACCATGCTCCCCACTTGGTTCATATTTCAGAGAAGAAGCAAAAGATGGAACCTTTCAGATTCCTTAACTACTGAGCTGACTAGAAAAGTTTTAATGAAGTTGTTAGAGAGAGTTGGAATTTGCAGATGCATGGGAACCTGATATTTATTTTTGCAAAAAAATAGCAAACACTAAGGCTTCTTTAAAGAGATGGTCCAAAGATGAAGTAAATATCTAAAATATGATTTCAAAAAGAAAAAAGGAATGTAGGGAGGTGAGGAGGATGCTTCTTTCAGATCCACTCAATGAGGGGCTGATTAGGGGAGATGATGAGCTGAAAACATTGCTTGAAGACCTCAAGAAGGAAGAGGAGAAATTCTTTTAGTAGAGAAGTAGAGAGAAGTGGATGGAAGATGGAGATAGAAATACAAAGCTATACCACTTAGCAGTAAAAAAGGAGAGAAGCAAGCAATATCATTTCTTAGCTTATTGATGTAGAAAGGAGGGTGGCCAACAAATAGGGAGATCTTGAAGAGAAAGCCGTACATCTCTAAAACTCACTCTATAAGAAAAACTATGAGGTGGCACTAGAAGATTAGGAAATAGGGTGGAAGTTAAAATTATCAAGTAAACACAATAACATCCTCACAAGAAAAGTTAATGAACAGGAGGTCAAAGATGCTCTAGGGAGTATTGGCTGTAACACGTCATTGGATTCAAATGTCTTCAATGCTTTCTTCTATAGGAAGACATGGAACATAATCAAGGAAGACCTGGTGGAATATGTGAAATGGTTTCTGGAAGGAGTCACTATGGTGAGATGGTTTAATCATGCATACCTTGTTCTTATTCTGAAGAAGAAGATTACTACATCTCTTACTGATTTTAGACCTATAGGTTACTGCTCTGTCCAATATAAAATCATAGAAAAAATTCTGGCATCAAGGTTGAAGTTAGTCCTTCCATACCTCATCTCGGAGAACCAAGGAGCCTTCATAGCAGGGAGAAGCATCAATGAATGTGCACTCCTGGCTGATGAATTTTTACTTGACTATAATGTTATGAAAGGAAGCAGTAAAGCATGTCTGAAATTAAATGTATCAGATGTATAACCACATAGATAAAATATTAAGTTTAAGATTCTTTTAAATGTGAAGAACACATAAAACATTGATCGATTGAGTGTGGGCACACTAAAAGACAATTCAATGTCTATCTTGGGAAAGTGTGAGATTAGGGTGAACATTCTATCATGTTGGCCTTTGGGTCGGACTTAACTAGGTGATCTTAACAACATTAAACCCCTATATGCATATATATGGTTATGGCAAAGGGTTGTGCATACATTTATCAAGAGTTGCATTAAATGCAACTGCCAAACATTGTGTACCTATATGGTGAATTTGTATGAGATCAACCAAAGTTAACATATGACCTGATGAAATACGAGTCTTATCTCTCTAGAAGATTGTAAGATGCAATACTGCAAATTAATAGTGATGACTATTAATTTTAAATAAAATTGTGGGAACAATATTTATTAAATAATGAAATAGTTAAACTCAAATATGAACTGTTGCAAATACTACAACCAATGCATGACTTTTCACTACGGTTGGTCTTGGGAAGAAAAAATGCAAGGGAAACTTCCATGACTGGTTCAAGACACTTAGAATTGTTCTCACACATGAGTGTAAACTATATCGCCTGGATAAATTAGTACCAAATGAACAATCTATAAATGTGCCTAGCATAGAAAGTGAGGCTTATCATTAGCATCTGCTGACGACATGGACATCAAGCACCTTATTATATGCTCCATGAGTCATGATCTCTAGAAGAAACGTGAAAACACGGGAGTTGTTGAGATGGCAACACATCTCATGAACATGTACCAAGAACAAGCAAGGAAAGAGTGGTATGATGTCTCTGAGGTATTATATAGGTGCAAAATGGCAGAAGGTGATCTAGTTGGACCTCATGTACTGAAGTTAATTGGGTATGTGGAAAGTCAAGAGAGATTATGTAATGACTCGAATTTAGCCTCCATGATTAGCTCTAACTAGGAGATTAAAACCTGAGGGCGTTATGGAAGAAGCATCAAGCATAAGATAGTAACCACAATGGTTAATTATATAATTCAAAAGTTTGTATTACATGTCCTTAATTACATCAAAATTACATTCAATTAAATCTTCATAATTCTCATTCTATAAGATATTGAATGATTTAACATCAAATAAAGTATATGATCGTAAGTTTTACACTTCTCCTGCTAGGATCTAGTCAGAAAAACCACATGATGAAACTGGAAGTCTTCTTTAGTCTACATTATGAGGGAAAAAATAACCATAGAAAGAGGAGTTAGACAAACATCTAAGTATAGAGAAGAAAAAAAATTAAGTATATTATGTCATCATCATCATCATCAACTCAGCCTCAATCCCAACTATGTTGGGGTCGGCTACATGGATCCTGTTTTTCCATTCAGCTCTAACATGGGTCATATTATGGTTGAGATGTAGAGATTCAAAATCTCTCTTTATAAGCTCTTCCCATGTTAATTTAGGCCTTCCTCTTCTTCTATTAATTGTGCTTGCCTCAAAAGTATTGTTTCACATAGGCACATTAGTGGGTCTGCATTGCACATGTCCATATCATCTGAGTCGGCCCTCGCACAACTTGTCCCCAATGCTCACCATCCCCACTTTATTCCTAATATAGTCATTTCTCAAGAGATCTTTTCTTGTCTTCCCACACATCCATCTCAACATACACATTTCAAACACGTTCATCTTGTTGAGTCCTTGTTTCTTCACCGCCCAACAGTCACTCCCATAGAGCATGGCTGACCGTATAACAATTTTATAAAACTTACTTTTTAGTATGAGAGGGATCTTCCAATCACATAATACTCCAGTTGCACTCCTCCATTTCAACCATCTAGTAGTGATCCTATAAAAACATCATTTTGTACATCCCCATCTGTTTGAATGATAGAGCCCAAGTAATGAAATTTATCACATTTTTATATATCTACTCCGTCCAACTTGGCTCCACCATTCACACTGTGAGATTGGCTGAAATTGCAATGCATATACTTAGTTTTGCTCCTACAATTCATCATTCCATTTGATACCAGTGCCTTTATCCAAAGTTCAACTTTATCATTCAAGCCATCTTTAGTTTTGTCAATAAATACAATATCATCAGCAATTAACATACACCAAGGAACATCATATTAAACATTCTTTGTCAACTCATCCATAACAAGAATGAACAGATATGGGCTAAGTGTGGATCCTTGGTGTAAATGTTGGTGTCTCTCCTCCAGGAGTCTTCACACTTGCAGTAGAGCTACCATACATATCTTTAATTAAGTCAATGTATTGGGTTGGCACACCCTTTTTCCTCAAAACCATCCACAACACTTCTCTGGGTACCCGATCATAAGTCTTTTCCAAATTGATAAAAACCATGTGAAGATCTGTCAAATTATTAAGTAGATTATATAAATACTAAAATATTTTTTAGCATCAGGCAAGTGTCAATACATGGAAAAGTCATAAAAACTGAGTATACAATATGAAAGATGAAATATTTTATAACATTGACAATAAAGTAAACAACATAATAGGAGAGAAAATAACATATGAATTATTTTATTGTATCATTCCCCACTTAGTCAACATGAATTGTTAACTAACCTTAGATCCAACTCGTGGCCTGCAACCATAGGTCACATAGACCATAAGTAACAGATCATATATATATCTACGTACGTATATACATTTATATAGACAAATTGCACACTTCCCTATCACATAGAAATCAACTTTGAATGTGCTAATTCTACCCTCACAACTTCCTCTATCTCACCGCACATAACTGGTGTGGTTTGTAGGTCCCTAATTCGAGGCCCACTGGAAGGGTTGTATTGTAGCTAGTGCTCTACCCTTAAGGTTGGGTCGTTCTCCAACCATATGTTACCGTGGTCTAGCAGCCTAGTGTAAGTGATGTCACCTCAGTGGCCGATATACACAAGCTTTGATGATTTATATCACATACCAACAATCGTTGGGCTTCCCCTCAGGTTGGGTAGGTGCAAGAGATAGGATATCCCTCCTCCCTTCAACATCCTAAGGATACAATCTAGATCCAGACATAACATACATGTAAATCTAGATGTTCCAGTGCTCATTGGCTTTGGAACTATAGAACCAACTCTCCAGTGGTGGAATCTGAGCAATAGAAAATCATAATCATATTAGACCATGAGAACATCCATCAAGTGACATAATCCATGAGTACAATCCAACATTCAATATTTTTCTCATTTCCTCAAATATAGCCAATTTTTCCATATTTGAGTATTCTATCAATAGATCAAGACTTATTTAAGGACTCATTTGAAATCCAAGTAGATGAAGATTAAAGGAAGAAGTAAATCATGTCTTGAGTATCAGTTTTAACAAATAATAATTTCAATTGAAACAAGAATAACTAATATGTAATGTTGAGATAATATTAATCAAAAATCTCATAGGAAGAAATCACTTATTTCAATAGATTAATTCTTATTGAGACATGCATGTGAATTCAAATAGAATCTTAGATGAAACCATGTAATATTTTGATTGAGTTAACTTATATCAAACATTATACTGATGCTTTGTAGAAAGATGCAAAATCTAGTAGATTATTTATCATAATTTTTTTGGTGAAGACAAAGAAAGATCCAAATAAGGGAATGAATGGATATAGATATAAGAGATGACGCCATTAATCATTCTTCTTCAATTATATTCTAATTTCATATTGTGACATTAGTAGAATATACATGTAAATCATTTGGGCAAAGACTTGTGAATGAGGTAAATTCCACCACATAAGTAGTTTGTTAGGATGTTGATGGCTCAACATGAGGAATATGATTCCATACAATAATTTTGATAGGATCAAGAAAAGTCAACAAATAGATGATACTCCATACCTTTCCTTTGAGCTTTATTCGTACCAGTTTCCCAATCATTTCGATTATGTATTGATTTTGATCTCCTTCTCTTGAAGCATTCATTCAAACTATTACTTCTCACCATCTCATGATTCCTCTATTACTTTCATAATGGATTGAAACCCATGATTGGTGAGATAATGGTTTTAGTGTAGGTGTAAATACTTACAAATTTTTGAGGTTCATTCATGGAAGATGGAAGAAGAAGAACTTATTCTTTTAAATTAGTGGTTTTGATGAACAAACTAATGGTAGTGTAAAAAGGAAGGTATACCATATGTAGGAGATTGAATTTGATGTGGGAGTGTGCTTTAGTGGGCAAGTAGGGTACAATTATCCAACTCTAGTCGGAATTGGATGTGTTGGGAGAGACAACATGGAAGAAGGACATGAAGAAGATGGAGGAGGAGGTATAGGAGGTGGAGGATATGTGGATGGTTTGGAGGTGAGGATGGTTGTCTCTATTTTGTTTGGTATTTATATAGGTGAGGGGAGACAATTTTGAGAAGGTCCCAAGCGAAGGGGTGTACCATGATAAGGATTGGATACATGGAGTGAAGTTTTTTCTAGTTTAGCTATTTTAATATGGAAGGGACTTGTGACAATGATAAGATGTTCCATGATTGTTCATTGTCTTAAAAGAGCAGTGATACATGCATCCCTTAAAACAATCAAGACTCATTTGAAGTCTCATTTGAAAGATAAGTAGATGAAGATAACATGAAGAAGTAAATCACTTCTTGAGTTTCACTTTTCACAAATCATCATTTCAGTTAAAATAAGAGATCATAATATGTAATAATTCTTTTCATGAGATCATATAAATAAAAAATACCATTGGATGAAATCACTTGTTTTAATAGATACATTCTACTTGAGGTTGACTTATATATGCGCGTGAATTCCAATAGATTATTTGCATTAAAATATGTAGTTACTTTTCATATTGAGTTAATAAATATTAAAGATTGACTTATGCATTATAGGAAACTGCAAAATCTAGTAGATTGTAGATCATCATATCTTTTGGAAAAGATAAAGAAATATCTAAGTAATGGGATGGATGAATGCAGATATAAAATATGAAGTCATTCATTATTATCATTCAATTATATTCTAATTTCATGTTTGTGACATTAGTATAAAGTACATCTAAATTATTTCAAGAAAGACTCGTGAATGAGGAGAAATCCACCACATAACTAGTTTGGTTAGTATGTTGATGACTCAACACAAGGCATATGATTCCATACAATAATTTTGGTAGCATTAAGAGGAGTCAACAAATACATGATATTCCATACATTTCCTTTGAGCTTTATTAAAACCCATCTTCAAATACATATTGATTTCAATCTCCTTCTCTTGAAGAGTTAATTTAAAACCCTCGTTGTCATTATCTCATTCTTCCTTGATTCCTTCCACAATAGATTGAAACCCATGATTAGTGAGATTATGGTTTCAATGTAGGTGTGAATACTTGCATATGGTTGAGGTTCATGCATGCAAGATGGTAGGAGAAGAAATTATACTTTTGAATTAATGATTTTGATGAAGGGATAAATGATGAAGTGAAGATATCCCATGAGTAGGAGATTAAATTTGATGTGAGAGTGTGCTTTAACGGGAAAGGATAATACCACCCACCTCTAGTCCACATTGGATGGTTGGGAGAGCCAATATGGAAGAAGGTGAAAAGGATGAAGTAGGAGTTAGATGAGGTGGAGGAGATTTGGATGGGTTTAAAGGTTAGGATGTATGTCACTAGCTTGGTTGGTATTTATATAGGTGAGGGGAGACAATTCTTAGAAGGTTCTAGGTGATAGGGTGAACCAAGATAGGGACAACGATGCATGGAGTTAGTTTTTATTAGTTTTACTATTTCAATACTAAAGGGAGTTGTGACAATAAAATACGTTCCATGATCTTTCAGTAGCTTAGATGATCAGTTTTACATGTAGCCTGATGAATCAATCCACTAAGTTTCATAGCCAGAGATGCCTCGGTGTGGCTAGGGTGGGTGGCAAAAACATCTTCTTGTTCACACTTTGCACCATCTCCATGGATAAAAATAGAGATGGAGGAATTCCTTTCAAGCCTCTGTCCACAACCCACTATGTATCTAAAATGGCCTTTCAGACTTGCTCACCAGTTTAATGGCAAACCATGACCAACACAGGCAAAAATTGGTTTTTGTTAGTTTTGTTAGCATAACTTGCGCCAATTGTGTAAACACTAGGGTGAAGGACGTGGTTGGTCATTGGGAATGATTGAGACTAGGCCAACTCCCTCCAACTTGTCATGGAGGAACTGATGACCATGTTGGAGAAGGTTGACACTAGTTTTGCTCATTGTAGTGTAATGGCAGTTTTCCACCTGTGGAAATCATTATGTTATGTTATGGCATGGAAGGAAGAAGGAAAGGAGGGGAGGGGATAGAGGGAAGAAAAAAGAGATCAGGTGTTGGGTCCCAACCTTTAGTGGAGCCCAAGTGTTAGCCCATGGGTGGAGAGAGAGAGAGCACAAAGGTTAATCAGACACAGAGAGAGATAGTGTAGGGGTAGTTGAGTGGAGCAATTGTGATAAGATTAAGAGATAAAATAAGTAGAGCAGAATGAGGGGAAAAGAAAATGAAAAATGCTACACAACATCCCACCTGTAGTTGGTTTCATACACTATTCCCACTCCCAAATAACTAGAACCAATGAGAATGTATCATTTTCATTGGATTGTAGTAAGCAATAGAGAGAGGCGAGAGATGGAGTGGGAGTAAAGTACAAAAAAGAGAAAAATAAGGGAGAGAATTTGTTTTGCTAATAAATTCTAAACCACAATTATTTTTAACTAAATAAAAGTCATTTTATTCCTTATAAAAAGTACATTCCAATAAGACTAATGTTGACAAATATTTGAAAAAAAATTGAACAAAAATAACAAAAATGAGTATCATTATATATGTATGTATATCTATGCAAAAAATGAGTATTATCCAAAAAAACATATATACAATACTTTTTTTTTGAATAAAAAACATTGAAAATGTGTACAATCTCATTAAAATATTATTATTCAAAAATCATATTGCATTGTGGGATAGTACTCATTTTAGAATAACACACTAACTAAAAAATGAGTATTATGCCATTTTTTGATATAATACTTATTTTTATGTCATTATTTTTAAATTACGTATTGTACATTATTTTATGGGACAATACTTATTTTAAAATATAATGACATAAAAATAAGTAATATCTACAAAAATATAGTACTCATTCTAATATTTATTTCAAAATATGATGCCATAAAAATGAGTATTATATCAAAAGAACGACATGCAATACTCATTTTTTATTTACAGTGTTACGTAGAAATTAAGTACTACTCCAAAAATACAATATTTATATATATATTATTTTTTAAAAACATGTCTATACTTGTTGGATTTTTTATAAGGATTCTAATAATTTTTATCTCATAAAAAAGTTCATTACAGACTGAAAGTTATAAACCGAACAAGTTTCTCTCTCTTGTTTTTTTTTTCTAGGCTCTTTTGTTCCTCATAATTTTCTTTCTCTTTCCTGCCACATGACACCTCATCCCTATTTGTTAGAGATAGTGGACTACAATATAGATGGGGTGTTGAAAATAGGTACATGCATCAATGCTAAAAGGAAATGGAGGGAGACAGAGACTAATGCAATGTTTGGCAATGTGATTAATATTGCCAACCCTTCAATGCAGTGAGGTGGTTGACTGTGAGATTTTTACCAGTGAAAAAACTACATTTTCACCATTGGTCGCCGCTACATTAAATGAAAAATAATATATGAACTCAACAATTGTTGATCTAGTGTTAGGTAACTGCGGTTATAGACTGACCGCTCTTGGCAGAAAGATTTAACTGTTACCTGAACAATTGACACTGCTTTCCCAAACAAAGCATGATATGGGTTTGTTATAATCAAATTATGTGTCTTGCAACACCATATCATGAAAATTACGTATAGTTCCCCATGATCTATAAAATGAGAAGGAAAATCCATTTCTCTTCTATTATTTTGAGTCTAGTTATTTTTTTCTACAGTTAGGTCCATGTCAACCCAATCTACATCAAGCATCATGTTCCCATGTTTAAATATATTTTTTATATGTGGGAACCACCCCCAAAGATGATCCATAATTGATACCCCCTAAAAGTGTAAACCTCTGATTCTCCCTCGCCTACCTGCACAATGGAGGGGGCATGTAAATCACACAGAGCCCAAGATACATAACAAGATTAAGGCTGGTTAAAGCACACCATTGAGAGGTATCAAACATGGGCCCTAGTCTAGGGAGCCTGAGCCTCGACCACTAAACTACCACTTACTCAGCTAAAAGTACATTATTAATTCTATTTATTTTTTAGTTTAACATGCATTCATATCTTCCTCACATTGATATCTGTTTGCACCATGGATTGAATTGTTTCTTCTTTACTTTCCTTTGTCCCTCATCTTCACAATCCATACATCCTCACTTTTACAAGCTATTTACCAAAACATTGTTATGTACTAATATATATTTTATGACCCTGTCCATATTTTCTAATTGATGACCCAAAAACTTTTTCCCTTTGCAGTTAATTATAAAATCCGACTTACCTACATATTTTTAACATTCTATAAATTTGATCTAATATGACTAGTTGTGTTTAAATCATATTTATATTCTAAACTAATTAATAACTTAATAATCCTAATATTAAGTTCTATACAAATCCCACAAAAATTATTTATAAATAGAATAATTTCTCTTTTCATTTCTTTTTCTAAACATCTAGTATCACATTTACACTCTTAAATTATGCATCAATTTATTATTGGTCTTTATGATCATTTCATTCATTAACACACATATTAATTACTCATTTACTTATTTTCTAGGACTCATTTTGTATTTTTATTTATTAATTAATTTCCTATAACATATTTCCATAAACTGTCATACAATACTTACATCTAAGATATTTTGTCTCCTTGTGTTATGTATACCCTATCTAGTTATTTTCTACTTCTACTCTAATGTTTTTCCTTATTACTTGTGTTGTATTATATGTTTCTTCCGTAGTTATTTTGATAAAGTATTAGTGTTAATTCTTTTTATCATAAGACTTAACTATATTATGATTCCAATTATATTTAATTATATGTTATTTGAGAACACGAGTTGCTATGGACTGTGATTTCCTTTGGATCAAGAGTTGTTACAGTTTGATCCTACAATCATTGTCAAATTCATATAAATAATTTATCATGAATTACAATATGTACAATTTTATTAAACCATTGATAGAGCTACTTATCATGTTAAGAATAGCTGAGGGAAATGAGATACAATCCTAAACCTATGCTAACAGTGAACAAAGGAAAATGAAAGTCTAAGGGCAAAGAGAAATACAAAAAAAGTTCTATGGATGGCCACATAAATGAGAAGCACATTTGTTGACTACATAAGATGAATATCTAGTCTTATTTAATTTTGAATCGATTAATACATATGAATCTTGTTATTAGACAATATGGAAAAGGTACCCTTTACTAGAAATAATGAAAGGGCAAGTGACTTACTAGGACCCATACATACTGATATATGTGGATCTTTAAGTGCAAATGCTAGAGGTGGGTGTCAATACTTTATCACATTTACCGATGACCTTAGTATATATATATGTGTATCTAATGAATACATGTTAGAATCCATGGAAGAGTTTACAGAATTCATGAATGAAGTGTAAAATCAACTTGGCAAAATAATTTAAGCACTTCAACCAAACCGAGGTGTTGAACACTTAAGGCAAGAGTTTGAGGCCCTTATGAGGGATTATGGCATTGTATCACAATGGGCTATAAATGGAACACCACAACATAATCTTTTATCAAAAAGAAAGAATAATGCCCTCTTGGACATGGTACAATCTATGATGAGTTTTGCTATTCTTCTGACTTCCTTATAGAGATATTATCTACAAATTGCAATGTTTACACTTGACCGCGTACCTTCTACATTAGTTTAAAAGATATCATATGAGATATGGACTATGAAATGTCCCAATGTGTCTTTTATGAAGATTTGGAGATGTTAAGCTTATGTCAAAAAAGATTCTTTAAAATCTTGGACCCAAATCTCATAAATGTCATTTTGTTGAATATCATTAGGAAACCAAGAAATATTGTTTATATATTCCATCTGACAACAAAGTATTAGTTGCCAAAACTGTTGTATTCCTCAAAGGAATTTGTTTCCAAAGAAACTAATGGGAGGCAAGTAGAACTCAAAGAAGTTTGACACCACCAAGATAACATTGAACCTATGGAGGTTGATAAGGAACAAGACAAATCACAAGCTATTGTAGAATCACAAGTTCCTCCTATAACAAAAAAACCATGAAGGTCTAGTGGGGCACATCTTGAGCCAGAGAGATTTGGATTTCTCACGACTCAACAAAATGATGTGTTGGCAATTGATGATGATGAACCAACAACCTACAATAAGATTGTTGAGGGATCATATTTTGAGAATTGGCTTGAATCCATGAAATCTTGGTTGGACTTCATGTATATCAACAAAGTATGGACCTTGGCAGATCCACCTAAAGGGGTAAAATCTATAGGGTGCAAATGGGTCTTCGAAAAGAAGATTGACATGAATGATAATGTAAAAACCTATAAAGGCTTATTGGTAGAAGAAGGTTTCAAACAAGTTCATGGTGTTGGGTATGATGAAACTTATTCACTAGTTGCCATGCTAAATCCATCAGTTTCATGCTTGCCATTGCGGCTTATTATGACTATAGAATCTAGAAATGAACTTAAAAACTACATTCCTTGATTGAATCTCCTTAAGCATGTGTACATGATACACTCCAAAGTTTTATCGCTCCAAATGAAGACAAAAAGGTTTGTATGCTACAAAGGTCAATCTACAGATAGAACCAAGAATCTCATAGTTAGAATCTTGGTTGTTATGGTCAAATAGTTTGTCTTTATCTAAAATGAACATGAAACTTGTGTTTAGGAGAAGGTTAGTAGGTGCATGTATTCCTCATATTGTATGTAGATGGCATACCATGACAGAGAATGACTTCCCTACTCTATAGCTGGTTAAGACAAGTTGGGAATCACCTTCTTCATGAAGGACTAATTAGGAGAAGTATCCTATATACTAGGAATAAAGATGTATAGAGGTAGATATAGCAAGCTTCTCGATCTAAATCAAAGTATGCACATCAAAAAAGAGCTTAAAAGATTCATCATGTAAGAGTCTACAATAAAAAACTTACCCAGATAATATGGAGTAAGTCTCTCTACATCTCAATATCCTATCTCTTATGAAGAGAGGGAATGCATGATTAATACTTCATATGCATATACATGTGTGAAATGTTATATATACATCCCCACATCTCGTATGCTTTGTGCATGACGAGTAGGTACCAATTAGATCATGGTGAAGGTTACTATATTGTTTTAAAAAACATCCTTAAGTACCTACAAACAATTAAGGATTAGTTCCTTATTCATGGAGGTGAGAAAGAATTGGTTGTAAATGGTTACTCGATACAAGCTTCCAAACCGACAAGGACTATTAAGCGATTACAATTAGGTTTTGTGGTTTGCCTCATGGTGGTACTATGAGCTGAAAAAGTTCTAAGCAAGAAAAAGTGGTTGATTCTAGAATAGAGACAAAGTACATTAATGCCTCCTATGCATTAGAGGAAGCTATATGGATCAAGAAGTTATTTTGTTAACTAATACTCTTTCAATCTATTGACAATGTAGTAGAGATATATTGAGACAATAATGGA
The DNA here is from genome assembly GCA_963693085.1 of Alisma plantago-aquatica. Lineage (NCBI taxonomy): Eukaryota > Viridiplantae > Streptophyta > Magnoliopsida > Alismatales > Alismataceae > Alisma > Alisma plantago-aquatica. Next base: position 743,219,737 of record OY856413.1, read on the forward strand.
TCCATCATACAAGCTAAGGAACCCATATCACATAAACATTACAAGCATATACTATGCCACTACCATCTAATATGAAAGATTAGACAAAAATGAGATATGGATATTTGTAGAGTACTAACTAAAATTAATATTTCTGACCCTCTAACAAAAGTACTTTCACATCAGAAGAATGATGGTCATGGTAGATCACTCAAACTTAGATTCATGAGTGATTGGATCTAGTGCAAGAGGGAGACTATTGGTAGTATGCCTTGAAAACCAGTCATATGATAATTCTATTGGAACACATGTAATATATTTGATTATAATTAAAGGAAATTCCAATTATTATGTTTTCTTCAGTATGAGATAATGAATATATTTACATTAATTTACTTAGAATGTATGACTCAATGACATGTGATTTTGGGTTGATGACATGAACATGACATCATGTGTATGCTAAGAGTATACATTCTTGTATAAATCCCTAGTTGGATATTATTGTGGAAAGTAGTACAACAATAATACATCAAGACTAGTATATGTGTTGACTGATGATTACATCTCATTAATCATGATATTGGATATTAAGTCAAACACATAGGTACTTGTTATGAACAAGTTTACTAGATAGACCAACTTGACTATGACACATAGAATCCATAAATGACAACCATAATCATATCTCAATGTGACAATGGTAATTGTGGCTCTTACTGGTGAAGTTGTTGCAATGATCAAATGTTGGTCATTGTACTTTAACACTGCCCAATGTGACCTTGAATAAGGGTTATCATATAGGTAGTACTTGGGTGCATTATGACACATGTGATTATTGTGAGTGATGTAGATGGAATTTTCCCTCCTATTGAAGTGATATTCAACCCACTTGATGAGTGAGACTATGAAATGTGTGGCCATGCTCATGTTGGTCAACATATGATGGTCAACTTATATTTATCTCAAATAATCTACTCTAGATAAACGAACAAAGATTGCACACTAAGAGGATTACATTTACATTCCTCAAATTCAATTTGGATATCAAAGACAAAGGGATTGTACAATCACTGTAACACTTCTCACAATACTAGGTTGAAGTTATTCTCTAACTTTTCAATTACTTGTGTAGCAATGAAGTCTTTCTAGAATACCAATCATTGTCTACGAAATAATTATATGATTATAGACATCCCAATGTAATTTGGAGCCTAAAGGGTCACATACATAGGATGCACAGGTAAGAGGAATATAATCATGGGAACATGATTAATTGGTTACCAAAAGGTTTAGATAATCAATTAGATCAATGATGGACTGACTGGAAACCATGTTGGCCGATTGGAAAGTTGAGTCACCCGACTGGGCAAACCAATCGATTGATTGGAAGGTTCCATTGAGTGATTGGGCCAAAACTAGGGCAATGAGTTGACTAGCTATCGTAGTTGACAAGATCAACCAGTCAGTTGACTGGATAGTCCAGTCACCCAACTAGACCAAATTGATGTATTAGTTGTTTAGATCCAAAATATTCTAACATACCAGTCGCCCAACTGGTTGTCCCCAACAGGTCATTGAAAATCATCCCAATTACTTTTTTTCCCTATGTTCATTAGAAATCCAACTCCTTACCTCTCATATATCAAGGGCATGACATCTAGGTTTTTGGTTACATTGTTAGACATGTGAACCCTAGATGTCATTATCCACAAAAAGAGAGAGAGAAAGGATAGGTTGTACAATGAAATCACATTTCCAACAAGAGGATGCTCCTTTCTCTCCGTCTCTTGGAGCGTGATGTGGAGTTTCAGTCATTTTTGTAGACTCTACAGATATGCTATAGTCTAGTGTGTGCATTAGGATACATCTTCTTCACATCTATATTTCTTGTGAGCACTTTCAACCAAATATACTTCACAACAAGGTATACCTTACATCCCTTCCTTCTTGATATATTGTCGTCGTCAAGAACAGTTTGCAAAAATCTAGATACAATTTTTTTTACTTCTATTGCACATGTGGCCTCCATGATTTTCAATACGTATCCCATATTCAAATATAGTTTGAAAAAATATATTAGAAGGGGATATGTTTTCATGTAATGCCCTACTCTGGTTACTTCTTTAATTTTAACATTTTTGTTCTAGCATTTTAGTCACCATTAAGTTTTTATATAAAATTTTGAATGTATCTAGTTAAATCATAACTTGAATGGTAACAGACATAAGATATTGACTCATCCATATGAGAATAAGCGTTTGGAAGTGAATGATGGGTATACTTCAATAATAGAAATAAAAAATAAATATAACAAGTCAACCAAAAGATGAGAAGATTATAGTAAGAAAATATAACACAACAATGGTGATAAGACATGAAATGGGCAATACTCCTAATAACATCAGTTTTGATGCACATTTCATGCCTTTTTCATAAATAAAGTTATTTGATTTAGTGTTTTAAATATTTGATTTTGTTCATTTTATCTCCAATTTACCAATTTCCTACTTTTAGTTAAGTTTTGTTGCAATGTTAAGGAATTGAGTACAAAATCATCAAGATCGGTGCTAAAAAATTGTCATCAAAGCACTACAGATTCCAAGTGTCATCGACCTATTTTGTCAATGTTTCATAAGTGAGATAGCCAAACCATCGAGCTTCAACCCACTAAAAAGTAGGGTCTATAAAACCTCATCAAGCTTTGATCAACATACGAAACTAATGTCATTTACGTTGGTAGATTCCCATAGTTTTCAAAGCCATCAAACACAATTGTCGACATTCCCATCAATCGAATAAACAATGATACCTTCATCAAGAGAATAGATGTTGACCACGTTGTCACGATATCACCCTATTGATCCCACAAAGATTGACGCCTCTAAGACCGATGAAGACTTGTCAAGCAATTATGTCATCAACCCCAATGTTAAAAGTAGGAAGACGAAGAGACCCTTCCACGTGGACCAATCTAGAGTCGACAAAGCATGTCAAATTCTATAAATAGGTCCCTAAGACATCAAGTTCAGAGCCTAAGACTAGAGTCATCAACCAGTTTAGTGTCATCGATTTAGATGACCATCCACCTCTAGCCATGTGGCTTAAACCACTTCCATTGATAGATCAACAGATGTGCTTGAGCCAAGCCTGGGAGAAGAGAGCCATTAACCCTTGGTTGTTGACAGCCTGTCGTTAACCTTTGGGTCAAATCAACTTGAAAGGTGGGTATATTGATCACTTGATCTACCCTTGTGTCAACCTCTTCCCTCTTTTCCTTTAGCACGACTTATTCAAGATGTAATTTGTCTCTTTTTTGTTCCATGAAAATCCATAACTTGGGTTGGGAGTAGTCGTCAGGCCCTCACAACCATGTATTGTTCATTCTTCCATATATTGCATATGTTCTTATAGTTTTGTTTATATACTCTTATTTTAATGCGTCACATGTTGATTAGCTACCTTCTTGTGATGTTTGATATGGATTTATCTAAGGGAATGATTTCATTTAATTTGGAGTGTAGATGAGTAACAAGACATGGGAGTGAAAAGTTACTATAACAAAAGTCACACAATTAGTATTGATTCCTTGGTTATTACCTCAAGAGAGAGAAACTTTTGAATAAAAATCTATCCAGATCTTGAGAGAAGAAAGGAGTGGATATCTTTTATGAATGTTTGTAAAACAAGTTAAGAATATATATAATTAGAAGAGAAGGTTTTACATGGTTGCGGCTAGTCTGATTGATGAAACAAAATCCAATTTCCCTCTTTTATTATTTCACAATTATGTTATCTTTTTTCTTTGATTTTCATAATTTAGAATATTTATTGATTAAATTAATACATTCCTTAAATGGGACACAAATTTCACTTATTTTATTCGACTAAACTAAGATAAGACCATTCATTGTTATTATGTTATTTTCTTTATCCATGTGTTCGACCCTGCACTACTACAAAGACTCTGCATTGAGTTAGTTGTGTACGTCTCTTATAGTTGGGTATAACTTTACAGTCTGATATCTTGACTAGAAACTCGTGTTTACACTTTTGGCCCACAAAAAAGAGCGATCAATCTTTTGGTGCTATTGTCGGGGACAAGGCAATAGATAACCTCTAAGGACTTGTGGTCTACTTAGCATTAGTATTTTCTTTTAAATTTGGCAACAAGATTATTAGCACCCTTTTACATTTAACTATCTATCTACAAAAGCATCTTTTATGTTTCCAGTCTTAGACTCTGATTCATTTGATCTCGCTTTTTTAGGTAGTCAAATTTTCTTGCCTTCAATATAGGAGTTTCTTGCTGAATTTTCAGAAGTATAGAACCTCTTTTCCGATCCAATGGCCGCACAACCACCTCCTGCGGTACAAGCTCCTAAAAACAAACCAACTCTTCAATATTTGGCTACTGCCCATGCCAATGATAAAAGATAACCCATCATTATCCCTCACATACCTATGGCTAATTTTGAGCTGAAACCCACTTTCTTGAACATCATTCAACATCATAACTTTGGGGGAAATTCTATCAAAGAGAACCCTTACCATCACATTGATGCCTTAAAAAATCTGTGTGACACCCTTAAGATGAATAGGGTGCCTCAAGATGTCATCTACTTGAAAGGTTTCCATTTTTTCTCTTAGGGACAAGGCCCTACCATGGTATCTATCTAAAAAAGGAATCACCTCTTGGAAACAATTATCTGAAGCATTTGTGAATAAATTCTTTCCTATTGAAAAGACCCTCACGTGCAAGCACAAAATCCTAGGTTTAAAGAAAAAACCCTATGAGAACTTGTATGAAGCACAGGAGAGATATTAGGAATATCTCTGAGATTGCCCACATCATGGATATGAAGAAGGTTTCCTTATTACCACCTTCAATGAAGGACTAACTTCCTTAGAAAGAACATAGCTCAGTGCAACAACAAGAAGCGATTTCATGAAGCATGATGCTAAAACCACGAAGGAGATCATAAACAATATGTCAACACTGAAAAACACTAGAGGGGGGGTGAATAGGGTTTTCTAATAATTTTTAAAATAATTCAACCAACAAACAACCACAAGGATGTTGAAGAAGGAGACAAGGGTTTAGAGTGGTTCCACCCTTAGCAAAAACTAAGAGAGTCAGTCCACTACCCAATTGTTTCCAATTGGGATTTTTAAAGTATTTGCATTTTATTACCTTCTCAAGGATGTTACACAAAATTACAAATACCTTCCCAAACCCTTTGGACAGCCTTCACCGGAAGTCGTCTCACCCACTTTGAAGCAGCCTTCACTTGAAGTAACTTCAAGCTCCCCCTTGAAGTAACTTCAAGCTCCCCCTTGAAGTAGCCTTCCTCCTTGAAGTAGATTCCCGTTGAGACCTTCTAGAAGTAGTCCAAAGTCCTCCTTCTCCACCTGAGAAGATTTCACCCTCTCCACTCCACAACCTCCAACCTTGGAGTAGCCAGGAGAGTACAATGCAATAAGAAAGAACAAGAAAGGAAAAAGGAAATTACAATTACCACTTAAGCACAATGCTTGAATCCTATATCAAGTGTTTTGATCTCCTATCCAATGTGTATGAAAGTGGAAGTATAGTGGGTAGGAGATTCTAGCCTATAGGACATGAAATGCCAACAATGGAAATAATTAGCAAGTGTTGAAGTTGTTCAATTGCTCACAAGAATTGATTCTCAATTGCAAGTATGTGTACTCAAGTAAGTTTAGGCGTCCTAAGGCATGTCCTATTTATAGGAATGGCCTACTAGTGCTTAGGGACGTTCTAGACACTTTCTAGGGGGTTCTTAGTGCTCAACTAGTCATTAGGTATCCACTAATTGCATTAGTAACGCCTAGTTAATTAATTTTGAAAAGTACAGACAGAAACTTTCTCGGTCGAGAAGTTTGTCGACCGAGTGTCTCTCGGTCAAGAACTTCGTCGACCGAGGAAAGGTCTGAGGAAAGTGTATTGCAATGTTCAACTCAACTCCCAATTGTTTCTCAACTACTTCTCGACTCAGTCTAACGTATATGGAAGTTGCTAGAAAGACTGTTATCAGTCGAGAACTTTGTCGACTGAGAATGTCTCGATAGAGTAATTGGTCGACCGAGGAGACCCTTATTGTAGTGTATTGAAACATCTATTATGTGTTCTTATTAACATGTAATTGTGATGCTCACTTAGGGGATGATCTATCTAAGTGTTGTGTGTGGATAGGAAGATCTAACAGCTTGATTTACATGATATCTAAGTACATGCACATTATATACTTGTACAAGTTTGTACATTTGATTATAGTCATGAAAATAAAGAAATTTAAGTATATAGATCTTCCAAAGCTTTGTCATCCACCACATTGTATTCTTGTTCCTGAAATACTCAAGTAGCACGTTAGATCCATAAGAATGAAATGTTTGTCATCATCAAAACAAAGGGATTTTAATAATGTCCAATTAAGACAACAATCTCCCCCGTTTTGAAGATGACAAACATTTCCAAAATATAAATAAAGGAAATTTCCAAAATATAAATTTCATACCTGAATTTTACCTTTATAGATATACCCTTTCTTGCTTATGAAAGTTGGACATCTTAACAATGACTTTTTATTAGTTCCTTATTATTTATTTGTTTCTCCCCCTTTGTCATTTCAAAAAGATAACCAATTTAATGATGACATATATTACCATCACTTAATTATATGATTTTTATGCTCCCCCTTAATATAATACTCTTATTTAACAAGGATATGTCCAATTGAAGCCATAGGAAACACTTTTATTCATGACAGATCAATATTCGTACAAGCTCATAAGAGATATCCATTACATGCATTTCATAAAGATAACCATTACATTCATCATAGAGATATCCATCACATGATCTCACTGAAAAGACCTAAGAATTACATCAAGTTTTGGGTCTTTCCCAAGAAAAGGCTCAACTCCATAGTATTTGACCAACGTCTGCCACTCCAAGGCACCTATCTTGGTCAAAGCATAAGCCTCCAAGAAGGTGGGAACACGATCGAATTGAAATTGGTCAACAATGTCTTGGAGTTGGATTGGAGAAAATTGAGTGTGGCTGAGGTCATGAGGTGGGATTTGAGTGTAGTTGTAGGATGGGTTGTAGGGGTAGAGCATGCCAGGATTAAGTGAATAAGGATATGCGTCAGGTGTATCAGGAGAAAGAGCTTGCATCCTTTGATTCAAGTAAGACATGGAATGATGATTATAGTCTAATTGCCTACTTAAGTGATATTGAGAACCAGCAATGTATGTTAATGTATTTGTGTTAGGATCATAAGGTAGGATAGAAGGAGGAGGTGGTGTAGGTGTATCATGGGTGGATGGTTCCCCTTCAGTCCTAGCCCTCTTGTGTCCAAAATCAATCCCCATCTTTTCTACTGTATTTCTAGTGATCTTTTGGGATTTCCTATCACATTTCAAACCTAGGTCCTCAATGCTTTTCTTAAGACAATGTTGCGTAATTTGGCAAACAAAATCAGCATCGGGTGGATTGCCAGAAAACTCAACCATGTTCTTAAGAATAAGACGAATAAAATTGATAGGTATGCTATTTAGGATGGCATAAATAAGATACATGCGAAAGGTGGGTACTTCAGATTTGTTTGCTCTAGGATAGATATTTGTGGCAACAATTAGATTGACTATCCTAGCTTCGGGTTTTAAATTGATGGCATAATAGGTACCCCTTTCTTCATGGCAAGTTGTATTGGATAGAAAAATGTCTTTCTTAATATCACTCAAACTAGTGGTAGTGTCATCTTGGGATAGCTTATTGAGAAGATTTCTGGTGGTGAGATCAATAAATGCTTATATTCGTCTACATTAATGTTGAGCATAGTAAGAACATCCTCCTCAAAAAAGTGAAATCCATACCCACTAACCATAGAAGAGAAAGAATGATCATGGTCAGGATATTTGGCTAAATTGGCATAGAATTCATTTACAGTTTGGGAGGAGTAGGAACGAAATGATGGATTTAGGAATTCAGAAAGATGTTGCACCTCAAAGAGTTCTTCGAGATCAACAATGTTGATGAAGTCCATGACGTCCACCGGCCGTCGAGGAGTAGGAGTCTTTGAGGACAGCCTGAGGTAGCGATCTCCGACAGATACGTCGTTGAATGGAATGTCATTAATGATCATCAGTGCTGGGGAGACCGTCCTTCCCTTCCTACCCGCAACTTGCTTCTTTCCACGCAATGATGAGGAAGCCATCTTGAAGATTTGAGATGGAGAAGAAGCAAGACAAGATTGGGGTGGAGAAGAGATAAAAATTCACACAAAAAGGCACTAGAGAAGATCTAGAGAAGTTAGAATGTGAATTGGTGAAGAATGGGGCCATTTTGGGCTCTATTTATAGAAAAATAGAATCCTTCTTGGTCGACAATTCGTCGACCGAGAACCGCAACGGTCGTTTCCTTGGTTGTCCAATGGTCGATTCGGTTAGGGTTTTGAAAAATAGTCGTTGCAATTTTTTTTAAAATGCTTTTTAAATCACTCGAATGGGGGGTCCACCAAGATGGTTTCAGTCGAACATTTTGTCGACCGAGGCTATTTCTGGGTTTGAATGTTTAGCATGTACTTGGTGAGTGTCGGTCGAGAAAGGTGATCAATCGAGTGACTCTTGGTCGACAAACTTGTCGACCGAGGTTGTCTCGGTTGAGATTTTTGTAGACCGACAGGACTGTTGTGAGTGATTATTGTGAAGGATATTCAAGCTTGTTTTTAATAGCAGTTATGAAAAGCAAGTAAGAGACTGTAAAATTTTAAAAGTGTGGAGCACATTCTTTTAAGAATATTTTCCTAAGTATAATTTTCATATTTAGGGGAGTATATTTTGGGAAGTAGCATGTAATTTCATTCATACTATAGTATTAGCTATTAGAAATAATAGAATTTATTCAATGATTGACTTTCATATATTTCTCATTCATTTATGAGGAGTGTTAAGCCTGAAAATGATATGAGATCTTTTAATCTCATGAAATATGTGTATTTATTTCTCCGTCATTGGAAAAGGGTGTTAAACCTTGAAATGATAAGATATTCCTTTTAAGAACATATTAGAATCAAGAAAGATATGTCAATCAATGAGTGTAAAGAAATGATTTTCAATTTAGCATTTTGTCTAGCTTATTTTAGGTCGACCTTGACTTCAACCTTGGCGCCCCTTGGTCAAACTTGATTTTGACCAAGAGGCAATTTTTGTAGATTTCCAATCATGCATTACAAAGATAATATCTTTTTCCATAAGCTAAGCACAATATAATTATTAACTTAATATGTCAAGATGCGTTTGTGCCATTGAGTTTTACTTTTATGCAAAATGGCATTTTTTCAATGCTAACATCATCTTTATATGTAGAGAGATGAATCACTATGATCATTTTGAAAACAATATCCATTCATGGTTTGTATATATAGATCAAAGATTAAAAGATGAAACATAATGATCATGATGAAACAATAAAAGCATATCCATAATTTCATGAAATACAATGATCATGATCATTTAAAAGCAAATTTCAAGACACATGGTTTCTATATAGAAAGACCAAGGAATACTTAGGACAAACCATGTGGAATATGATAAAATAGTAATTTCCTTGATTAAATCAATATGTTTCATAATTTCAGTTTTAAGCCAAACCATGTAGGAGATGAACCAAAATAATCTCATGAGAAGTAAATCCATGATTTTCTTGATTAAACTTACTCAAATCATCATTTTTTTAGTTTTAAGATACACAATGTAGAGAATCATACCTTTTAAGGAAGATTTATCAAAGCAATATCTTTTTCTTGATCAATCATGGTTCATCAATTTTTAAATTTAAGACAAACCATGTACATGAACATGCTTAATCATTTCAAGAGAAATAGAAATTTAGATCTTTAAAATGTGTGCATTAATTTTAAGAAAACATTTCCTATTTCTATTTGCATATAGTTTTGATCACATAATTAGTAAATTTACAGCATGTTTAATAAGGATATCATATAGATCATGATGCAAATTATCAATATGTGATTTGAGAGTTGTCTCCAAGATTTATGATTCATTCATAATTTCCAATCAATTTTCATTTATACCAAATTTATAGCAAGTTTATAGCAAACTGAATCAGTTGTACAGATTTTCCAGAACCTTATTCGGTCGAACTCTTTCTCGACCAAATTATTTTTGGTCGAAGTATTTGTCGACCGAGAGTGTCTTCGCAGATTTTATTCAGCAATTTGTTTGTTCAAGTTATGGGTTGAATTTCTTTGATTTATTTGGTTATTCTATTATGTTAAGTTGAGATAGACATAAGGATGTTCAAATCAAGATTATTGGTCATATCTCAACTTGATTAATTCATATTTATTTACTTTGGGGGTTTTGGAACCCATACCAACTCAACATCCTTTTTCTTGTAAGGACATGAAAAAGAATAGTGTCCAAGACGTAGGCAATAGTGACAACAAATGGAATCAATTTCATTTCTCTTTCTAGGACTTTGAGTTGAGTTGTTCTTGGGTACTTACATAATTTTGGTCTTGGGTGCATGAGTTCTCCTAGGTTTAGGTTGATAAAAGTTTTCCTTTGGAACATATCCTAAACCTCTTCTTCCAGTATAACCAGAACAATCTTTTAGAATCTTATCAAGAATACCATTATTTCTCAAGCCACTAATTTCTTTTTGTAATTTAGCAATCTCATCCATTCTCTTTCAAACATTTAAATTTTCTTGCTCTAGATTAGACAACAAACTATCTCTTTCTTTCATAATAGCATCATAATCTAAATGAGTACATAAGACATGTTGTTTTTGAAGATCATTTACTTGAGCTTGCAAGTTTATCTTTTCTTGAGAAAGGAGATTGGAACTTGCTTCTATTGATTTTAGCTTAATATCATGGTCTTTGATGGTTAAGTTCAATGTGTTTTTAAGATATTCATTTTTAGATGTAAGAATAAGAAGTTTAGCATGTAGATCATCATTTACTTTAGTAGATTTCTTTAATTTCTTCTTACAATCAATATACTTATCATGTGTTTCTTGAAGGCTAGCAATTAAATCTTCTTTTGATAAATAAAAAATACTTACCTCTTGTTCTTCTTCATTTGTAGTATTAACGAAACATTGTACCTCTTTATGCACATCTTCTTTCTTTGACTTCCTTGGACAACTAAATGTTGTGTGTCCCGTTCCTAAACACCAACTACAACTTGTTGAAGGTCAGTCTAAGTTTCTACTTTTCTTGAGGTTGTAGACACCACCACCCTCTATCTTCAAGACTCGATTAGAGATCCTTGAAGCCTACTTTGATACCAAATGAAAAACACTAGGGGGGGTGAATAGGGTTTTATAATAATGTTTAAAATAATTGAACCAACAAACAACCACAAGGATGTCAAAGAAGGAGACAAGGGTTTAGAGTGGTTACACCCTTAGCAAAAACTAAGGGAGTCAGTCCACTACCCAATTGTTTCCAATTGGGATTTTTAAAGTATTTGAATTATATTACTTTCTCAAGGATGTTACACAAAATTACAAATACCTTCCCAAACCCTATGGACAACCTTCACCCGAAGTCGTCTCACCAACTTTGAAGAAGCCTTCACTTGAAGTAACTTCAAGCTCCCCCTTGAAGTAGCCTTCCTCCTTGAAGTAGCTTCCCATTGAGACCTTCTAGAAGTAGTCCAAAGTCCTTCTCCACCTAAGAAGATTTCACCCTCTCCACTCTGCAACCTCCAACCTAGGAGTAGCAAGGAGAGTACAATGCAATAAGAAAGAACAAGAAAGGAAAAAGGAAATTACAACTACCACTTAAGCACAAGGCTTGAATCCTATATCAAGCGTTTTGATCTCCTATCTAATGTGTATGAAAGTGGAAGTATAGTGGGTAGTAGATTCTAGCCTATAGGACACAAAATGCCAACAATGGAAATGATTAGAAAGTGTTGAAGTTGCTCAATTGCTCACAAGAATTGATTCTCAATTGCAAGTATGTGTACTCAAGTAAGTTTAGGTGTCATAAGGAATGTCCTATTTATAGGAATGGCCTACTAGTACTTAGGGACGATTGAGACACTTTGTAGGGGCTTCTTAGTGCTCAACTAGCCGTTAGGTATCCACTAATTGCATTAGTAATTACTAGTTAATTAATTCTGAAAAGTACAGACAGAAACATTCTCGGTCGATAAGTATGTCGACCGAGTGTCTCTCGGTCGAGAGCTTTGTCGACTGAGGGAAGGTCTGGGGAAAGTGTATTGCAATGTTCAACTCAACTCCCAACTATTTCTCAACTACTTCTCGACTCAGTCTAATGTATATGGAAGTTGCTAGAAAGACTATTCTCGGTCGAGAACTTTGTCGACCGAGAATGTCTTGGTCGAGTAATTGGTCGACCGAGGAGACCCCTGTTGTAGTGTATTGAAACATCTATTATGTGTGCTTATTAACATGTAATTGTGATTCTCACTTAGGGTATGATCTATCTAAGTGTTGTGTGTGGATAGGAAGATCTAACCACTTAATTTACATGATATCTAAGTACTTGTACATTATATACTTGTACAAGTTTGTACATTTGATTATAATCATGAAAATAAAGCAATTCAAGCATATAGATCTTCTAAAGCTTTGTCATCCACCACATTGTATTCTTGTTCCTGAAATACTCAAGTAGCATGTTAGATCCATAAGAATGAAATGTTTGTCATCATCAAAACAAAGGGATTTTAATAATGTCCAATTAAGACAACAAGCACTACAAGTAGGTAGGGATTATGACAAGAACACTGGCACTGTAGCCTCTACAATTGGTACTTATTCAGAGTCAAAATTGCTTGAAAGGTTGAATAACAAACTTGATAGAATGACAATGGATATTCAAAACCTAAAAGAAGCCAACGCCATATATCATGTTGAAGTAACAATTAAGTGTGTCACTTGTGGTAAGGGAGGTCACAGAATAGATCATTGCATTTACACTCATGAATTTGAAGACACTCAAGTGACTTTGGTAGATAATGTGCCTTACACGAATTATAAAAGGCGTGATCATATGAGATTTTCATATGGAAATACCTCCATTGCAGAAAACTCTTTTTAACTAAATCAAACATCATAGGCCGTTAGTTGAGGGCAATCTATAGGAAGAGGAATTCCACCAAATTTCAAGAAAATAGATCCTTATAGAAATAAGGCAACTTCAATGGGCAACAAAGGGGGAGCTTGCTTCAACAACATCAAAAATCCATAACCGAGCTACACTCCCTGATCAATAGATTAGGAGAATGTATGGTGAGTAATAGTGATATGATGACAAGCATACAAGAACAATTGGGGAACGTGAACACCAAATTAAATGATTTGCAACAACATAACTAGATGATAGATCAACAAATAACCTCCATAGGTTTTGCGATTAAGGGATCAAATGGACATTTCTCTTCAAATACCAAACAAAAACTGAAGAATTAAAGTTCCAAGATGGTTACACTTTGGTCTGGAACCACTTCTTCTGTACCACCACCAATAAAGGGGAAGTTCCAGTCATCAAGAAATCATGAGGGGTATCTAAACCTATCCCATCCCTCAAAACATCTGAAATTCCATCATAAGCACCCTTTCCTCATCATTTCATAAAGGCTCAACTTCAGAATGATAAAATAGATTCTTGTATACTATCAAGAAATTCCACTTGGACATCCCTCTTCTAGACATCATTGATGAGATGCCTACATATGACAAGTTTCTAAAAGATCTTATCACAAGAAAGAGAAAGGGAAGAGAGATAGAAACAATACACTTAACCAGAATGACATCCACTTTTTGTCAATCAAATATGCCAACCAAACAAAAGGATCCTGGAGCTTTCACTATCCCCTTCCACATAGGAGACATTTCACTAAGATATGGCCTAGATATTTGGGGGCTAGCATAAGCCTCGTGCCACATAGATTAGCCACCAAATTGGGGCTGAAAGACATCATTCATTCGATCATGAGAATATAGTTGGCGGACAACTCTTTTACCAATCTAGTTCGGGTAATAGAAGATGTCCCTATCCGGTACTCAAAAGCTTCTTTATCCCTTCTGATATTGTTATAATTAATGTAGTTGAGATCCTACATGTCCAATGATCTATGGACGACCCTTTGTTTCCACAACCCATGCATTCATTGATGTTTTTGATGGGCTTATTACTACAAGAGTTGGTAATGAATCCATTGATTTCAATGTGCTAGACCACATGAAGGCCCCTCTCCAATGGAGACAAGTTACTTTGTTGACTGCTATAGTCAATTATGTACTGAAATTCAAGAGCTCAATGTCATTGTAGATCCCTTGATGAGAGCATTGATCAACCTAAATTCGGGGATTACTGATCCCTAGGTTGAATAAATTCTAGCGTATTTGGAATCCACCAAAGAAGAAGAATCTCAACAAGGATCCATTGATACAACCAAGTATGTTTCACCCCATTGAGAACCAAAAAAACCCTCTGCACCAAGGCCTGTACCTGAGCTAAAACCCCTTCTAGAGGGTTTGAAGTACGAATTTCTCGATGATGAAAATATGAATCCAACAATAATCAACACCCAACTATCTTCTAAACAACAACAACAACAAAACCTAATTGAAGTTAAGATCCAAAGAAAGGCCCTTGGTTACTATATAGATGATATCAAGGGTCTTAGCCCAACTGTTTGTATGCATCAGATCACCTCAAAAAAACTACTAAACCATGTGTGCAAGGTCAAAGGAACCTTAACAAAAAAATGTGCAAGGTGGTGTGCAAGGAAGTGATTAAGCTATACGATGATGGAATCATCTATGCTATTAGCAATTGCAATTGGGTGAACCCAATACATGTTGACCCTAAGAAAGGAGGGATGACAATGGTAAGGTATGGAGGGGGAAAGAACTGGCCACTCGCAGAGTAACCAGTTGGTGTATGTGCACTGATTACAGATTGTTGAATGCCGCAACATGATAAGATCATTTCCCTCTTCCATTCATTGAACAAGTCCTTGAAAGGCCGTCACATCATTCACACGTTTGCTATCTAGACAAATATTATGATTTCTACCAAGTTCCCATTCATCCAGATGACCAAGAGAAGACCACATTTACTTGCCTCTATGGAGCGTACACATTCCTTTGTATGCCCTTTGGTCTCTGTAATGCCCCAACCACCTCTAAAAGGTGTATGTCTGCTATATTTTCTGATTTTATCAAAGAGAACATGGAAGTCTTTATGGATGACTTTTCGGTTTATGGGCATTTAAAGACTTCCTGAAAAACCTATCTCTCATTCTCCAAAGGTGTGAAGAAAAGAAACTTGTTCTCAATTGGGAGAAATGATTTATGGTTTAGGAAGGGATTGTTCTTGAGCATAAGGTATCTAAAGCAAGCATTGAAGTGGACAAAAGAAAAATAGAAGCCATTTCCAAGCTCCCCCCTCCTTCATTTGTCTCCTATGTTTGAAGTTTCTTGGGACATGTAGCTTATTATTTTCGTTTCATCAAAGACTTTTTGAAAATATCAAAGCCTTTGTCTAGACTGATAGTAAAGGACACTCCATTTATTTTTGATGAAGAATGCCTTAAGGCTTTTCACACTCTGAAAAAAATCTCTACCTTCTACACCGATTATGCAAGCTCCAGTTGGGACCTCGCCTTTGAGATCCCATGCAATGCTAATGACTATGCCATTCAAGCAGTCCTAAGATAAAAGAAGGATAAGAAACACCATGTGATCTATTATGCCAACAAAAATCTTAATGAGGCACAAATCAATTATACTATGACAAAAAAAGAAATGTTGACAATCGTCTATGCTTTTGAAAAGTTTGGATCATATATGTTAAGGTGGAAAAGTGAGCATCTACACTGACCACAGAGCAATCAAATATCTAATGCAGAAGAAGGACACTAAGCCTTGCCTTCTTATATGGGTCCTCCTTCTACAGGAGTTTGATCATGAAATTATTAATAAGAAAGAATCTAAAAACGTGGTTGCATATCATCTTTAATGTATAGGAGTCAAAGAATACAACCCTCTCCCCATCAATGAATCTAACTAGGATGAATCAATACTGGTAATCCACACTTTGGATCAGAAAACACCTTGGTATGTAGATTTCTATAACTACCTAGCATGCCAACAACTGCCTCCTAATATGACATATAATCAAAATAAAAAGTTCTTTTCAAACTTAAAGAATTACTATTGGATGAGCCAATTCTATTCATAATGTGTGCAGGAAACATATATCGTCATTCTATAGCCCATGAAGAAGTATGATCTATTTTAGAGAAATGTCATGCTACTCCTTACATAGGACATTTGGGTGTTGAAAAGACTGCATTGAAAAAACTGAACTCTAGTTTTTATTGGCTAACAATTTTCAAAGATTCTCATGCCTATGTCAAGTAATGTGATGCATGCCAAAGAACCAAGAACATCAACCAGAGGAATGAAATTCCCTTAGCTAAATGGATAGATGTTGAATTTTTTTTGGAAACAAACACATAATAGTAGTAGTTGACTGTGTATAGACTTCTGGGGTATAAACTTTGTCGGACCTTTCCTTCCTTCTTTTGGAAACAAATACATAATAGTAGTAGTTGAATGTGTTTCTAAATTAGTGGAAGTTGTCCCATCATCTACTTGCGACTCAAAGACAGTAATGCGACTCTTTACAAAAATTATCTTTCCAAGATTTGAAGTTCCTAGGACTGTCATCAACGATGGAGGTTCACATTTCATTGAAATATAGTTTGAACCACTTTTGAAGAGATATGGAGTAAAACATAAATTTTCTACTCCATACCATCCTCATACTACAGGTCAAGTTGAGGTCTCTAACAGACAGATACATAAAACTATGGGAAAATCTAGAAAGGACTGCTCCTCGAAACCCGATGATGCTCTTTGGGCGTATCCAATTGCATATAAAACTCAAATTGGAACCACCCCTTATCATCTCATATATATTAAGTCATACCATATTCCTCTAGAGTTAGAACACAAAGCTTTTTGGGCGATCAAAGCTCACAACATGGTTACTGACGCAAAAAAATGCTTTCTGCAATTGCAGGAGTTGGAAGAACTCTGTCTACATGCTTATGAGAATATCAAAATTTATAAAGAATGCACCAAAATTTGTCAAGATTCTGTAGAAGGATATTTCCAAAGGCAACAAAGTTCATCTATTCTACTCTGCATTCCGTCTTTTCCCAGGAAAGTTACATTCTCGTTGGTCTGGTCCCTTTATGGTTATAATCATTTATCCTTCTGAAATGATGGACATTCACAACAAGAAGTCGAGAACCTTTTCAGTCAACAATCACCACCTGAAGAGATACTACAATGATGAAGTCGTCATCAGGAAAGCAGACATGCAATTTTCTAACACACCAGTAACAAAATAAAAACCTCTATGGAGTCAAGCTACATGGTTATAAACAAAGTGCTACTTGGGAGGCAACCCTAACATCTATCTTTTGTCTTATTTTATTTTGTTCATTTCTTTTCAGACTTTGTCACTTTTGCTTTTTCCTTAGTTGAACTTTATTTTTCCAAATGTTCCATCAACTCAAATGGACGGCTATTTTTCAAATGATGATTGGTTGATGATCACTTTCATAGTGATCCCTCAACCTAAACTCTGATCCACTCATATCAACCTTATTCGAAGCGTCTAAAGCATTTTTAGTCGATAAGAGGGTCAACTATGATCCGTCAACCTTGCCATCAATTCCTTCAAACACTTTTTAAGTTGTTGAGTAGGATGTAGACACTTATCCTATCAACCACCCTGATCGATGAGACCGTCGACCTCTAAAATTTGATGGATATGTCGACCTTGCTCGACATGGTCGTCGACCTGAATGATGATGAGTTGATAATATATTTGGATCCTAGATAAATTTACCTATTCAGAGTTCACCGAATTCTAACCCTCATGTATAAATTTAAGACCCATAATAATTACTTTTTACCGCATCCTTATTGAAGCAAAACTCTAACGCTTTTTGCTTTCACCCGTCAACTTCTTTTAGTTGTCGACACTTGTCGACCCTGTCGGTTGATAGCCTTTAAGAACACATCAAAATATTTTTGAACTTGAAACCCCGTCGATGGGTATATGCCCTTATCGTCTGCATTTAATCGACAACCATATCGACCATTTTCCCCCCAAACCCATTGACCAATTTCTCTATTGACCTTATGTCGTTGATGGGTTATTTTTTTCCAAAACCATCAACGTATCCACCCATTGACCTTTTTGATTGCCAAGTCGACAGTTGATGACCCCATCAACAACATTTGTCGACAACCCCTTTTTCTTCCACTTTATTTTTTCAATATTTTACCTTATTATCTTACTTTTATGGTGCATCAATGACCCACAAGGAAAGTGCATTGATCACTACTAATAGTGAAATCTAAGGGGGGGGAGAAGCATCAACATTTAGAAACTTCCACGACTGAGGGGAATAAGAGGGCGTCTGTCGTTGAATCTAATATAGATGCACCTCAGGGCACCCAATTTGAAGCCCTTATTGTGGGACATTTCAACCTCACAACAATGACCATCTAGAGGCATTCAAGGCTATGAAGCAACTCACTTTAAAACGCACCAATTTTTCCTATAAGCCTGCTCTCAAGTTTGGATTTGGATACATGTGTCTCAATTGTTTACCGACTCCAACCCAGTTTGCCTCTGCCTAGCTCATCCAAGGTCATATGTTGAGGAGACTATGGAGTTCATGTATTCCATCCAAGAGGTCTCAATCAAATGAGTCGAAAACCCTAAAAGTAGTCATAGACAGCTGAAATTACACCAACAATGTTGACCATGTCCTTACTGAACTAACAATGAACAAAATATTTTTCTCATCAGATGAAGAAGCGGGTAAAGCTTGCACTGGGTTGTTAGATAAAGAGGATTCATGTTTTAATGCTTCTAACTATTGGGCCAAACTGACAGGTAGACTCTAATAAACATGTAGGTCTTTCAAATCTTCTGTTGTTCACTCTGGGTTATGGAAAATCATGCACAAAATCCTTGCCAACATCTTATTAATAAAATTTAAGGCAGACAATATATATCATGAAGAAATCTATATACTATCTCTCATAATGGAAGGCCTACCTGTCAACATTGGCCGTCTATTAATTGATCAATGACTGTCTATATGTTCTTCTCCACAAAGGGAGTATTTCATGGGGATCTGTCAGCCTTATCTACCAAGCTTATGGATACCCCTCTTCTCCCAATGGTTTCAAGGAGATACACAATGATAATCTCATCACCATCTAATATTTGACATCTTCTGGCATCATTGTCTGCCGTGATGACAAAAGCCATTATTGCCTCATGAGAACTAATATTTACATTCCTTGACCTAAGTTGGCAGACTATGATATGGAGACACTACATTTCAGAGAGGAGGAAATCATATAGCTCATCAAAAAGTTTCACGAGTCCACTACTACAGTATCAACCCAGCATGTTGCATCATCCTCCCGAGTACACCTAATAGATATTGTGGCCAAAGATCCCTGAAGTCCTCTACCAAAAATTCCATTGGAAAGAGAGCATGAAACAGAAGTTAATGATGACTTCGAGGTCTAACCACCAATACCCGGTGAACCCCAAACTTCTCCTACTCTAGTAGTTTCAGTGGATCTTCCAAAGTCTGCTACAAAGTCATCAACTCAATATGTATCTTGGGATCCTCCTCAAGCCACCCCACAATCCCCACCGCCATCCCAACAATTCCACAATCTACTACCACAATAAGAAAACTACCATCTCCACCTCGTCAAGAAGTACATGATGTTCCAGATAGTCCACTTGGACGTCACCGTCATGCCTCTACTTATCATGTGCCACCTCATTTTGAACACCATTCTTCTTTTTCCTCAGACAGGGAATATCCTAAAAATTTGGGTGGTGCCCTCAGTCATGAAATTGACTTGGGTGGTGCCCTCAGTCTTGAAATTGACTCACTCTTCTGGGTAACCACTAAACACATGCCTATTATTCCTAAACTAACGAAAGATGTGCATGATGTGTCCAAATAGTCCACACTCTACAATAACAACTGGGAGATATGACCACCCTCCATCAAAATATAGTTGCAATGAGTGTACATTAGATGCTTTGACTCATCTTCCTCAACTTGTCTGAATCATTGGAAGAACAAAGAAGATGAATGACAATGCAAAATGGAGCACTCCACACTTCATCACCAGCATTGTCGTGAGTTCCAGGCTTGTTCTATGGTTGTAACCTCTACCCCATTGTCTCGTATTTCCAGTGGCAATTCGTATGCCCCAAATACTACCAGTGAGGAAGTCCACCATCATTCTCTGGAGCTGTCTGCATGTCCATCCGAGAGTCAATATCACATATTTTGAAGACATTATTTTCTAAGAATGGCTTAAGTGAACCTCTATCATCTACCATTACTACCTCCGTCTAGTGGCTTCAACTAGGTGGAATCCCTTTTTCCTTCACTAAAACCTATGTGAGTCCATATGAAGACATCCATGCTCACCCTTATGAGAACATATTGCCTCTCACTTAGAGATCACCTCTAGATTTTTTGAATATGATCTGATGAGGAAGATAGATGAGGCATTGCTTGGTCAGGCAGCCCTATTTTTGATCTCTCTGGAGTGGTCATACCTCCAAGGAAGATGTTTGTACGAGTATATACAACTCATTTGGACTTGTAGGAAGATGATGATAGTCCTTCAGATGATGAGAATGCTTCCTTTGATGAAGATAATGGTGATCTTCAACAACAATTCCATGGCTACTAGATGCAGTCTTCCTTGAACCCCCGATGCCACTTCCACTGCAATTTCCTTAAAAAATGAGCGGCCTTGATTCTGATTGCTTGAAAGGAATACCCGTACGTGACACTTTTGTCTTATATGACATTTTGGATGATCACTGTGATAGGATGCATATCATTTATAACAAAGGATCTATATCTCTTTCTCAAGAAGATTTTTGGGACATTTTTTACAGCCCTACTAAAGTCACTAAATGGATTTTCACAATCTTGGCATCCACTATCTTAGAGGATGTCATGCACATGGATAAGGAGTGGTCATATTTAAATGCAACACCCTCCTTGGATGATTGTTTATTTGAGAACCATCTGGAAGCTCCCACTATTATGACACTTTTAGACAAACTCAAGTTACAGACAAGTGAGTTATCCTTTTACCTTTTCTCTTCTGAGACCTATGGTTTCTTTGTGTTTCTGATTTGAATAAGTGTCAAATTAATCTTTTTTACACTTGTATGGCAGATTTGCAAAATTTTGACATGCATTTCAAAGATCCTACAATAGAAAAGCTACCATGTATTCCTATCATCCAACAACGGGTCATATGCAAGGTCCCTTATTACCATCCTAATCAGACCAATTATGTGAATGATCCTCTTGTCCACCAGCAAAATCAAAATAAAGATGATAGTGCTTTAATCATCCTCGAGTTATGGAGGCTCTCAATTGCCAGATTTCTATTGCAAACTTGGATCCCAATCATTTTTTTGCTCTTCATGGATGCTACACCATGGAAGTCATCCATTATCGGTGTTTCTTTTAGGATCCAAAGCTTCTAGATAATTTATGAGACCTTTACCCATTGATTCCTTGACTTATCAAAGAACCCTTCCGCACAGTCTTACAACACGAGGAAGCAGAAGAAGGTCAAGTAACACCATCACCTATGGAGATAAATCCTCATGTTACTATTATAGCTACTATCAAATCTCATGAAGCTACTGATATACTGAACTTTCATGATGACCCTGAACCATTTCCTATTTATGGTGCTATGACATCTATTGGTCCTAGTTTTGACAATTTTGATTGAAGTTCTTTCTGTGAACTTTCATATACTCAACTTTTTACGCTAATGAAGCATTTTCAGGATGGTTTTAGTTTTATTGTTTTCAATATATATTCTACTTGTTATGTGAGATGATCTTCTTGAAACCCTCCAACACAAGGGTTATTTATTTAATGGCCTCATTGTGGCATATTAGTTTCTTCTCAGCCACAATGTCGATGATGTTTATATGGCTGGTCCAGACCTTCAAATAAATCTTTGTAAGGGATCTGATTCTGGTGATAAGGCATTGCTCATTCAACATCTACAAACAACAATTTCTCGATATTTTTTCATGCCTTCACTCTAATATACTCATTGGGCTTTACCTGATATATTTTCTCATGGATGAGAAGTCATATTTTGTAATAGCTCTAACACCACATTCGACATTGATGGCCCCAACTATTCTAATCTAGTTCAAAACAAGCATGAACACATTGTTTATGCATGTGCCAAGACACTTGTTTCTCATATCTGTAAGCATTGGAATGGTTATGCTTCTCAAGATCCAAAGAAATGGAAGATTCCAAGATTTTATCATCATTGTACTCAACAATGTCATCTCTCCAATGATTGTGGCTTTTACATCTTACATTGGATGTACACCATTGGAGCCCTTCATGATTCAGTCAAAGAAACTCACAATGAAAATTATCATTGTCTTCATGGCAACCACACTATGATGCTTCTCAAATCTCCATGGGCTACTATCGACCTCCAATGAAAATATCAATTTTTACATTTTTCCCTTCTTTTTCACACTCTGATGACAGTCTGTGTTGTAAGTTTGGGGATGTAATTTTGTGAGATAGGTATCCATTATATCAAACCAAACTTCATTTCTTCCTTTTAGAATTTTTTCCAATTTTTCTTGTTTTCATCAACTTTTTGACAATTTTCTTATATAAAGCCATGAAGATGCAGACGATGGAAAACTCCCTCTATAAAGAATCTAGTTTCTTTCAAACTATACCTTTTTCAAATCAGTCTCATGATAACAACAATGTTGATATTTTCTTTAGAGGTTGCTTTTATGTTTTTCTCTCAACAAAATGTTACTTCTTCCTTTGGTTTCATTTTAATCTCAAGATAGCATCAAAAGATTCTTACCAAAAATATTCAGTTATTACAAAAAAAATTGTATTCTATCAAAGGCATATTCTTACAAAAAGAAGAAAGAGCTACCTCGTTCCTCCTTTCGTGTTTTTTATGTAAAATCCTAAAAAAAGTGAGGAGTTAAAAGAAATAGAGAATTGCACCATGTTGTTGAAGAATTATCAAAACGGTGTATTATTGTGCTCATGAATACAGGTATGTTGCTTTTGTTGAACTCTAAGACCAAAAATACAACCCCTATTCTAATGATGCTCATTAAAGATATTGTAATTTGGGGCTTTGATACTTAGGGTGTGCAATCACTACTCCAAAACCAACTGGTTTGGAATGTAGGGATCACCTACCCATTTAACATACATGTACTTGAATGACCCAAAAAGAAGGAAGGGATACCCATAAGTCTTTTTACCTACCTATTCCTTCCACATACAATATCCTGACGAGAGTGAAAGCTACTTTGAAAAGCGATTTATATGTCAGAGATGAGATTATGACCCAAAAATAATTAAGAAACAATTAAAAAGGAAATATTTTGGCTCATGATGTTCTTTTTGAGTTAGATCATATTATGAAAAAGTGAATGGCTTTGATAAGAGGTCGATATAAACTATCTTTAGTATATTATAGAATCTACTTACTTGGTTTGATTACATAATGATTCCATTAGCTTGAGGGCAAGATAAATTCTAAGTTTGGGGGAGTTGATAACATAAGTTTTGATGCACATTTCATACCCTTTTCATAAATAAAGTTATTTGATTTAGTGCTTAAAATATCTGATTTTGTTCATTTTATCTCCAATTTACCAAATTCCTAGTTTTAGTTTTTTTTTGCAATTTGAAGGAATTTGTTACAAAATCATCAAGATCGATAGTTTAACCATCGATGCTTAAAAGTGATCATCAAAGAACTACATATTCCAAGTTTCATCGACCTATTTGGTCGACATTTTAAATGATAGATTTCCAGACCCATCGAGCTCCAACCCACCGAACAGTAGGGTTGACAAAACCTCATCGAGCTTTCAATGATAGACTAAACTATCAATGTTTCCTTTGATAGATTCCCATCATTTTCAAAGCCATCAAACACAGTCATTGACCTTTCCATTGATATAACAAATAGTGACGCCTTCATCGAGAGAATAGTCTCAACCATGTTGTCGACATATCACCTTGTCAATACCACAAAGATCGACACCTCTAAGACCGACAAAGACTTGTAGAGAAATCATATCATTGACCCCCAATGTCAATAGTAGTAACACGAAGAGTCCTCACAATGTGGACCAATCTAGGTTCAACAAAGTACAAGTCAAATCCTATAAATAGGTCCCCAAGATGTCACTTCAAAGGATTTTGGATTTTTGGAGTCTACAAGCTGAAAGTCTTCCACCAAGTTTGAAACCCAAGACTAGAACCATCGACCAGTCTAGTGTCATCAACCTAGATGACCATCAACCTCTAGCCTTGTGGCTCAACCCACTTCCATTGACAAATTGATAGATTTGCTTATGCCAAGCATGGGAGAAGAGAGCCATCAACCATTGGCCGTTGACCTTTACGTCAGATCGACATGAAAGGTGGGTAGATTGATCACTCGATCTACCCTTATATCGACCTCTTCCCTTTCTTTTCTTTAGAATTACTTATTTAAGTTGTAATTATTCTCTTTTCTATGCTATGAGTGGTTAAACTCTATAACATGGGTTGGGAGTAGTCACCAGGCCCTCACAGCCATGTAATTGTTTATTCTTTTGTTTGTTGTATATGTTCTTATAGTTTTATTTCATACTCTTATTTTAATGTGTAACATGTTGATTAGATACCTTCTTGTGACATTTAATATGGATTTATTCGAGATAATGGTTTCATTTAGATCTGGAGTATAGATTAGTAACAAGACACGAGAGTGAGGAGTTACTATAACGGAAGTCATACGATTATTATTGATTCCTTGGTTATTATCTCGAGAGAGAGAGAGAAACCCTTGAATAAAAATATACTCAGATCTCGAAAGAAGGAAGGAGTGGATATCTTTTATGATTATATATATATATATATATATATATATATATATATATATATATATATATATATATATATATATATATATATATATATATATATATATTGAAAGTGAAGGTTTTACATGGTTGTGGCTAGTTTGATTGGTGAAACATAATCCAAGTTTCCTCTTTTATTTTTTCACAATTATCTTTATCTCTTTCTCTTTGATTTTCATAACTTAGAATATTGCTTGATTAGATTAATTTGTTCCTTAAACAAGAAACCAATTTCACTTATTTGATTCAACTACACTAAGTTGAGAACATTCATTTTAATTATGTTATTCTCCTTGTCCCTGTGTTCGAACCCACACTACTACAAAGACTCCATGTTGAGTTTTGGACATCTCTTATAGTTGGGTATAAATTTAAATTCTAATATCTTTGACTGGACAATCGTGTTTACACTTTTGACCCACGAAAAGAATAATCAACTCCTTCTGTTAATAAGTTTTAAGGATGTTTTTCTAAGGGAGAGAGTTTTGTTTTATGGAGCCGAGGTTATAAGTGGCTCTAGTAGTTAAGCTTGAATATCAACTTTGTCGATTGATTTAGTTCATCAGTTCAAGCATATTGGAAAGTTATCTATAGATATGTTAGAATCCTTCCACAATTTTTCATGTGCTAATAAAGAATGAGAGTCAAACCCTAATTTTTATTATTATGTTAAATCAACTTGATATAAATAAGTATACATTACATAATTCATTAAAAAATATTTTTAGAAGGATCCAAACACATAAGTATATCTACATATGTTTGGTTTATGCAAGATAAGGTTTAGGGTGTGTAGACTAGTTTATGCTAATGCTAGGTTCAACTGGATTATGAACAAGTTAGATCAACTTGTGGGCCCACATCAACTTAGTTTATTCAATGTTGGTCTGATTATTTTTTGGAAAGTCAATATGGTAAGTCAAACCAAATCATTTATAGATTTTCCAACTTGTTTATTTGATCAATTGATCATTTAGTTGACAGTTGATTGAGTAAAAGTCATCCACCTTACCGAAAAGGGCATATGACCTTAAAAATTAGAAACACGATATATAGATATGAAGTAGATTGACTAGTGAGAGGTAGGTCACATGTGATAATTGATTAATATCTACAGAGGCCCAATGGATAGGAAATATCAACAACTTAAAATATTAAATAAGGGTGTAATAGTTTTTTCACAAACACTTCAATACACACACATAGGTTAGAAAGTGTGTACCTGATAATACATATAAAATATTTTTATTGACCTTTGAAATGACACATGTAGAATGTGTTAATTAAAACCAATCCTATGGATTGTATCAAATTGTCTAGATTGGATATGTTTGAAAAATCTCTATATCATCCAACACTTTTTGTAGATTCTACAACTTACCATTGATTAGAAAACACACACCTTCTTTGATTGGTTTATCTATGAATGTTAGTGTGAGGTGATGATTAGACATCATATCCATTAGATTAGATTGTTCTGTAAAGTTTCATAATCAACATGAACAAAAATGACAATATGTGAGTTGTACGTATTCTGATATGTATGTTGTTTAGCCACACACATACGCCTACGAGGGTTGGCATGGTTAGAGATTTCTAGGGTTTTCAAGTGAAGGAACACATGTTCGAAGCACTAGACAAGAACTTCTTGATTCAATACCCTTTGTACGTTTGTCCTACAAGTCACTCTTCCATGACCTACAAAACCTACACAAAAAATTGATTTGAATTGCATCATTTTTCTCGCCTTAAGATGCATGACCTACAAGTGTTCAAATAACCTCAAATTTTATTTGTAGTATATTAATAGCATATCTATGAAGATGATTGGATTATATTTTAAAAAAAGTGTTGCATGATGGAAAATAAGTTGAGTGTATTTGGTCTTTGATACACTCAAGTGTATTCCAACCTAGCTCTCTCTCTCTCTCTCTCTCTCTCTATATATATATATATATATATATATATATGCATATATGTGCATATATATGCACATACATATATGCATATATATACACATTCATACATATATATAGAGATTTTTGTGTGTGCATCTATGGTTCAGAAGAACTCAATTTCCCATTTTATATTATGACACTGAAAGTGGAGACATGGAGGAATATTTTATAGTGTTTTTGAGGAACCCCAGCTCAAAGGAACCCTATTGGAACTAGTCTTGTTGATTGTGAGTTAACATGATATGTAAAACCCAATTTCCTCCTTTATAATCTTATTTTCATTAATCTATGTTAAACTCGTGATCTTAACCCATTTTTATTAATAATTTCTTATATTTCACACCTATCAGCCTAAGTAGGATCATGTTGTGTGCAAGGAGATAGATTCTAGAGTCTACAGAGCTTTGGTGGATCTTAGTCTATTTTAACATTTAAATAATGTATGCGGGTGTAGTTTGGTGAGTGGTTACCCTTCCCACATAATTTAAACATTAAACAATTCTTAACACTCGTAATGTGTGCCGACCAAAAAAAACACTCGTAATGTGACAGTTAGGATTATAGATCAATATCGTTGATAGTTTGGTTTCATGTATGTGATTGTTGTTTATTCATACTTTGTTAAGTTTTTAAGTTTTTTTTTCAAACTTTTTTAGTAGAAAACTTCCTGTAAATGGCATAAAGATTATGGAAAATGTTAGTGTTAGCAAATTTTACTGCTAACCAATTCAAGATTAAATGGATTGTTGTAACATATATAGTTCACATATGATGAATCATTAATGAAAGAATATCATTATATTATGTAAAGTAATTTGAATGGATATCTAATATTATAAATTATGTATTACAATCGAATATAATACATATTTTAGAATGTTAAGAAACTGAATTATTACTTAAAAGACATAATGTCCTACTTGAAATTTAGAATATACAACATATGTAAGTATAATGATAGTAATAGAATAATATGATGAAATTATAAAATAATAGTCAATAATAGTTGACTCTTCTAGTTGACGTTACCTTCAAATTCAATAAAAACCCTAACATCATTAGTTGTATATTTTTATTAAACTATAAGATAGTTTATATCCTTGATTGCATCACATGATGAGATTTAAGAAAATAGTAGCAGAATGAGATCTATAATTGATATTTACTCTAGCAGTTATATTTCTTATTTTCAGAACAACCAAATAGAATCCACTCATAAAATTTCAAAAATTTTGTATTAATATGCGGCATATAACTATAGATAAAAGGCTATAATTTTTTTGTATGATTAGGATTATTAATAATCTGAGTTGAGGTCTGACTTCAGAATAAATGGGAAAGAAATAGAAATTAAGGTTTATTAGTGAAATTTAAAGAATTTTATGAGGCATGAAAATGATGTAATTCAGTATAAATTAGGAATTTGAGGGAAAAATAAAAAATCTTATATTATTAATATTTAGGTAAAAGGAATAGTTGCACTGTTTAAAATGAATATAATCTAGGTTTTGATAAGTTAGAAAATAAAATACAATCAAGTGATAAACAACATAGAACCTTTTCTGTGGTATGTTCTTGGAAATGGGAAAATATGGTATCAAACGGAAGAGACCATGAGGAGGTATCCAAGAGTGTTATTTAGTTGTTTATTGTTGATGTAGGGGATAAATGTGTAATTGGATATCATTTCTTAAATGATGTATTGTACCCAAAAGTAACCAAAGATCATTGCGGTACCACAATATCCTACAATAACTAGGGAAACCTAAATATTACAGGTATACCATTTCAACGAGGCATAAATAACAAAGAGCCTAATGGTAATCTAGTCAGTTTCTAATAAGAAAATATACATTCCTCCTCTTTGGGTGATTTAAATAAAATCAATCATTATGGAACATATACATCATGTTACTTTAGTTGTTTTGTATATTTAGAACCTTGACATCCCTCTTGAGTGTCTCGTGTCACATGGCCCTAGTTTCAACCAACTATTTAGACACCATGGACATATGTGCCAATCTCATTGTAAACTAAGATCTCATTTAGTTAGTTCTCAGTTACTTCTCTTACCTAAGACATGCATAGAAAGTCACCATGTCGAAGGAGTGGTTGCCACTTGATACTACAATCAAAGTGAGACTAGGAAAATTATTGATAGAAAAGATAGTATTAGATTGATATAATAAATATCTTATCATAGAAAAAAGGATAAAAGAATGATAAAAAATATCATTTATTAATAATAGGAAACACAAAAAAGATAAACAAACTATCAAATACTTTCAGTTCCTTTAATTTGTTGTAGAATGTGTTTACTTATCTCTTTTACTATTAGATATACAAACTTATCATTAACAGTCAGTACTACATTTCCTTTCAAGTTATACCTTTCAAACAAACTAACTACTATGGTAGTAGGGTGGGACAGTCAATATAGTGTCGAGACACTACTTGTTGATCTGGTATCTCACGCCCTCCTATTGAAAAAAATTTAGGTTCACTTGGAGCCTGAGTTGCAATGTGAATTACTAGTCAAAAATCATCACAATGGAGTTAGTTAGAGGATAGTAGAGTTAGTCAATCTAGTTTGAGTTTTTTCCTATTCTAGATTTTTTATAGCAATGTGAGTTGTAGGATATTTGTGTGTAGCATTGTATATATTTTAAGACTTAGATTTTGGACTTTAATTTCTCTTATCATGTTGTAAGAGAAAAATATTAAGGCAAAATAGAAAGTGTTTTCTTCTTGATGAATGAAGTGGATGTTTTTTCTATTTTGGGTATTTTCATGAAATTTGTGAAAGATGCAGTGATAACATCCAATTTTGTGAATATGTTATGCCTTATTTTATGAGAAATCAATCTAAGTTATGAACATAATACTTGTGTATTCATTCTTTCTAATGCATGATTATCAAAACACTATTGTAATTGGTCTATCTTTGAAAATGTAGTAAATAGACTCCAAAGAGTTAGGTTGATCAATTCTCATTGACCCCTAGGTTGCTCATATATCACTCGGCAAGACAATCAAACAACAAATCATCAATTGTCACGATCGTGTTCAAATATCGAGCAATTCCAATCGAGTTGCCTAATCAAAGTAATTAATCAGCCAGGCATGGTCGATCATATCAATGCCAATCAAACCATCCAATCAAGAGTCAACAACAAATCTAGGTGGTTGATAGCCTCAACAAGAACAACTCAACTTAGATCTTGATAGACAATTGTATTCATAAAAATACAAGTATCACATCTTCTAATTGAGCCTAATGCATCAAGAAAAGGTGATCGGTCTAGTAGATTGATAGTCAAAGTGCCAAAGCTCAAACACCATGTGGACCAATCAATAGTTGGTATGACTCCTTTGTGTCTTACCATCTGGCTTCATATTTGAGTCATCTTAACTTTGTATAGCAAGTGGAGACATTACGCCCCAAGTCAAAGACTAGAGTGAGAATGATCGATATCAAGAGTGATCAACCTATTTCCCTTGCCACTTAGTCCCTCATCCACTAGTTTGATCAGTCACTACCTTGACAAAGGAGTTATTGAGAAGAAAAACCTTCAACCAAGAGCAAAGGTAATCGACTTGATATTCCTTGATTGATCATATCTATCAACCTTAGAGACCGATCAATCAATCATAAGAGATGATTCCAAATCTAAAATATGGGTACATATGAGGATCTATCCTTTGTAATTGACCTCTTTCTTTAATCTTTCTGTTTTATTAATTATCTTTGAAGGCAATCACCAAGCCCAATTGTAATTTGATAGTTTTTTTCACCATGAGTGGTTGAACCTATTAAAATAAGGTTTGAAGTAGCCTTCAGCCCCCCCCAACTATGTAATCATTCCCATCTTTTTAGTATATACCCTAGCAAGATTTTTCTCTTATTCTTATTTTATTGTTCTTTTTTATTACCTACCTTCTTGCAATGATTGATTTGATCCAATTAGAAAGAATAAAGTTTAGGAGGATCTTGGCTTTGGACAGTGAAAGCCATGCAAGTGAAAGATCACTGAAGTAATAGTCATATGTTTTTCTCTTGGTATTTTCATTGTCGTGTTGAGAAAGAGACACCCTTTGATATAAATCTACCTTGATCTTGAGATAGGGAAGCTATTAGATATTCTTGATGAATACTTGCAAACTAGTACTTTAGAATATAAAATAGAGTATACTTTTTCATGGTTGAGAGTAAGATTGTTTGATGAACCTCAATACAGCTTTCCATTTATCATATTCTTAATTGCATCAGTTTGGTTTGATAATTTAGATGTCTATATTTTGATTACTTAGTTACTCATTATCATACTCAATGTGAACTAATGTTTTGATTAAGATAACCTAAGATTTATCCTACATAATTGTTACCCTTATCCCTATGTTCAACCATGTTACTACAATCAACTCCATATCTCATTGTGGATACCTTTTGGGGTTGGGATACAAATTAAAATGTGGGTTCATTTTAACTAGGGGTGATTCAGTTTTGACCTAGGTTTTGATTCGATCATACGGTTTTGCAAAAAAAATAATCGTGATAATTAATAGTTCAAATCAAATCCCTATTTAGAATATAATCATAGTCAGGTTTAGAATTGCGGTCTAACATTTTAGATCAGTGGTCAAGTGAGTTTATATCATCCAAATAAGAAAAAGTAGGTGATAAGGATAAAAAAGAGTGTTATGATGAGCTTAGTTTGACCATAGTTATTTATAAGAAAAATATTCTTTCTTATAAATTATCATATAAAAATTGATATCAGAAAGAAAGATAAAAATCAATTGATTGATACCTTCCAATTAATCTCCATTTCTATAGAACTAATTTTTTTTACTAATTATCTTATCTTTTGTTCTTATAATAATTATGAATTATATAACACAAATGAATGGAGAATTTATTACATAACCTAATGAACAATATGTGATAACTTAAGTGAATCATTAGTATGCTTCTCATTTTGTGATAAGATATGATGCACTATTCATGAGAATGAATCTTTCATCCAAAGTGTGTATAACTTTCACTGAATGATGTTTACTCTTGAAAATAAAACACAATACACATCAAAAGATGATCGATTATTAACCAAGATTTATTGTATTTATCAAAGAAGCTCTATATTATTCAAGGTCCTTCATAATTTTTAGGTGTATGGATGATGTAGTCCTATCTTTATGCTTGAGTTCCATTCAAGATTCCCATTTATACTCGAAAGAGATAGCCAATCCACTATTATTACCTGCTTGAATTGTTCTTATGTGTGTTTTTTTGTGTGTAGCATTTAG
Source organism: Alisma plantago-aquatica (assembly GCA_963693085.1). NCBI lineage: Eukaryota > Viridiplantae > Streptophyta > Magnoliopsida > Alismatales > Alismataceae > Alisma > Alisma plantago-aquatica. The sequence goes on from OY856413.1 coordinate 743,252,111, forward strand.
GTATCAAATATGATGAGGAGATCAAGATATGCCTAACTTCATGTATACTTGTTGTGTCCAAAAGAAGATATCTCGATTTCCTATGATGGATCAAAACTAATTTGATGATATTGGATTTGAATATTCTCAAAAGTTAAGATTCCTTAATGAAGTGAATCTCAACAGTTAAGAGCAAGACCTTGACTCTTGCCCATGGTCATGACCACGAAGGTCAATAAGGAAGAAGAACTCTAGAAACTATTTCATTAGAATGCCATTTTCATCATCATGATCACAAGAAGCAACCATGTACATGGACAAAGTAACATAAAATGACAATTTTTCTTTGCCTAGAGTGATGCATTTTCAGCACAAAAATTAGAAACTCCTACTTCTCTAGATACTCTCCCCATGAGTGTTTCTACCCACCATAATGGTATCTAATGCATGCCACCATGAGAGCTACCACCCACCACTATCCTATTGGAGCACCCCAACCTACCCCTAAAACACCTAACTTTCCAAAAAATCAAACTAACATGGGCAGCTAACCATGATCATATTTCATAAACCTTTGTTATGGGTGTATCTCATCATCACGAGCAAAGATGCACCCAAGAAACCTACAATTCACAAAAATATCCACACTAGACTTTATGTATTGGGCGCTAACCAATCCTCATATATACAATTCCTAGAGGGTGGCATCCACCATCATAACTCCTCTTGTCTTATCACTTCATTTCACCAATTTTCTCTACCTTCTTGGATACCCTCTCTCTCAACCTCAAAACCACATCTCCATTTGATCTCCATCACCTCCACTATCACTTTGTTTCCATTATCCATCCATCCAAGGTGGCCAAATCTATATCTATCCAAAGTAGGATCAAGGAGGACAACGTCCAAGCTTCACTAAGATCTAGGTCTACATTGACACATCCCTCTCTATGTCTCTTATTTTTTTTTGCATCATTTATCACATATATCTAAATACCATATATGGTTGTTCATATGATAGTTTGCTCATGTTTTGTATATTGGGATGGAGTTGGTATTGCCTATTTTATTGTTTATATATTAGATCCACAATTAGATATATATTATGTTCCTCTAATTTCATTTTGTATGTTTTTTTTAGCCATATAAGGCACAAAGAGAATATATATTTGTAGAAAGTGATTGAAAGGAGACAAGGAGCCCTCTGCATAATGCTTCTTCTCTACTCACCTCTGTCTAGATTCTCATATAAACCTAGGTGAGATATCAAGATTATTGGATGATTCTCCATGTACAATTGACAAGGAGCATATAAATATGACATAGAATGCGGTACATGATGAAACACTCCCTTATACTTCTTATAACATCGACTTCCATCATGTAGGGAGCTAGAGTATCATTCAAATATTCTAAGCTTCCACACATATCGAAATTTTTTATTTTTTTTTCTTGAAAATGGAGCATCATAAGGATGGATTAGTGGTGTTACATGATCCAAAATTCTTCAATCATTTATTCCATCCATTTCCATTAACTATAAGGTGAAATCACCTAGAACTTATGTTTGTGGCTTGGTTTCATGGTATATCTTGAGCCTAATGTTATATGTTCACACATAGATGTGTGATTTGGACAAAACTAGGTACCAAACACCAAGTTATATGTATTTAATCGATCACTAGCCTAGTTTCCTTCATCCTAATTGTTTGAATTTCCATTGTTGAAATTATGCTTTCTGTTTATAGTTGAATCATTGCTACAATTTATATATCTTATAGGAAATGCTATTTTTAGTTCATTTTAATCTAGTACATAACATTCCTCAATTAATTTAACCAAACCCAAAGATTTTATCCTAGAAACCCTACTCCTCATAATTTTGAGTAAGGTAGTTATGCTTGATGTTGTCCATGTGGATTTGGCCCAACTTTCCTCCATATACAAACTAAATATGTGTTCTTGTTGTTGCATATAGACGTTTGTTTAATCTTGTTTTCCTGTATGATTGTTTTTTAATAATTTTGGCACCATTGTTGAAAAATTCCAAAATATTATTTAAACATTTGTTAACTCCTCTTTTTCATGAAATCTTCTATCCATAAATTTTTATTTGGTTTCTTACATGCTTGTTTTGCATTCATTTCTTTCTAGTACTTTGTTCCTTATATTCTTGATAGTTATTCATATTGGCAGATATTGGTATGATGATCCATTTCCATAGATACAATGCCTCTTGAACCTAAAATTTGGAGTAGTTGATGTGTGCTTAGAAGAACCAGTCACAATCTGAGACAAAAAGGTGATCACAATAGAAATGTGAATCCATAACCTCTTCCCCCACATGTTCCATGCATACCAAACCAAGTGTGAGAGGACAAGTGAAGATCCACAAACACACTTTCAACACAAGTGGCTCGAAGGCCCTTAAAAAAAGATGTTGTATCATGTGTCTACATTTATCCAACTGCCACACACTTTCTAATTGTATCAATAAAACCATTCCTCATTCCTCCCAAATTGATATCATATTGGCATATTTATATGGATTTGATTTTGATAACCCTTATATGCACATTGATTCATTCTTGGAAGTTTGTTTTACATTTTGTGCTTCTACAATCACTGTTGACGCAATCCAATTGACATTGTTCTCCTTGTCACTCACAACAAAGATAGAGATTTATACAGTGAAGATATGAGATAAGGACACATGAGAATGCATAATTATATTTTTAAGGAATCTTCCTATTCCAAGGTTGACTCAAGCAACAATCTATCACTTCCTCCAAAATATTGAGATACAAACAACTCCATGCAGTTAAAAAGAATCTTTAACATTGCTTAGATATTGTTCACATCATGAACTTCCAATGTATAAAATGTTCAATCCTTGTGATTGTGACCTCCTCACTTTATCCAAGCATTAGTATATTTCTCATGTAGTTTTACAATATGGATAAGACCCCAAAAGAAGCATGGACTTTATTTGAGAAATTATCTAAAAATTTAATATATTATTCTTCATCATCCATTGTTGAATAAAACCTTAACATAGGGATTTTACCTCCTTCTAAGCCTCCAAAAATTATTAAAGTTTGCATCTTATGAAGCTTATCGTTGGGATGATGACACACACAAAGGCAAGGATCAAATTTCGAAATTCAAGCAATTGATACAATCAATAAAGAGTTGAGGCAGTACAAGCTTATGGGAAGTATGATTCGATATGCAGAGTCGACAACAGAAATGTCTCATGGTGACTAAAAGGTGAAGTTCCACATAATGTTCTGCAACATGAATTTCTAAAACAAAAAGCAAGACAACCCCTATATTTGATGATAAAAACTTTCTGTATATGATTTTTGCATGATATTAAAAGGAATGTCTACAATCATAGGGATATAATTCAAAGAATGGATGCTATGTTGGATCAAGAATCATTTCTCATTTACAATGGGAAGAAGGGAGACTCCCATCTCAATCTGTGGTCATTTCAAACAATCAAGGGCATTTGCAAAATCCTTATGGCCAACATGAACATCCAGAAAACCCCCAAAGCTCAAAATCTTTTAAACTTTTATAACTCTCATGAGCAAGTGTTATGATGTCGATAAGTGGGAATACTATGGAAAACATAAACCAAGTTCTTTTTGTTAAATAGAGTTCAAGGAAAAGAGCATTGATGTTTTGATAGGAAATGATAGTGACATAGTGGATACCATGATTGGTGTGAGAACAATTGTAGTTTATTTACCACGTAATGGTCTTTTAGTTACCAAAGACAAATCTGAACCACGATCTTTAATTCACTAAGTGAAATGGTAAAATAAGTACACTAAGGATATTGTTGAATAATTCAAACAAGTGCAATCAATATCTCTATGCTTGATGCTATTAAAAAAAATCCATCATATGCTAAATTCTTGAATCTAAGAGACTTTAAAGAAATCCACAAAAGGAAAATCTCCTCGAGAAAGTTGATAAATATCACAACAATCCATTTGTTAAGGAAAGGACTAGGTTTCCAGATTATATCATGCTACATAAGAGGACATAAATTGATCAATCTATAATTGAGAACCTCATGTCACATTGTCTCTATGCTGAATTCTATAGAGGAGAGTTGTAGCCAACCAATTCCAATCTTTACTTGGTTTAAATTTCCAAAAGTTCCATGAGGAAGAGGAGATGGTTTGCTACTGAATATTAATGATGACACATCTCTATTGTTTTCAATGGATTTCATTATTTTACTAATGAAGTCCAGATTACAAGAATCCCATTATATTGGGAAAGTTTTTCTTGGTCACTACTTACACTATAACACATATGCACATTGGTATAATGTGATATTTATGCACATGAAGATTGAAGTGAATACCTCACAACCTAAGATCATTTGTTCCACTGAAAAATATTGTTACAGTGTTGATTCCTCGAGTCATATAATTGACAAGTACGTACCAGTGCGGTTAAGACAACCACAAAATGTATGGAACTAAAACCCTACCTTGTCATGTGAATAGTTATTCCAATGATGAGGATGATTTGCAAACATTTGTTGCTAGTGGATTTCTACCATCCTTGGAATTGGAGCTAATTAAGAAATATTTTGAATATCTTCCCATCCTTGTGTTGAAGACCCTATCCATTGGGCTGAAATATGATTTCTTGGTCAAGATGACACCCTCCAAATGATCATTTTTTAATGCTTAGTCTCAGCTAAGCAAAGTTTCTTGTTTCTATTTTCAATAAGAAGAGTGATATTGGGTGGTCCATGTCTAATCTTATACATTGGATGTTTCAATATGCATACCCTACATTTATGTTGAAGAGGTCAGTAATCCATCTAGGGATATGTAAAGCATACTTAGATTCAATTTAATAGATGTAATGACTCAAGAGGTGATAAAACTACATCACTTCAACTTTATCTACCTGATTTCTAATAGAAGGTGAGCCCCATCCAAGTTGTATCTATAAAGTGATAAATCATCATTTGTTGTAACACCCAAGGTGAATAACAAGAAATATCATTTTTGTACTTCATTGATCAAATTCTAGAGTGAATTCCTAGAAAATGTTATTGTGTTTCATTCTTTCTTGCTCCATATACTTTCAAGTTTCAGTCTTCCTCCCTGTAGATGAAGAGAAAACCATCTTCACATGTTGAGAATGGACTTTTACATGCAAGAGGATGTTGTTTGGTCTTTGCGATGCCACCGCCACATTTGGTGAGATGTGTGACTTATGTATTCCATGATAAGCTATATTCCTCTTTTATGGTATCCATGAATGGCCTTTTGGTTTTGGAAATAATTTTTATTATATGCATGCTCCGTTTATAAAAAACCTTTTTAAGTAACTAGCATGCAACTAAGGTATTATATATGCCCATAGGAGAATATTTATCTAGAAACCCATAATGCACAGAGGCTTGATGCATGGTGCATGGCTTAAATCTATGATCTAATATATTGGACTTGGACAATGTAGTTTGCCATATGTGATACCGAGCACATGAAGGGTTAAAACCCACTATACTTTTTTTTGGAGATATAAGAAAACCAAGGACCAAAATCACATAGAGAAACTAGTCCTTCTTACATACATAAGGAGAGACGATAGGTCATGAATACAAATAGAATAGGGATTTGGACTCGAGTCAGACTTGGTTCTGGTGTGTGAAAAAGTGTAGTAGATAATGAGCACAAAAATCAATAGATGATAACTAAAAACTTTCAACGATATCGAGTAACCTAATTTCAAAAGTTGAAGAACGATGATGACAATGAGATCTTAGTTTTGACCAGCCAATAATGAGTCTTCGTGACAAGGGAATGTGTTTGTTCGAGTAAGTGTTGTTATTAATTGCAACCAACACTACTTATAATAAAAAGCATTGGCATAGTCATTTATAGCTCATATGGTTAGGTATATTAGCTTTGTGAATACTAGTGCATGATTTAAGCCCAATGTATGTACATCTAGTACATTAGGAGCATGGAGAAAAAAAGTAGTTTTTGTCTTTTTTGCAAATTAGGAATAGGATTGGAAAATTGTCTTTTGTATTTTTATCTTCTTTTTGTATAACTGGATAATTACTTAATTAATTATTTAATAAACAATTTCCAAATTCAAAAGGGCTTCTTGTTGCCTTTTAGGTATACAAGAGTGGTCGTGTGATTGCATCAAATTGAGAATAGAACAGTGTGTGAAAGTACTATAAATAAGGCCCCTAACATTAGGGTTAAACTCAAAACATCTCAAACTCAGAGCATATGTGGTTCATGTTCTAAACCCAATCGCCTGTTGCCTAACATAGTCGCTCCCATGTGGATTTTTCTATTGGAGTTTGTCTCCTCAGTGTGAGAAATATTCTTTTTATCTTCTTGACGTGATCTATTGGGTGATGGTACCTCACTATTGATGAGCTATACTAGTGTTGTCACTGCTTGTCATTTACATATGAGCGAGATGACATCTTTATATAGATTCCTGACCAAATTTAGACAGGAAGAACACGTGATTTGGAGGATATCAGAGTGTTAATCTTTATAAGTAATGTTTCTATATTTCAAGAGATCAATCTGGTTCGAGTCTAACTCAATTTATATTATTTTGTTTGCTCCATTTATTCTTATATTTCTTATATAAACCTCAAACTTGACATGTAAACCTATTAATTAAACTACGGCTACTTTCTACTTCTTGTAATGACATTCTAAAATCTAATCGTCTAAAAAATCTATTTGTATCATTAGTTAACATGATTGGCCATGGTGTTTACATCCTGAGATTGATACTTCTGATATACCTAAAAATTTGATGGTGCCAACTTCACACGTTGGCAAAGCTAGAAGAAAATGTGTCTCAGGATGACAAGATATCTTGACCATATTAAAAAAAGATGAACCTAACCTAATGAAAATGATCCTAAAAATGCTAAGAAAATCGTTGAATGGAAGTAGGGTAATCATTTATGTATAGATGTAATTCTCTTAGCACTGTCAAATAAATTTTACGATATACATTCAAACCTCATGTCACCAATAGCAAGGTTCTATAGGATACATTAAATAAAAAAATATAAAATAGATAATAAGGGGAAAATATTCAGTCTCCAATTTTTTTAATGTATGGATAGTCGATGGTAAATATATCTCTAATTAAGTACATGATTTCCAAATCTTGTATAATAACCTCTCAGAAGATGATATGAAATTACCTAAAAATATTATTACTATGTCTACTGTGGAAAATTTCCTAAGTTTTGTAGGCCTTTGGTCTAGATCTCAAGCACAATAAGGGTGGCATATCCCTAAGTAAACTTAAGCTAGATATTTCAATAAGAGGGAACACTTGAAAGATGACATTGTCAAGGTACATGTTGATGTCAATCCTATGGTAAATCTTACGATTGCTAAGAACACAGATAAGAAAGATATATATATATATATATATATATATCTAACTACAAGATTCATAAGAAACTAAAGAACAAACTTTGTTGGACTTATTGACATGTTGGATACTGGAATAAGTATTAACATATAAGCAATTCAAACAAAGCTACTACATATGCATTTGAGGAAGTTATGGTCAACAAGATGACTATTTTCTTGAACCTCAATGATGGGTATGCTTCTATCAAATATGAAATCCTTATTACTTTTGAACTTATTTATTGGATCATACACATTGTGGCTAATGTATATGTTTGTGGTGATAAGTCTTTGTTTGTTTCTTGTCAGGCCTCTTCAGGATGATCTGTGACATTGGGCCATACAATTCTATAGAATTCAAAGAAAAGGATGGGTGGACTTGCAGTTTCCTTTCGGATAGTGTTTTGACGCTTCACAGATTCAGATATGTTCCATCTATTTGTAGTAATATAATTACTAGTGCAATTTTAGTTTGAGATGGTTTAAGAAAGATTGAAAATGTAATAAAGTAATTATCACTCTTGTTCAAGATGGTTTATTCTTTTTCAAGAGGTAATTATGTGATCTAGATAACTTATTTCATATTCATGTAGAACCTATAGTTTTAAATTATGCTCTTAGTTTGAATAATAATATGTTTGCTTGAATCTTATTTTATTTGATATATGCCATTTTTGTTTAGATCATATGAATGTTGGCTCGATAAAACATATGATGAATCTTGATTTTATCCCTAAATCTGAAATTTATAATACTAGATGTGAATTTTTGTGCAAGCCAAATTTCCTAGAAAACCTTTTCATATTATGTATATGAATTCTCATATTTTGGGTTCCGTGCATATTGATATGTGTGGATTCAATGAGATTACAACTAAGGATCATAAATGATATTTTATAAATTTAAATAATGATGCTAGTAAATATTTTTATGTCTATTTGCTTAAAAGTAAATATGAGGTGTTAGAAGAAGCAAATATTTAAAAAAGAATCAGAAAGACAAACCAGTAAGATACTTAAAAGATGAAGGTATAATAGGGGAGGAGGTTATATTTCAATTTTTCTTAGAATTTCATCAATTTTGTGGTATAGTTCATGAGGTTAATGCTCCTAATACACAACAATTTAATGAGCTTGCAGAATTTAAGAACAAACCCTCATAGATATAATAAATACTTTACTCAAAACTTAAAGATTTCCCAAGTCTATGGCTTGCCATATTCTGAATAGAGTTTTGCACAAACATAAAGAGAGCAGTCCATTTGAGTTTCTGAGAGGCTAAAAGGAAAGTATCAAATATCTCTGAGTGTGGGGTTTCCTTGCAAAGGTACTTTTGATTGAACATAAAAGGACAAAATTGGGACTAAAAAGATTTGATGCCATCTTCTTGGATTATGTAGAGACAATTATGTATATAAATTCTTGATTGTGAAATTTGAAATATTTGGCATTGATTTCAACACAATAGTGGAAATTTGTGATGCAAGCATTTTTTAGGATCGTTTCCCATGAAATCTAACGTTTCTAAGGAAGTTTCTCAACAAGATCCATTTACCACATGTTCCATTGTTGAGAAAGTGGAAAAGATGACAAATGTGGGGTACGACTTGGAACATACCTTTTTTGAGTCTGATGAGGAAATGGTTAAACCAAGGAGAAGTAAAAATATTAGGACATCCAAGGATTTTGGAAGTGAGTTCCTCACTTATAATATTTAATAAATCATGTATCCTTCAAACAAGTTATGGTTTTTCTAGAATCTAAATTTTGGAAGGAATTTTTTAATGATGGAATCTAGTCAAATCTCTTGGGAATTGGTGGATTTGTATCCTGGTTGTTGTGAAGTTATGTAATTTGATCTTTAAGAAGAAGCTCAAAAAACATGGGATAATTAATAAGTATAAGTCTAGATCGGTTTCTAAGGGATAAACACAAAGGTAGGGATCATACTATGTTGATAAATATTCTCATATTTCTTGCATGACCACACTTTGTGTTCTCATAGCACTAGCTTCCATTTCTAATATCCTTATCCATCAAATGGATGTAAATATTTTGTTCTGACATGGTGATTGTAATGCTTGGGCCCACTACCTAAGGCTCTAGTTGAGTTTTAGGAATGATGACTAGCCTCACATACCATCACTAGCCTTAACTGGAAATTTGTCCTGACTCACCTGCAAGTCAGGATAAACTTCCTGACTAGTCACCCATCCTAGTACTACTCTAGGTTGAGCATGCTTAACGACATAGTTCTTTAGTGATGAGCTCCTTGTGCACATTGGTGATATGGTTAGTCTAATCATTCCTTTTATGATCATTTATTTGAGGCTTCAAATCCAGGGACATTATAGTGACCTTCAAGAGGAGATAAATATAGAACAACCTAAGGGCTTTGTGGGATGAGGGAATGAATCAAAGGTGTGTAAATTTGTTAAGTATTTATATACATTAATACAAGCCCCTTAACAATGGCATGAAAAGTTTGATTATGTAATATATTATGTTGGCTTTACTTCTAATTATTTTAATAAGTGTGTTACTGTAAGATCATTAACAATATATTTGTCATCTTTACTTATATGTATACAAACATAGCTTTCTAGTTTTGATATGAAAGTAGTAAATGAGCCAAAATAAGTCTTGTGTAGCAAGTTTGAGATGAAAGATATGAGTGTCACTTATGTGATTTAGGCTTAAAATCACTAGGTCTATTGATATTATTACTCTCTCTCTCAATCTCACTATGTTGAGAATTTATTGGATATATTTGAATACATATAACGTAAACATGTCAAGACTCCATATGATTCATCCAAGCCTTTTTTCAAGAATGATTTGTGTCTTAGTTATGATACCCATATGTTATCAGAAGTTTTATGCATCTTATGACTTGTACATGACCAAACATTATGTATTCTATAGGAAGTTAAGTAGATACACATACGCTAGTTGTTCCCACAATACCTATTGGGAAGCTCTTGATAGAGCATTGAGGTATATCAAGGAACTAGTTCCCTTGGGTTATATATATCCTTTTGTAGTCAAAGGATTTAGTGATGCAAGCTAGATTTCCATGAACTCTAGGAGCAATGGTTTCTCAAGATATGTATTCATGTTGAGAGGAGGTGTCATTTCCTGGAGGTCTAAGAAATTTCATACCATATTGTGTCACCTTTGAGGTTGAGTTGTGTTCTTTATATGAAACTAGATTGCAATATAAGTGACTATATGTACTTATGTCCAATTTACCGATGATAAAGAATTTGCTTCCTATAATTTCAGTCCAAAATGATAACACAACAACTATATCCAAGATAAGGAGTTCCAAGTACAATAAAAAATAGTTTCGACACATCCAAGTCAGGTTTTAGTCTATAAGAGAGTTATTTTCTGATGGGGTTGGGGTTGTGGGCTATGTAGATACAAAATAAAATATAGTCAATCTTTTGACCAAAGATCTTGCCTTGGCCTTAGTTGAGAAATCCAAGTTGGAGATGTGAGTAAAACCCCTTTATGATTTGTAGATAGTAGCAAGAAAAACCAAAAGAGTGGAGATCTCATAAATTGGATTCAATGTGTTAATAACAAGTTGTTGGGTGAATTGGTTGATACTATGTCATTTTCTCAATGCTTTTAGCATTTGTATGTTTGTCCCTAAAAGCTTGTTAGTGTCATGACTCAAACTAGTAAGATATAAATCTCTAAATGGTGTCGAGTCCTAGAGTAGGATTCTAGAAGTACATCCTTGGAGACTCCAACTAAATGATTGTAGGCCACAACATGTGAATTGGGTTGTTCCCTATATCAATCATGATTATCCTGATTCAAATGCATGCCCTTAATGCATTGTTTTTTCATTGTTACCATAATCTTTATTGTGTTGTTACCAACCGATACATTTGCACCCAAGGTTCAAGTTTAAGATGTTATCTCACCTAGTTCTTGTGGTGGTTTACAATGGATAATTCAGGCATGGTTCAATTTAAAAGCACCAACTGAAAGCACAATATGGAGGATAGAGTGGTAGAGCACACTGCACATTGGACTTTGTGGGGGATTTTTATCTATATTATCTTTGCCAATACTAGTTAGTATGGGTTAAGCCAAGTCTACATGTGCTTGTATTAGAAATCTTCTTCTCCATACTCTCTCTTCCTCTTGACGCGATCTTTTGGATGTTTCTACCTAACGCCTACTAAATTACACTAGTGGTGTCACTGATTGCTGTCTACGTGTGAGTGAGATGACCTATTCCTACACGTTTTTGATCATATCAAGCCTGGAAGAATAACATAATATGGCCGATATTGGAGCACTTATTTCTTTAAGTAACATATCACTTCTTCAAGAGAGCAATATGGTTTGAGTTTTTTACTCAATTTTGATTGTTTCTTCTACTTTGTTTGTTCTTGCATTTCTTATTTCAATCTTGAACTTGGCACAGAAGCTTGTTAAATCAATTGCAAATATCTTTTATTGATTGTAATAAAATTTTAAAATCCAACACATACTTATGATAGTCGATGTTTTACTCTTCTATAAGTTAAAATTTTTGGGAAACAAAACTAATTATAAGTGCAACTAGAGTATATTATTTTATTTTTCTTGTAATAACAAAGTATCTAATTAATTAAAGTAGAATGGTTGCTTCAATGGTATTCCACGCCTCCAATTTTGGTGGTTGGAAGGAGATCCGATCAAGATAGGAATGTTTATATTTCATTTATTTGGTCAAGTTCCATATAGGGTTATATTGGACGCACCCAGGCATAGTATACCTCAACACTAGACACATGATCGTAGGTCACCCCCGTTCCTCACTCAGTTAGTGAAATGTCAATTGTGTGTGCCAAGATATTTTTCCTAGAAATTTGTCCTCTTTGGGGATTTGGATCCAAGACATGCACTGTGTTTACCAGTTGAGTCAACTATGAACTGTACTCTCTCTCTCTATGTGTGTATATATGCATACATATATAGAGAGAGGGGGTGAGCGGGAGAGAATAGAGAAATAACATTATGAAATATAAAGAAATGACTTTCTAAAGTTTGGGCACTAAATTTATATATAACCCTTTAAGCATACCATGACCTAGTAATTTATACACAAGATTGTTGGATGGAAGGATGACACAATAATTTTCCCATTAGATATATCTTGAAGGTGTCAAAGATGTCATTTATCAACAAGTGTCCAAAGTTGTCAAAGGCGATAAATAAGATATTGATGATAACTCACCTCATAATTTTCACAATGCATTGGGACCTTGTGGCTTCTTGGCCTAACATAAAATTTCTTAAGACAATACCTCTCTTGATAGTCCCCAGTTTGGTCAACATGTTTTTCTATACAATAAAATAGTAGGATACCTATAGGTCACTAGCAAAAACCACCATACCATGTGTAAAATGACAGTAAGAGCTACCTTTATGAACTTCTTCCTGCATGACATATAAGATCAAAAAAACATATTGAACACTCTCATGAAAACAATTGTAGCTGAGTATTGTGTAAAAATGCATGAATTGGATGATAAACCTATCAAGGTTACATCATTGTAGAAAACTTGTATCTCATGTAGGATTTAGAGGGAAGAGGACAATTGGAAGTACAAAAAATAACCAACAAAACTCGTAGTCAATGGTCTATCACAGTCATAAAATATTAGTATACTAAAGACATAGAAGGAATATTGAATATAAAGTGGAATGCAATATTTGTCTCAAAAGTACACATGTCTTATATAGGTATAGAACTTGTAATTTTGATCTGGATCTGATAAATGGTTGTTGTTGTTTTTGCCACCTTGTCCTCACAACAACACCTTATTTTCTCATTGTAGAAGTTTATTATCCCCAACCTCAGCCTATAGGCCTCAGCCTCTATATCATCTATACATATGTGGGATCTCTTGGTGCACCACCTTGGTCTCTAAGAGGAAGTAAAACTAGATGTTGTCAATGTGATAGCTTTGCTTGCTCTCCTTCTCCTCTTATTGTTTATTGTCATCCTTGGGATGAGTTTTATGCTCTTCAAGAGGAAGAACTCCTAGAAACGTGTATATTAATGTGTATGTATCTCTTTGGAAGTACACCCTTATATAAGAAAGTCATGTGAATGTATTTATAAAAATCCAATCACATTCTCAATCGCAACTCAGAAGAGAGTCAAACTAGAAAAACTCAGACATACTTTTGAATCAGATGACTGGTCATTGATGTATTTTTTCTTGCACAACAAATTTACTAGGAAAATTATCCCTAGACTTCAACTTGTTAACGTCTATCAATACACTTGTAAATAAGCGATTTGATTCTAGTATAGAAAGGTATCAGTTCCATGGAATGGTAAATTTTGTAGATCTGTTCAAACTAATTGTAATGACAATATATACATTCTAGTTTTGAAGAGAGTGATTAAATTAAAATAAGAAAGTAAATTTGCATAAGTAAACAAAATTGTCAAGAGATTAGAACTAAAATAAGAAAGTAAAATTGCAAAAGTGAAAACAATTAATCAAAGATTAATTTCCATTAATGAGATTTATGGAAGTCAAGGTTTCATCACCACTGGCCTTCATAGTTGTCTTGGAATTTTCAATTCTTTTTAAGCAAATATTTAAATTAGGATCATGTAGATTAATTCCTTTCAAAATCAGATCTCATGGATCAAGCTACCCACATACCTGGGGTCTCGGCATTCTACGGTCATTGTTTAATCATCCAAAAAGTTTTCAACTGGGGTATCATCCTTACGGATCATAATAGTCATAAAGAACAAATGATCAGTTCATAATTCATGTTGTTACAGGATCACGGGGCTACTCCCCAAGTCCCAGCAAAAGGGAGACTACTCCATATCTCTCATAGAATAAAGAACAGGTATAGTAAGAAGAGAAATCATATTGCTAGCAACATTTTATAGACTACATCTCTCCTTTCCTTGCTTCGTTCTCCCAGATAGGGTTTTGAGATGGTAAGGGGGTTGATAGAAAAATGAGATGTCTTGTTATGTCACTCTCCTCCTCCTTTTATAGTAGAGGAAGCACCCTGGAACCCTCAAAAAGGGCTTAACGATGGCTGGAATTCTTTGGATTTGGTGTTCCAGTCGATCGACTAGATTAGTTGTTGCCTGACTTCTAAGGGCAGAAGGTTTGACTGGTTGAATTGATACTTCAGATATAAGGAAAATAATTTGAATGGTTTGAGAGAAAATAGACCATCTCAATCATGAAAATGTGCATTCCTTGATGTGGTTGAGTCGGTCGACTGGATGGCCAGTCAATTGGTTTGCATTTGTGGTTCTTTCCAATTGTGTTGATGACTCGGTTGATCAGGGGGTGAGTCAACAGACTAGACTCCTAGGAGGCTGAAACAACATCTGATTCTTTGGGTAATCATGTGCATTCTTGGATTGGGTTTGAAGGAGTGAGACTGAGCATAAAACCTACAAAATATGAACAAAAATAATATGAATTATAATTAAATAGATAAAAGTAAGGAAATTGCAATTAGTTCCTAAAATTGAGAGAAAATAATGTAATGTTCTAAATAATTGTTCTAAATAATGTGATAGAAAGAGATGAATATATATTCATCAAAGTACCATGAAATTGATCATTTCTTATCTTTGAACAACACAAAATCATGGACACCCACTGTCTAATACTGACACCTTGTCCTTTGCACTTGCATAGCACTACTTTTCCCTCAACACATTTTCATGGCCAAGCGATCCTGATTTTCTGGGACCACAAAATGCAACTTCTACACATCCTTCACTTGAATTTACTTCACAACTTGCTTCATTTTAAGGACTTGCAAAAAAATAGATGTTGTGTCCCTTTTGTTATTAGTACGCCTGCACATTCTTACAAGAGTTTGCACAAGACAGGTTTTTTTTTTTGTAAATTGGGGGTATGGAGATTCTCCTAGGTAGAAAAAGGAGTGAAGGGAGGTATGGAAAAAGGGATCTCTCCTTTATTCGACCCAAGATTTTTTACTTTCTTTGATTGCAATTACATTGATTGCATATTTTGTTGTGCACTTTGGCATCTTTTCTCAGAGGTATGCCCTTATTGAATTTATGAGGGATATGAAGGAAGTGATAGAAAGGGAAGAAGGGGTGTGCCACCTCGAACTTGGAGTTTGGCACATTTTTTGGATTTTTTTTGGTGAGATGGAGAGGTGAGAAAGTGGTAGAAGAAGTGTAGAAGAATCTGATCATGTACATTCTTTTTTTTGAACGTCAGTACTTTGGGAATATTGTAACATTAGTTCAAACCATTCTATAACAAGAAAAAATCTAGAAAAATTATAAGCTATTTCCATAGTTTTGATGGATACACATTGTGTTTGGTCTCTATCCATCCACTAAATCTTGCCAAATTTTTTGAGTAATAGTTATAATTAAGGTCCTAAGTACATATTTTTTCTTAACACATGTGGTGTTATGAAAATATTACAAGAGATTCACTTCAAACAAGTGGATATATCAAATACATGCATATGAAATTACTGGATAGCTAGATAAGGGCCATATCTCATACAAGGAAAATAAAACAAAAATAAAACTAAAGCCTACATGCAAGCAAATATGCAATGATGGAAATGCTAGAAAAGAGAAGATAGAGGGGGTGGAATCGATATGTATCACCCACATCCACCCTAAACTAAAAGTTTTTCTTGTCTCGAGCAAATTCTAATTCTAATATGGAGGGAATAAAATCACGATGGTGGTGGGGATCAAGGTGGGGGAGGAGCGGATGAAGATTTGAACGCATGTTAATCATGTCCCTGATATTAGGAGTTGGGGTCAGGATAGGTCTGGTGAGCCACATATGCCTTGTAGAATGTCTGGGTGGGATGTATTGGCCACTACCAATGTGCAAGATCTCTTGAGAGCACTACATGAGATATAGGTGATTGAGTTAATGGCCCTAATGATTCTTCTCATGCTCCATGCACACCTGAGAATGTTTGATGTGGTCCAACTATTGTTTAGTCTCATAGAAGCCATAAGGTCTCATCCTTGGTGGTACGGCGGCAGGTGTGACTGGTCAATGGTGGGGGCAGTCCAGTGTCATCATCATTCACCTCTAAGGAGACACTCTAGTGGTGAGTTGTAGGGTTAGTGATGATGTCGTCAGGTAGGAGACTCTCGTGGAGGAACCAATGTATTTGGTTGGGTACGTTTTTAGATCATAACATAAGTTCATTGTGGCAAACCTAGAGTGGAGGGGCAATGTGATCTAGGCATTGCTATCATGAAAGATCAGGGAATGGGTACATGTCTGGACAAAGGGGCGTATAACATGACTGGCCTACAAGTATGGATGATCAATCAGGTGTTGAGGCCCCTTAGGCAGGATGGGCTACAAAGGGATATGGTTATAGCCTAGGAATATGATGATGGCGGTAACTATGTGGTCCAAAATGAAGGCAAAATTGTTCTTGTGGTTGTCCTGGAGGCAAATGTAATTTATGATAGGACTCCCCCAGTTGATAGGATCTCTATTAATAAGGCACCATAGAGTCTAGAGATATGTGTTGGTTATGGTGACATGCATGCCGGTCCTACTATAGTTGGTGTAGGAAAGGATTCGGTGTAGATAGTGGACCAATAGGTTGTGCTGATTGAAAGCTTTAAGTCCCAAAGGAAGAGAGGGATGAATGTTGGTGAGTTCCATCAAGAAATTTTAGGGATCATATCAGAAATGGTAAGAGGTGTGGTGGAGCTCCATGAAGCTCCCAAACCATGAGGTGTCCTAGCCATTGAGAATAAGAGAAATGATCTGGGAGGTGGTGATGTATGTGTTGTCCCTAGAGATCTGGATCATACAATTGGGGCCCTCCTATGCAAAGTAGTATGTTTGGATAGTTTTTAGGAACTTCGAGGTGAGATCGATGTAGATGGAAAGTATCTGGTACATGAAGCAAGATATATGAAAATATCACAAGATGATGTCGATAGAATCACAAATTCCTTGAGAAACGAGAGTGTCTCTGCATGCCCATTGAGGAAGAGTAACTCCAGTTTCTCACATATCTTTGTACTACTACAAATGATCCTCTTCAACAAACTAGATGTAATTGCCCGATAGAGGGGCAAAATGTGATCTAGTAGAAGATGTTGGTGTGTAAGTTTGTGTTTTTCTCATATAGCATTGGTGCGTAAATGAACTCATCAACCCTATTGATGTCATTCGACATCTTGTCATTGATGTCATGTAAGGAGTCACTAATGGTTTCTTAGTATGGATCCCTCCCCCTGAGCCATGATGGTGATGAGGGTTATGGGGAGTGGGTTTCCATGCAACTTCCTTATCCTTGCAAAGGCAGCTAAAGAAACCCCAGTCAGAACCATCTTGAGACATCTTCTTTTTGTTGTAGGGAACCAATCTATCAACTATGGGAGTGATTTGATTGACTTGTAGAGCAGGTCGCTAGTAATATGAAGGGTGCTAACTGGTCAATCAACATACTAGTTGATCGATTGATGGTATGAGTGGGGACGGTTGAGTTTAATGACATAGGTGATGGTGGCATGGGGCAGTGACTGCTCATTCCCCATTCTGTTGGGAACTACAATAATGTCCTATTGGTTGGATCGATGTTCTGGGACAATCTTTCTTCTATAAAAAAATCGACAAACACAGAGGGGGATATTTTGCTCTATCAACAAAGACATAAAAAAATGCTTGCCTCATATGGGCTGGAATGAAGGGGTACTATAAATGCTAGGAGAGGAAGGGTCACAAGGGAGAGGTGGCAATAGGTGGCATGGTAGCATCGAGTGTTGGTGACTGAGTGGCGGTAGCAGTGGCAATGACGGAGCTGATGTTATGGCCTATTAGTTCTACGGGAGAAATTTGAGAAGTGGTAGCAGCGGTGAAAATGGAGTTGCTTCTATGGCCCAACAGTTCTGGGGGAGCGAGTTGAATTGCTAGTTGGGTGACTTGCCTGGCCCAGAAGATGCTCATAGTGGCCATGTGAGAAATAGTGGATGATGATGGGAGAGTTGTTTATATGGCCCAGTGGTTCTGTGGAGTGAGTTGAGCAGCTCGTTGAGAAACTTACCTAGCTTGGAAGGTGATCATGGTGGAAATCTAACAGAGGCTTGCGATGACTCGCAACAAGTCAGGGATAAATTCAGGGGGGTGGTCTATTGACCTAGGTCTTATACATTGTCAATATTTTGATTGTGACTTAACCATTCCATTCATATGTATCTAATATGTTTGTTTGAGATTGATTTAAGGCATTAGGTACATGAAAAGGATCAAATCTAGCAAGCCCTAGCTTCTTGTAGTTCAAGTCAAAATCAATGCAAATGTGCTTTGGTGGAAAACACTCCAAATCACCTTAGATGATTTTAGAAATCATTTTATTGATGATATGACTTGCAACTAATATGAGAAAAAAAATTAGGAACCCTAAATTGGAATGTTTGATCACTCAAAAAGAATTTTCCAAAATTCATCACAGACTTCTTGTTGGTCGAGATACAAACTCGATCAATCCCTTGATGGATTATGAGAATTCTTTGGTTTGGTCGAGTTTTCCACTCACAGAACTTGACCAATCCTTGCACTCAACAAAATTGATTTCAAGTGATCATTCGAGTTGCACACAAGACAAACTCGACTGATGCTTCAAATTGGCTTTGTCACATAGTGCAACCGGTTGAGTTATCTTTATGAAAACTCGACCGACTGTACTATATGAAAAATGTAGAAAAAGTTATTCTAACTATTGGAGTGTTGAAAAACTTGAAATTATATTTGTTTCAACATCCCAAACGACTAGAAAATGTTCCTAAGTGTTCCTACTCTCTAGTGGACACCCTCAACTATAAATAGGACCTATTGGAGTTCATTCCAAGGTTGCTCCTTCATGATATTCAAGCTCCTTACTATAGTTGAGTGCATCCAATCCACTTGAACCACTTTCTCTCTCTTGATTATACTTCAATTCGTCATTATGAATGAGATAGGATATGTGTGAGAGAGCTACTTCATTGTATGGTTGTAAAGCTATCAAAGCTTCTCTTTTCCCACCCCTTTCTGTAAGATCAAATTGATGAAATATTCTCCAAGTGGAGAAGGTGCAAGCTTCTTCAAGTTGTAGAAGAAGGTGCAAAAAGCTTCTCCAAGTGAAGGAGGATGACAAGGCTGAAGATTCGGGAGTGGAGTTGGTAAATCCTTCAAGGTGGAAGACTTGCTGCAAAGAGAGGATCTCCTTGCCGAAGGTGTTTAGCTACTTGCAAGAGTGGGTAAGACCTTGGTAAGGTAGAAGACCCTAGATTCAGATAGGTAAGATCTTAGTTGTAAGTTTATTGTCTCCCTTGACCTCAAAGGGAAGTTGGGTATCCTTATCCCAGAAAAGGAAGGTCAATTATATGTCTTATAATGGAATATGAGTATAAGTAGGTTGCAAAATCCCAGGGCTTGACCTCTCTAGGTAGTGGATTGACTCTCTCATAGTTTATATAGTAGAACCACTCTAAAAAGCTCATTTAAGTGCTTGTTTCAATCTCTCTCATCCTTGCTATACATGTTTACATTACCATCAAATTCACCATTTCCAATTTTGCCTAGTTGAAGTAGCTTGAAGGTCTAACAAATTTTGTGCAAGTGCTATTGGCTCTATTCACCCCACCCCCTATAGAGCCCTTTGATCCAACAAGTGGTATCAAAGCCATGGTCTTCTTTGACACATCTCCCACAAGATGAGAATATGGGCGACTTACTTGGGTCCCTCAACCTAGAGGGAGACTTCTCCATGAGACCTGTGATCCTCTACTGGAAATGAAGGATGCGGTTCTACCTTCAAGGGATGAACTATGACATGTGGAAGGTATGATTCTTACATATAAGAAGCTAGTGGGTGATGTAGCTGCTTGGGATGAAGCTACACTCAAGAAGGCATAACTAAATTCCAAGACGATAAGCATCATTTGTTTTGCCCTCACTCCTTCTTAGTTCAATTGGATCTCATCTTGGGTCACATCCCATGAGATTTGGAACAAGTTGTGCATTACCTATGAAGTCACACAACAAGTTAAAGAGTCAAAGATATACATGCTCAATGGACGGCTTGAATACTTCAAGATGGGCAAGAAAGAAAAAGTGGTATAGATGTACACAAGGCTCAAACCATCATCAATGGGATTTTTTCTTTTGGCCACGCCTTGGATAGAGGAACTACTAACTCCAAGATCCTAAGGTCTCTTATCAAGAGATGGGAATCCAAGGTGACTTCCATTTGGAAAGTAATTAATAAAATTGTATGAACACTTAAAGTGAATAAAGGTCAATGGTTTAAGTGGTCAATTACATGATGTAAATCAATGGTGTTTATAATAATGGTACCTTTAATGAGATAGGGTGATTAGTACCCTTCAAGTAGCTAAGCCCTAATGATCATGGTGATAATGACATAACCCATGATGTCAATTCTTCTTCAAGATTGAGTTGACTTAGCTTAATCAAGGCTGAAGCAAACATCATCTTGTAGAAGATGAAAGAGAAGATTTCCTACATGATTGATAATCAAGTAATAGACTTTCTATATGAATGAATGTTTAATTATGGTATGATCCTTCATAGTGAGATCATGAAACCCTAATTATGAGGGTTAATGAATCATAACCCTAACTGAGAATATTAATGGAAGTAGTCTTACTACATGATAATGGTATGATCTTAATTCATAGTGATTGTATGATAAACCCTAATTCAGGGTACTTTGATGATCACTCCTACTTGGGGTGAATAGTAAACCCTAATCTAGGGAGATGTGATATGAATAGTAAATCCTAATCTAGGGTGATGTGATGTGAATAGTAAACCCTAATTGTGGGTTATGGAATAAGAAACCCTAATGGAGGGTGATGACATGAGAAACCCTAATTGGGGGTGATGTCATGAGAAACCCCAATTGGGATGAACAATAAGTCTAATTATGGTTTATTGAATATGAAACCCTAGTTTTAAGTGATGTTATGTGGAACCATGATATTATGATATGGTGTAAGACTCAATTCAGGGTGATGTCATGTGATGATATACGAAACCCTGGAGATGGTTTAATAGCCAGTACACCAAAGAGAGGTGTGGCTAAAATAATTAAATAAGATGAATATGTTATAGACATGAAGGATAGGGTTGATGAACCATGTGAATGATAAGGTGGTGATTTTAATGAATAAGGATCTAAGAGATAAGATGATGCCTAGATCCTTGTACAACCATCTCTATACATGTGTAATAGCATATACACCTTACAATGATGAGGACATGAAACTTTTAGGAATGATGTATGCTATACTAAATAATGATGTGGATAACATCCTAAGAGTTGAAATACCTAAAATAGTTGATAATGGTTTATCTTATATCAACAATGTCTATCAGTTGTATAAGTCCATATCATTAAAGACAATTGAACAATTCTAATGTGTGACCCATGCACCATATGATGAAAGTAACAAGTTAGTGGATAAAGTATTAAGAGGGAAATACCTTAATACAAAGTTAGTTGATTAACTTAAGAATATGAAAATGAAAAGAAAGTGATACATTCAGATATGATAGATATCACATTCTGCATTTCATTGTAGACTTATCTTGATGAACCTCTAATCCAATACTCTTGGTTAAGAGACACATGAAATGTGTTATATGCAATCGTTACAATAAAGATGTGATGAACTCAATGTACTTTGATAAATGTTGACCAATATACCTTGAGAATGGGGTAAGCTAATAAATGAGTATAATGTAATTATATCATGACAAGGATGAGAAATGAACTCATGCGTTGAATTGATGATCATTAATGATATATGATAAGAATGGTAATCATAAGAAAATACTTATGATGTCTTGGATGCTCCTAGAGGTGTGGAGTAATACATTAGGGTTGAACTAATAATGTGAGCATGAAACCCTAATTAAAGCATGACAGGAAACCATAACCCTAATTTTGGGTAAAGGGAATGAAAAGCCCTAATTGATAGATAACCCTAATCCTAATAAAGGATGGCGGTGTTACTAATGTTTCATATGATGTGACAAATGACTTACATGACTATTATCATAACCATGTAGACATCATGAGATGATGAACATAGCTAGATATGAGCTATGACTTTCATATAATTAGCATGTTGTATGGCCTTATGTGCCTAATGTTGTTGTTGCTTAGTAAAAGTAACAAAATGTGCATGAACATTATGAGTTCCATGAGTAATTTGTTGCCTAGTGAAAGGTGGAAAAACATTTAATAGGCTTTGAGAACCATGTGAGATACTTGTGTAACAAGTATTATGCATACCTCGGTCTGAGGACCCAGAGGTAATAGTTACCTAATAAATGGTAACAGTGATAGTGATGAATTGAGGGTATGAATACCCAAAGTTGATAACTATGATAATGTTGCTACTGAGGGAAGTGAACTTTCAAAGAAATGAAATGAGGGACTGAGATCCCAATGTCTTATAAAGATTGACAAGTGATTGATGAAAATAGTACTTGTTTATTAATGGCATTTGTCTGAATAAGTTATGTTTGAGAACTTGACTGATGCTAAAAGAAAATGATAATGTACTTAATTAATCAAGTGAAATCATATCATGTAGAGCCCTGGCCATAGATCCATCATCGTCAGCAATAGGTGATGGTGAAATGGGTGCTCCGCGGCAAAACCCGGAATGCATATTTTGAATATGTGGGGGCAATGGGCGACTGTATCCTAACGTCCTAATGAGGGAATTGATGAAAGGTAAACATTACTTGTACAGGGATGGATGTATCACGAATCCCCCGATGATTGGGACTGATGCAGTACACATCTCCCAATAATGTTAATGTTGGATCGATGGAGATAAACATGAGATCTCACGATCACGAAAAGAGTACAGCACGCCACTGTAACTCTAATAGCGAAGTTGCCAGTATACCCTGGAAAGCTATATATATAGCAGAGACACAAGATGTCATGTATGTAATCTCACGTTGACCGAGATATGGGAGGTCTTGGTAGCCGGCTCTACCTTTGACCTTGTATGGTACCGATTTTGACTTCGCAATGGTCGGTTGGAGCATGAGCGGTATACCTCATCTCCTCAGGGCATAAATGTGATTGTAAAATGTAATCATCCGTATAGCATATTTGCTTAAGGATTGAATACGGAAAATTCATTGGTTGATGTTACATTTCTTTTATGCATTTTCAATTGATAAATGTTATTCATATCTCTTTATATTCATTGCAAGCAGATGCATGAAATATGAATCTACCATGAGTAGATACAGTGCTCTCCTTAAGAAAGGATATTACTTTACTCTGTTCATTCAATGATTAATATTGTTGTTAATATATAAGAACTCCTACTCAGTTTCATTATAATAAACTGCTATAACAATGTTTTGGCAGAGAGTTATATCTCCCGTTGGGGCAATTTACAATTGTCTCACCCCCATGGGATCCAATGTTTTTAGGTGGACGCAGACGAAGAAGCAGAAACACTATAACAGAGAAAGATCAACAGCAACATCAGGGACAGCAATAATGTCTCAGGTGGAGACACTGTCTGTCAAGTTTTAGTTAGTAGTCCTATGTGTCGTCTCTATACTCTCAGGTCCTCGGAGTCAGTAGATAGTGTTTTTATCATCGACTTGAGATTTTGGCTTGATGCCTCGAGGTTTTATGTTGTCTGTATATAATGTTGAATAGGACAGCTGATGTTGTAATCCTTGAGAAGAGAGGGTACAAGTTATGTACTTTTGAATCAGGATGTAAATATTATACTTTGGTTCTTAATGGAAGAGTTACCTATGTTTGGATCTCTTTGTAAAAAGTTTTAATTTTTAGTGATTTTTAGTAATCCGCTGTAAATGATTCACTTCCGCTTAGTTAATCTTGTTTTCATGAGTCGGTCGTTACAATTAGTGGTATCAGAGCCCTAGGTTCGCTGAGTCTACAGAGACATAGGACTAAGGTAGTAGAGTATGTTCTAGTGTCTTCCAGTGTATCTGATAGTGTCTTCTGCTCATATAGGAGGAGAAGAACTTGAAGATGACTGGGTCACATTAGGAGTTTTCTGCAGAAAGCAGCAATGCTGCACTAAGAAGAGGTGCAGGGGAACAGGCAAGAGAGGGACAATTGCTTGAGAATCCCCTAGTTAATCCAGCTGTGATAAGAAATCCTTCCCTAGGTATCACTGTTGGGGAACTCAGGGCAACCATGATGTATTTAGTGGATCGAGCACTAGCAATACAACCTAGATTACCAGTCCCCAATGATAATGTTTTGGACATCAACAGGATATGTAATCCACAACAGCAGGTTGAAGCAATGGGAAATGATGAAGTTCTAGACTTAGAACAAGTATGTGCTCAACCTCAGCCTGTTGAATCAATATATAGTGATGTAGGGAATAGAATACAACCTGAAATCAGGATCTGCCACAAGTGCAGGGAACCTGGACATATCAGAAGGTTTTGCCCAGAAAAGAAAAACAAGATGATGATTGAGAAAAGGCCTATCCAAATCCAGGAACAGAGGCCTAGTAGTTCCAAAAAGGGAAAGACTTTGGTATCACCAGTACAACCAAGAGCTAGTGTACCAAGGCAATGGTCATCTAGAAAGGGTAAAGAACCCTCTAGACCATACCTGGCACCCAGAATTTGCTACCTATGTAGACGGGTAGGACATCTGGCAAGAAATTGCTCAGCTAGAAATGTTATGGTGAATCAACCTCTGAGGTAGAATCAGCCTGAGGCAGTGAATAATCCACGAATCATGATAGGTTAGACAAAATAATGTCATTCTTATATGTCTTTTTATGGTTTCCTAAGTTAAATGAGAAGGTAATTGACTGCGTTTTCCTTGATTAGTCCTATGAGGACTTATATTTTGCATAATAACATTATAGATGTTTCATGTTGCTCTTACCTCTATGAGAAGAAGATGAGGTATTGAAGAGATGTCTGGATAAAATCCAGTAATGATTCTTATTTTTTTTTTAATAATATGAAAAGGAAGGAAAATGATAGTATACAAGTGCATACTACCTTATCTCGGTATTTATATACCCTGGCCAGGTATACAACTATTGATGATAAAGTGAGTATGGAAACTCTTAGATTGTAATCTTTTTTATTGCTCTGATCAAGTAGTCATTTTGATACAATCTAATGAGTATCATGAAATAAGAAATATGGAATAAATAAATGTGTCAGGTCCTAAGTATAAGAAAGAGAAATCTGAGATAACCTCAGATGAGCATGTTTGTATGAGGAAATAAAAGTATAATCCTCATAAGATAAGAATGAGAATAAGGGATATGAATCTCATCTAATAAAGTTGTAAGTATCATAAAGATCCTTACCATAATGTAGAAATGGAAAATATGATGAGATCATAAGATGATCATAAACATGCTAAAGGGATAATGATATGTAATCATCCTTATAAGATTCCTATGCTAGGGCAAGGAACCTAGGATGAGATAAATAGTAAATGTTTCATGAATAGTTGAAAATACATGAAATAATAAGATGAATATGAATCCTTGTTATCTTTCCTTTCAGGGACATGACAATCAAGTGGGTCTTAGGACACTTGATGTGCATACGATAAAAATGTTCATGATGATGGATACTTAGAAAAGTATCAGTTTACCTTGGACCTTGGTTTCAAGGAAAAGATATATGTAACAAGTGATGTCCCAAGAGGAAAGGAAGATAAAGATGTGATGTGTTTTTAACACATGTAATAGATACCAAGGTAAGGGATCCTGGTATCTAAAGAAATATCAGATTGATCATGCAAAATATTATGAACCTCACATGTTAGGGGTTTATGCTTTGCACAAACATAACAATTAATGATATCTTTGAGATAAGTTCTCAATTGATAAGTAACCTTTCCTAATGACAAGAGAATGTATAACTAATGAGATAGTTAGTTCTAGTATAAGGAAAGTTAGCATGGTGTTATCAGGTGAGATGACACGATCAGAGTATGAAAAGACTTATAGTCTCAAGTAGATGACAGAATATAATTGTGATCTTGAAAGAGAAATACTAAACTAACTAAGGAACATGGGAGTATATGCTCCATGTGAATCATTCCATGATAAACTTGTATGAAATAACTTTGTATTGATCAAAACTCTATGGTGTCCCCATAATAATGAAATGTTATGTGATGACATGATGATATGATGCATGAATACTATATGTTTTTCTTTATCTAGGGATTTCGAGGACGAAATCCTTATAAGGGGTGGATAATTTGTAACATCCCTGACTTGGGTTACGCTTTAACCCTGGATGTTTTGATTAAGAAAGATGATGATAATTTTAATCTTATCTTGTGAAAAGTAATTAGGCCTCATGAGGAACTTATGTTTCAATTTTGGTCATGTTTGAACAATGTTGAAGCAATGTTTGCTTATTTTGGACTAAAGTGCAAATTACCCAAGTTAAGGGGCTAAATTGCAAATGTTACATAATAATATGTTCCTATGATGTTGATACATCATAATAGTGAATATGATGTAGTAGTATGGTTTCTACAAGCTTGGACACAAGATAAAGCTTGTTGGACAATGTTTGTGTATTAAAACCTAGTTTTGGTGTAAAGTGCAATTTACCCAAAACCTAAGGTTCAATATGCAAATTACCACTTCAATAAGGTCCCTAATGTTTCTTGGCATCATGTAGAGCAAAGAAAATGAGAGGGGCTCCTCATTTGAATTAAGTTGGAGGAGAGAGAATCTTGATATTAAAATAATCAAGATTTAATCCTAATTGAAACCCTAATTCAATTTAGGGCAAAAATGAATGTATTAATTAAAGGGATTTCAACCAAAATTAAAATGGTTGAGTTCAGATATGTGTGGTCGTATTTGTGCTTTGCAAGAGCCACGAAATATCTCAAGTAGGTGGAATTTCCACTCACGTTATTATAAGGAAAAGAAATATCCACTAAGTCATGGATATTAATATAAAAAGGGTTAAGGTGCTTATTTTGCTTTTCTTTAAAATGTGGATAATTGAAGGGAATAAGAGGACAAGAGTATATCCTCGTATCTAAGGAAGTATAGGGGTCAAGTGGCAAGGGAATTGAGGGGATAATTCCTACTTTCTCTCTCCTAATTGATTTTTTTAAATAAAATTCACATATAAGCTCATTTATCCATAGAATGAAAGGGAATTTCGGATTTACTTCCACCCCTTGCTTGGAAAACGACCTTGGGATCTTGGGAGAAAGAATATAACGACCCCCAACCTGTTGGTAAGTCCTTGACCTTCGTTCTCCTTGATTCTATGGTGGAAATGGAAAATAAATTATAGATTTCTTCTTAATTCGATCTCCTCTTCAACCCTAGCCTAACTTTTCAACCAAAAGCTTGAGTACAAGCCTAAGGGGAGTTGCAAAAGCTTCATCCACCATTTTTGGCGTGATATTGGAGCTTTGGAGCTCAATTGGAGGCGGGTTTTATAACTTGAAACCCTAACTTTGTTATTGCATTCAATTCCCCATCAAATAATGATCATTTCTCTATTTACAAATATTGATTTGGTTGATTGATGCAATCTCCATGGAAATCACAGTAGGTTTCATGGGTCTATAGCTTGATTATGATGACATCATCATAAGCACACACCTCCCCAAATATCTAGACCAAACGGTTTCAATCAAATGTCCAAACGGTTTCACAAACAGTTTGGGAGCAAACGGTTTCAAACCGTTTGGAATGAAACGGTTTCACTAAACCGCATAGAAGCAAACGGTTTAAGACTGTTTGGTGATGTTGACCAGGGTTGACCATTTGGGGTTTTGTTCATAATGATCTAGTATAATGACCCATCAATTATTATTTATTAACTCCAATTGGTTCATGAGTTGAAGATCCATCAATCACCTAAACCCTAATCGGGTTGAGTGCTGATTTCATAAGTGATTGAGTTTGAAACTTGGGTTGATTGACCCAAACGGTTTCAAAACCATTCGGGAATCACCAAAACGGTCTCAAGACCGTTTGGAGGACAATCAAGACCGTTTGGAGATCTAGGGTTGAGTATGGTTAGGTATTTGAAGATTCAAACATATGGTATAAACCCTAATCGGCTAAGTGATGATTTTGCAATTGAATGAGTTGATGCTTTGGGTTAATTGACCCAAACACTTTCAAAACCGTTTGGGGATCACCCAAACGGTCTCAAGAACGTTTGGGGGTTACCCAAGACCGTTTTTAGGTCTAGGGTTAGGTATGGTCAAGTGTTTGAAGGTCCAAAGATACCAAATTTAAAATACAATTAAGTGCTGATTTGGTGACCAATCCTAGGATCCAAACTCTAATTGAATGACATGGCTAATGATGATATGATGGGAAAACTGTCTCAAGACCGTTTGGAGGTCATACAAATGATCCCAAGACCATTTGGGGGTCACCCAAGACCGTTTGGAGGTCTAGGGTTGACTATGGTTAGGTGTTTGAAGATCTAAAGGTACTAAGTCAAAGTGCTATCAAATGTTGATTTGGTGATCAATCCAATGATCCAAACTTTAATTGATTAACTTGGATTTTGATGTTGACATGGGAAAACGGTCTCAAGACCGTTTGGAGGTCATCCAAACGACCTCAAGACCGTTTGGGGTCAGGTCATGCCCAATTTGGATGAAGGCTCAATGGTTTCAAAGTAACCAATCTCACATTGATTAATGTTGAAATATCAATGATTCCAAACCCTAATCCAATTGATTCAAACCCTAATAGATGATAAATTGAGGGTAAAATCAGTTAAAGGTTGACCTATTTAACTTAATTGAAGTATGGTGATAGGTCTAATTGATGATTGCTTACATGAATTCAATGGTTGAAGGATTCAACATTGGAAACCCTAATTTAATTGGAGTGGCTGAGACCCTTTTTGGTCCTTGCAGTTTTGAGGGGGTTTGGACCAAACGGTCTCAAGACCGTTTGGGACCAAACGATCCCAAACTATTATGACCCGTTTCAAAGCTTATCGGTAAGCATCATGATTTGAGCATAATTAAAGTTATTTGAGCTAACTTATGTGCTTACGATGTGGTTAGTGAATCATTAACTTGATTTAGTTGAATCAAGCACATAAAATTAATTAGTGCTTAATTAAGATGATTAAATTGAGTAAAGTGATAATTGGATGCAATTGGAATTTTGAATCAGCAAAACAGTGTAATTAGTTTGTTTTATGCCTTGGGGTTGTAGAGGATCTCGTACTTAACAAGTTGCAAAAGAAATCAAGTTATTTGGACCTCTGAGGAAAACGTTATGATGATTTCAATATCTGGGGTAGATTATGCAATTTTTCCCAATTTTTATCTTTATAATCCTTTTTCCTTCTCTATACCGTTTATCTTCTTTAGACGATCCTTTTCTTTGGCGGCGCACAGGAGCCGCTTGGGCGACCGATGGAGTAGAGGAGCGGGCGATCTTGGCCTAGCTCTGTTTCTCAGCAGCCCACCTCTCTTCTTCTCTTCTTCTTCCTCCACTCCTTCATTCCTTCCTTCCCCTCTCCTTTTCCTGCCCAACCGCGGCCAGCTAGGGCGGCGCCCTGTAGCTGCGGCCACCAACAGCAGCTCCAGCTGCAACGGCCGGCTAAGGAAGCCCCTTGGGTGCGGCAAACACTTCAAATAGTCAGCCATGACATTGACCTTGAGGCCCAACCTGGAATCCGCAGCTAATAGCTAAGTATTAGCACCCAACCGAGCCTCCTCTCCACCTGTACGTGAGAAGAACATCTGCCTGATTGCAGCAGCAGCCAAGAACATCTTGGGCCGCCAACAGTAGGGGAAAAGCTTCCTTGAACTCCGATTTTGAGATCCCGGCCTGATTCTGCAGCCCTAGCTGCGATTTGGATCTCAATCAAGCATTGCTCCTCAATCAAAGCTTGAGCGTCAAGCTGTTGTAGAGAAGAACCGTAAACAGGATATTATCAAAGGTTGAAGACAACCAAATTATGCCCGGAATTAGACCCTGAACGCATCCCCTGACGAATCTGGACAGACCAAATCACAATGAGTAGAGTTTCATTTATTTATCATTAATAAACTCAGGCGTTTGAATATTTTCTGTTTTGTGCACGAATTACGCTGATAACAGGCGTTATCAGGCGTCAGGCAGCGTTTGGCGTCGCCCGACTTTTTATTTCATAAAATGCTTTTAGACGATGTTATATGATTTAGTTTAGCATCTGATCAGTGTGAATTGAATCAGTGAATTTATATGGTTCATTGGAACTTGGAATACGTAATATGCTTAATGAAAATGATGAAATTTCCTGTATTATGGTTGCAATGTACTTGTTGATTTAAAAATTGATATTTAGCATGGAAACTGGATAAATGATACTGAGTTATGTTTAAAGATGATAAATGATGTATATGTGTTTAAAGTGATGTTCAGAATGTGAAATAAGTATGGTATGTGATATTCCTGTTTAAATGTTTATATGTTAATCAGTTAATAGACTTAGGTGCCCTAACACCGTAGAACCCCTTTTGAGAGGTCTGCATCCAGGGGGTGAAACTCGTGTTGCAACAATAACTGTGCGGAGTCACAGGCACGAGGATAGAGAAAGGCAGTGTTCAACAACAACGCGTGCGATGTCACGGTGACACTGGAGTATATAGGGGTTATTCAACATTAATCCGTGCTTGTGTCACGGTGGTAACCCGGTAAGACTCTCCTCCTGTGTGCTCAGGTTTGAGGAGGAGTCTAGAGTTCACTCTTTTGAGAGTGTAGTGAGGCCTTGTGAGCCTGAGAGTCCTGCAGCAGACCAGGGCTGGCAGTCAGACTTAGCATTTCCCGGGTGTGTCGCTAAGTCTTGTACGGTGGGATCGTAGTTCGCTACGGATCTTTATATGCAGGGTACACTGCATATGATTAGGGCATAATAATAATATAAATTGGTACTCATATAGGATCACAGTAAATTAAAGTATTCGAACTTTTGTGCTATTTCTTTATATCTGTTTATCTGTTCAAATTATCTGTTATTGCATGGAAATGTGATTATATTATGCAAATATGTTATGTTATTAGAACTGCCCTGCTTAGTACTGTACTTATGTTTTATTTCAATTTATAAACCTGATGAGTTGTTTAGTGATAGCTAAGTGAAATGCTATTCACTGAGCGAGTAGGCTCATACCTCTACTCAAAACATTTTCAGAACAACATCAGCAACAGGAATCGGAAGGATCTTTTCATTCTAATGCTTAGTTTGTAGCAGGTATATGTAGTTAGTTTAGATAGAGGTCTCTTAGTCCTTTCCCCTCGATCCTTGGGACATGGTGTGGGTGAGAGAGAGTGTGTATGTGGTATGTGTATAAAGATGTAAATTAATTGTTATATTTACTTTCTGTTAAATAATGTTACATGTTGTAAACTATGTTTACGTACTCTAGCCAGTTTAGTTGAAATGCTTCCGCAATAGTTTATTATGTTTTAGTTTACAGCAATAATCTGAATATCATTACGAGGTTTTAGAAAGAAAAAGTTCTCAGAGATTTGTTTATGTGATAATCCCTCCGTCGTGCCCTAATCTCGTGATTAGTGGTTAGTGTGAGATCGGGGTGTGACATCTTGGTATCAGAGCATAGGTTGAGTATATGAATACTCTAAGTCAAGGTCAGGGGACGATAAGAGACCAATAGGATTAGGACTTAGGTGTCTTCCTTCTAACTGCAATTTTCTAACAGGAAGTATTCTGTTATACTATTGCAGATGGCAGGAAGAGGATGTGGTCACGAGAATCAAGTAGAGAGCTTAGGCTGAGTCAGCAGGGATCATTAGGATCGAATGATAAAGTTATAAGTGAGAAAAATAAGAAGTGATATGTCTTTAGCTCTGAGAGGTCTGAGTGTTTAGATACCCTGGCCAGGTGTCTGAATACTTAGATTGACCAGTATCAAGCTACTCTGTCTATTCTTCTCTGGATGCCCTGGCCAGGTATGTAGAGGAAGGATAGGCTAGAGAGAAACCCTAGAAATCTTAGGGTTAAGAAACTGGAAATTTATGCAGGAGTAAGAGATTAAACATAGGATGCGATGCAACTCTTGCTTTATATTTCTTATTTGATTGGAAATCATTAGAAATGCTCTTATATGTATGGATTTAGATTTTCAGTTTATAGAATAAATATGATTCTTTTATATTGTTGTGTGTCATGAAGTGATTTAGTTCTTGTTTATATTCTTTGTATTAAGTAGACCAGAAATTATGTTTAAATGAGTCTGCCCTAGGTGGATATTCTTTCCACATGTTTGAGATTAATAGGATTTGGTTAATCCTGAGTAGCTCTTGGCTTCAGGACTACAGGTTCGGCCTGGTCTGGCTGGCAGGATGCGTTACTGAGATCTAATGACTCCTATTAATAATATAATAAAAGTAGATCCTGGATAATTTAGACCTGAATCATGGTGAAAAATGTATATGCACTAAGATGTTGAGATATAAGGGAAAGATTAGAACAACTAAGAATTAGTTGGAACTGACACCGGAGACCCAACATTGGGACCTCATATGAGCAATCCTTAATTAGAAATAAAGGAACACAATAGGGGTCAGGTTAAATTTAATGATTAGGTGAGAAATACCCTTAATGGTACTGATCAATAATGCATAACCAATGCATGGATCCAATATATGATTAGTAAACCCTAGTGGAGGGTGTATCATTGTGAAACCCTAGCTGAGGGTGTATCATTGCGATTGTTTATAGGCAACTTTATAAGTTATGCTTTAAACTAAGATAAGTCCATATCATGTGAGATAGCCGGACAATTCTAATGTGTGGCCTATGCATTATATGCTAAAGGTGAGTATTCTGTGATGGAATGCATTAAGAGGGGAGATACCTTAATACAAGATAAAGTTGGTTAACTCAAGAGGGTCTGAATTAATGAGAAATGGGGAACCCTAACCCTAATTTGGGGAAAAGGGAATGATAAGCCCTGTTTGATAGTGAACCCTAATTCCTGGTCAAGGAATGATGGTATTACTATTGTATCACATGATGTGATGAAAATGTTGTATGACTGTTATCATGCCTAATAACCATGCAGGTATGATGAGATGATGAATATAGCCAAGTTTGGGCTGTGACATTTATATAATAAATGTTGATTGGCTTTTGTGTGTTGATGTTGTTGTTGCTTAATAAAAGTAATAATGTGTACGGATTTTATGAACCATGTGAATAAGTTGTTGCCTAGTGAGAGGTGACAAGATATGAATGGCCTTGTGAGCCATGTGTGATGCTTGGGTAACAAGTATCATGTTTATTTGTAACATTTGTGTTAATAAGTTATGCTAGAGAACTTGGCTGATGTTACATTTCTGTTATATATATATAGTTCATTGATGATTATTCATATATGTTGTATTCATTACAAGTAGATGGATGAACTTATGAGATCTAAAGTTTGATTTCAAAGTAAGGAAGCAAAGTCACATCACAATAATGCTATGTTACTGATAAGGACCAAACCCTAGAATGTTTAGAGTTGTAGTAGTTCAAGGGATGTCACTAGTGATTTGACCTTGAATACTAGTATCTTTATAAAACAAGATCATACGATTTGCACTATGAAAGGTAACCTAGCACTAATAAAATCCAGGGTTTAAAGTTAGCTAATCTGGAAGGTAGATACACAATATGAAAATGACTCGGAGAAAAGAGTAAGATATAATTTTGAAATAAATTCTTACAGTAGTAATAAGAAGTTAGTACCATAGAATGAGGAGTATTACTCGTCACATGATCTGGAATTAGTTTTCGTAGTTCATGCTCATAAGACATGACGTTACTGTCTTTATGGTGAGGTGTTCCAGGTGTTCATAGATCATAAGAGCTTGAAATATATCTTTACCCAGAAGGATCTGAATCTTAGACAGCAGAGATGATTAGAATTGATTAAGGATTATGATATAATGATAGATTATCACCCTGGAAATACGAATGTGGTAGCAGATGCTTTGAGCATAATGTTAAGTTCAACAGTTGATGCATTCTCTATTGCATGTTTCGAGAGAGACATGCTAGTAGAAATGTGAAAGTTAAACTTAGACTTAGAGGTGACAAAGTAGAGTGGTTTGATTGCACAGATGCAAGTCAAGCCTATCTTTTATGATTAGATTAAGGAACTACAGTAGGGTGATAGTGAGTTACATCAGATCATGCATGACATGACTTGGGGAAAAGACCAGAGTTCATGTTTTCAGATGATGGTGTGTGGTATCAGCGTGACAGGTTGCATGTACCTCGAGATAATGATTTGAAAGAAAAGATTCTTGAGGAAGCACATGCATCAATGTATGCTATGCATTCAGGTAACACTAAGATGTACATGGATCTCAAGGAGTTGTATTGGTGGCCCAGTATGAAAAGGATGTAGATGAGTACATGACTAGGTGCAGTGTGTGTCAGCAGGTTAAGGCTGAGCACCAGAAACCTAAAGGTACCTTACAATCTCTTCCTATACCAGAATGGAAATGGGAACATATCACAATGAATTTTGTGATAGGGTTTCCCTTGACACCTAGAAGTTGTGACTCGATGTGAATGATTGTGGATAGACTGACTAAGTCTGCTCACTTTCTTCATATTAAGTCAACCTTTGATGTCTCGAAACTTGACTATGATATACATGGATGAAATAGTTAGGTTGTCTGGTAATCCAGTTTCAATCATATCATATTGAGATCCTAAGTTCACATCTAGGTTGTGGAAACAGTTGCATCGTGCTTCGGGCACAAAGTTAAGATTCAGTACAACCTTTTTACCCGCATACGGATGGTCAGTCTGAGAGAACCATTCAAACTCTTGAGGACATGCAGAGAGTAGTTGAAAGCTACACAGGATAGACAGAAGATTTATGCGGAGAAGAGACGTTAACCTCTTGAGTTTCAAGTTGGTGATGACGTGTATCTGAAAGTTTCACCATGGAAAGGAGTGTTGAGGTTTGGTATGAGAGGCAAACTGACTCCTAAGTTTATGGGCCATATCCTATCATTGAGAGGAGTGGACCTGTAGCCTATAGGTTGGAATTGCCATCCGAGTTGTCTAACTTACATGATGTGTTTCATGTATCGATGTTGAAGAAGTGTTATCCTGGTACAGAGAAGATTGTAGACCCAGAACCTGTACTGCTCAGATCAAATGTGTCCTATGATGAGGGACCAATACATATAGTTGATCGGAGGATCAAGGAACTCAAGAATCACGAGATACCATTAGTGAAGGTTCTGTGGAGGAATCATAACCTATAGGAAGCTACGTGGGAGCTTGAATCTGAGATGCGTAACAAGTTTCTTTTTCTCTTTTAGGAATTTCGGGACGAAATTCTTATAAGGGATGGAGATTGTTATGACCCGTTTCAAAGCTTATCGGTAAGCATCATGATTTGAGCATAATTAAAGTTATTTGAGATAACTTATGTGCTTACGATGTGGTTAGTGAATCATTAACTTGATTTAGTTGAATCAAGCACATAAAATTAATTAGTGCTTAATTAAGATGATTAAATTGAGTAAAGTGATAATTGGATGCAATTGGAATTTTGAATCAGAAAAACAGTGTAATTAGTTTGTTTTATGCCTTGGGGTTGTAGAGGATCTCGTACTTAACAAGTTGCAAAAGAAATCAAGTTATTTGGACCTCTGAGGAAAAAGTTATGATGATTTCAATATCTGGGGTAGATTATGCAATTTTTCCCAATTTTTAGCTTTATAATCCTTTTTCCTTCTCTGTATCGTTTATCTTCTTTAGACGATCCTTTTCTTTGGCGGCGCACAGGAGCCGCTTGGGCGACCGATGGAGTAGAGGAGTGGGCGATCTTGGCCTGGCTCCGTTTCTCAGCAGCCCACCTCTCTTCTTCTCTTCTTCTTCCTCCACTCCTTCATTCCTTCCTTCCCCTCTCCTTTTCCTGCCCAACCACGGCCAGCTAGGGCGGCGCCCTGTAGCTGCGGCCACCAACAGCAGCTCCAGCTGCAACGGCCGGCTAAGAAGCCCCTTGGGTGCGGCAAACACTTCAAATAGTCAGCCATGACATTGACCTTGAGGCCCAACCTGGAATCCGCAGCTAATAGCTAAGTATTAGCACCCAACCGAGCCTCCTCTCCACCTGTACGTGAGAAGAACAGCTGCCTTATTGCAGCAGCAGCCAAGAACATCTTGGGCCACCAACAGTAGGGGAAAAGCTTCCTTGAACTCCGATTTTGAGATCCCGGCCTGATTCTGCAGCCCTAGCTGCGATTTGGTTCTCAATCAAGCGTTGAAACAGGATATTATCAAAGGTTGAAGACAACCAAATTCTGCCCGGAATTAGACCCCGAACGCATCCCCGGACGAATCTGGACAGACCAAATCACAGTGAGTAGAGTTTCATTTATTTATCATTAATAAACTCAGGCGTTTGAATATTTTCTGTTTTGTGCACGAATTACGCTGATAACAGGCGTTATCAGGCGTCGGGCAGCGTTTGGCGTCGCCCGACTTTTTATTTCATAAAATGCTTTTAGACGTTGTTATATGATTTAGTTTAGCATCTGATCAGTGTGAATTGAATCAGTAAATTTATATGGTTCATTGGAACTTGGAATACGTAATATGCTTAATGAAAATGCTGAAATTTCCTATATTATGGTTGCAATGTACTTGTTGATTTAAAAATGGATATTTAGCATGGAAACTGGATAAATAATACTGAGTTATGTTTAAAGATGATAAATGATGTATATGTGTTTAAAGTGATGTTCAGAATGTGAAATAAGTATGGTATGTGATATTCCTATTTAAATGTTTATATGTTAATCAGTTAATAGACTTAGGTGCCCTAACACCGTAGAACCCTTTTGAGAGGTCTGCATCCAGGGGGTGAAACTCGTGTTGCAACAATAACTGTGCGGAGTCACAGGGACGAGGATAGAGAAAGGTAGTGTTCAGCAACAACGTGTGCGATGTCACGGTGACACTGGAGTATATAGGGGTTATTCAACATTAATCCGTGCTTATGTCACGGTGGTAACCCGGTAAGACTCTCTGCCTGTGTGCTCAGGTTTGAGGAGGAGTCTAGAGTTCAGTCTTTTGAGAGTGTAGTGAGGCCTTGTGAGCCTGAGGCCTTGTGAGCCTGAGAATCCTGCAGCAGACCAGGGCTGGCAGTCAGACTTAGCATTTCCCGGGTGTGTCGCTAAGTCTTGTACGGTGGGATCGTAGTTCGCTACGGATCTTTATATGCAGGGTACACTGCATATGATTAGGGCATAATAATAATATAAATTGGTACTCATATAGGATGACAGTAAATTAAAGTATTCGAACTTTTGTGCTATTTCTTTATATCTGTTTATCTGTTCAAATTATCTGTTATTGCATGGAAATGTGATTATATTCTGCAAATCTGTTATGTTATTAGAACTGCCCTGCTTAGTACTGTACTTATGTTTTATTTCAATTTATAAACCTGATGAGTTGTTTAGTGATATCTAAGTGAAATGATATTCACTGAGCGAGTAGGCTCATACCTCTACTCAAAACATTTTCAGGACAACATCAGCAACAGGAATCGGAAGGATCTTTTCATTCTAACGCTTAGTTTGTAGCAGGTATATGTAGTTAGTTTAGATAGAGGTCTCTTAGTCCTTTCCCCTCGATCCTTGGGACATGGTGTGGGTGAGAGAGAGTGTGTATGTGGTATGTGTATAAAGATGTAAATTAATTGTTATGTTTACTTTCTGTTAAACAATGTTACATGTTGTAAACTCTGTTTACGTACTCTAGCCAGTTTAGTTGAAATGCTTCCGCAATAGTTTATTATGTTTTAGTTTACAGCAATAATCTGAATATCATTACGAGGTTTTAGAAAGAAAAAGTTCTCAGAGATTTGTTTATGTGATAATCCCTCTGTCGCACCCTAATCTCGTGATTAGTGGTTAGTGTGAGATCGGGGTGTGACACAAACCGTTTAGGTGCATGCGGTTTCAAAAAGTCAACTTTGGCAAACAGTCTTCACCACCTACTTTACTAAACGATTTTGAGTATTCAACCAAGACCGTTTGAGGTATGATTGGTCAAGACCATTTGAGGTCTAAGTGACCAAGATCATTTGGAAAGTAATTAATCAAATTGTATGAACACTTAAAGTGAATAAAGGTCAATGGTTTAAGTGGTCAATTACATGATGTAAATCAATGGTGTTTATAATAATGGTACCTTTAATGAAATAGGGTGATTAGTACCCTTCAAGTAGCTAAGCCCTAATGATCATGGTGATAATGACATAACCCATGATGTCAATTCTTCTTCAAGATTGAGTTGACTTAGCTTAATCAAGGCTGAAGCAAACATCATCTTGTAGAAGATGAAAGAGAAGATTTCCTACATGATTGATAATCAAGTAATAGACTTTCTATATGAATGAATGTTTAATTATGGTATGATCCTTCATAGTGAGATCATGAAACCCTAATTATGAGGGTTAATGAATCATAACCCTAACTGAGAATATTAATGGAAGTAATCTTACTACATGATAATGGTATGATCTTAATTCAAAGTGATCGTGTGATAAACCCTAATTCAGGGTACTTTGATGATCACTCCTACTTGGGGTGAATAGTAAACCCTAATCTAGGGAGATGTGATATGAATAGTAAATCCTAATCTAGGGTGATGTGATGTGAATAGTAAACCCTAATTGTGGGTTATGGAATAAGAAACCCTAATGGAGGGTGATGACATGAGAAACCCTAATTGGGGGTGATGTCATGAGAAACCCCAATTGGGGTGAACAATAAGTCCAATTATGGTTTATTGAATATGAAACCCTGATATTATGATATGGTGTAAGACTCAATTCAGGGTGTGATGTCATGTGATGATATATGAAACCCTAGAGATGGTTTAATATCCAGTACCCCAAAGAGAGGTGTGTCTAAAATAATTAAATAAGATGAATATGTTATAGACATGAAGGATAGGGTTGATGAACCATGTGAATGATAAGGTGGTGATTTTAATGAATAAGGATCTAAGAGACAAGATGATGCCTAGATCCTTGTACAACCATCTCTATACATGAGTAATAGCCTATACACCTTACAATGATGAGGACATGAAACTTTTAGGAATGATGTATGCTATACTAAAGAATGTTGTGGATAACATCCTAAGAGTTGAAATACCTAAAATAGATGATAATAGTTTATCTTATATCAACAATGTCTATCATTTGGATAAGTCCATATCATTAAAGACAATTGGACAATTCTAATGTGTGACCCATGCACCATATGATGAAAGTAACAAGTTAGTGAATAAAGTATTAAGAGGGAAATACCTTAATACAAAGTTAGTTGATTAACTTAATAATATGGAAATGAAAAGAAAGTGATACATTAAAATATGATAGATATCACATTCTACATTTCATTGTAGACTTATCTTGATGAACCTCTAATCCAATACTCTTGGTTAAGAAACACATGAAATGTGTGATATGCAATCGTTACAATAAAGATGTGATGAACTCAATGTACTTTGATAAATGTTGACCAATATACCTTGAGAATGGGGTAAGCTAATCAATTAGTATAATGTAATTATATCATGACAAGGATGAGAAATGAACTCATGCTTTGAATTGATGATCATTAATGATATATGATAAGAATGGTAATCATAAGAAAATACTTATGATGTCTTGGATGCTCCTAGAGGTGTGGAGTAATACATTAGGGTTGAACTAATAATGTGAGCATGAAACCCCTAATTAAAGCATGACGGGAAACCCTAACCCTAATTTTGGGTAAAGGGAATGAAAAGCCCTAATTGATAGATAACCCTAATCCTGATAAAGGATGGTGGTGTTACTAATGTTTCATATGATATGACAAATGACTTACATGATTGTTATCATAACCATGTAGACATCATGAGATGATGAACATATCCAGATATGAGCTATGACTTTCATATAATTAACATGTTGTATGGCCTTATGTGCCTAATGTTGTTGTTGCTTAGTAAAAGTAACAAAATGTGCATGAACCTTATGAGTTCCATGAGTAAGTTGTTGCCTAGTGAAAGGTGGCAAAACATTTAATGGGCTTTGAGAGCCATGTGAGATACTTGTGTAACAAGTATTATGCATACCTCGGTCTGAGGACCCAGAGGTAATAGTTACCTAATAAATGGTAACAGTGATAGTGATGAATTGAGGGTATGAATACCCAAAGTTGATAAGTATGATAATGATGTTGCTGAGGGAAGTGAACTTTCAAAGAAATGAAATGAGGGACTGAGATCCCAATGTCTTATAAAGACTGATAAGTGATTGATGAAAATAGTACTTGTTTCTTAATGGCATTTGTCTGAATAAGTTATGTTTGAGAACTTGACTGATGCTAAAAGAAAATGATAATGTACTTAATTAATCAAGTGAAATCATATCATGTAGAGCCCTGGCCATAGATCCATCATCGTCAGCAATAGGTGATGGTGAAACGGGTGCTCTGCGGAAAAACCCAGAACACATATTTTGAATATGTGGGGGCAATGGGCGACTGTATCCTGATGTCTTAATGAGGGAATTGATGAAAGGTAAACATTACTTGTACCGGGATGGATGTATCACGAATCCCCCGATGATTGGGACTGATGCAGTACACATCTCCCAATAATGTTAATGCCGGATCGATGGAGATAAACATGAGATCTCACGATCACGAAGAGAGTACATCACGCCACTATAACTCTAATAGCGAAGTTGCCAGTATACCCTGGAAAGCTATATATATAGCAGAGACACAAGATGTCATGCATGTAATCTCACGCTGACCGAGATATGGGAGGTCTTGGTATCCGGCTCTACCTTTGACCTTGTATGGTACCGATTTTGACTTCGCAATGGTCGGTTGGAGCATGAGCGGTATACCTCATCTCCTCAGGGCATAAATGTGATTGTAAAATATAATCAGCCATATAGCATATTTGCTTAAAGATTGAATACGGAAAATTCATTGGCTGATGTTACATTTCTTTTATGAATTTTCAGCTGATAAATGTTATTCATATCTCTTTATATTCATTGCAAGCAGATGCATGAAATATGAATCTACCATGAGTAGATACAGTGCTCTCCTTAAGAAAGGATATTACTTTACTCTGTTCATTCAATGATTAATATTGTTGTTAATATATAAGAACTCTTGCTCAGTTTCATTATAATAAACTGCTATAACAATATTTTGGCGGAGAGTTATATCTCCCACTGGGGCAATTTACAATTGTCTCACCCCCGTGGGATCCAATGTTTTTAGGTGGATGCAGACGAAGAAGCAGAAACACTATAACAGAGAAAGATCAACAGCAGCATCAGGGACAGCAGTAATGTCTCAAGTGGAGACACTGTCTGTCAAGTTTTAGTTAGTAGTCCTATGTGTCGTCTCTGTACTCTCAGGTCCTTGGAGTCAGTAGATAGTGTTTTTATCATCGACTTGAGATTTTGGTATGATGCCTCGAGCTTTTATGATGTATGTATATAATGTTGAATAGGACAGCTAATGTTGTAATCCTCGAGAAGAGAGGGTACAAGTTATGTACTTTTGAATCATGATGTAAATATTATACTTTGGTTTTTAATGGAAGAGTTACCTATGTTTGGATCTCTTTGTAAAAAGTTTTAATTTTTAGTGATTTTTAGTAATCCGCTGCAAATGATTCACTTCTGCTTAGTTAATCTTGTTTTCATGAGTCAGTCATTACAAAAAGAGTTCTTGAGCTTCTTCACATTGATCTATTTGAACCAATTTGTATGAAATCTCTTCGTGGTAGCAAGTATTATATTGTGATTGTCGATGATTTTTCTCGATATTCTTGGACTTACTTTCTTGTTTCAAAAAGTGATACTCTGGATGTTTTCTTGACGTTTTGCAAATGAGTTGAAAACAAATCTTCTTTCCATATCATCTCTATCCATAGTGATCATGGGGAGAATTTGAAAATTATTTGTTTGAACAGTTTTGTGAGGAATCCGGGTATGCACATAAGTTTTCTTCACCTCAAACACCTCAATAAAATGGGGTTGTAGAGAGAAAGAATAGGTCACTATAGGAAATGACTAGGACTATGCTTTTGGAGTATGACACTTCAAAGGAGTTTTTGGCCAAAGTCGTTAGTACTTCATGTTTTGTGCAAAATTGGGCTTTTACTCATCCTTCTTAAAAGAAAACCCCCTATGAGATATGGTGTGGTAGAAATCTTTCCATTGATTTATTTCATGTTTTGGTTTTCCTTGTTTTGTTTTGAATACCAAGGATTCCCTTGACGACTTTGATCTGGAGTCTTACAAGGCCTTCTTTCTTGGCTATAGAACTACTAGCAAGTCTTATAGAGTATTTAACATTGAATTGTGAAAAGTATAAGAATCTATTAATGTTATTTTTGTTGAGACTATTCCCTTTATTTCTAAGAATATTGTTAATAATGATGTTGTAGATGAGGTGATTCCTCACTTGATAGAGCTCAACATTGTTGATAAAGGAAAGGAGGTGTTAGTTGATGAATAAGAAAAAGAAAAAGAAACGAAGTATCCAACTCCCCTCTTTGCAAAGCATCATCCAAAATATCTCATCACATGTAATCCTTTTGAAAGGGTGAAGATGTGGGTTGCCTACAACAAAGAACAAGCATACAACGCCTTCATATCTCAACTTGATCCAAAAGATGTCAAAGAAGCTCTCAAGGATGATGAATGGATCCTAGACATTCAAGAAGAGTTGGAACACTTTGAGAAGAACCGAGTGTGGACTCTTGTGCCAAGAGCAAGTGATAGAAAGATCATTGGTACCAAGTGGGTCTACCGCAACAAGCTTGATGAAAGTGGAAAGTTGGTAAGAAACAAAGCAAGGTTAGTTTCTCAAGGCTACAACCAGTAGGAAGGTGTTGATTTTGATGAAACATATGCACATGTATCTAGACTTGAGTCAATGAGAATGATACTTTTTGCTAGTCATAAGAATTTTCAGCTTTATCAAATGGATGTTAAAAGTGTGTTTTTGAATGGTACAATTGAGGAGGAAGTATATGTTGCTCAACCTCCCAGATTTGAACATGATAAATTGCATAACCATGTTTATTTGTTACAAAAAGCTCTCTATGGACTCAAACAAGAACCTTGAGATTGGTATGATAAACTAAATAATTGTTTTCTAGACAATGGCTATATCATGGAAAATTTTGATTCTACCTTGTTTCTGAAACACACTTCTAGCAATTTCTTAATATTCAAATTTATGTTGATGATAATATTTTTGGCATAACTGAACTTGATCTTTGCACAGAGTTTAGGTTCTCTTATGCAGACTGAGTTTGAGATGAGCATTATGGGGGAGCTTACTTTCTTCCTTGGCTTCCAAATTAAACAAACAAAAAATGGGAACTTCATCAATCAAGCCAAGTACACCAGTGAACTACTTAAGCGCAATGGGATGGAGAACACCAAGCCAATGGACACCCTAATGTCAAACACTGCCAATCTTGATAGATATGAGAAAGGATAAAAGGTAGATGAGAAGCTCTATAGAGGTATGATTAGAAGTTTACTTTGTTTGACTTCCTCTAGACCTGATATAATATTTAGTGTTATCTTGTGTGCCCGCTTTCAATCAAGTCCTAGGAAATCACATCTTATAGCGGTTAAGAGGATTTTGAGGTATCTAGCCAAAACTCAAAACATTAGACTATGGTATCCCAAGTCAAGGAACTTTACTCTTACTGCCTATAATGATGTTGCACAAGTGGCACTTGCTTCTTCCTAGGACCATGCCTAGTTTCTTGGTTCTCTAAGAAACAAAG
This sequence comes from Alisma plantago-aquatica, assembly GCA_963693085.1. Lineage (NCBI taxonomy): Eukaryota > Viridiplantae > Streptophyta > Magnoliopsida > Alismatales > Alismataceae > Alisma > Alisma plantago-aquatica. The sequence continues at coordinate 743,296,460 of OY856413.1, forward strand.
CATTGTGGCTCTTTCAAGTATCGAGGTTGAATACATTGTAGTTGGTAGTTGTTTTTCCCAAGTCCTATTGATGAAGCAAATGCTCCAAGAATTTAACATCCAATTTGATGCTTCTCCTTTCTATTGTGATAATACTAGTGCAATTAACATGTCTTATAATCCTATTTTGCATATTAGAGCTAAACATATAGAGGTTTGTCATCACTTTCTTTGTGACCACATTGTAAAGAAGGATATTTATATCACGCATGTGGACACGGAGAATTAGCTTGCGGACATTTTCAATAAACCTCTATCTAGAGAGAAATTTACTTTTATTCTATCAAAACTTCTTATAACTTCTCTTAGTGATATTGATATGCTTCTAGCTAGTTGGCCTTTTACCTATATGCTTTTGCTCATATCTTACTCACCTGATTCTTGCTATGTGCTAAATCTCCATGTTTTCATGCCTTGTTTCACTTATTTTGGGTATTATTTTGCAAATGGATATTTTATCACAAAATAGTATCCTATGATGAGTGAAATGTTCCTCAATATGTCTCAAATACATGGTAGTCTAGAAAACTATATTTATAGAGAACTGTAGAGACTTGGAATTCAATTTTATAAGGTTTAGCCTAGTTAACCTCTCGTTCAAGTTTACCCTACTAACAACCCGACCAATCGCCATCCGAGAACTTAGCTGACATGCTTGTTAACTTGAGTTTCCAACCCATAGAACTCAACTGATCGCACAATTGGACCAAAATTAAAATAGGGTATCCGCCGATTTTTCTCCCTTTCAACTACAGAAAAATCAATTGATTCCAAGATCTACTGGTCTCATTCTCCAACCCTAGGCACAACCTTCCTCTCCCAATCCCCCATTTGGCCTCCCTTGCCTCTTCCTTCCTCAACCTAGGTAGCAAGACAACCTATTTGTGGTGGTTTCTTTCTCCTTTGGTGATATTTTCTTCTCCATCTGCCTTCATGGCCTCAAACTGAAGGAAAAGATCTATCCATGTGGGAGTATCATCTTCTTCCTCTGCTCCTCACCTCATATCCTATGATGGAACCTCCTTCTTATCCTCACAAGATCTAAATTGATATAAGGAACTCCTTCTTAGGAATCCTTTCCCTTTTTGAGCCTTACATGAACATTGTTTCACCACGAGTGAGGCTATAAGGAGGTCACTGAGGTGTTTTTGACCCATCGCCTTAGTGCATTGTGTGTAGAATGCCTATGCTACTCCAATTTTATCACTATCACCAAGGAGGTCCATCAGTTTTATGTAAATATCCAATGGAACTACACTACAAATGTGCCACCACCCAATACTCAGGTAGTTTTTACTTCTATGATAGTCAGTGCCAAATTTACCATCTTTGAAGATTCTTTGAATATGTATGTCAATGCACTAAGGTTACCTACTCATGGAGGTTCAATTATCCTAACTATCATGACTTGCTTGACCCTGAGGATTTCTACAAAAGCTATGATCTTACACTTCCTGGTATTAATAAGTTTTTGAAGAAGCCCAATGTCCCCTATAAGAAGAAGGCAACCCTTTCATCCTCTTCTCTCAATATCAAGAATTGTCTTATTGCATCAGTGGTTAACTTCAATGTCCATCCAAAGAAAAATCAAATAGAGATTGTAGAAAACATTGTTGTGATAATGTATTCTCTTTTGAAGAATATCATAGTCAAGTGGTATCACTACATTCTTCATCACATGACCTACTTTGACTCTAGAAGAACACCTCTGGCACTCATCCTCCTTGTATTGCCTTGATTTGTGGTCTCTGTGCTTTTGCGACTCAGAAATCCCTTTTTCATGATTTCCACTAAAAATCTAGTCGGAAAGGAGTCAGCATCAGTGAGACTACCATTAAGAAGACCTTTCTTCCTACCTCCCCTACCACTCATGGAGCCTTCACCTCCACCCAGTCCCCTCCACCATATCTTCCACCTTACCCTAACTGCGTCTCTTTTGATGTATCAAATGAAACCCTCATAGGATATTTGATGCATCAACAAGCGTCTAATCTTCAGGTTCAGGATCATCTCCACCAAGACCTTTTCCTGATCATGTCAACCATGAACATATCATGTAGCCATACCTACCCTACCTACCAAGAGTACCTTGGAGATGACTATGCCTCCTATGCATATAGTCAGTTATACCCTAACCCTCCACCCTTTGCTACTTCTACTGCCACCCCTACTATTAACGGTGGACATGCTCCTCCCCTGGTGTGTTTCCTCCATTAGTTTTTTCTGCTGCACCTACTACCATTCTACTTTCTAGTCTTGATGGGATGTATGCTCCCTCCTTTGAGCAAGCAAATGCATTACATACGTGTGGCATGTCATGGGCTAAGAAGAATGCTAGGTGGCTTGGATGTGCCTTTGGACCTCCTTCTGATGAGGGGATGCCAGACTAGGACGTTGTTGAAGATGCCAAGGATGATGGTGTTAGTATGTATGCCCAGAGAGACAATCATATGATGATTGGATTGGCATATGTTCTGATTGATTTGATAAATATCAAAGGCAATCTTACAATTTGTTCTAGATCAATCGATTATGAGATAAATGATGTAGTAGAATGAATGTCTAAAGAATGAAAATACTCAATGACGTATGTCTTCAAGTTGAGGACCTGAACAATGAGATCATCGGATTCTAAGAGTATGTACATTCATGTTATGTCCCTAGTCGAATGTCATTATGGAAGGTTGATAGACAACAATGACACATCAAGACTAGAGTGTGTGTTGGTTGATGATAGTGCCTCATTAGTCATGATATATGATATCAAACCAAGCACACAGATACATGTTAGAGAACAGTGTATCGGACAGACCCACCATGAGAGTGACACATGGAACCATGACATGGTAGTCAGAATCATCTCTCATAGTGATGGTGGTGATTGTGATTCTTAAACCTAAAATCACTACACTCGTCGAATGTGATTGGGTACACTTTGACATCATCAAATGCAGTCCTGAAACATGGGTTGTTATAACGGTGATGATTGGGTGGCTTTGACGCATGAGGCAGACTGAGTGATAGATATGGGGTTTGTCCCTCCTAAGGGATTATGATGTCCAAGCCACTTGATAAGTGAGACTGAGAAAGGCATGCGCATGCACATGTGAATCAATATATTATATTGATGTCATGCATATCTCAGACAGTCTGCTCTAGTTCAAGAAACATGAATGAACGTTGAAAGGATGACAACATGCCTTGAGTTCATTTAGGATATCAAAGACCAAGGAATTATACATTAACTAAAACACCAATCACAGACTGTAGGATTGAAAGTTGTTCTCCAACTTTCCTTTTCACTTGGGTAGCACTGATGTGCGACTAGGTATTTCTCTTTGCTTGTGATGTCATAAGCTAGTTATGGACATTCACTGCCAACGTGAAATGGGACCTATAGGGTCACACACAAAGGATTAACCTGGAAGAGGATTTTATCCATGAATGATGTTTGGATTGATGTCTAAAAGTGTTTAGGTACTCAATAAAACTCTCAATCAATATACTTGACTCAGAATCATCAAGTTCAAGTGTTGAACCAACTAATTAGAGTGTCAGATTGATTGAGAACTGAATTGACTGTGTTTTGCACAATCTGGACCACCAACCAACCAGTTCATTGTGTGAACCGATCGACTCATGGTTAGTGAGATGACCAGTTCACTCTAGTGAACCAGTCGGTTCACTTGGACCAAACGAGCAGTGTTGTGTTTTCCTGATTTGTGAGAAAAGTTTTTTCATTTCACTTGTTCAATTTGATTGGGACAAGAATTAATATTTGTGTTAATTAGAAACGAATAAGGAAAGTCAATTGCAGGCAGTTCTGGGAAGTGAAATGATCAGTTCACTGGGTGAACCGATCGACTCACACTCCCAACCGACCAGTTCACTAGTGAACCGATCGGCTCACACTCCCAAACGACCATTTTAGTTATGAAATGACCAGTTCTCCTGCTGCGGTGCAAATTATTCATGGAAATTTTGGACCCTTCTACTCCCACACAAACTGGAAACCCTGACCCTGCCCTCTACTATAAATAGAGGGGTATAGGTGACTAGTACATCAATAGAAGGGCACAACTCCTTCTAGTCCATTTTTCAAGATGACTAGAGTTCCTGATAGTCCGTGTGGATATCTATAGAGGTGGGAGACTTCTGTCACTCAGGAGGATGACAGTCAACCATAGTCTGGGTCAAGATCAGGAGCTGCACAAATGTCGTCAAAGATAGGTGGTTGAAGACCGCACTTGTTGCAAGGTATAGTCATTGAGCAAGTCTCAAGACTAGGTATATCTCGCTTAAACCATCCTTCCATTTACATTGATATTGATGTGATCTGTTGGATATGGGTTTATGGTCAAGTAAAATTTTGTTTCTGCTACCTAGTCTGACCATGTAAAACCCAACAGTGGTATCAGAGCCACATCAATACTCTATGTTTTGGGATAATCGATATGATCAGATTTTGATTTTACTGTCTTGTATTTATTGCATACGATGCGAATATTTAAATGACTAATGTGAATATTCGATTAATACCACATGATCCCAAACTAATATATACATATATGATATGGTATATATGCAATCGATACGTGTCGCCATAAAATGGTTTTAATGGTGGATGTGTAGAATGGTTTATGACTATAAATCCTATGTGCTTGTGTGTGGTTGGTTATGGTTGTTTACATCTCGATCTGTGCACTGAGCCTTCTTCTTCTATTCTGAATGTAACTCGGGATAACTCAAGATTCTCTTCTACCTTTGCTCCCCTCGAGTGTAACTCGAGGTTTTACAAGGATTATATAAAATAGGATTAGCTTTATTTCTTATTATGATGAAGACTGAAGATGACTGCTTGATGAACTGAGATGACCGACGAGAAACCCAGTTGACCAGATGAGCCGACCATCTGGAGGAACCATACGACTAGCTAGAGGAGACCAACCGACCGGCCAAGAGGCGAGTCGACCAATTCAAAGGTTGAACCAGTCAACCCGGATTGGCAAGCACAGATCTTCATCAATAACATGTTGCATGTGATGTAGACCTTAGATGACCGTAGTTCCTTGTGGCTCCAAGGAACTACAATAGGATGGCCATAATCATCTCTTTATCATTATTGCATGTTTTTATTTGTGGGATATATCATGTATATGATACGTACTATATATGTGGTTATTGGATACATATATGCATATATAAGCATATTAAAACCCCTCAAGAAACATATTAAGTTGAAGATGCCTTCCAAAAGCATCACACATGAAAAGCTTGATCGACTAAGTGTGGACATGCCTTCTGTGGTGCACTGTCTATCTCGTGGAAGTGTGATGGTGAATATGTGGGTCTGCCTTCGTAGGGTGCATATTCATCATGTTGGCTTTTGGGTCGGACTTAACTCGGTGACCTTGATAGGATCAAACAGCTTGAGGCATAAGGATATGGCAAAGAGTTGCACATGACATCTATCAAGAGTTGCATATGATGCAATTGGAAAAAGTTGCCTACCTGAAAGAATCTAGTTGTGGGTGACAACCCTCGCTGGTCCATAACTTAGAGGAAGTTAGGATCTTGCTTACTAGAAGGTTGAACGCTGCAATCTTTTGAGTTGATACATGGTTATCAATTTGATCAAAATAGTGGGAGCGATGATTAACTAAAGACCTAATTAACATCATCAATTTTCAAACCAAAAGAGTTTTGGACTAAAATTCCAAATTTCCTTTTTGTAGAATAGATGGCTACCAACAATAATCACTTTTTATTACAATCGGTCCTTGAGAAGGACAAGTTAAATGGGAACAACTTCCATGACTGGTTTATGACATTGAGAATTGTTCTCACTCAAGAGAGAAAGCTCTATGTCCTATATACACCAGAGCCAGAAGAACTCGCTCCCAACGCACCAAAGGCTGAAAGGGATGATTACAAGAAGCATATTGAGGATGTCATTGATGTGAAGTGCTTGATGTTGTGCTCAATGAACTATGAGTTGCAGAGACAACATGAGAACATGGACGTCATTGAGATGGTTCAACATCTCAAGAACATGTATCAAGACCAAGAATGACATGAGAGATATGATGTCTCCAAGGCATTGTTCAAGTGTGTCATGACAAAAGGAGATCCAGTAGGCCCTCACACACTCAAGATGATTGGGTATGTAGAGAACCTAACTCAATTGAGATTCCCTCTAAGCCAAGAGTTGGCTACTGATGTGATACTGCAATCATTGCCAGAATCATGCAGTCAGTTTGCGATGAACTACAACATGAACAACTTTGACGAGTCACTGACAGAGTTGTTGGGCATGTTGATGATAGATGAGGCACAGATGAAGAAAGACAAACCCAAATCTATGATGATGATCAACATAAAGAAGGGAAAGCCTAAAGGTAAGGAAAAACACTAGAGGGGAGGTGAATAGAGTTTTTAAATATTTTAACAATTATTTAACTCAAAACAACCACAATTATAAATGGAAGAAGGAGACAGGTGTTTAGAGTGGTTCCAACTTTAGCAAATACTAAAGTTGTCAGTCCACTACCCGGTTGCTTACCCAACCGGGATTTTGAAAGTATTTATTTTATTACCTTCACAAGGATTTATACAAAATACAATACTTTCTTTACACCCCTTGAACATCCTTCACTTGAAGTAGGTGCACCAACCCGAGGTAGACTTCTTGAAGTAACTCCAAGCTCCCCCTTGAAGTAGCCTTCCTCTCTAGAAGTAACCTCCCGTTGCACCAGCCTTCTTGAAGTAGCTCAAGGTCTCCTTCTTCACCAAGAAGATCTCCACCCTCTCCAATCCGCAGCCTCCAACCTAGGAGTAGCAAGGAGAGTACAAACAATAATAGAGAACAAGAAAGGAAAAAGAAATTACAACTTATCCTTTTGTAGCCCAAGGCTTGATTTGCCTAGATCAAGCGTGTAGATCTCCTAACCAAAGTGTATGGAATTGTAATTGCAGTGGATAGGAGATGCTAGCCTATAGGACACGAATTTTGAGCTAAGGAAGGAAGTAGCCAATTGTCACAATGCTCAAATTTCTCACAAACAGATTGCTCAAAGTATGCTCAAGGATTTCTCAAGTGTAACAAGTGTATTTGAGTGTCCTATGGCTTGTCCTATTTATAGGAATGGCCTATGGATGCTTAAGGACGTTCTAGACACCTTCTAGGGGTTTCTAAGTGCTTAACTAGTTGTTAGGTACAAGTTTGTTGCTTTAGCAACGGCTAATTAATTTACTCTGCAGTTGCTGTCAGAGTTCATCTCGGTCAAGGAATGGTCGACCGAGACACCTACTCGGTCGAACTTTTGTCGACCGACAGGCTCTCTGGAACAAGTGTATGCAATGTTTATCTCCAACTGCCAACCACCTTGTCAGCTGTGTCTAACGGCTACTTGGGTCTTTCTCGGTCGAGAAGATTGTCGTCTGAAAGTGTCTCGGTCGAGGAGTTTGTCGACCGAGGTTGATCTTGTTTCAATTTTTTTCAATTAAAGCACTAAGTGTGTGTATGAGTGTGCATATGTGACACTATTGAAGGGGATGACCTATCTAAATGTGGTGTTTAGCTAGGGAGAATCTAACGCTTGATTTACATGAAATCTAAGGACTTGTACATTATATATTTGTACAAGTTTTTACAAAGCGATTACATTTCATGAAAATATAAACATGTAAGCATATGGATTTCCCTAGTACTTTGTCATCCACCTTGTTCCTGCACACTCAAGTAGCACGTTAGTTTAACAAGAATTAAATGTTTGTCATTATCAAAACAAAGGGATTTACAGATGTCCATGTAGCCAACAATCTCCCCCTTTTTGAAGATGACAAACATTTCCAAAATATAAATGAAGGAAATATAAAACATATGAGTTTCATACTTTAAGAGTACCTTTTGTAGCTTTCTTTCTTGTTTATAAAATGTGTGCTTATTATTCCCCATGAATTATGGAACATGAAATCCAATTCTTTAGGGAATATAGCAACTTTCAATGTAAAGCCAAGAGGTTTATGAAACTCATTGATTGAGTTTTGCATAATTACTAAGTTTATATTTATTTCTCCCCCTTTGTCATTTCAAAAAGGTATCTGTTTAAGAATTAAAACTCCCCCTTAATTAGATGTCCCATCAAAAACCAATGAAGAAGATGCCCATGAAAAGCCAAAAAGATGCAAGTGAAGGTTATCGTTAAGAAGTACAAATATCAAAGAAAACATCTTCTAAAGGAGTGATAAGCAGTTGCTTCCTAATTTTGTTAAATTGGTCTAGTGGAAGCGGTATTGTAAAAATATCAGCCAATTGATCTTCCGTATCAACATGATGAAGGGAAACATGATTCTTGGAGATATGATCCCTTAAAAAGTGATGACGGATTTCAATATGTTTAGCTCGGCTGTGTAAAATAGGATTATGTGCTAAGTTTATAGCACTCGTGTTGTCACAAAAGATAGGCGTAGATGAAAGAGTAAAACCATAATCATTTAACACTTGTTGCATATAAAGTACTTGAGCACAATAAGATCCGGCTGCCATATATTCAGCTTCAGTTGTAGAGAGGGCAACCGTGTTTTGTTTCTTGCTAAACTAAGATACTAAAGCTCTCCCTAACAAGAAACAGCCACCACTAGTACTCTTACGATCAAGTCGACAACCAGCATAATCCACATCAGTATAAGCTTTAAAATCCAAAGATTGTCGTTTTGGATACCATAAACCAAAACATGTAGTGCCGGCTAAGTATCGAAGAATTCGTTTAACTGCTTGAAAATGAGAATGCATAGGTTTTGATTGAAATCGAGCACAAAGACCAACGGAAAACATAATGTCCGGTCTAGAAGCAGTTAAGTAAAGCAAACTACCAATCATGGCTCTATATAAGGAATCATCAATAGGTTCCCCATTTTCATCCTTATCAATTTTAATAGAAGTAGCCATAGGAGTAGTAGCATGTTTGCACTGATCCATCCCAAAACATTTTAAGAGTTCTTTAGTATACTTTTCTTGGCTTATAAATATTCCGGCAGACGTTTGCTTAATTTGAAAACCAAAAAAGAAAGTTAGTTCACCCATGAGGCTCATTTCAAATTCTTTTTGCATAATGTCACTGAATTGTGTGCACAACGAATCATTAGAAGCTCCAAAAATAATGTCATCAACATATATTTGCACAACTAGGAAATAAGATGTATATGTTTTGAAAAATAAAGTAGAATCTGAATTTCCAATAGAAAAACCATTATCAAAAAGATATGTCTTGAGCCTTTCATACCAATTTCTAGGTGCTTGTTTTAAACCATAAAGTGCTTTCTTAAGTTTATAAACATAGTCACCTTTTTCCGGTATTTCAAAACTGGGTGGTTGGGCAACATATACTTCTTCTTGAATTATACCGTTTAGAAATGCACTTTTTACATCCATTTGGTAGAGTTTGATATTTTTATGTGTAGCAATAGCTAGCAACATTCTAATAGCTTCAAGTCTAGCTACTGGTGCATACGTTTCATCAAAATCTATTCCTTCTTGTTGATTATATCCTTGTGCTACTAACCGAGCTTTATTCCTTATTACTTCTCCTGCCTCATTTAGCTTATTCCTAAAAACCCATTTAGTTCCAATGACGGTTTTATCTTGTGGTTTAGGAACTAAATCCCATACATCGTTTTTAGTGAATTGATTCAATTCTTCTTGCATTGCTATTATCCAATAATCATCTTTAAGAGCGTCAGATATCTTCTTAGGTTCAATGATAGAAACAAAAGCCATGTTTGCAACATCCTTAAAGGAAGACCGAGTTTTTACTTTAGCATTAGGATCTCCAATAATTAGTTCTTGAGGATGATCCTTAATAAGCCTAGGTGTGGGTTGTGGTTCAGCTTGGTGATTGTTTGTAGTAACTTTCTCACTATCATTTGGTATGTTTAAGTTTTCAAATTGATTAGTGAGATCAATTATTTCTAGATTTTCCGACTTTGACTCTTCATGAAAAGAAACATGAATAGATTCCTCAACTTTTCTAGAGATAGTATTATATACTCTAAATGCTTTGCTAGAAGTGGAATATCCCAAAAAGAATGCTTTGTGTGACTTAGAATCAAACTTATCTCTATCATCTTTGGTATTTAAGATATAGCATGTGGATCCAAAGGTATGAAAATAATCAACTCTAGGTTTCTTAGAATGTATTATTTCATATGGAGTTTTCTTCAAATGGGAATGAACAGTTACTCTATTTAACACATAGTGTGCAGTGTTTACAGCTTCAGCCCAAAAGGTTTTGGATGTGTTATGTTCGAGCATCATAGTTCTAGCCATTTCTTGTAGTGATCGATTTTTGCTTTCAACTATACCATTTTGTTGTGGAGTGCATGGAGCAGAAAAGTTGTGATTGTATCCTTGAGATGTGCAAAATTCTTCAAAGACATGATTTTCAAATTCTCCACCATGGTCACTTCTAATAGTACATATTTTGCTTTGTAATAGATTTTCAATCATAGGGCAAAATTTTATAAAAGCATGAATAGTATCATCGTTGGTTGCAAGAAAATGTACCCATGTATATCTACTATAATCATCAACAATAACAAAACAATATCTTTTTCCACCGATAGAATGTGTCCTCATAGGTCCAAATAAATCCATATGAATTAATTCCAAAGATCTACTGGTGCTAAGTTCATTTTTAGGTTTAAAAGAGGTTTTTGTTTGCTTTCCCAATGTACATGGTTCACAATTTTCAACTTGATCAAAGGATAAAGTAGGCAAACCACGAACAAGATCATATTTTACTAACTTTTTGATAATATGTGAACTAGCATGTCCTAGCTTTTTATGCCATAATTGTAAAGTGTTTTCATTTGCAAGAAAGCATTTTCCTACTACAGATTTCATAGAGTTAGGTCTAAGAATATAAAGATTTCCAACTCTTTTGCCTTCATAAACAACATTTGTAGTGTTCTCTATTAATAATTTGCAGCAGGTTTTGTTAAATAAAACATCATAGCCACTATCACATAATTGACTAACACTTATCAAATTATGGTGCAAACCATCAACAAGTAGAACATTCTTTATTTCGAGGTTTGTACCAACATTACCTATTCCAACGATTTTACCTTTACCGTTGTCTCCAAAGGTGACTGTTCCACTTTTATTTTCTTCAAAAGTTTGAAATGCATCCTTGTTCCCGGTCATATGTTTAGAACATCCACTGTCAACTACCCAATCCTGCATGAAAATATAGATTTTGGTACCCATGTGATGGTCCGATATGGTTAGAACCACTTAAGTATAGATTGCATAAAGATTCTGATTCATAAATCCAGTCGGTCGACAATTGTTCGACCGACATCTTTCTCGGTCGATTAATTGTCGATCGAGAAGGTTACTGTATGATAAGCAAAGAAACACAGAAATTCAGCTCGGTTGACCAATTTTTGACCAAAATAGTTCCTGTAGATTTTGATTTGTTACAGGCATTTGGTCGGTCGACAAAAGTTCGACCGAATATATTTCGGTCGAAAATACTTCGACCGACTATTTTTCTGTTTCAGTACAGCAGTTCAGAAAATTTCCAGTATGCATGAAAACCTTTTGTTTAAGTTGAGATGAGACAATATAAATTGCAAATTGAGCGTTTGATCATATCTCAATTGTATGGCTTTTGATTCTATTAGGTTTGGGGTTTTGGGACCCAAACTAAATCGGAGTCCTTTGTCTTATAAGGGCATGTGAATGAATAATGTCCAAGACGTAGACAAAAATGACAAGTAATAGAGTCAACTTCATATCTCTTTTTAGGAATTGTATTTTTAGGTACAAACACAGTTCGAGTTCTCTTGAGTTGATTTTTCTTTAGAGCATATCCCAAACCTTTTCTTCCATTGAAGCTAGAGGAGCTTTTTAGAATGTTATCAAGAGTATCTTTTCTTCTTAACTCATGTATATTCTTCTGTAGCTTAGCAATGTCATCCATTTTCTTGTGTAAATCTTTTCTTGCTTGATCTAAATCAGATAATAGAGAGTCTCTTTCTTTTACAACATTGTCATAGTCTAAATGATTACACAGAATTGGTTGAGTCTGAAAATCTTTTAGTTTAGCTAACAATTCAGTCTTTTCTTGAGAGAGAAGATCAACATTTGTTTCTAGAGTGAGTAGCTTGTTAGTGCAATCATTTAAAGATGTTTTAAAGACAAATTCTCAAGATCAATGTTGTTCTTTTCAGAAGAGAGATCATTTAATTTAGCATATAGCTCATCATTTGTTTTGATTACCTTCTTTAGTTTCTTCTTGACATCAACATATTTATCATGAGTTTCTTGTAAACTAGTAATTAACTCTTCTTTAGGAAGATCAAGTAGGCTTACCTCTTGAGAGTCTTCATTATCTTCTCTTGCCATTAGACATTCCACCTTTTCTTCTCCGCTTTCACGTTCACTTGACTCGTCCCATGCAGCTTTATAGGCTTTTTCTCCCCTCTTCTTGTGTGAGCTTTTCTTTCCTTTCTTTGCTTTAGGACATTCATTTTTGAAATGTCCTTTCTTTCCACACTCAAAGCACCTAGGAGGAGAAGAAGAAGAACTAGAAATTTTGTGAGATTTAAATCTTCTATATTTCTTACCATTGACAATCAATGCCTCTTCTCCTTCTTCTTCACTTGACTCCTCACTTTCTGGTGTGATTATCTTTGAAGCTTTTAGAGCCACATCCTTCTTCTTTCCTTGCTGAAGTTCACATTCTCTTCTTTCTTCCTCTTCTAGGGTTGCTTCATGGGCTTCTAGATTTCCAATGAGTTGCTCCATTTTCAACCGAGTGAGGTCATTAGCTTCTTCAATGGCTGTCACCTTTGGCTTGTATTTAGGAGGAAGTGGTCGAAGGATTTTGGATACCTGATCTTCTTCAAGAACAGTTTTTCCTAAGGCATTTAAACCATTTACAATAGAAGAGAATTTTGCAAACATTTCACTAATAGATTCATTTGGATCCATACGGAAATGTTCAAACTTTTGTTTAAGCATGCTAATCTTAGAATTCTTGACTTGAACTGTACCCTCATAAGTTATGGACAGTCTATGCCAAATGTCATAGGCTGTGTCACAGTTTGATATCCTATTAAATTCTCCTACTGAAATTGAACAGTATAAAATGCTTACTGCTTTGGCATTCATTTGAGCCAACTTTACCGTGTTTGCATCCCACTCTGCATATTGTGTTTGAGGAAGCTCGTATGGGGTTGACACCATCCTCCATAAATCCCAATTGATGCCTTGGAAGTAGAAATGCATCCTTCTCTTCCAATATGTGTAGTTTGTTCCATCAAACGCCGGAGGTCTAGCAACAAGTGTCCCTTCAAGGTTAAGGTTGTTGAGCACTCCGTCCCCCATTCTTCAAGACCTTGTTAGGGTTCCTTGAAGCCTGTTCTGATACCAATTGAAAAACACTAGAGGGGGGTGAATAGAGTTTTTAAATATTTTAACAATTATTTAACTCAAAACAACCACAATTATAAATGGAAGAAGGAGACAGGTGTTTAGAGTGGTTCCAACTTTAGCAAATATTAAAGTTGTCAGTCCACTACCCGATTGCTTACCCAACCGGGATTTTGAAAGTATTTATTTTATTACCTTCACAAGGATTTATACAAAATACAATACTTTATTTACACCCCTTGAACAGCCTTCACTTGAAGTAGGTGCACCAACCCGAGGTAGCCTTCTTGAAGTAACTCCAAGCTCCCCCTTGAAGTAGCCTTCCTCTCTAGAAGTAACCTCCCGTTGCACCAGCCTTCTTGAAGTAGCTCAAGGTCTCCTTCTTCACCAAGAAGATCTCCACCCTCTCCAATCCGCAGCCTCCAACCTAGGAGTATCAAGGAGAGTACAAACAATAATAGAGAACAAGAAAGGAAAAAGAGATTACAACTTATCCTTTTGTAGCCCAAGGCTTGATTTGCCTAGATCAAGCGTGTAGATCTCCTAACCAAAGTGTATGGAATTGTAATTGCAGTGGATAGGAGATGCTAGCCTATAGGACACGAATTTTGAGCTAAGGAAGGAAGTAGCCAATTGTCACAATGCTCAAATTTCTCACAAACAGATTGCTCAAAGTATGCTCAAGGATTTCTCAAGTGTAACAAGTGTATTTGAGTGTCCTATGGCTTGTCCTATTTATAGGAATGGCCTATGGATGCTTAAGGACGTTCTAGACACCTTCTAGGGGTTTCTAAGTGCTTAACTAGTTGTTAGGTACAAGTTTGTTGCTTTAGCAACGGCTAATTAATTTACTCTGCAGTTGCTGTCAGAGTTCATCTCGGTCGAGGAATGGTCGACCGAGACACCTACTCGGTCGAACTTTTATCGACCGACAGGCTCTCTGGAACAAGTGTATGCAACGTTTATCTCCAACTGCCAACCACCTTGTCAGCTGTGTCTAACGGCTACTTGGGTCTTTCTCGGTCGAGAAGATTGTCGTTCGAAAGTGTCTCGGTCGAGGAGTTTTTCGACCGAGGTTGACCCTGTTTCAATTTTTTTCAATTAAAGCACTAAGTGTGTGTATGAGTGTGCATATGTGACACTATTGAAGGGGATGACCTATCTAAATGTGGTGTTTAGATAGGGAGAATCTAACACTTGATTTACATGAAATCTAAGGACTTGTACATTATATATTTGTACAAGTTTTTACAAAGCGATTACATTTCATGAAAATATAAACATGTAAGCATATGGATTTCCCTAGTACTTTGTCATCCACCTTGTTCCTGCACACTCAAGTAGCACGTTAGTTTAACAAGAATGAAATGTTTGTCATTATCAAAACAAAGGGATTTACAGATGTCCATGTAGCCAACAGGTAAGGGCAAGGGCAAAGCAAAGAAAGGTTATGATGCTAACCAGTAGCCCAAGTCATCTTCAACTCTCAAAGCCAAGGGAGGGGTGAACAAGGGAGGCAAATGTCACCATTGTCATGAGCCAGGAGATTGGAAGAGAAATTGCCCTCTCCACATAGATGAACTAAAGAAGAAGAAGGAGGTGATGGAAGTATCCATCTCAGGTATTATGAAATAAACTTGAAATGTGTGTTTATCTTAGGTATATGATACCAAGATGTAAATCTGACATATATGATGTGCAGGATCTGAAAAGAAGTAATGGCCTTTATAGGACCAAAAAGGAACACTCATCAACATTGGAGTAAGTGATGCTACCATAGATAGAAGTACCTTTTAGTTTATTTCATCCCAAAGGGTATGTAATAGAGTTATAAGCTGCTATTTCATTTTTCCAATAAATAGAAACATTTTTATTTCTACATCTTGTAATGACAAGAATGTTTATCAATAAAATTCATGTTTCGATTTCAAAGATATGATCTTTTATGGCAATGCCTTATTTATCTTGGGGTACTTGGTATGCATGAGATAAAATTAAAATACCTAAAAGTTATTGATGACTCAAACAATAAATTAGCATTATCATCTAAACAAATGGATGAGTAATTCATCTCTAGGTTCCATGTTGATGGATAAACTAGACTCTCTTGGTTAACGAACCATTAAGAGATACGAATGTCTTGTTTATTGGGCATGATAACAAATCAATCTTCACTATATGTAGTGGGAGAATGATTATTCTATTAGGTATAATACATATTTATGTATATACATACTTGTTGGAATGAATGCTAATACTTCAAATATGGTATTTAATGAAATACCAATATGAATATCTTGAAATGTTCAAGAATATCATAAATGAAGTGCAAACTTGGTAAAAGAATTAACTCTTTGATATGATCAATGAATGAGATACTTAAACCAAATGTTTGAGGACCTTGTGAGTAACAATTATAGTGTATTATAGAGAAGTCATGACTAAGGCATAATGATGTCTAAATCAAAGAAGGAATCATATTCTAACAAATAACTAATCTTCTAGAATTCTTCTAAAGAACATGCTTTACACTAAAAGTACAAAAGGAGATTAAGAATAACAAATGGTGTGTAATCTCAAATTCTTTATGTAACAGATACACCTCATATATCTAGTAGAAAAAAAACACCTTGAGCTTGATGGATAGTGATATCCTACACACTCAAAGGTTATGAATTGGTTATATGATGATGAGCCAATAATCAGACTAGATGATGTTGTGGAACTAGATTTTGAGTTATGGCTTGAATCCATAAGATCCAAAATGACTTCCATGTGAACCAAATAAGGTATGACCTTAATGGTAGCACTTATAGGTATAAAACCCATAAGTGCAATTGGGTCATAAGAGTTAAGACTGACATGTATGACATTTGAAGAGATGATTGGTTGAAATGAATTCAAGTATGTTCAAGGTGTTGAACCTGGTGATTTTATTTAACCAATTGCAATGGCTATAGGCCATAAAGGATCATGCTTGTTATTGGAACTTGAAGACTATGAAATTTAGCATATGGATATTAATACCACATTCCAAGAAGGAATAACATGAGGTTGTGTATGTGACACAACCTGAAGGGTTTTATAGTTCCGTTAATGCAAATGTAGTCTATAATTTACAAGAGTTTAATCAATATGATTGATTAATCAATATGATTGATTAAATACAAGCACCTCAGAACTAGAGTCTTTACTTTGATTATATAGTCAAAAATTTTGAGTGATATATTGAAATAAAAAAGGGATCTGTGATTACAAAGATTTAGTGGGAGCATATTCATATTCCACATGATGATGAGGAATAAAATGAAACTGGTGTGGAAATACTTTCTTTAAAGGAATAAAGAGAAATGTCCTATGTGATAGGAATAGAGACCTATAGAAATAGTTTTCAAAAGTCTCTTGACCTAATAAAGAGAGAGCATACATTAGCAGTTTGTGCTGAAGAATAGGAAACTTGTCCATATTACATGGAGTTAGTCTCTTAGATGCCAAGTGTCCCAAATTCTTATGAAGAATAGGAACACATAGATAGATGCCTTATGCATTCGCAATTGGATCTATCATGTATGTAATTGTCCCATTGTCTTGTATGTATGAGACATGACAAGAAGATATATATGCATTCATCATCTTGTATGTATTGTACATGTCAATATTATATGCTCATCCAGTTATCTCGTATGTAATGGACATGACAAGTGGATGTTTGTCTACTTCTAGTGAGAGTCATTGAAATACCATAAAGAACTTATTTAAGTACTTGTGAAGTATTAAAGGATTAGTTCGATGGTAATAAAAGGAAGAGTTGAGTGTAAATGAGTTACACTGATGCAAGCTTCCAAAATGACATAAATTGATCGCAAAATACAAAATATAAAAGTGAATATGGAAATGTTCTGAGTAAAATTAAAAGCCATTTAATTCTAAAAGGGAATGTCAAGTATCCTTGTGTTATGAACAATAGAGGATACTATATGGATCTAGAAGTTCATATAGATGAACTTATAGATATTCCAACCATTGATGACAAAGTAGAAATACTATGTCAAACTATGGAGCTAATTGTTAGGCAAGGAATATCAGATAGCATATTACGACAACTCCATCTCATATGAAATGTCATACAGTGAGGAAATGTGAAACATGCAATATATTGACTAAAGCAAAATGTTGCTAACTCACTGGATTAGCACTAGTGCAACAGAAACATGTGGGACATGTTTAGAGATCACTAAGAATATGATTCAAAGGTGATTGGCTCTAATTGCAAGTGGGAGTCTGTTAGTATGTATGCCCAGAGAGTCAATCATATGATGATTGGATTGGCATATGTTCTGATTGATTTGATAAATATCAAAGGCAAGCTTCCAAATTATTCTAGCTCAATCTATTACGATATAAATGATGGAGAAAAATGAATGTCTAAAGAATGGCAATACTCAATGATGTATGTCTTCAGGTTGAGGACCTGAACAATGAGATCATACGGATGCTAAGAGTATGTAAATTCTTGTTATGTCCCTAGTCGGATGTCATTGTGAAAGGTTGATAGATAAAAATGGCACATCAAGACTAGAGTGTGTGTTGGTTGATGACAATGTCTCATTAGTCATGATATATGATATCAAACCAAACACATAGATACATGTTGGACAATAGTGTATAGGATAGACCCACCATGAGAGTGACACATGGAACCATGGCAAGGTAGTCAGAATCATCTCTCATAGTGATGGTGGTGATTGTGATTTTTAGACCTAAAATCACTACACCCGTTGAATGTGATTGGGTACACTTTGACATCATCAAACACAGTCCTGAAACATGGGTTACTATAACGGTGATGATTGGGTGGCTTCGACGCATGAGATATACTGAGTGATAGATATGGGATTTGTCCCTCCTAAGGGAGTATGATGTCCAGGCCACTTGATAAGCGAGACTGAGAAAGGCATGTGCATGTACATGTGAATCAATATATGATATTGATGTCACACATATCTTAGATAGTCTACTCTAGTTCAAGAAACATGAATGAATGTTGAAAGGATGACAACCCCATGCCTTGATTTCATTCAGAATATCAGAGACAAAGGAATTATACATTCACTCACAGAATGTAGGATTGAAAGTTGTTCTCCAACTTTCCTTTTCACTTGGGTATCATTGATGTGTGACTAGGTACCGCTCTTTGCTTGTGATGTCATAAGCTAGTTATGGACATTCACTATCAATGTGAAATGGGACCTATAGGGTCACACACAAAGGATTAACTTGGAAGAGGAGTTTATCCATGAATGATGTTTGGATTGATTACTAAAAGTGTTTAGGTACTCAATAAAACATTCAATCAATAGACTTGACTTAGAATCATCAAGTTCAAGTGTTGAACCAACTGATTAGAGTGTCAGATTGATTTAGAACTGAATTGATTGTATTCTGCACAATCTGGACTACCAACTAACCGGTTCACTGCGTGAACCGATCAGCTCATGGTCAGTGAGATAACTAGTTCACTCGAGTAAACCGATCGGCTCACTTAGATCAGAAGAGCAGTGTTGGGTTTTCCCGATTTGTGAGAAAAGTTTTTCGTTTCACTTGTTCAATTCAATTGTGACAAGAATTAATATTTGTGTTAATTAGAAATGAATAAGGAAAGTCAATTACAGGCAGGTCTGGGAAGTGAAAAGACCGGTTCACTGGGTAAATTGGTCGGCTCACACTCCCAATCGATCGGTTCACTAGTGAAACAACCTATTCACCTACCACAATGCAAATTATTCATGGGAATTCCAATCCCTTCTACTCCCGCAAAGATTGGGAACCCTGACCCTCCTCTACTATAAATAGAGGGGTACAAGGGGCTTCTCTAGAGACACAACTCAGAACATCAATTGCTCTACAAAGTTTTTGTCCTCTCTAGTTGTGGTAACCGAGAGAGCCCAAGCAAGTTCTACCCATCCAGGGAGGAAAAATGAGGAAAAGACAACTACAAAAAAGCAACTGGTGGTGGGAGAGTGTTCCAGTGACTAGTACACCGACAGGAGGGGACAACTCATTCTAGTCTGTTATTTAGGACGACTAGAGTTTTCAGTAGTCTGTGTGGACTATCTATAGAGGTGGGAGACTTCTGCCGCTCATGAGGACGATAGTTAACCATAGTCTGGGTCAAGACCAGGAGTTGCACAGATGTTGCCAAAGATAGGTGGTTGAAGACCGCACTTGCTGTGAGGTATAGTCACTGAGCAAGCCTCAGGACTAGGTATATCTCGCTAAAACCATCATTCCCATTACATTGATATTGATGTGATCTGTTGGTTATGGTTTTATGGTCAAGTAAAATTTTATTTCCTCTACCTACTCCTACCATGTAAAACCCAACAGATGGTTCTGATGAAGGCTTTGTTGATTCTTCTAGTGATGATGGTGAAGCCACAATTGTTTCCTCTACTGCACCATCTGATGTTGACGAGGACTACCATCCCAAGGACAAAGATTATGATGTAGACGATGGAGTAGATAGTGTAGATGTTTAGTTCTATAGTATTTAAAGTTCTCATATATATATATATATATATATATATATATATATATATATATATATATATATATATATATATATATATGTGTGTGTGTGTGTGTGTGTGTGTGTGTGTGTGTGTGTGTATATACACATATATACATATATATTCATATATATATATATATATATATATATATATATATATATGTAGGATTAGACATTTGGGCATTGTGTATCTGAGGCATACTATTTTCTCATCCCGCTGTTTCTTGTTGGTTTGTAGTTTTATTCTGAGAGGACATGTTTACTGTTGCAAACCTAATGTCTTGTACCTTAACTCTTTGATTATCTCTATCTTATAAGTTATTGGTATGTTTTCCATATTTTGATTATGACACTGACTTGCTTGTCTCTCTCTACCTTGTCTTTGTTTGGTGTGTGTTATATGTGGTTACTTGTTTAGATTCACCCATGGAGAAGATGTGTGCTTTTTAGCTCTTCTACCTCACCTAACTTTTTGGTAATTCCAAAACATGGACAAGTGTGAGCTCAACCATATTTTTTTATTTCTTATATGATTCTTTTCTTATTAATTATCTTCATTCATGTGACTTGGGAGAGTACCATATAGTATATATATGTTCTATGGTTATTTGTGGAAAGACTAACCATGCATACATAGGTAAGCATGAATTGAGGGGAAGCAATTAACATTGTTCGTTCATGTACCCCTTTGCAATTAACAAGGTAAAGCTTTAAGTTTCACATCCTTTCTTAAAGGTAAAAGCTTTAAATTTTATTTCCTTTTCAATATGATGAGGAATGGTTTGCCATTGTCAAATAGGGGGAGAATGTTGACCTAGGTGTTATACATTGTCCATATTTTGATAATGATGTAACCATTCCATTCATATTTATCTAATATGTTTGTTTGAGATTGATTTCATGTATTAGGTACATGAAAAGGATCAAATCTATTAAGCCCTAGCTTGTTCTAGTTCAAGTCAAGAAGCAATGCAAATGTACTTTGTGGAAAACACTCTAAATCACCTTAGATGGTTTTTGTATCATTTGTATTGATGATATGACTTGTAACTAAGATAATAAAAGATCAGGGCCCTTAATTTGAACGTTTGATCACTAAAAAAATCCAAAATTTATCACAGACTTCTTATCAGTCGAGATACAAACTCGACTGATTCAATTCTTTGGTTCAGTTGAGTTTGCAACTCAGAGAACTTGACCAATCTCTACACTCAGCAAAACTAATTTCAAGCAATCGGTCGAGTTGCATACAAGACAAACTCAATGGATGCTTCAAATTGGTTTTGTCGCATAGTGCAATCGGTCGAGTTGCCTTTACAAAAACTCGACCGACTGCACTGTATGAAAAATGCAAAAAAAGTGATTCTAACCGTTGGAGTGTTGCAAAACTCAAAATTATATCCGTTGCAACACTCAAAATGACTAGAAAATGTTCCTAAGTGTTTCTACACTTTAGTGGACACCCTCAACTATAAATAGGTTCTCTTAGAGTTTATTCCAAGGTTTCTCCTTCATGCTATTCAAGCTCCTTGCTATAGTGAGATACGATCTCTAGTCCATTTGATCCCCTTTCTCTCATTTGATTATTGTAACATCCCATGATTTGAGGCCTTGGATAACATGATCTTAAAGGGAATGATTGGATTACCCATATCACTAAGGTGCACCTCCTTTTTTGGGAGCCCATCTCTAAAGAACTCCATAGTTAAGCGTGCTCAGCTTGGAGTAGTACTAGGATGGGTGACCAGTCGGGAAGTTAATCCTGGCTTGTGCGTGAGTGGATAAAGCACACAGTTAAGGCTAGTGGTGGTCTGTGGGGTCAGTCGTCATTCCTGAAACTCTACTAGAGCCTTAGACAGTGGGCTCGGGCATTACAAATGGTATTAGAGCCAATTCCCCTCCAGTAGGTGGGCCCCACATGGGTCTGTGGCATGCCAGTATTTGAGTCGTGTGATCCACGCATGTTGGAAAGGGCTATCTGAATTGATGGAGTCGTCCTTGCGTTGGTATCCATGATCAGGAGCTAGGTGTACATGGGACATTATATCAACACTGAAATGGGGATGATTATGAGGCCATATAGTTGAGCCTTGACAAGGACGTTAAGAGTCTAAGTGGGGGAGATTGTAACATCCCATGATTTGAGGCCTTGGATAACATGATCTTAAAGGGAATGATTGGACTACCCATATCACCAACGTGCACCTCCTTTTTCGGGAGCCCGTCTCTAAAGAACTCCATAGTTAAGCATGCTCAGCTTCGAGTAGTACTAGGATGGGTGACCAGTCGGGAAGTTGATCCTGGCTTGTGCGTGAGTGGATAAAGTGCACAGTTGTGTCTTATAATGGAAAATAAGTATACATACAGTTGAAGTAACTTTTGGTCTAAAAAAAATTTTGCAAGTGTTTTTAGCTCTATTCACCCCCCTCTAGAGCCCTTTAATCCAATTGGTCCTGCAACTGGAGGTGGTGGCAAGGCTGGGATTTGTTGTTTGGGGGAGGGATATCAAGGGCTTGAGATGGATGAGTCAAACCCCCACCCCAAGTGGAATCTTTTATAAGGGAAACATAGCACGCCAATCGATCGACCGATTTACCCAGTCTCTTGACTTGACTATCATGTAAGAAAGATGAAGTGTTTCAAATGTCGATGCACCCGCCCATGCTAGTCAATCAATTGGGTAACCAACTGTTCGACTCATAGATTGTCTTTTTCTTGTAAAAGGAAATAGTATAACTAGTGAGAAAGGATGAAAAGAATATAAAAGGAAGAATAAGAGGAAAAAGGAAAGAAAAGAAACTTTTGGTTGCCTCCTAACAAGCTCCATGTTTAACATCAAATATCTTACACATGTAATCAAGTTTTGGGCAGTTCAGGTTTAAAGAGGGGCAATGTTTGAGGTTCCCTTGTCTCAGGATCTACTATTGGGGGTCATGTCTTAGTCCTTGCACCAAAAAATCATCTGTAGTGAGACATCACTTGAGTCTAAGTCCAATCACAATGAAGTCAGGTATGAATTTGTCCCCTAGGATGAATTCTCTATGTGGATAGGCATGCTTTACAAGATATGTCTCATACCACTTGCATTTGAGTTTCCCAAGAAACTGACTCAATCTGGAGTTGTATATTAAGACTTGGTCATTCACTTGGATGAATTCTATCTTAGATGGTCATCGTGCCACATTTTTTTATCTTTGTATATCTTGGCACTTTCATAGGTTGTCATGTAGAGTTCTTCAAGCTCCAAAGTGTGGAGATAGCACAGCTCGCCGATTGTAGACAAGTTAAAGTTAAGAGTTCAAATAGCCCAACTATCTTTGTGCTCCATTTCTATGGGCAAGTGGTAAGATTTTCCATAGATAAGTTGGAAGGGTGTAGTTTCTAAAGGTGTCTTAAAGACAATTCAATATGCCCAAAAAGCATCATTTAGCTTCAAGGCATGATCCTTCCTTGTGTGAATCATGATCTTCTCCAAGATTGATTTGATTTGTTAGTTGGAGACTTCTAAATGGCCAATAGTTGGGGATGGTAGGGAGAGGTGACTTTATGCCAAACATCATTTCTTCTCAGTAATGCCTCAAATTTTTTATCTAAGAAGTGTGATCTGTCATCTGAAATTTTGGTGTGAGAGACCTAAACCTGGTGAAGATTGTATCCTTAAAAAGTTTTATCACTGATTTGGAGTTGCAAGTTTTTTTGGGAACGACCTCCATCCATTTTTACAAGTAGTCCACAGCTACAAGAATATACTCAAATTTGCAGGAAGAGGGGAAGTGTCCCATGTAGTCAATTCTCTGAATGTAAAAATTTTCTAACTCCTACCATGAAGTCATAGGAATGAGGTCTCTTTTGGAGATGTTTCCAGATCACTGGAACTACTCGCATGCAAGAATGAAGTCATAGGCATCTTCAAACAAGGTGGGTTAGAAAAATCTGTTTTGAAGAACTTTCTTGGTTGTCTTTTGGGAAGCATGTAACCACTGATTGGGCTTGAGTGGAACTGTGCCAGAATGTCTAGAGATTCTTTGTTGGTGAAGCATTTGGAATAAAGACCATATGTGCATATATTAAACAAGTAGGGCTCATCCCAATAAAAGTTTCTGACATCATGTAGACTTTTTGCCTTCAAGTGCCTTTATATTCAAGATGTAGAACTCCAACCACTAGATAATTCATATAGTCGACAAACCAGAGACTTGGATTTAAGTTGGCATCTGGAAACAATTCTTCAACGGGGGCCCCATCATCACCTTAGAGACAAACACAACTGAGATGGTCGGCAACAATATTTTCTTAGACTTTTATTACGAATCTCCATGCCAAATTCTTGAAG
This sequence comes from Alisma plantago-aquatica, assembly GCA_963693085.1. Lineage (NCBI taxonomy): Eukaryota > Viridiplantae > Streptophyta > Magnoliopsida > Alismatales > Alismataceae > Alisma > Alisma plantago-aquatica. The sequence goes on from OY856413.1 coordinate 743,320,844, forward strand.
TAGTAGTATCCATAGAATAAGTTTAGGCTTTCCTCCTTCTTAGTCATCAGATAGCATATGGAAATGTGGTTTATGAAAACAATCACCTTAGAGCCCCCCAAGTATGAACAGAATTTGTCAACGACATTAACTATTACCAGTATCTCCTTCTCAATTGTGGAGTAGTGTAGTTTCATTGTGCATCATCAAGGGTCTTTTAGGAGTAGTATATAACATGATGCTTCTTGTCCATCATCTGCCCAAGAATTGATCCTATGGCATTATCACTGGCGTTGCACCTAATCTTGAAGGGTAAAGACCAATCTGGTGATGGATAATATGAGTGGAAGTGAGAATAATTTTTAGGTTATTAAAGCTAGATAGGCAATTGTGATCAAAATTGAAGGTGGCATCTTTCAGTAAAAGGTTGGTGAGGGGTTTGGCAATTTTATAGAAAATTTTGAATGAATCTTCGATAGAAACCAATGATCCTAAGGAAAGCATGAATGTCTCTAATAGATGTGGGGGGAAGAATTTTGGCGATGACTTTGATTTTTGTGTGGTCAACTTTAGTTCCCCTACTTCTCACTCTACGGTCAAGGACAATGCCTTTATTTACCATAAAGTGGCACTTTTCCCAATTCAAAACCAAGTGTCACTCTTCACACTTTTCCAAAACCAGAGATAGATGTCATAAGAAAGAGTCAAAGCATTCTTCATAAATGTAGAAGTTTTCCATAAAAATCTCCATAATGGTTTTTGTCAAGTCAACAATAATCATGGCCATGCATTGTTGGAAAGTGGTTGGGGTGTTGCAGAGGACAAACGACATCCTTCTAAAAGCATAGGTGTTGAAAGGGCAGATGAAGGTGGTTTTTTCCTGGTCATCGAGATGGTGGGGATTTGATAGAATTCTAAGTAGTCGTCCAAGTAATAGAAATATGCATGGTGATAAAGGGCTCCAACACTAAATCTAGGAAGGGTAGAGGGAACTGATCCTTTTGCATGGCCTTGTCAAACTTGTAGTAGTCACAACATCCTCCAATTGAGAATGGTGTGGGTGGGTTTGAGTTCATTTTTATCATTGTTAATCATGATAGTTTCTCCTTTGTTTGAAACAACTTGGATAGGTCTCACCCATGGCAAGTCAAAAATTGTCAATATACAATCCTTACGGTAAGAACCTTGATGACTTCAAGACAGACAACCTCATTCGTGTTGAGATTTACCTTGCTTTGGGGTTCTCTTGAGGGTTTGTATTCTTCCACCATGGGAATTTTGTGCATGCAAATTTCCTGACTAACCCCTGTTAGTTCAGCCATCTTATATCCCAGGGTGTCTTTTCATTTTATTAACTCAGTCATGAGTGTATCTTCTTGCTCAGATGTAAGGTCAGAATTTATTATGACAGAATAAGTTTCTATGTCATCAAGGAAAATATACTTGAGTCCTTTTAGAAGGGTCTTCATCTAAGGAGCCTTTGGTGACTTGGCCTGCTCTTCTATAATAGAGACCATCTTTAAGTCTTCAAATTCAGATTGAGTATCTTATTCAAATGTTTGAAGGTGGGCTCAACATTGGTGAATTTGCTCATCATGGAAATCGCACTTAGTCAGAGTTGTAAGGGCTATCTACATTGGGTCTACATAAAGTTCCCATTCTTGTCTGAGGTGGGAGAGTTTGTCCATGCATTCGAGCATATAAACTTCTTTTTAGAAGCTTGGGCCTCTCATGCTTTCAAAAGGATAGAACTCCAGAGTTTGCCTTCCTAGTCGTAGAATAATGGTGCCCACCTATACATCTACCAAGGTGCAGGTTGTAGCTAGAAATAGACAGCTAAAGATGAGGGGGTAATGAAGGTCTTCTTTAGTGCCAACAATTACAAATCACAAGGGATATAATCTTTCTTTCCAACTCTTACTAGTACATCCTCAATGATGCCCATGGGTTTTGTCACAGGTGAATCTACAAGTTGAATAATCATTGCAATTGGTAACATATCTACAAAACGCAATCTTTTACATAAACTATAAGTCATAATGGAGATATTGGCACCAAATGAATTGGGATCATTCTACTTCCTAGCATCTTGTTTAAAATAATATCATATATAGTCCACTTGAGTTTCACTATTTCATATTTCTCCATGATATATTTCATGGCTAATAAAATCTTCAAATAACTAGCAAGGAATCTTAGAAAGAGCATCCAGAAAAGAGATTTATACTTGAAGTTTCTTCATAGCTTCTTTGAATCTCATAAATCTGGTATATAGCCTTGTTTTCTTGAGATGCACTTGGTAGGGATGGTGTGTCTTGTAGATTGGAACATTGGGCTTTATGTCCTTGACTGATGATGCTTCGACAATGGAAGGCTTCTTTGTACTGGGACTTGGAATTTTCTCGGGTATTTGTTCTTTCTTGAAAAACAATATATCACCGTCTTCAAAGTTGAAGGGAACTACGAGAGGATTCTTAGGAAAGGGAGGAGGAGAATCATTTGTGTTCCTAGAATGTGTGGAGACAACTTTCAATTGCTCGGGATGTTTGGGATTATTTTCAGGTTTCCCATCAAAAGTTCATGTAGGGGGGTGTTGGTTGGTGGTGAATTGAGCCAACTGGGAGTCAATCACCTTTGGATGATCCATCTAGGATTGGATCAATTGTTTTATCTTGTCTAGTTGTTATTTAGTGGAGGGAATGGGATTGGGTTGTTGCATTTGAGGTGCTTGATTGAGGTTTTGAAATTGATGTCTCAGTTTTGGAAATTACCCTGATAGTTACATTGGTCTATAAAAAAAACTTGATTATCATGGGGGTAGACGACCTTGGTAATTCATTTGAGGAGTTCATTAGTGTGTCTCATTTTCTACACCAAAGGGGTTTCCATATTGGAAGCCATGACGATTCCTATTTGATCTTGTAATATGCTTGGTCAAGAATGTTATATGTGGAGTTGAGATCATCCATCTGCTTCCCATCTTTAGGTTGCATGGGATTGTTGTACAATAGTTGGCACAGTTGCATGGAGTGATCGTAGCCTTGGAAAATTTCATAATGAATTTTACATATTTTTACTTTTTGTTGAATATATTGAGATTGTTGAGGTTGTCCTCTTCTTTCATAAGCATGCAAAGAGCACTTTATTTGGTCTTGCTTCAAGGAGAGCATCTTGAGTCTTTTGTCAATAGACTTGATCTCAAACCTATCTTCAGCCTTGGCTACTTTAAGAACGCCCCCTTCCCTCAATTATACTGGGCTTGGGTCTCTATTCTTCATTTTACAACTTCCCAAGCACTATCAAAGTTCTGGAACATGAAGTTACCTTTAGATGAGGTATTAAGAAAGGTCTTGATATCTTTGTCGACACCCCTATAGAATGTTTCAATTAATTGTACTTGGGAGATGTCGTGATGTGGGCAACGGAAAAGGAGTTCTTTAAATTTCTCCCAAGCTTCACCTAAGGCTTATCCTAGAATCATGTCGAACTGGGTGATTTTCCTCGAGATTTGGTAGGTGAGATATGGGGGTAGTACTTTTCAAGGAACTTTTCCCAGAGGTCTTGCCAAGTGGTGATGCGATCACCTTCCTTAGTGTTATACTAGCCGCTGGAAAATTAGTCAGAGAATATTTGAATAGTAGAAGTTTGAGGGTGTCATCCAAGACACCCAGCATTTTGTATAAGGCATACAAGTTGGTGAAGCACTAAAGGTGGTCTTGAAAATTTTCACCCATCCTTCCAGCAAAAGGATTTCCTTGAAGGATGGTGGTGCACTATTTGCAGATCTCAAATTGAGGAGAGATGATAGCAGGAGGCACAGCAGGATGTACTATGTTAGCAGTGGAAGGGATTAAGAAGTCCTTTAGTTGCTTCTGTCGTTCTACTTCATGGAGGATGGTAGTTTGAGCTTCTAAATTGAAAATTACAACACCCTTTGATTTAGCCTTGATTTCTACTCTATGTGCAGATAAATTTTGTTCTATATGTTAGTTGACCTCCTCTTGATTCATCTTATTTTGATGGGTTTGGTTCATATGATGGAAGGTTGTATCAATCTTAGGATCAAAAATGAATGGTGTATTGTCAACACCTTTGGAGCTTCACATTACTGATGGTCACTCAAAAATTGGTCAGATAATGGAAGAATAGTTTCTAGAAGATAGGAGTGAATGTCAAAGATAAAGGATCATAATTATTCACAAAAAGTAGGTTCAATTTAACTTTTTGATCCTCGGAAATGGCGGAAAAATTTTATGCATCGCCGCTTGCACAACAAATCCACTAGAGAAATTATCCCTAGAGTTTAACCTTTCAACGTCTATCAATTCACTTGTAAATAAGTGATTTGATTTTAGTATAGGAAGCCATTAGTACCATGGAACTATATTTTTAAGAGATTAATTCAAACTAATTGCAATGAACAATATTTAAATTCTAGTTTTGATAGAATGACTAAACTAAAACAAGAAAGTAAATATACAGAAGTATAAATTATCCAGAGATTAAAACTAAAATGAGCAAATAAACTCAAAAAGGGTGAAAATGATTAATCAAAGATTAATTTCAATTAATGAGATTTTTAGAAGTATCGATTTCACTACCACAAGCCTTCATAATTGTCTTAGAAATTTATTTCCTTTTAAAAACAAATATTTAAATTAGGATCATGTAGATATGTTTCTTTCAAAAATAAGTCTCTTGCATTAAGCTACCCACAGACCTGGGATCTCAGTGTTCTTTGGGTCATGGTTTTGAATCATGCAACAAGTTTCTGTCTGGAGTCTCATTTGATGTTATGATCCATAAGTCTGGGGTCTCATCATTATGGATCATAACAGTCATGAAGAACAAATAATTATTTCATAATTCACATTTTTAAATGAATGAAGACATGTTTTTTATTTATTTATAGGAATCAAAGTTAGCTAAGACAAGTTACGATATCATGGGGCTACTCCCCATGTACAAACAAAAGGGAGACTACTCCATATCTCTCGTAGAAGAAAGAAAAGGATAGAAAGAAGAGAAATTATGTTTCTAGAAACACTTTACAGACTATGTCTCTCCTTTCCTTACTTTGTTCTCTGATACAGGATTCTAAGATGTTAAGAGGGGTTGATAGAAAAATGATATGTATAATTTTAGCACTCTCCCCCTCCTTTCATAGTAGAAAAATCACCCTAGAAATCCTAAATAAGGACCTAGCAGCGGCTGGAATTCTCTGGATTCGGTGTGTGCCAGTCAATTGGCTGGGTGGCCAGCTGGTTGACTGGATTAATTGTCATGTGACTTCTAAATGGGGAACGTTGGTATTATACTTTGTCGATTAGGATAATCATTCAATCGTTTCAAGTGCAAATCGACCAGTTCAGTCATGAAAATATGCCTTCCTTGATGGGGTTGAGTCAATTGATTGGATGGCCAGTCAATCGATAGGCATTTGCGGCTCTTTCCAATCCTATTGATGAGTCAATCGATCGGAGGGGTGAGTTAACTGAATAGATTCTTGGAAGTCTGAAACAGCCTATTATTCTTAAGGTAACAATGTGCATTCTCAGATTGGGGAAGAAGGATAAGAATGAGCATAAAACCTACAAAATGTGAACGAAAATAATAATAATTCTAATCAAAGAGACAAAAGTAAGCAGATTGTAGTTAGTTCCTAAAATTGAGAGAAAATTACGTAGTGTACTAAATAATTATCCTAAAAGATGTGATAAAAAAGGGAGGAATATGCATTCGTCAGTTGTATAATTGACTGAGTGGGTCACCAATCAACTGATTGGCATGTCCAATCAACGAATTGCCCAGTCTTGGATTGATCTAATTAACTAATTTGATTATAAATTGAACAAGTCTCCATTTTCCTTCTTGTTTCTGTGATCAATTAGGTTATCCAATTTACCAATTTGCTAGTTTCCCAAATGGTACCCAATCTATCAATTTGAATCAGACACATGATTGGTATATACCATCAAGTTGACTGACTAGCTTAACCAATCAACTAATTATATAGGAAATAAGCATGTACATAATTCGGAACTATTATAATCATGTGCATGATTGTAAACTTTAATTTTCTTAAGCATCATTGTGTTGTGACTCCATAGGTTCCACATTATGTTGGTAGTGATTTCATAAACCTCACAAACAAAGAGAGGTATCTAAAAACATGCCATTATGCCCCAAATAATTGGAGTAAGTTGAGAAAAGTTCAAACCTATAAGTGACTAATGTTTCCATGACTCTATAATCCATTTATCGTAGATATCTAAATTGGAACCACGACACATAGTTGTCATCCTCTTACATTTAATATATATTTATTGAACCAGAATAAACTATTCAGATTGGGTATATGCTCAATATCATGGCCATATCTTTGTTGGTATCACTTATCAAGTAGCCATGATGTCACTCTAAAAGAGCAAAAACTTTCATGTATATCACTCACAATAGTCTACAAGTGTCTCAGTGCACACAATCGTTATAGGTATGGCTACCCTTATCTAGATTCATGTTTGATGGTGTCAAAGTATGCAAAACAACATGTGATCATTGTAGTGACTTCATGTCTAAGGATGATAGTCACCATTTTCACACTAAAATATGACTCCAACATCAATGACATGGATTTCATGTATCATTTTCAAAGTGTATCTTTCTAGTAAAACTTGTTCTCTAACAAGTACGTATTTTCTTGAATTGATATCTAATAGCATGATTTAGACACATCATCATCATTTACCATACACATCCGGCTCACCTATTAAATTCGTCTATAATATCCACAATAATAACTGAATAGGGACATAACAAGTATATATATTCTTGAGTATACATGTGATGTCATGTTCAAGTCCTCAAACCAAACCATATGTCATCCAGTCAAAATATTCTTAGGAAATTACCAATATCTCAATATTAAAACAAACATAATAAGTAGAAATATTATTACAATCATCACATGAAGAATCTCAGGACATACAACCAATAGTATCCCTCTTGCACTAGAGTCAATCACTCATGAATGATCTTACATGGCCATCATGCTTCAATTGTGAAAGTACTTTCGCCAAGGGATCAGCAACATTTCTTTCAGTTGGCACTCTGCAATCTTTACATCTTCTCAATGTATGATCTCTCATATGAAATGATTTGATGTAGTATGTTCCTAGAATACTAATGTGATGTGGGTTCATTAGCCTGTGCAATGGCTCCATAGATGTCACAACAAAGCTCTATTGCATCCTAAATGGTTGGAACCACTCCAAGTTCACTACAATACTTCTTGGTCTCTACTTATTTCTTTGTTACATTGGATGTAGCAATATACTTGGTTTTGTTGGAGAAATAGTCATTGTCTCTTATTTGGAACTCTTTTAGCTTACAGATTCACCATTTAGGCAAAACACAAATATTGATTGTGGTCATTAATCATCATGATCAATCTGGAATCTTGCATTAGTGTAATCCATTACAACTAACTTTTCTTCACCTCCATATATCAATCATTTATCCTTTTTTCTTCTCAAGTACTTTAGCATATACTTCATGGAAATCTAGTAACCTTCACTGGGATTTGACTAGTACCTACTTGCCATGCTCAAAGCATACGAGACATTCAAGCGCGTACATATCATTACATACATAATAGACCCAATTGCAAATGCGTACAAAATTTTAGTCATGCATGTCCACTCTTCCAAAAATTCTAATAAATTAGGATATATAGGTCCATGATACAAGGGTAGTTAGCTCTCTTAGAATTCCTACATGTTAAACTTATTCAAACATTTTCAATGTATGACTTTGGCTTAGGCCAAGAAGACTTCTAGATCTATATTTATAGATCTTGATTCCTACAATATAGGATACTTTTCCTAAGTTGAGGGATGGGTCAAAGATAGATCTAGAAGAGGCAGGCCTGGGTAGCATGGAAAGCGGTGACAAACTTGAAAGAGGAGTGTGGCTTGGGGATAGCGGACTTTATGATGATGGTGGAGGTGTTCGTGATGAAGGCATGTTGGAAAGTCCATAAGGGGCAATCCATCTAGGCCATGTTCTGTAAGGAAAAGTATAAGAGGCACAAGATGGATGATGATGTAAGACATCCATGGGTGATTGGTCTATATTGTACCTCATCTCCGTTGTGGCGGAAGATATCAAGAACATTCCCAAAGATCAATACCTTCCTGAGGTGGAAGGTGAGGCAAGGTCATCTTTCCTTCTGGTTTGACACTTGGTGCGATGAACCCCTATTTCACATGCGGGGAGGTTCAGGGATGTGGATCACACTACCAAGTTGAGAGATGTCTGGTTGGACCAGGGGGAATGGAACTGGCCAAATCTTGTTCATATTCTCGATGGAGAAGGGGTTGACCTTGTGAGATGTAGTGTGGATGACCTCTTATGGGGTATTTCACTATGAAGTCGGTGAATAATATTATTAGGGGTGATCATCACAGAGATGATGAAACGACATGGTTGCGGATTGATGATCTTCCTCTGAGGATTAGCACAACAGTATGGAAAGTGATCCAAAGAGCACTCCCACATATTATAATATTAGGATATGTCAAATCCCCATTGTCTCCATATGTGAATGTTGCGGAACCCAAATCAGGAGGATCTCAATCATATGATGGTGTTGAGTGATATAGGCAAGGAGCTTTGGGGGAGGGTGGTGTGTCTGTTGTAGATGGATCAATTCTTCCAACAACACAAAGATTTAAAGATGACCATGAAAACCTTACGGGATGAAGTAGGTAGGATAACTTTTAGGGGATGGTGTCGGGGGATAATGTCGCTAATGATTCCATGGGTTATATGGAAACAAAGATGCACAACTAGATATGATAATAAGAAGATGAATGTAGAAGAAGCTTGGGCAACTCTGATGTCAACCATGGGATCATGTAGTGGGAAATAGGTTTTTGTGATAAACTTTAAGGACATGAGATGGCAGTAGAGGTTGGGTGGAGAGGTTGAGAAGCCAAGAAGGAAGGTGAAGGCGCTAGAGATTTTTTGGTGGACTCCACCGGATCTGCATAACCTTAAGGCAAATTTGGCTTACGGTTTGGAGGTCTGCATGGAAGGATAGGACAAGGGATGGATGGTGTTCCTAGTTAGGAATCACTTGGGAAGAATGATGGTTGTGATCAGGGTACAGCTGAGGGGTGGGTTAGATATGGAGTAGGGTTGAAGGCAATGATGGTCATGTTGAAAATTCTGAGGAATATCAATACGAGGATGACCTGTGTGGAAATGTATGACCCTTTACTGGCGGATGTTGTTTGGGGGTCGGGAAGGGATCCTTGGAGTGTGGCAGCTATCCATGATGTGGTCATTGATGAAAATAAGAAGAGGGTGATGATAGGGCTGGTAATCCCAAAGGAAGGGAACGTTGTGGCAATTTCGCTTGGCCAGAGTGGGGAGATGCAGGAAGATCTTTGGGTCTCCAAGAACCTAACAACCTTCCATTGCAAGCCATACAATTGATGGCCATAGAGAGAAGAAGGATCCCCTACGTTTTGAGAAGATGGAAGGAAGACTGAGGAGGTGACCAAAGTCAATATGTGATGTACAGTGGACAGGGTGGAGATTTTTCCTTTTTTATTGGTTAGACACAGGGTATGGGAATATACTTTTTGGGTTGTTTTTAGGCTATTGGTCTCAGTAGCTCATGATATGATGTAACTAGGGAGGCTTACCGGGATACAAAAGATGATGCAATTTCTAATGTGTTTGCCCACAAGAGGAGTGTGGGATGAATATGAGAGACTCCATGCTTAACTAAAAAAATACTTCACCTAAGTCCTTCTTGGAGAAGGTATACTCCAACCAAGTCTTAACTAATTGTGCAGTAGTTATGTTATTTCCATTAATATATGTTGTCCACATATATATGAAAAATATAATTATGCTCTCACTAACCTTCTTGTAAAGACAGGGTTCATATTTATTTTTTATAAAGCCAAACTCTTTGATCGTCTCATCACAACAAAAATTCTATCATATACATACTTCAATCCATAAATTGACCTTTACAACTTACAACTTTGTCAACTTCACTTAGAGAAATAAAACTTTTGGGATGTTTCATGTACACATCCTCAAGAAAATTTATATTAATGAAATCAGTTTTAACGTCCATTTTTCAAATCTCATCGTCCTGATAAACTACAATGTCTAGCATGCTCTTGATGGATTTAATCATGGCAACTAGTAAAAATGTTTTGAGATAGACACCTTCAAATTTTTTGAAGATTTTTGCAACCAAACGTCCTTTATAGGTTTGTACTAGATATGGCAGTGGTGCAAATATAGAATGGTTTATGCCAAAATTGTAACCGAACCATGAAGAAAAATATAAAAACCACATTATCACCATATAAATTGTGGTTTCTAATATGAGAAAGCATATCTGCACTATGGGAAAACTGTGGTGAACTGCAATGCACCAAATTGTTCCACATTATGAACAAACTTCTACTAATCATTGTAGTAGTATACATAAAATTTATGAAGTTGAACACAAGAAATGAAAATAACAACATAGATGATTTGAAACAATAATGTCTTCTTCATTATTAAGAACAAAAAACAATGTTTGGTTCTTGTGAACAAATATTTTAACTAGAAAATACATATATAATATTTTTCAAATACATGTTCTTTCTCATTCAGAGTTCAAACATCATACTCTTGCAAAATGGCTCATTTTTTTCCTTCCCACTAATATACATTGTTTCTTTTTTCAAGTAACATTATTCTATTTTAAATGGCTCCTCATGTATTTTTCTATTAAGATGTCCTCCTCATTGTCAAGAATGTAAGCTATGCTTCTTTATTATTCATTTTTATTTCTATTGTGGGAGAATTAAGATTATGTTTAAAATTAAATATTGTGATATATCCTCTAGGAGAGAGGGGCAAGCTAAATTCATTGGTATATGAGGGTGGTAGAATATTTGCATTTATCATGAAGAAAGATGACAATAATAATGGATGGAATTATCTCATCTTGACTCTCACTCTCTGTATTCTACTTTTCCATGTTCTTATCACCTTTATTTATTATTCTTAACTTGATTTTGTCTCCACTAATAACTACATCATTCGGTCAAAGAATAATAGTTTAGTTATACTAATGAACCCAATTCTCAAACTAATTATCTATCTCCCAGTCTGAAATGTTTGCATATTTCTTTAAATCAAAATAAAATAAATATAATGCATTAGATGATTTCCAACCCCAACTATCTATGTCACCATTATATAAATGACTACATATGTTTGTGAAAATACAAAATAGTTATTCAATACAAAATATATAAAAGTGAAATATATTTGGTTATTTATTCACATGCAAGGGACACATGTATCTTTACTCATTGTCTAAAGAGGACAACCATGTGTGCAATAACTAAAAAATATATAAGTTTTTACTTATCTATACATTAAATGCAATTTCAAAATAGAGATCTAGCTATCCATGTGAGAACAACAACATTATACATATATTTATAAATATATTCAAAATGAGTTATCTGTAGTGCAATTTTTATCAATGTTTTTTTCTCTAGAATCATGACAGCACCAAACCCAAGTGGTTTTTTAATTTTAAAATCATATCCATACTGTAACCATTTCTTATAGTTATGAGGTGTAAAATTTTGGGTGGTTATATGTGAATATGTTTTTTTCTCAACATCATTGCCATCCTCAGTTTGTACATTACCATTTATGGCAGTCTTCTTCTTGGAGACCCATATGCATCCTATGGGTTTTAACCCTTCAGGTGTATCCACCATGTCCACAGTTTGTTGAATATTAGTACTTCATCTTATTTACAAATGACTTTAGTAGATATAGATATGCTTATCTTATGGCCAAAAGAATTGTGTACCTGAGTACATGTATCTTATGTGTACCCATCTTCATTTATGATGATTTCACAACTCTTCAGAATAATCTAACCTTATGAATGTGTTTCATACCCCTTGTATAACATGTATATAGAATATCACATCAATCTTGCATTCATGGATCATCTAGTTAAAGAAAATATTTTTTTCTTATCAACCGTTGATGAAATTGCAGGAACCGTTGAATGATATATTGTTATATCTCATGATATACATGTGATATGGCTATGATATTTTTAAGACATATAATCTGAACAATTTTGACTAAATCCATATGGTTCAATTTGATTAACAAATTCTATATATGTGATTTTAATGGCTGGTACACATAAATTGCATGTATCAGCTGGTACACACTTCCTAACCCCTATATATATATATATATATATATATATATATATATATATATATATATATATATAACCTAATTTGATTTGATATTCACAAAGGGCTAGACATAGGGTAATTAGGGTTTAGGATCCTAATCTAGGGTTATGGCTTCTATTACAGGTGAACAAAAGGGTAAGATCATGACACACTATAAGAATTCATTCTATTCATTAGGTAAGTGGTCCATGCCAATGAGTATTTAGTATTTATTTATAACATATTTACATGTTCGATATTGTCAAGTAAGATATTCATGTTCCACATGCTCTTATGCTTCAAGATTTCAAGTTAAATATACGTATATAAGTCTCTTGGTAAAGTTTATTATTCAAGAATTTAAGTTCATGCTAAGGTTTATTATGTCATACTTTGTGAAGATCCAAAGCTAAGCTTTTTAGATAAAAACCCATTAAGATTTCAATTCAAGATAAGATTTAATATGTTATAAGATTATGGAGTTAGACCCAAGCATTAATGCATGTAAACTCAAGAGACATGACCCATGTCCTTAGTGCAGGTCATGGGGCCCAGGCCCTTAGTGTAGGTCGACTCAGATAAGATGAATAGGCACCAGAGTGTAGGTCATGAGACCCACGTACCAGAGTACAAGTCTCTAGTAAAGTTATATAAAAAGATAAGAACTAAGCATATAGAAATATTGTGTGTTTATGATCAATGTTCTCTTCATATTTTCATGTTATCTTTCATGAATAATGTTTGAGAATAATGTATAGTCTTTTCTTGTGCCAATTACTTTTTATCTAGAATACTCATGCCACTTACTGATTATTATTTTTCAAATGCATGGCTGGGGACGAGATGTCTGTAGGGGAAGAGCAAAGGAGGATTAGGACATTATGCTAAGGACATGAAGGACATAATTAAAGACTAGGAGTGTCCTAGTGGGGTGCCATTATCCATAGCAGCCTTATTTCATGCATCATACTAATTTGTTTATGTTCAAGTTTTGAACCATGTCATTAGTTTTATTAAGTTATCCTTTGAATGTAAACTAGTGAGAATGAGAAATGAAATGTGATCATGAGTTGGTTACACTTACAATAATTTCTTATGCATGATGTTCAAGATATGTGATACCCCAACAATATTACAAGTTAGGAATTAACGCTTTTGCTCATGTTCATGTGTGTAAAGTTTGAGGTGTTACAGAGAGCAAGTGATTATTAAGATATATATATATATATACCTATACCATTACCTAGATCTCAAAAAATTGATCAACTTTTATATATAGGTCGTCCTCATTTGATCCCTATAGCGATTACAATGAATTTATAAAGGTTGGGTATATACTGACCAATCAAAAATGAGATTAACTGATAACCCAAATATGGAAATATTGGCCCAAAGGAATAGCACAAAGAATGATGTACCCTTATAAATGAATCTCAATCTTATCCATGACAGGGGTTGATCCAGTCAAAATTCCATTTAAACCGACGGGGTTGTATCTAATCCAACTCATGTGAGCCTTCCATTTTTACCCTAGTTTAGTGTGACACATTATTTACATTGCGAGGGCACCTCAGTATTTTGACCCTCAAGATTGTTCTCCTCCTGTGAGAACACAGTAGGTCGACACTGGTGAGACCAAGCTGAGACCCCAGATTTCTATAGTGATGACAGGGCATCTCACTGCAAAACAATTAGTGAAGGGACATCCCCACCCTCAGGAAAAATCGTCAAGCTAAAACATAGAGTATGTGATGCTCACAACACCATGAGCATACCTGCAAACGTGGGAAACATGGGAGAATCTCGAAACATGGAAAATGGTGCTACTATAGTGGAAAGTTGAAAAAAAACATCATATTTGGCTTCATAAATGTCTTCTGGAGATGGGAGAGGGAAAAACCTTGACCAAAATGCCATGACATTGGCACGTAACACTCCTCCATCTCAGGAAAGTAAGCCATGGTCAGAGGTCTGACTAGACTAAAGGCCACTGACCATGAGTGTGGGAAAAAATGAGTCATTTGGAAAACTTACTGGATATCAAATTGGATCGAGATGGCCAGAGCTTCCCGCTCGATCTCATCATCACCACTAAGGAGGATTGAGTTTGTGTGGTCATCTCAGGGTGATTCGACTGAAATTGATGCTTGAGGAGACTTTCTTGGGGTCTGAGGATGCTATAGAGTATTATATACTCCGGTATGGTGTAAGTTGGTGGTGTGGAGAACTTGCTGCTTCAACTGGATGTAGAAGAGTTTTTTGGGTGAATATGTGATAGTGGGAGGTAGGAGCTGAGTAAGGGATCATTGGACTCAAAATGGCCACCCAAAGATGATGGTGGAATTTTTAGGGGGAGTCGTGGAGGAGTGTGAGAGAAAACAATTGACGACGTCTATAAACCACCACTACTCTTCAATTTAGAATGAGTAGAGGGAGACAAAGTCTCCTCCTCCTGATCCCCATCCAACAATTCTCATTGAATGAAGCATTACCACTAGCGTGTGATGGCCTATATATTGATGATTAGGCAGTGATTTTTGGTAAAAAAAATATCAATTATATCATTTGATAACTAGGCAAAAACCATATGCAATATACCATTTTCTTTATAGCATTGGTTGGCCTATCTAGGGTTACTTGATTTAATCAAACTTGGCAGGTTTGATAATTTGACTATGAGAAACTCAAAAATACAATTGATTCTAGTTTTGAGTTAGGGAATCATGACATTTACAACATTAAGTACTTAGGTTTATTAATGTATTATGAACTATTAGAGAGGAGTTACATTACTAAAATTTAAACAAAGATCTAAAATCTCATTACATACTCATATACTAAGAAATCGAACATATTATGAACATGCATGGTGCAAATTACCATTTGACCATGCATATCCATCATTGTAAAAGAAAATAACCTGGTGACTTAGAACTATTGGGAACATATATTTTAGGCTAATATTCTAGTAATGTTCCAATTATACCCACCTCACAAAAATCCATCCTAGAAATTTCCATGCACTACGATGGTACTACCCACCTTAGGGTTTCACATATGTACACTAACGCATTCATATTATCATAAAGACTCACAATTTTGTACTATCATGTTTATTATATGGTGTTTAACATGGATGACTATACCATGTCTAGATGATTAACAATACTAACACATGTATACATTACTAATGAAAGATAAGTCATACATTCACCAAATACCATGAACAAAATATTCACATACCTTTACCATTAGCAGAATTCCATTATTTAGAGAGTCAATTAAGGTGAGTTCTCCATGTAATCTTACACCAAAGTTGTCATTGCACCCAAGTGCTCATTGCTCCCGGGAGCTCATTTCACCCAAGTGCTCATTGCTCCCAGCAGCTCATTGCACCAAAGTGCTCAATGCTCCAAATAGCTCACTGCACCCAAGTGCTCATTGCTCCCAAATGCTCATTGCACCCAAATGCTCATTTCTCCCAAGATCTCATTGCACCAAAGTGCTCATTGCGTCAAAATGCTCATTTACCATGGGGAATCACTTAATCAACATTACTTTCTTAAAATTATTCTTGTTAACTTTTTTTATCCTCATAACTTAATCATAAATGTGTTTAAAATATAACCTTGAAATAGACAATGGTGTTTCACTAACTAATATATCAGGTTTAGGTGACTAGCTAATTTAGGTCTTTCATATTACCCATCTTTGTGGCATCCTCAGATATGTGTTGATTGGGTACATACCCAATGACGTCAGACCTCATTGTGCAACTCCTCACCCACTCAATACTGCACATGTCCCATACCACATGCATTAGTGAGTAGGGAGAGGCACACAACAAATCTTATGTTCATTACATCCCCTCTACATCTCTCAATTGGTTGGCCAACACCATTGAGAAAATATAGGATATGTAACTAGCTAGGATAGAGTTAATACATATGATGTGAACTGAATGGACATGTATCTGTAATGAACATATCCTAGCATACCTAAAGCTCATGACTCATATTTCTTGTTAGGGTTTTCTTCATTTAACCTTTCCTCATATAAAAGGATGCAAGTTCTAACCTCTTGCCTTTATCTCTTAAATCTAGTATGCATATTTAGATCTATGCTTTGTGGGCATATATGGACATTAAACTAATGAGAATCATGAGAGTGCCTGGTGGACAATTATTCTTTTGCTCTAATACCAAGTTATAACACCCCAAATTTTACACATATTCATATGAGTGGAAGCATTACTTCCTAACTCATAATATTGTTGGGGCATCACACATCTTGAGCATCATGCATAAGAAATAATTTCAAGTGTATCCAACTCACGATCACATTTCATTTCTCATTCTCAATAGTTTACATTCAAAAGATAACTTAATACAACTAATGTCATAGTTTAAAACTTGAACATAAATAAACTAGTATGATACATCAAATAAGGTTCATAATGGCACCACACCAAGGCAATCCTAGTCTTTCATTAGGTCCTTCATGTCCTTATCTCTATGTCCTAATCCTCCTCTACTCTTCACATGTGGACATTTCATCCCCAACCATGCATTTGAAAAATGATAATCAGTAAGTGGAATCAGTATTCTAGATGTAAAATAACTAGCATAAGAAAAGACTATACATTATTCTTAAACATTATGCATGATATACAACATGAAAATTTGAAGAGTGCATTGATCATAAACACACGATCTTTCTTTAGGCTTAGTTCTTATCTTTTTACATAACTTTACTGGAGACATCTACTCTGGTACTTGGGTCTCATGACCTGCACTTTGATGCCTGGGTCATCTTACTGAGTTGGCCTACACTAAGGGCATGGGCCTCATGACCTTCACTAAGGACCTGGGTCATGTCTCTTGAGTTGACATGCACTGTGGCATGGGTCTAACTCCATAATCTTATGACATCTTAAATCTTATCTTGAGTTGAAATTTTAATGGGTTCTTATCTTAAAATCTTAGCTTTGAATCTTCACAAAATTTGACATAATAAACCTTAGAATAAACTTGACTTCTTGAATCATAATTTGAGAAGCCAGGGGTCGCTTTTATTCATCCCACACCCCTCTTGTGGGCCAAAACATCATTACACTCCCACTCTTATAACTTGGGTTCGAACAAATAGATATAACATCATCACACCGACTGTCGCCTATGGTCTCTTCAAAACCACATATGGGACTCTTCTCTTCTCTAAAATGGCCATGCTCCTGATACATGCGGGGATAGCTCTAACATCCGAACATATGTAAGTATCTCTGATGTTCTTCCCCCATCTGCCCAACACCCTCGAAATAGCGTTGGCAGCTCTGCGAACAAGCGACCCAATGATGTCAAGGTGTTGCATCTCCTCTTTGAACTCTCTGACGTAGGTAGCAGCTCACCAGGGTTCCACAGCCCCTCTCCACAAGATATTATAAGTGTTACTATCATCTACCTCAATCTCAGAAATGTTCAGCATCTGGTCTCTGGCTACCATCAGCCCGACCATACATGCTTGTATGTATGCAAGATCAAAAGCCGACGTCTTCAACCATGCCCGAAAAACCAAGCACACATTGGCATTATGGTTGCGAACAATCCCAGCCACCCATCTAGACTTTGACCCATTCGGATCTGTGCTTCTACCTACGGAAACATTAAACTTAGGAGTGTGGAGGTCCGGTGGTATCCATCTAATCAGGCATATCTCTCTCAGCCTAACTCTCGGCTCATACATGTTTCCAACTGTCATCATCTGGTAGAAAATCATGTTGTCTGTGGTGGGGGCAAACGTCTCTCGTTTCAGCATCCTATTTATGTTGAAGGTGATCCTCTCCCATTCTCTATCGAGTGATGGCTTCACTCCATCAAATCTGGTCGTGCATCTCATGCGCCAAATGCTGCATGGGATTAGTATGGCAATCCTCACCGCTAACCAGTACTCAAGCCTCTCAGATCGTCCCCTAGCACATAGTTTCAGAAGAGAGGGGATATCCGTCGGCGCATCCATACCAGTGATTGCATTGAACTTGAACCACATAAAAATATCTAGTTGGCCCAGGAAAAGGAGGTGTTGGGTATCTTCAATATGGGGTTCTTCACAGCAATAACATATGGATGCAAGGGGTATGCAGCATCTCTCTCTAATGTTGTCATCTATAGGGGCCACTCTCCTTACAAACTTCCACAGGATCGCACTTTCTCTGGGAGTGTCCATTCCCCATACCTTTCCTAACTTAGCCGGTCCCTCCTGCCCATCATTCCTCAGGGTCTTCTTAATCGATTTCAAGGAGAACTTGCCTCTTCTATCAGGTGTCCAAACCAGTTTATCATCCACATCTAAGGTGGTAGTGCCTGATCTCCTGATCAAGTGCATCCCTAGCTCATCCAGTATCATATGTAGGGATTCCCAATCCCATCCCATACCTGGGGTCCAGAAGTCACTCACCAGAAAATCTTGATTCCGGTCACTAAGAACCAAGGCATGGTTTCTCAGCCTCTCATTGCACCATGTCGCATCCTAGAAGGGGATAGCCCCTCTGCCAACTATCCATCTACAGCGAGGTGTAACAGCGGGAAACATCTTCCATATCTTACTCCAACAAGGTGATGCAGTACTACTGAGCTTGAGAAAATATGGGTGGGTTCCAGTTCTACTTGGAGAGCTGCTCACGTATTTGTCCCGGCAGAACGTCACCCACATCGATGAGCCAGCCAATATCTCCCAACAGGCCTTCGCCAAGAATGTGTCATTGGTAGCTTGAATCAAAAATAAACCAAGACCACCTTGTTCAAAAGGGGTGGCCACTCAATTCCATCCAATCTGGGCTCTTCGATCCTGATCTCGCCTATCCGCCCAAAGGAACCTGGACATCCTATCCAGGCAATTAGCAATGCCCGGCGGGATCCCTAGCACTGCAGTAGTGTACACTGCTGTGGAAGAAAGAAAATGAGCTATAAGCATGCGGCGTCTGGAGAAGGACAGGAGTCTCGCCTTCCAAGAAGTGATTGTGTCATTGATCTTCTTAATAAGGTACTCAAAATCCATCAATCTCATGCACCCCTTGTTCATTGGAACTCCCAGATATGTGAAGGAGTCTGTCACCTGCTCCACGCCCAAGCCCGATGCGATGATGTCGGACCGCTCCTAATCGGTATTCCCAATCATGCACATCGACTTATCTCTGTTAATTCTTTATCTAGTCGCTCTCTCATATGCATCGAAAGCTTCTCACACAGCATCTATAGAAGGCTGGTCGGCATTGAAGAATATGAGGATGTCATCTGCATACATCAGGATGGTGGGAGCAACACCCAGCCCCCTGGTCTGATAACGAGACAGGGATGAATTGGATGTCATAGCATGTACCCTCCTATAGAGTACCTCTTCAAAGATGATGAATAGAAAGGGCGACAGTGTGTTGCCTTGCTTTAAACCACGTTTCATTTAGAAGAAGCTTGTAGTGTCGTCCCCTATGGTCACGGAGGCCCAAGTATTAGAGAAAGGGCTCAAAAATAGATCAATGACATCTGGAAAGAAGCCAATCTTCCCTAAGATCTTCCTCATCACAGTCCACACAACCCTATCATATGCCTTAGTCATATCATACTTGACCACGACATTAGGCTCATGTACCCCTTGATTAATGTCATGAATCAACTCCTTGGCCAACTTCACATTGTTGGTGATCTCTCTCCCTTTGATGAACGCCCCTTGAGTAATGGATACCAGATGTGGCATGACCTTGGAAAGCCTGTTGCTCATAATTCTATTGAGAATCCACAACGCCATGTTCTCAATCAAAATAGGGCAAAAGTCAGAAGTAAGGTACACCGGAGAATCCTTCTTAGGTATCAACAGGATACGACAGCAATATAAGCTTCTGTGGCAAAGTTTTCGGGATAAGAAGGCCTCAAATAATCTCTAAAAGTCCTCTCCAATGGTGTCCCAGGATGAAACAAAGAAAGGAGTCATAAACACATCAGGTCATGGGGCCACATATCTGTCCATCTGCTTGATTGTGTCAAAAACCTCCTCCGGAAGAGGCGTCGCCAAAAGTGAGATATTCTCATCCCCTAATATAGCTTCCGGAAGCTCTAATAGAAAGTTGTCAGTCTCCTTGTCAACACCCACTTCCTCTGAATAGAACTGCTGGAAATATGAAGCCGATGTCATCACCATCATGGCCGAATCAGTTGTGCTAGATCCATCTGGCAGTACAAGATTTGCCAACAATCTCTTCCTTCTTCTTGCCTTAACCACCACATGGTAGAACGGTGTATTTCTCTCACAATCTGAGAGCCAGTCAATCTTCACCTTCTCCCTCTAGTGAACCTCTTCTTGGTCCAGAAGGTATTGTAGCTCTGTCTCTACATCTCTGAGGAGGACCTCATTCACCGTCGTAGGGTTTTTGTCAAAGGCAATCTGGGTAGTCGTGATAACATCTTCCAGATCTTTGATGTGCTGATCGATGTCCCCAAAAGTGGATCTGCTCCACGTCTTCAACGCCTCCTTCACCCTCTTCATCTTTCAAAAAAAAGTAAAGGGTGGGTCTCCCACCCTCCTCCCAGGCACGCTGTATCACCTTCAAGCAGTCATCATGTTGCAGCCATGCCGATCTAAAAACAAAGTGTGATTGCCGCCTCCTGTGTACCTATCGACCGGGCCTCACAAGGAGCAGGCAATGGTCCGACACACGGTATCGGGTAAGATGAATGGTTCTGGTTACTGGTCTGTGTGTCACCCAGGCATCATTCATAAGAACTCTGTCGATTCTCTGCCAAATTGTCAGGGTTTGAATTTTCTTATTCACCCATGCAAAACGGCTCCCTTCGTAAGGTAAATCACTCAGGTTCTCATCAGTGATGAAAGAGTTGAAATCCATCATATCTTAGAAAGGCGTCAGAGATCCCCCTCTCTTCTCATGCAAACTCCTAATCACATTGAAGTCCCCTGTGATGATCCAACTCGATTCCCCTATGCTAGGAGACAGGAGAAGGATATCCTCCCAAAGCAACCGTCTCTCCACGTTATCATAGCTAGCATAGATGGCAGTGATGAAGAAGAAGGACCCATCCCCACTAGACATCTGGACAGTCAAATGTTGTCTATGGGATCTGACTACCACAGGGTTCAACGAAACCTCCACAAAGAACCACACTTTGCCTCTGTCACTCTGGTTATCAGCAACCCAATCAAGTCATACCACATCCAGTAGCTCCTCCGCCTGAAAAGCATGTAAAAAAGGTTCAAAAAGACAGACCACCGGAGGTTTAAACTGTCCACGCAGCCTCTGAAGCACCCTGTGGGTAGGATTGTTCAACGCTCCCCTTATATTCCAGAAAAGGGAAGGAAGATCCATGGGGTGACAAGTCACATCTCGCCTCTAGCCTCAATGGTTGTACCTTCTGCCATCCTCTTCGTTGTCGTCCTCGGTCCACGACCCTTCACCTTCTGAGTGTCTCCTCCTAGATCGATTCCTGGTATGTCTCGACCTAGGAGGATCAAACTGCCTGGACCCTGGGCTATTCCTCTGGGATCTGGTGTTATGTCTATTCCTCCCCACCATCCTGTAAGAAAGTTCCCCATCCATCTCCAAGGAGAGGAAGTCCTCCAGTCTTCGGTTGGGCATAGGTCTCCTGTTACCATCCTCATCCAGCACAAATCTTCTAGGGGAGCCATCATCTTGGATAGAAGTGTGGTGGGCTTCACGACAATCTGGTTCCTCTACTGTTGGGCCCATCAGGAGGGGCATTTCTCTTGATCTTGCCACCTCTGCCTCCACTGTTGTGGTGAGGGCCTCTTAGGGGATCTTTAGTTCTTTCCCAGTCTCAGTCATCAGGAAGGCTTCAGCCCCAATCAGGGCTCTCGCGACCATGTGCAGTTGCACATAGGATCGGCGCATTCTGTATGTGAGTGAAATGAATTGGGGAACATCCTCGCTGAAGGCTTCAATCAACACCAGCATGCATGATAAGTCATCGGCACTACGTTGCCAATCAGAGATATGGACAAGGCTGCCAAAAGACTTGGCCAACACCGCAATGGAGTCATCGTCCCTACAAATGATCAGGACATCAGAAAGCTAGAACCAGAAAGCTTCTCTCCGGTTTCATCTCTCCCCATCAACCATATGTGCCAGCACAATCTTCGACCTCCTAAAATATGGGATGCCTTTCTTGACCATCGACATTGCCTCGTCCTTACAGGAGAAAAAGGCAACTGCCTTTCTGGAGTCAAACCAGTACAAGTCTGCCACCGAAGGCCACATGCGACGTAGGATGGGGCAAAGCTCGTCCCAAGAAACACACTTGGGCCATGATTCCATGAAATCTCTATTGCCCTATTGCAGGATAGGGCCTTCCCACACCGCACGTCATCATCTGGACCCAGGTTCACGTAGGTGTGTTTTGGGACTTGCTGTAAACGTCCCCTCTCTGGGAACCCGTGCGGGAGCGGGAGGGGTGGAGGACAGTGTGGAATGGATGTTCGGCGGGGGAGGCAGTTGAGCTCTTCTTCTGTCAGCATCACATCTCTTCGCAACGTGTCCCGGTCGTCTACACTTGTAGCAGACCTTCAGTCTAGTACATCTCGATTGCCAATGTCCACGGTCAAGGCAACGAAAACAGGTATCGTACAGGATCCCGTACATCGGTGCCTTTCTCCTAGGCGGTTCAGGATGCTCAGATGTTTGCTGTCTTTTGCCAACGGTCTCCGCTTCATTCCATCGCAACGCGTTGGATGCAGCCGGCGAATGGGGTCTTGGGATGTCACTTCCAGGTTGTGCCACCGGTATCGCCGCAGCCACCTCCTCATCTCTAGGGTTCACAACATCCTCCTACCCTAGAATCCTCCTCACGTCCGCAATAACCGTGTCCGGTTCTATAACAGATGCTGCCGATTCCGATCTACGATGGGCTACCACCCGCTGCGCTCTCAAGCCATGGGTGACCAAGGGCGGGATCCAGGGAAGTTGCGGGAATCGTTGAGCCATGTCTATCTCGCTTCTATGATGTGCACCCACCGTCAACGACGGACCCCGTAGGATGGTGATGGTTTGTCTCCCTATCTCCATTGGGATGCCGGTATGAATCTATCGTCGCACATGCTCCAATGAGATCATCGCAGGGTGCGGGAGGGGGAGGTTTTTGGTGGTCTCCGTAGGTGGAGTGCCTAGCCAGAGGGGAGGGGTTGGCGGCACAGCCGTTGGGGAGGGTTTTCACCCTCGTGATCACCTCTTGATCTCCCTAGAGAGAAGTGATGCTTTGGTCTATCTGAAAACTCAAAATGTTATTATTTTTTTCTCATTTTTTTATAACAAGGAACTCCTCCTGGGATCGGCCACTATTAGACACTCCCTTCATTGGGGAGTGTCGGGCCGCACCACTTGAGCTACTCCCTCGCCCCATAAGAATTGACAATATAAAGGTTTCGATCCTGGGACTTGTGGGTTATGGGCCCGGCGCCACTCCGATTAGTTTTTTCTGTTGCCAAAAATTTGAAGCTCAGACTCGAACCCGCGCCCGTTGGGCATTACTAAGTAGTATGTACCGGACATGCTATGTTTCTAAGTTTATTCTTGGAACAGGAAGCAACTGTGGAATTTGGTTGAAAAATGTAATCTTGGACCAGTCGGGAAAAAAAATTGTCGAAAAAACTTTGATGCACAAAAAATTTGGACCATTTCTCAATTTTTGCGTGTCATCCTTACGCAGGGGCCATGCTAATCTTCTTTGTATTGTTCCAATTTTATCAGATGTCTCCTAAGAGACAAAAACTTCATAAACTTATAAACATATCTTTAACTTGAAATATTGAAGCATAAGATCATATGGAACATGAATATCTTACTTGACAATATCGAACATGTAAAGTTGCAATAAATAAATACTAAATATCGATGGGCATGGACCACTTAGCTAATAAGTAAAATGATTCTTACAGTGTATCATTATCTTATCCTTTTATTCACCTATAATGTAAGTCGTAACCCTAGATTAGGATCTTAAACCCTAATTACCATATGTCTACACCTTAGTGGAAATCAAATCAAATCAGGATATGTAACCTAGACCATTAGATAGATCTCAAAAAATGGATCAGCTTTCTTCTATAGTTCATCCTCGTATGAGCCCTGTAGAAATTATTATGAATTTATAAAGGTTGGGTATATACTGACAAATCAGAAACGTGACAAATCGATAGCCCAAATACTGAAATTTTGGCCCAAAGGAAAGGGTGGAAATATTGATGTACCCTTAAATATGTGTCTCAATCCTATGTGTGACAGGGGTTGATCCGTCCCAAATTCCATTTAAATGGATGGGTTTGTATCTAATTGAACTCATATGATCCTTCCATTTTTACCCTAGTTTAGAATCACACATTATTTACATTGTGAGGGCACCCCAGTAATTTGACCCTCAAGCTTATTCTCCTCATGTGAGAACTCAGCAGGTCGACAATGGTGAGACTAGGCTGAGACCCCATATTTCAATAGCGATGATAGGGAATCTCACTACAAAACAACTGGTGAAGGGACTTCCCCGCCCTCAGGAAAAATCATCAAGCCAAAACATAGAGTCTGTGATGCTCAGAACACCATGAGCATACTTGCAGACTTGGGAAACAGGACAGAAGCTCGACTTGGAAAATGATGCTACTATAGTGGAAACTCGGAGAAAACATCATCTTTGGCTTTGGAACTGTCTTCCATAGATAGGAGAGGGGGAAATGTTGACCAAAACACCATGACATTGGCATGGTACACTCCTCCATCTCTGGACTAAAGGCCACTAACCACAAGTGTGGGAAAACATATATGAGTCTTTGATAAAACTTATTAGATCTCGAATTGGACTGGAATGGCCTGAGCTTCCCACTCAAACTCTCCGTCGTTGTGACATCTTAACGCCAAATGAACGATATTACTCAAAACCAAGCACGTGATAAATCAACTAAACATCATATTACCAGACAATAGGGTAAATTAAAATTGATTCAAACATCACTATTAAGAGCGGAAACATGTTACAATAAGGTCCAACCACTTATATCATATCACATACCATAGCAGGTATTTACATCTGTCCCATGGCCTTAGCCCCAACCTATATACAAAGGACATGTTCACATGTACATGTCATATATATACAACCAAGGTATAGTTCCAAAACCTCGTGTCAAAATACATCATCTACAAAACACATCCTCCCCAGACCTGAGAGTACAGGGACGACACATAGGACTCTACTACAACACTAGAAGCTATACAACCTTTTGCGTTCACCGATATCCAAGCTACTCTTCCTGAACAACACAATCTCTACCATGTTTCTTATGACAGATGAAAAAGGGTGTGGAAACCATGAGAGTGAGACTCATGTCCCATCTAAAGATCTAACTCTCTGCCAATGGTTATTGATTACAACATGTTATGTTATTAAACATGATAAGCAGGTTAAGTCATTTTTAAATAGGTAAATAGATTAAGCAGATCTAACCAATAGTACATCAAATACTTGATTAACAAGGTACTCAGTAGAACATATGAGATTGTCATTATTTAAGCAACTGTACAAGATAGAAACTAAGTACCATACTAAAAAAAGTCAAGGGTAAACAACCCATGTGAATTGGGTTTAACCCTAAATAGATATACTACATGGCTAGATTATGTCATTTATTAAGCCTTAGGAAGAGTGAGGTATGCCACCCAAACTCCCATTGATCACTGTGAAGTGCTATTCAGTTTCGTACAAGATCTAGGAGTATCAGCATCATAAGATCTTCCACCCTCGGCCAGTACAAGTCAAAAGATAGTGACATGATAGTCAAGTTGTCTACAGTAGACATATAGTCAAGATATTAAACACTGGCCCATCCTTGTATAAAGGTTGTGGCGCCTGAAACCATGGTATATACCACCCTATCATCTGAGGTACAATTGTAGTTGTTGTTAATCACTAAGTGTACAAGTATCAACTATTCTCACACTAAGGCATGACCATATCCATCCTCTAAAACCTTGTGATATGGATGTCAAGGGTGTACCCTCCATGCACCTCGCATACTCAAAAGTATGCGCTCTAAGTTTCCTATAGGAATACTCCTTTCCCCATTCAGCAAGTCCTAACACTTAATGGTTCTACGGCTCAGGGAAACTACATGATTAAGGTTTCACTTGATTAGTTATTGCCAATTGGGTGAACTAAGGTTGCATAAAACAAGTGGACATACAAACCCCAATTCATTTCTAGCAAGCATAATAATAGAAATTCCATAAGATATAATATGTATGAGGTATAATTCATGTCATGTCACTACATGATTCCAATCCTTGTCACAGAAGTAAGAGGATCACACCTCCACTAGGCCTCATACCATGCCCAAGGGTCATTAACACCATCACATCATAATCACATGCAAGAGCATCATTATTTTTCTATGCCTTACCAAATGCTCAGCAAACCATCACCTTGTAATATACATTATTAGCATAATCTTCCATTAAAGAACTATGATGTTCATATATCAGCACAATAGGGTTACTATAAAAATTAAGAGAGTATACCATCATCATAGTAATCATACAAGAAGCTAGGAAGGCTTAATCACCATCACTTATTTGCATTAGGGTTAGATGTAATAAGATATGCTACATTAGTGTTATACATCACTCATGATGGTGACTATTAGTTAATATTCATACAAAGGCAAAGATAAAACTACAAGGTTAGAGTATTGAACCATCGATTCTTCATAAATAAAACCAACCCATCAAAAACATGATCGTCACCAAGACCATCATATGTTGGATAAACAAAACCATTGGTTGTAAATCGAGAAAGATCGTCGACTTTGAAAGAAGTACAACCATTGGTTGATGAACCATCGAGTCAACGAAACCATTGGTTGATGAACCATCAATTCAGGGAAACCATTGGTTGATGGACTATAAAGTTAGGGAAACCATTGGTTGATGAACCGTTCAGTCAGGGAAACAATTGGTTGACACCATCGACCTAGTGAGCCATTGGTTGACACCATCAACCCAGTGAGGCCATTGGTTGACACCATCGACCCAGTGAGGCCATTGGTTGACACCATTGACCCAGTGAGGCCATTGCTTGACACCATTGACCTAGTGAAGCCATTGCTTGACACCATCAACCCAGTGAGGCCATTGGTTGACACCATCGACCCAATGAGGCCATTAGTTGACACCATCAACCCAGTGAGGCCATTGGTTGAGACCATCAACCCAGTGAAGCCATTGGTTGACACCATCGACCCAATGAGGCCATTGGTTGACACCAAGACCCAGTGAGGCCATTGGTTGACACAATCGATCCAGTGAAGCCATTGGTTGACACCATCGAGTGTTGAACCTAGGATGATGATCGAGTTTGGTCAACAAATGGTGAAACAAGCTTCAAAAACCATTGAATCAATAGGAAAAGAAGACCATCGAGTTAACCACTCAAATGATAACTAAGACCATCGTTTCTTGAGCACAAAAATAGTCAAAATTAGAAGATAAGTCATGTCCATTGTTTGGCATAAGAAAGACCAGGAAAACAGCACCAAGAGTAAAACCATTGGTTTGCAAAACAAGAAGGAAATCAGCTCCAAAACCCCTAAGCCATGACCATCATTTGAGAGCAAGAAACATTGTTTGTGACATGCCTCTACCATGGAAGGTTAGTGAACAAGGTTTATGGTACATCCAAAAAGATAAATTACCCAAGAACTACCATCTAAGCATAAACCCTAGGCAAAGATGTTACCTTTCTACTTAGAACTTAGTTTTAGAGCAAGATCTAACACATGCAAGATATAATTAAGCAATAAACGTAGAGAAAGTTATATAAATCACCATTAGGAATAAGAACAAGCTCTAAAAATCAAGATAACTCAAGCACAAGAGGAAGGAGACCCTAGCTTAGCACTCCATACGGCCAAGCAAGATTTTTCTCCAAGAAGGAGAATAAACCCTAGGTCAAGGAAGCAAGAAAGAAGGGTTCTTTAAACTCTAGAGCAAGCTCTAACACGAAACACTGTGGCCACGACCAAGAAGAAGGAAGGAGGTATGGCAGCAAAGAAAACAAAAGAAAGAGGGGATAGCTTACCTACTTAGGCCAAGAACGAGCAACAAAGCTCCACAAGCTCCAAAAGAGGGTAGATTTGAACCCTAGTTGCACATGCAAGGAGATAGACCACCTTCGTGTACCTCGGGCACCTTCTTATTCATTAGAGAAAGGAGGCAAATGCTATAGACAGAAACGAAGAGAAAGGAGTCCAAAAGGTTCATTAGAATGGAAGATAGGAGGTTTATATATTTATGGGTGAGAGAGAAGAGAAGGCTAAGGTGTCCTAACAAGTTTGCCAAGTGTCCATGGCTAAGGGACATCACGTACATGCAAGAAGCAGCTCCATCAGTCGTGGAATCTTCTAGAACATCGAATCTTGGCTCTCCCAGGGTGTCTATCGAGTTTCATCACTTGGTGACCATCGTTTGATGAAACCCTCGGTCACTAGGTGGAAAACCACCGAGTGGTCACCCCTTCCAAGCAAACCATCGGTCCAAGGGACCCCAAGAGAGAAGATCATTGACCTATCACCTCTAGAGGTCACCATCCATTGTCCCAACCTGAGGATGACCATCAAATGTCATCCATCCAGGGGAACCATCGGTTGATGGACTCTCAAGGTAACTCATCCATGAGAGCCAAAACCCTAACTCACCCTATAGAGGTGTCACCACAAAACCAATGTGCGACCAGGCACTCCAAGGCACAAACAACTCAATAAAGGTATGAAAACATGTAAGGAACATAAATGATGTGACAAATTGCAACAAAAACCTCAGATATGGGTAAATTTTGGGAAATTCCAAAATGTGCACAAAATTGTATAACTTGCTCAAACAGTGTCTAAAATGGATCAAACTTGAAACTTAAGCTTTATACATGATATCAAAGCACATAACAAGGTTAGACTAAGGTTGTAAGCACTTAATTAAGGTAAGAAAGCATGTTCAACCACTAAGAAAGGTTTGGGGTTTTACAACCATAAACCCCTAACAAGGATTTTGCCCCTGAAATCCTAAGCGAACAAAGATGGGTACTTCCTATGAATATCCTCCTCTAACTCCCATGTGGATTCATCCACACCACAGTGATGCCAAAAAACTTCCACTAAGAATATACCCTTCTTCTCCAACTTCTTCACTCTCATATCTAGGATCAACACAAGGCCCTCCACATAGGACATATTCTCCTCCAGTTCAACCTCCATTGGTTGCAACACCTACCCAGTATATGGATGACAATTCCTCAACATGGAAATATGGGAGAATGGGTGCAAACTATGCAACTCGGGCAGAAACTCAAGATGATACACCACCTTCCCAACACATGTCATAATAGGGTAAGGTCGTATATACCTAGGAGCCAACTTACCCTTCTTACTGAACCTCAACATGTATTTCCAAGGGGAAACCTTGAGGTACACTATGTCTCCCACTTGGAACTCCAAGGGCCTATGACAATTATTAGCATACGACTTCTGTCTACCCTAAGCTTCCTTCAATTGTTGTTGTATCATCTTGATTTTCACTGTAGTCTATTTTGCTAGCTCATGACCCAAGAGTTGATACTCACATGTCTCATACCAACAGAGTGGTGATCGACAACACCTCCCATACAACACCTCATATGGTTCCTATATATACTCCTCTGATAAATGTTGTTGTAGGTGAACTCTATCAAACTCAGGTGCGCATCCCAACTATCAAGAAACTTCAAGACACAATCTCTTAAAAGATCGTCTGGAGTTGGAATGGTCCTCTCTAACTGACCAAATGTCTGAAAGTGGTATTGAACCTCAATTGTGTCCCCATGGTTGTATGAAAATGTTCCCAAAATGACTCATGGACTACAGGCCTCTATTAGACACTATGGTAATTGGGATACCATGCAGATGGGCTATCTCATCAACATATACTTGTACCAACTTTTCTGTTGTATACGTCATCTTGACAAGTAAGAAGTGAGACGACTTGGTCAATCTATCCACTATTACCCAAATGGAGTCATGACCTTTGGCTATCCTAGGAAGACCAACCACAAAGTCCATAGTGATATGATCCCATTTCCACTACAATATTGGCAAAGGCTGCAAAGTCCCTATCGACTTCTAATGCTCATCCTTGACTTGCTGACAGACTAGAAATATAGCCACAAATTCTACCACATCAAGCTTCAAGCCTAGCCACCAATAAAGATCCTTCAAGTTATGGTACATATTGGTACTTCCAAGGTGCATCACGTACATTGAGGAATGAGCTTCCTCAAGAACCATCTTCCTCAAACCATCAGCTTCTGGTACCACTGTACTGCCATGGAAAGAAATTTTCCTATCCTCTGTCTCATGGAAACCATCATGCTTCCCACTGCCAAACTCTGATCTCATCTTTTGTAGCACAGTATCATTCTTTTGTGCATATTTTATATGTTGCATCAATGTTGACTTAACTTGCAACTATGCCAACGGTCCTGCCAGCAAGGAAACCTCCAAGTTCACATTTATCTGGTGAAGTGATACTAACATGTCTTGTTTGTGGAACACCAAGGTTGATAATTGTTCCCTATCTATAGATGACGACGAAGATGACTTCTTGCTCAGCGCATCAACCACCACATTTTCCTTGCATGTATGGTAGTCTATCGTGCAATCATAGTCCTTGGTCAACTCCATCCATCATCTCTACCTCATGTTTAGATCTTGCTTCGATAAGATATACTGAAGGTTCTTATAGTTAGTGAAGATGTGACACTTCTCTCCAGAAAGGTAGTGTCTCCAAATCTTCAAAGAATGGACCACAACTGCAATCTCTAGGTTGTGCATTGGTTAGTTCTCCTCATGTTCTTAAGATGTAGAAAAGCAAAACAAATCACATTCTTGTCCTGCATTATCACGCATCCCAATTTGTTCTTCAACACATCATAGAAGATGATATAACATTTCCTTTGCTCTAGAAGAACTAACACCGATGAAATGGTCAGCTTCTCCTTCAGCAGCTGGAAAGAACACTGACACTTGTCATCCCAGACAAATAGAACACCTTTCCTTGTCAACTTAGTTAGGGGTAACGCCACAGGACTAAAGTTCTTAATGAACCTCATGTAGTAGCCTACCAAGCCAAGGAAACTTTGAAATTTTGTTGGTGTTTTGGTCTATTCCCACTCTAGCACAGATTCAACCTTATTTGAGTCTACACAAATGCCCTTAGAAGATATAACATGCCCAAGGAAGGACACCTCCATCAACCAGAACTCACACTTGTTGAACTTGGCATATAGTTGGTTGTGTCTCAACATTGTCAATACTTGGCGAAGGTGTTGCTCATTTTGTTGATTGTATTTGGAGTATATTAGGATATCGTCCATGAACACCACCACAAACTGATCAAGATATGGTTAGAACACTCTATTCATCAGATCCATAAAAGTTGTTGGCGCATTGGTCAACCCAAATGGCTTAACCACAAACGTGTAGTGATCATACCTAGTCCTGAAAGCTGACTTGGGTATGTCATATGCATTGATTCTCAACTGGTGGTAACCTAATCTAAGATATATCTTGGAGAACATTGTGGTACCTCTCAACTGATCAAATAGATCATCTATCCTCATCAATGGGTACTTGTTCTTGATTGTGATCTTGTTCAGCTATCTATAGTCTATTCACAACCTCATGGAATTGTCCTTCTTCTTTACAAACAACACGGGAGCACCCCAAGGGGAAGTGCTCGATCTGGTAAAGCCTTTCTCTAGCAGCTCCTTCTACTACTTCTTTAACTCTTTCGTCTCTGCTAGTACCATCTTATATGGAAACTGCGCTATCGGCAGTGTACCATGAACAATATTGAACTCAAAATCAATCTATCTAGGAGGGGGAACATAGGGGAACTCCTTGAGGTAGACATCATTGAACTCACGAACCATTGGTACCTCCTGAATACTAGGACCTCTCACCTTGGTATCCATGAAATGATCTAGAAAAGCCTCATACCCCTACCTCATCAGCCTCTCTGATGTCATAGTTGACACCAATCACGTCGAAAAAATCTTCCTATCTCCTTGGAAGACCCATGAAACATCCCCATCACAGAAAGTCGCCACCTTAGAACTACATTCCAAGACCACTTGGTACTTCTCCAAGGTATCCATCCCTAAGATCGCATCAAATCCATGCATGTAAAATGGCATAAGATCTACTTGAATGTTACACCATGAGAAAGAAAGAATGCAGGATGGACACACCTCCAGCAACTCGGCAGAACCAAAAAGAGGGGTTTCTAACCAAAGACCGCTTGATCTACTAACAATGGGAAGATAACAATTGTCTATCACCTCTCTGGTGATAAAAGAGTGTGTCAAACTCGGGTCAACTAAAACAAATACAAAAGAAGATACAGACAAATCAGAATGAAAAAGTTCCATTTAACCTATCCTGACTCGTGGATTGATCACTACCTTTGGATGACTCATGGCGTAGAATCAAGTCGTTGCCTATTTTCATGTACGGCCCCTTCCAGTTGGTCCAGAAGATCCTGCCTATGACGCCTAACTACATCTTCGGCCACCACTACTCCTAAACTATTGTTGTTACGAACCTTGTTGGTTGTATCTCAGCTATTACATCACTTCCTCATTCCTCATAGGACATACCCACTTCTGTGTAGCAAGTCCTCAAGGTGTATTGTGGTCTAGATGACCCTTTCACAGATAGTGACATTGTACTCTAAGCTCCTAATGGTGGAAAACTACATCCCATGTCCTTGCTTGGGGACCACTATGATTGTACAGCTAATCATAGCTCAAAGAAGATTGGTCTCGGTTGTGACTGCGGTGATGAAAACCTCATCTTCTTGAATCCTCCATAAGACTTCCCTTGGAACTGAGCTGGCCTCTTCTTAGTGTTGGCCTCATGCTTATCTATTAGAGACCGCTCGATCCTCCTCTCAACTCCACAAAGGTGGCAAACCTCTCCCTATTATCCAAGGCAGACACCATTTTCATCAACTTCGTGCTCAGGCCCTTCTCGAACCTATAGATCCTCTCCTTATCTGTTGCTGCCATGTGAGGATAGAACCTCAAAAGCTCCATAAAGTTATCTTCATACTCGTTGATGATCATGGATCACTGGTGCAACTTCTCAAACTACACGATCTTCTCATCCATATACGTCTCCCAAGAAGTATTGGTTGACAAACTCTCATCGAAACTCCTCCTAATCTATCAGCACTCCTGGTCTCTTATGTTCTTCTATGGCCCACCAGTGGCCATCATTACCCTTCTATAGGTAGACAGTATGCTTCACCTTATCCTCATCGGGTATGTTAAGGATCTTGAACGTCTTTTCTAGCTCCATCAGCCACATATCAGCATCCATCGGGTCTATTGTATCCACATACTCAACCACTCCTATGTGTTTCAATCGTTTGAATGTCTAATCAGAACCCTGGGATTTCGCATTAGGGACAGAATCCCTATCTTTTGGCACACGTGCTTGGTCTGCGAAATGCGTAATTGTGGCCATTAATTGTCCAAACATGAACTAAAAAATGGGATTGTCCATGGTTGTCGGGTCAAATTGGGGCTCTTCAGGCACTCCATCTACATTGGCATGTCTCACACCACCTCCTGGTGCAGCAACACTACTCTTATCATTTTATTCATGCTCTCCAGACATATCTGCATAAGCAGAAGCCAAAGTCAGATATGTTTGAGGATGCAAGAACAGACACAACCCTAGTCATATGTCCCTATAGACTTAGAAAACTTAGAGCTCTGATACCAACCAAATTGTTATGTCCCAACGTTACACGAATGATATTACTCAAAACCAAGTGTGTGGTCAATCAACTAAACATCATATTACCAGAAAATAGGGTAAATTAAAATCGATTCAAACATCACTATTAAGAGAGGAAACATATTACAACAAGGTCTAACCACTTATATCATATCACATGCCATATCAGGTATGTACATCTGTCTCGTGGCCTTAGCAACAACTTGTATACATAAGGACTTGTTCACATGTACATGACATATATATACAACCAAGGCATAGTTCCAAAACCTCGTGTTGAAATACATCATCTACAAAAACATCCCTCTCGGGACCTGAGAGTACAGGGATGACACATAGAACTCTACTACAACACTAGCAACTACAACTTTTTGCGTTCACTGATTTTCAAGTTGCTCTTCTTGAATAACACAATCTCTACCATGTCATTTATGACGGCCTAAAAAGGGTGTGGAAACCATGAGAGTGAGTCTCATGTCCCAGTGAAAGATATAACTCTCTACCAATAGTTATTGATTACAATAGGTTATGTTATTAAACATAAGTAAGTTTAGGCAGTTTTAAACAGATAAATAAATTAAGCAGATCTACATATAGTACATCAAATGCTTGAGTAAGGTTATCAGGAGAACATATGAGACTATCATCATCTAAGTAGTTGTAAAAGATAGCAACTAAGTAGCATACTAGAAAGAAAAAAAGGAAAC
Organism: Alisma plantago-aquatica; assembly: GCA_963693085.1. Classification (NCBI taxonomy): domain Eukaryota; kingdom Viridiplantae; phylum Streptophyta; class Magnoliopsida; order Alismatales; family Alismataceae; genus Alisma; species Alisma plantago-aquatica. Next base: position 743,355,714 of record OY856413.1, read on the forward strand.
GGTAAACAACTAATGTGAATCGGGTTTGACCCTAAATAGATATACTACATGGTTGGACTACATCTTTTATTAAGCCCTGAGGAGAGTGAGGTATACCACTCAAACTCCAACTGACCACTACGAAGTGTTATTCAATTTTGTACAATATCTTGGAGTATCGGCATCCTAAGATCTCCTGCATTTGGTCAGTACAAGTCAAAAGACATGAATTAGTCAAGTTTCCTGTAGTGACATATAGTCAAGCTACTAAACACTGGCCCATCCTTGGTATAAATGCTACAACACCCAAAACTAGGGTATATACCACCCTATCATTTGAGGTACAACTGCATCTATCCTCAATCACATATATACAAGTATCAATTATTCTCACACCAAGGCATGACCGAAGCCATCCTTCGAAACCTTGGGCACTAGATGTCAAGGATGTACAATCCCTGCACCCCGCATACTCAAAAGTATGTGCTCTAATTTTCCCGTAGGAATACTCTTTTGCCCCATTTAGTAAGTCCTGACACTAAATGATTCTACAGATCAGGGCAATTACATGATTAAGGTTTCACTTGATTAAGTATTGCCAATTGGGTGAATTCATGTTGCATCAAACAAGTGGACATACAAACACTAATTCATTTCTAGAAGCATAATATATAGAAACTCTAGAAGATATAAAATGTATGAGGTAGAGTTCTTGTCATATTACCACATGATTCCAATCCTTGTCACATAAGTAAGAGTATCACACCTCCATTAGGGCTCATACCATGCCTAAGGGTCATTAAGACCATCACATCACAATCATCTGCAAGAACATCATTACTTTTCCATGCCTTACCAAAGGTTCAACAAACCATCACCTTACTTGTGATTCACATGATTAGCATAACCTTGCATAAAATAACTATGATGTTCATATATCAACAAATTAGGGTTACTACAACAATTAAGAGAGTATGCCATCATCATAGTAATCATACAAGAAGCTAGGAAGGATTAGTCACCATCACTTATATGCATTAGATTTAGATGTAATAAGATATGCTACACTAGTGTTACACATTATTCATGATGGTGACTATTAGTTTATATTCATACAAGGGAAAAGGTAAAACTACAAGGTATTGGTTATGGAACCACCATTCTTTATTAAAAAAAACAACCCATCAAAAAGATGAGCTTCACCAAAACCATCAGATGTTGGATGAAAAAAGCCATTGGTTGTATATATAGAAAGACCATCGACTTTGATAGTAGTCCAACCATTGGTTGATGAACCATTGAGTCAGGGAAACCATTAGTTGATTAAGGGAAAGCATTAGTTCATGAACTATCGAGTCAAGGAAACCATTAGTTGATGAACCATCGAGTCGGGGAAACCGTTATTTGATGAACCATTGAGTCAGGGAAACCATTGGTTGATGAACAATTGAGTTAGGGAAAGCATTGGTTGATGAACCATTGAGTCAGGGAAACCATTGGTTCATGAACCATCGAGTCAGGAAAACCATTGGTTGATGAACCATCGAGTCAGGGAAACCATTGGTTGACACCATCGACCCTGTGAGGCCATTGGTTGACACCAACAACCTAGTGAGGTCATTGTTTGACACCATTGGCCCAGTGAGGCCATTGGTAGACACCATCTACCCAGTGAATCCATTGGTTGACACCATCGGCCCAATGAGGCAATTGGTTGACACCATTGACCCAGTGAGTCCAATGGTTGACACAATCGACTTAGTGAAGCCATTGGTTGACACCATCGATTCGGTGAGGCCATTGGTTGACACCATCAACTCGGTGAGGCCAGTGGTTGACACCGTCAACCCAGTGAAACCATTGGTTGACAACATTGAGTGTTGAACCCAGAATGACAAGCTTGGTCAACGGGTGGTGAAACAAGATTAAAAGACCATCAGATCAATAGGAAAAGAAGATCATCGAGTTCACCACTCAAAGGGGCACTAACACCATCATTTCTTGAGCAGAAAAGAGTTCAAAATAGAAGCTAAGTCATGTCCATTGTTTGGCATAAGAAAGACTAGAAAAATAGCACCAAGAGTAAAACCATCAGTTTGCAAAACAACAAGGAAATTAGCTCGAAAACCCTAAGCCATGACCATCATTTGAGAGCAAACACCATCATTTGTGACATAAAAGCAAGGTGTAGAGGTTCCTCTACCAAGGAAGGTTCGTGCATAAGGTTTATGGTACATCCAAAAAGATAAATCACCTAAGAACTACCATCTAAGAATAAACCCTAGGCAAAGATGTTACCTTTCTACTTAGAGCTTAGTTTTAGAGCAAGATATAAGTAAGTAATAAACATGGAGAAAGTTATATAACTCACCTATAGGAAGAAGAACAAGCTCCAAACGTCAAGCTAGCTTGAGCACAAGAGGAAGGAGACCCTAGCTTAGCACTCCACATGGCCAAGCAAGCTTCTTCTCCAAGAAGGAGAACAAACCTTGGGTCAAGGAAGCAAGAAAGAAGGGTTCATTAATCTCTAGAGAAATATTTACCATGGGACACTATGTCCATGACCAAGAATAATGAAGAAGGAGGTATGGAAGCAACTAAAATGAAGGAAAGAGGGGATATCTTACCTACTTAGGTCAAGAATAAGCAAAGGAAGCTCCAAAAGAGTGTAGATCTGAACCCTTCAAGGGAAAACCTCAGATGTGGGTAAATTGTAGTTAAGTCCAAAACGTGCACAAAATTGCATAACTTGCTCAAGCAATGTCCAAATTGGACCAAACTTGAAACTTAATCTTGCCACATGATATCAAAGCACTCAAAGGGTTAGATTAAGGTTTTAAGCACTTAATTAAGGTAAGAAAGCATGTTAAACCACTAAGCAAGGTTTGGGGACTTACAACCATAAACCCCTAATAAGGATTTTGCCCCTGAAATCCTAAGTGAATAAAGATGGGAAATTACTATGAGTCTCCTCCTTTAACTCCCACATGGCTTCCTCCACACCACTGTGATGCCACAAAACCTTCACTAAGACTATATCCTTCCTCTTCAACTTCTTCACTCTCCTATCCAGGGTCAACACAGGACCCTCCACATACGACATATCCTCCTCCATCTCAACCTCCACTGGTTGCAACACCTACTCAGTATCTAGATGACACTTCCTCAGAATGCAAACATGGAAGACTAGGTGCAACCTATGCAACTCAGGCGGTAACTCAAGCTTGTACACCACCTTCCCAACACGTTCCACGACAGGGTAAGGTCCCATATACCTAGGAGTCAACTTACCCTTCTTACTAAACCTCAGCATGCCTTTCTAAGGGGAAACCTTGAGGTACACTTTGTCTAGCAATTAGAACTCTAAGGAGCTATGAAGATTATTGGCCTAAAACTTCTTTCTATCCTGAGCTGCCTTCAATTGTTATTGTATCATATTGATTTTCTCTGTAGTCCGTTTCACTAGCTCCAGACATAAGAGAGAAGGCCATCGACCTACCAGCTCTAAAGGTCACCATCAGTTGTCCTCACATGAGGATGACCATTGGATCTCATCCATATAGGGGAACCAATGGTTGATAGCCTCTCAAGGTAGCTCATCCATGAGAGCCAAAACCCTAACTCACCCTATAGAGGTGTCACCACCAAACCAAGATACAACCAGGATCCTCAAGCCACAACTAACTCAAGAATTGTATGAAAACATGTAAGGAACAAAAAGCATGTGACAAATTTCAAGAATAACCTCTGAGGTGGGTAAATTGTAGTAAAGTCCAAAACGTGCACAAAATTGCATAACTTGCTCAAACAGTGTTGGACCAAACTTGAAACTTAAGCTTTCCAAATGATATAAAAGCACATAATAATGTTATATTAAGGTTTTAAGCAGTTAATTAAGGTAATCAAGCATGTTCAACCACTAAGAAAGGTTTGGGATCTTATAGTCGCCACTGAGGAGGATCGAATTTGTGTGGTCGTCTTGGGGTAATTCAACTAAAATTGATGCTTGACAAGGCTTTCCTGGGGTCTAAGGATGTTGTAAAGTAATACATACTCTAGTCCGGTACCGAATGGTGGTGTGGAGATCATGCTGCTTCAACTGGATTTAGAAGAGTTTTTTGGGGAAAATTTGCAATACTGGCATGTAGGAGTCGAGTGAGGGCTCGTTGGATTTGAAACGGCCACTCGAAACTAATGGTGGCATTTTTAGGGGGAGTTGTGGAGGACTGTGAAAGAAAATAGTTGGAAAAGTCTATTACCGTTGTTGCTCTTTGATGTAAAATGAGCGGAGGGAGATGAAGTCTCTTCCTCCTGATCCCCATCCAACGGTTCTCATTGAAGTAAGTGTTACCACTAGTGTGTGACGCCCTATATCTCAATGATTAGGCAGTGACTTTGAGTAAACTTTTTATCAATTATGTCATTTGATAACTAGGCCAAACATATATGTAATATACCATTTTCTTTCTAGCATTGACTGGCCTGTCTAGGGTTACCTAATTTACAAGAAACTTGGTAGGTTTGCTAATTTGACTATGAGAAACTCAAAATTGCAGTTAGATTCTAGGTTTGAGTTAGGTAATCATGTCATTCACAAAATTAAGTAGTTAGGGTTATTAATGCATTACTAGAAAATAGAGGTGTTACATTACGAATATATAAACAAAGATCTAAAATCGCATTACATACTCATATACTAAGAAATCAAACATTGTATGAACATACATGGTGCAAATTACCATTTAACCCTGCATATCAATCATTGCAACAAAATTAACTTGGTGACTTAACATTATTGGGCATGTATATTTTAGGTTGAAATTCTAGGGATGTTACACCCTCTAATTGTTACTAGTTTCTCAATAAACAAGATTCACATGTTTGTATTGATTCAAACTCAAACAAGCCCAAACAGCCGTCTATATGGAGACAACAAATGTGTTACCATTTTTTGTGCCCTAGATGATTGTGCCAAAGGTAAGTTTTATTTGAGTCATCAAGTTTTAACTTCTTGGTATTGATGTTATGAACACTTGTCTCATCCAATAAGTAAACGCTATAAGACATTGGGTTTGTGCAATAGCATATCTCATCTCTTGAAATATAAACTTGGCCATTCTTTATTAGAAATTCAAAATTGTTCTTGTCCAAACAAGATGCAGAAGTAATGATTTTTATTTGAAAGGTACATAATAGTAGGTCTCTAACTCTATTAAAATTCCACTCGGAAGAGATAAAGTATAGGTTCCTACATTTCTACTAGCAACTCTTTCTCCATCAGTGACTCATATATCCACATCTCCCTTCATGAAGGTGTTACTTCTTTCATATCATGTATATTAAAGCATATGTGAGATCCACATCTAGTATCCAATGCCCAAGATGAAGAAGTAGAAAAATTAATCTTTGTAGTATACATACTTGAGGTGAAGGTCTTTTCCCCTCCTTCTCCTTCAGTTCCTCAAGGTAAAGAGGGAAATTCCTTTCTAATGTCCGGTCTAGTGAGATGGTGACAATCTCCTTCCTTGCCTACTCCTCATTTAGCTTTAAGCTAGGAAGACTTGGGCTTTTGTATAGATCAATAATTGTTCTTAGGTTTGACTTTACCCTTTGACTATCCCTTTCCTTCATTGACCATCAACACAAACTTTGGCTTGTCTTTCTTTATCTGAGTCTTAGTAGTTTTCAACATGGCAAGCAAATAGTCAAACAAAGTTGTGCATGTTGTAGTTCAAGGCAAACTGATTGTAAGATTCTATAAGTGAATGAAAGATGGCAACTCTTGCCTAAGGGGAATCCTAGACTTTGTAGGCTTTCCACATACCCAATAAACTTTAATATATGGGGCCCAACTAGATCACCTTTAATAATATTACACTTAAAAATGCCTTCATAACATCATAGCTCCCTTGCCTTTCTTGTACTTGTAACATAATCTTGAGATGTGTGGCCATCTCTAGAACTCTCAAGTTTGCATGGTTCTTTTGAAGCTCATGATTTATGGATCATAGCATGAGGTATGTGATGTCAATGATACCATCAGTATGCTTACAATAAGCTTCCCTTTCTGCTCTAAGAACATTTGGAGTTGAATCTTCTGGTTTTGATGTTTCCAAGACATATAGGCTACGCTCATGAGTGAGAATAATTCTCAATGTCCTATACCAGTCATGGAAATTATTCCCATTCAATTTTTCTTTCTCGACAATTGATTTCAATAAAAGTTGTTATGTGTGACATGAGATCCACAAAGAAAATATTTGTACAAGCCAAGACCATGATTTATGAATAAATTTGATTTGATGATATAATTTTGGCCTTTAACTAATAATGTTGCCACAAATTTGATCAAATTAATAACGCTTACTATTAATTGAAAAGATTACAATGAGAAATCTTCTAGTGATCCAAGATCCCTATTACACTAAGTCATGAGTCAACTTTGGTTGACCGCTCAAAACTTTAGCATCTAGGCAGGTAAAGATTACCAATTGCATCCAATGTGACTCCTAGATATATAGTTTCACAACTCCTTGTCATAAATCATAGTATGAAGTATATGTAATATGTATACCTCTAGGTGCTTAATTCTATTAATACTCACATACGTATTATCACACTTCCCCAAGATAGACGGTGCACCACGCTTTGGCATGCCCACAAGTAGTTGATTGAGGTTATTATATACACATTATTATATGTATCTATATTATTACAATCACCACAAGAGTGAGAATTGGATATGTCAACTAGTAAAATAGCATGAGCCAACAAGAGTTGTATAAAAACAACCAAAAGACTCAATTCCATGTAACCCTTTCTGTCTTTACATGTATTTCCATTTGATCAGCTGGAAATCCAGTTAGCCAATTGGATTCCATGTTTGCATAGTTATTCAGTTGTTGATGTAGTTGTCACTTCTTCATCACGAACCCTTCAAGGACCTTTCTTGTTTGTGTGGGCTTTTGATCACATCAATTTCTCCACCATGGTCCATTGCTAATGTTAATACATGATCCTAATCTAATTGCAATAAGTAAGTTTTACATGGAGAATGTAGAAAAAGGAGGCATGGCATGCAATCCATATGCATGATCACAATCAAAAATCACAAATTTACATGTTTCATATCACATGCATCACAACAACCTAGTTTCTATACCTACATCTACTAAACAAAAAAAATCAAAAGTGTTGCATTGGTTTATGTAATATAGATATATCATATTATATATGATAGTTAGTGATTAATATGGGTACACATTGCACAATTATTCATTCATCAATGATACCCAAACAGGAATTAAACGCATAAAACATGGATCTGATAGCACTATGCAATTTTAAGGGAAGGAGACAAATTAAAAAATCAAAACAAATCCAACAAAACTATTAGTCAAATGGTATGTCACAAACATAAAGCGTCAATATATTAAAACATAGAAGGAATATTGAATGTGCCTTGACACACACTAGTTGTCCAATATATAGACATACTTTATATTGTTGTGGAACTTACACTTTTGGATCTAGATCCAAAGTGACTTTTATTGTTGATGCCTTGTCCTCGCAGCAATGCATTATCTTCTTATTGGAAAGTTGTTTGTCCCCAAGCCTCCTCTTAAGGGCCTCAGTCTCTACATCATCCACATGCATGCAGGAGCTACTGATGCATCATATTGGCTTTCAAGAGGAAGCGGAACTTAAGAGTCATTGGCGTGCTAGACTCGCTTTCTATCTTTCTCGTCCTATTGCAAGTTGTTATCCTTAGAATAAGATTTTATTCTCTAAGAGGAGGAATTGATTAGACAATTCGTGTCTCAATGTGTGTCTCCCTTTTGACATCCACCCATTTATATAAGAGATCCATGGTTTTGGATTTCTAAAAAAATCAATCTAGTTATTAATCATAACTCAAAACAAAATTATTGGTGGTATTTTATGTTATTTATTTTTCCTTATATTAGCTAATTGGACACCCTCCACTCATTCCCATTAGCATCTGTTTAATTTATGTTATGTTGTGCCTATGGTACATCGTACCTTGAGACAAGGCTATATATATGACTCTTTCTAACCATGATCTTTTCATAATAAGAATTTCTCTTCACATGGTGTCAAGAGCAGATGTCTAGTTTCTAATCAGGAGCATCATTTCTCTCCAAGTGTTGTTGTTCTTCTTCTTCTCTTCTTCTTCCCCCTCCCCCACCTGCATCCCCCTACCCTTGCCTCACTACTCGCCCATGTGCCCTCCCCACGCCTACCCGTAGCACATGCGGAGTGCAACCATTGCCTATGTTGGCAGCCACACATTAGTGTATCGCCACGCCGCTACAACCCACGGGGAAATTACAAGGGTCGCCTACTGCTTCCCTCTGGAAAGGAGTTAATTCCCAGCGGCATGCCCTTGTTGTCGTTGTCTTTGGAAGTCTCTATCATGGTTCTCCTCATCTTTGATATGGGAGTGTAGGTCAGCGTCCCCTTTGGAGTTGTACCTATGGCCCCTTGATTGGATACTTTCTGGCATAGCAACCTATATGTGAATCATATTGGCACTCCTCTGCTTCTTCGTCACCCATCAGATATGATTGGGGGCATTTTTCTCTTAGCACGGTAGGAATTCTTTTCTGAATACAAAATTGTAACAACCTCAAAGCCTCTCTTTTCTATTACTTCCTCTCCATGTACATTTCTTAAGTGCATGGGTGAGTGTCAATAATTATTAGGGATCTATTTTTTCTTTTGTATCACAGTGCATCATTTCTATACTATTATTTCATCTGTGTTTCTTTCTATATTTCTCCTCTCAATGTACATCTCTCCAATGATTGCTTATATCCACCATTGTTATATTAGTGTGCTGATGTGATATCCTTCTCAATTGTTGTTCTACTGGTGTGACTACTTTGGTATGTTTTTCCATCGTTGTCTTCCGGTCTGAAGGTGTGGATGACCACAAAGATTCACCTTAAATCATTGTCTATAATGACAGTGTCTATATCCATAATCAAGATGAATGGATATAATTACCTTATCTAGATAAATTCTATCCAAACCATCCTAGAGTTAGAGATTGTGAAATTCATAAAAAAAACCTACTGAGGATACCCCTTAAAGGAAATTGGAAAATAGACGAGCCAAAATTTGCTTATGAAATAGCATTGAACCTTCATTTGCCTCCAAGTACATGTTTACAAAACTATGAAGAAATGTGGGACGTTACCCATCATCACTACATGTAGGAAAAGAATGCTTGAAGGATTTATAAAATATAGGATAAATTGTTTGATGAAAATCATGGTGGTAGGGCCCTTGATGAATATTTTGATTTCATTATCAGCTTGTCTCAATAGCTTGACTCTTTTCATCTTGTCTCTTCTGAGTACCAAAACCAAAGAGCATGTAATTCTTGTCACTAACAAACTTTTCAATGGCCTTCATCCAGCCCATGCTCCAGTCTGCAACATTATTGTGACAGGTAACAACCTTCCCATTCTAGAAGATGTCTTATCTTCAACTCCACCAAAATTCTAAATGGTAATTGTTGCCATTGGTCGTGGATGTGGACATGGTTGTGGACGTTCCGTGAGACCACAATGCACTTCTCAAAACAAGTCAAGCCACCTGGAGGAGAAGTAGTATCAGAAGCATAGTCATCCCTATGGGCACAGGCGTGGCACTAGTGTTGCCCAAGGATCAGACAATTTGTCTATCACCATCTATTCAGTTGAGTATGAGAAACTTTTGCATACCTCTCAAAAGGCTTCTCCACAATCCACAGGATCTGGAATTTCATGACCACGCATCCATTGTGACATCTTCGGCGGACATTTGGCCTTCAATCGAGGTGATGTCGGAGCCTACATGTTGACATCCATTTCTTCTTGGATTGCTAACTCTGGGCCACACAATATACGAACAATATGGAACACCTCCTTCCATCCATTGAACCTCATATTGCTACCTTATTTGTCACTCTAGCATATGGTTCCATTAAAATTGTTCAGTAATTTGGGAGTATCAATATCTCACCTACTATGAAACTTAAATCTGTTCACTATATTCCTCATTTTTTCATAATTTAAATGTCCTTTTCTACTTTACCTACAACATCACCTTTGGTAGCTACGGTTCTGTGATGCATGATTATTATACTTTGAATACGAATGGATTGGGTTCTATATCTAGTGATCATTATTACTTTTGTGATATTTTTTCCTCTTCTTCCCTTCTTGTGGTCACACCTCTTCAGCTTCACCAATGTTACGATCATCCCTCTCATGAGAAGTTGAAGAACTTGAAGCCCTCTTTATCTAGTTTAAAAAGTCTCTTATGTGACTCATGTGAGTCTGGGAAGTATCATAGGAGTTCCTCTCTTAGAAAAACTAGTATGTGTTCTAAAGTGGTCTTTGATGTTAATCATAGTGAAATTTGTTGTCCCTTTCAAATCACTAGTTTAATTAGATTATGTCATTTCATTACCTTTATTGAGGATTCTCTCGCATACGTTTATTTATATATATTGAAATCCCATGATGAGAAGATTGGTGTTTTTCATAATTTTTATAAAATAATTTCAACCCAATTTAATAAATCCATTGAAATATTTTGGAAAGAATATTTTTAGGATATGTTTCGGCTAAGGTGTCTCATTTTTCTCTAGAACTGGAACCATTCATTAGTATTCTTGCGCTACAATCCACACAAAATGGGGTGGCAGAATGTAAAATTCATCACTTTCTTGACATTTCTTGCGCCCTTATGTTTCAGGATAAATTTCCTAAATCCTACTGATCTCAAACGGCTTTTCATCTTCTTTTGTTTTTTTGGGGTACTTCTTTTGTGTTTGACTTTGATCCAAAAGTAGATAAATTTGATCCCTGCTATATTAAAATGATTTTCCTTGGATAATCTACCAATCTGAATAGTTATCATTGTTATAGTATAAGAAACCAGCGTATATATGTATTTACCGACATTACTTATCATGAATCAGATATGTTTTGTGATTCTATGTCGCCATCCTCTTAGCCTCAACCTCACCCCCCATCGAGGTTCGGTGAGCTTATCTTTCTAAACCAATGGATCATGAACCCATCACCTATCATCCCTCGTCCAGCGGCAAAGGACCCGAAAATAGTGTTCACATCTGAGGATCTATCACGCCCCATATCTCTCTGGAAAGGTATACACTCTTACACTCTTCTCCACTATATATCACATACATTTTGCATGTCCAAGATTCCCCGTACTACTCAATCCATCGCCCAAAAATTCGACTCTATCTAGATTCCAAAAACTTATCGTGTGGCACTTCAGCATCTTGGTTGGAAAGATTTGATGCTCAAAGAAATGACAGTGTTGCATGAGAATGGGACTTAGAATTTGTCCCTCTTTCTCTAAAAAAAATATTGTTATTGACCTAACAGTTATGCATTGTTCATATTTTGATGATGACTTAACCATTTCATTCATATGTATCTAACATGTTTATTTGAGATTGGTTTCAGGTATTAGGTACATGAAAAGGTTCAATTCAAGCAAGCCCTAGCTTGATCAAATACAAGCCAAAGTCAATACAAATGTATTTGTGTGGAAAATGTCCTAAACACTTGGGATAATTTTTGTAATTATTTGTATTGATGATATGACTTGTAATTAAGATGAGAAACAATCAGTAGCATTTAAAATGAATGTTTAAGAACTTTAATGATAATTTTCAAAATGTATCACAGGCAGTCTGTTTGGACGAGTTTCCTTCTTAGAAACTTGACTGACACCTAGGATGGGTCTTGAAAATGCCAGATTTGGCCAAGTTTGTCCCAAGTCAAAATCGACTGACTCCCTACACAAACAAAGTGAATTTAAGCTGTCATTTGAGTTTCATCCAGGATAAACTTGGTCTACAACTCAAAATTAGTTTGTCGAATAGTACAATTGGTCAAGTTACCTTTATTAGAACTTAACCAACTGCATTGTACGGAGTGTGCAGAAAAAGTATTTCTAGTCGTTGGTTGCAAAGCCCAGAAATAGATCCATTGCAACACCTCAAACAACTAGAATTCATCTCCAAATTATAATTGAGTGTGTTTGTCCACATAGATCCCCTTTCTCTCTCTTGTTTACAAATCAAAATGTCATTATGAGTGAGATAGGCAATCTGTGAGAGAGCGACTCCATTGTACTCTCGTAAAGCTCTCAAATCCTACCTTTCTCAATCTGTTTCTCAAGAGAAAAGTTGGTGAAAGCTTCTCCAAGTTGAAGGAGAAGGTGGACGTTGAAGATCTTTGAGAAGAGTGGGTAATTTCTTCAAGGCGGAAGACTTGTTGCAAGAGGGGAGATCATTGGTAAAGGTGTCCAGTTTGTTGCAAAAGTGGGTAAGCCCTTGTAGAGGTTGAAGACTCTTTCTCCAAGGATAGGTAAGACCTTATAAGGTTTATTGGCTCCTTTTGATCCTTAAAAAGGAAGGCTAGGTATCATTTCCTTGCAAAAGGAAGGTCTTATTGTATGTCTTATAATGAAATATCAGTTTGCAATGGCTGCAAAATCCTAGGGTTTGACCTCTCTAGGTAGTGCATGTACATTCTCCTAGTTTGGAGTTTGGAACCACTCTACATAGTGTGTTCTTGATCTCATTCAATCTCTCCCATTTTTGCTATGTACAGTTAGTTGCACATCAAATTCCATATTTGCAGTCATATTTCTTGAAGTAATTTGAAGGTCTAATGAATTTGGTTTAAGTGCTTTTTAGCTCTATTCACCCCCTCCAGTGCCCTTTGATCCAACAATTGTCAATTGTAGTTGGGTATTCTCCATCAAATTTAAATCATATGAATCGTTGAAATGGCTTAAGTTTATCTTTTTGCCAAAGGATTTACCCAAACATTGGTGTGAATTTCTTTGAGACCTTCTCATTAATCACTTGCATTTCTTCTACAAGGATTGTAATCTCCCTTCCGACTCACATTGGTTAGCCTCTATTCCAGACTAACATTAAAAATGCCTTCCTTCATGGTGATTTAGAAGAGGAAGTGAATATAAAACAACCTCCAAATTTTGTACTCATTGGGAGTCTTCAGAAAGAGTTTGTCATCTTAAATGCTCTTTGGGTGGTCTCAAGCAATAATCATGGGCATGGTTTGCTAAACTCAGAGGAGTTCTTGCTAGCCTTGGTTTTTCCAGATTCTCTAGTGATCATGGTCTCTTCCTTAGTTCTTCTCAAGCTGGAATACTCATTCTCTCCATCTATTTTAATGATATCATTATAACATGTAGTGATGCCCATAGGATTTCAGCATTCACACAGGTACTCCAACAACATTTTCATATCAAGGATATGGGATAACTTTGCTACTTCTTGGGCATAGAGGTGCTACATTCTCGTTAGGACACTTATTTATCTCAGCAGAAGGATGGCCTTGACCTCTTGAAGGACTCTAGTATGCTGAATTCTAAGCATGTTTATTCACCTATGGATTATCACAACAAAGTTCTGTCTGAGGGGGAGTCTTTTCCCGGTCCTGAACAATATCACCACACGACTGGGAAATGCATATATCTTACAATTATCTGGCCAGATATTTCCTTTCCTATTAGTGTTGTTAGTCTACACATATGGATAAACCTCTTGCGTGCCACTGAGTTAGGTACAATGTATCCCACACTATCAGAAAAATGCACCTAGTAGAGGTCTCCTCTGCAAGAAACCACTATCTCCATATATCTCTTTGAATTGCTATGCAGATGTCGATTGGGCAAGAAATGAGAATGATATAAGATCTATTTCTAGTTTTTATACTCTATTGGTGGTCATCCATTCAGTTGGCAAGCAAGAAGTTGTCTATTATGGCTCGTTCCAGCACTAATGTGGAATACCATGCCTTGGAACACGCCTGGTGTGAAATCAAACGAGTGAGGTTTATTCTTTGAAAATTAGGTTTTCCTCTCTCCTCTCTAGTGACTCTCAAGTGTGATAATAAGGCAGCTATTCATATGGCTCATAATCCAGTTTTTCATGAATATATTAAGCACATCGAGGTTAACATCCACTTCGTGAGACCTAGTTTATGGCAAGAAGATTGTTACACCATATGTAAAGATTGGAGAACAGAATACTGACATCTCCACCACCCTCTTCCATCTTCATCCTTCTCCTATATGTGTGGCAATCTGAGAATACACGACGTACACTCTCCATCTTGAGGGATAGTGTTGTTCATATTTTATGGTATTTATTTTCTCTTGTATTAGGTAATTGGGCTTCCTCTACTGAGTCTGATTAGCATTGGTTTACTTATGTTGTGTTATGTCTTCGGTAAATCATACCTTAAGACAAGGCTATAGAGCAAGATATATATGACTCCATGTAACCTTGATCTTTTCATAATAAACGATTTCCCTTCACAAAAACAAACTAGGAAGACTCATACAGACTTCCCAATCAGTCGATTGGTTATCCAATCAACCAATTGGGTCACCATTTTCCCATGGTACTTGACTTCCCAATCAGTCGATTGGTTATCCAATCAACCAATTGGGTCACCCATTCACCCATGGTACTCGACTTCCCAATCAGCCGATTGGTTATCCAATCAACCAATTGGGTCACTCATTCGCCCATGGTACTCCAATCTACAGAATGGCCACTATGTGGTCCTATTTGATTGACCAATTCGATTCCAATTCCAACAAGTTCCCTTTTTCCTTGTTTCCTGAGATGTATCCAATCGACTGATTGAGTTATCCAATTGGTCGATTAAAAGATTTCTTAAATGGTAACCAATCAATCAACTAACAATCAGTTCAACGATTCTCATAACCATCCAATTAGCTTACCTAGTCGACTGATTGGGTAGAAAATTAGTATGTACATAATTCTGAACCATTCTATTCATGTGTATGATTGTGAACTTCATTTTTCCTAATCATCCATATGTGTGTGACCTTATATGTTCCTCATTATGTCTGTAGTGAAGTCAAAGACCATATAAACAAAGACGGTATCTAAAACATATCATTGCTACCCAAATAATTAGAATAAGCTAAGAATAACTTTAATCTATAAGTGACCAAGTTACCATGACTACATAATCTCTTTGTCACATATATCCAGATTGAAACTGAGGCATGAAGTTGTCATCCTCTTAACATTCAATTTATGTTCTTAAACAAGAGCAGACTATTGAGATTGTTGAGCTCAGTTACATATATTGGCTCACATGAGGATGGTCATATATTTCATAGTCTCACCTATAAAGTGATTAAGATACTACTCTAGTGAAGTGTTGAATTCCATCTACATCGCTGGTAATAATCCACAAGTATCACTCACACCCAACCACTGCTTGTGAGACAACCCTTATTCAAAGTCATGTCAGGTAGTGTTTAAATATGCAATAGCATGTGATCATTGTAGTGACTTCAGGTCTAAGGATCACAGTTGTCACTATCACATTAAAATATGACTCTGAATGTCATGACATGACTTCCATGTGTCATTCCCAAATTGGTTCAGTCTAGTAGACCTTGTTTCAACAAGTAGCCATGTACCTAAATTGAGATCCAATATCATGACAAAAAAGACATGGTCATCATTCAACATACACATTATTCCTATGCATTATTGTTGCCCAATAATACCCACAATGGTCACTGACTAGGGGCATAACAAGTACGAATAGACTTGAGTATACATGTTATCTCATGTGTACATCCTCAACTTAAACCATGTGTAATTAAGTAAAAATATTTTTTGGACATTATTACATTCATCTATTATCTCAATATTGAAACACATATAATAAGGAAAATTATCTTTTATAAATAACCAAATCCTACATAATGTATGCATTACAATCTTCACATGATGGCTCTCAAGGCATACAACCTAACTCAATCTTATGCAAAAGTGCACAACATGGACATTGAAAGCACCAAGGCTACAACATTGTAAGTGGGATATATTTTTCACAGAGACGTGACGAGATCATGAGTTGATATTGAATGATGGCTTGATATTGAAGGTGTGTCGTGAACAAACAAAGGCCATATACAATAACAACTAGCAAGAAGTCAGGTACATGGTCAACTTGTAGAGTAGTAGAAACGAGGATAGATCATTTGTGATGATTTGTGGGTTGATTGATTATTGGTAAGCATATGTTAGTATGGACTCAACCTATTGGTGGCAGAGGCATACACGACAGCTTGGACCAACAAGAGATTACCAATGAGAGCATGGATAGCAACAAAAGATGCACGTACAACACTAACCTTTTCCCTTTAGGAAGTCAAGAGGATGTTCATTCATCTTGCCCTCGTCTTGCAAAAATATTCAAAAATAGAGACTCCATTAGAGCAAGGAACATAAGAAAGTTAGCAATGCTATTACCACTATTGAATAATCCACTACTTAACAAATTTAAAATAAAAGCCATGGGCCACACATAACTATGAGGCGTCGGCATATTGATAGGGTAATGTTTTACAATACCATCTATGGTGGAATTAGCCTACCTTTGAACATCAAGAAAATACTTAATGCATAATTCCCTAAGGTGCAAAGTAAGTGTGACCAAGCACTATTGTAGAGATCCACAAGTCAAGACGACAACAAATACCAAAATAAAGTTGGTAGTTTGTCAGCAAATGTCTTCAAATATCCTAAATGGACAGCCAAAGAAAGGAGTGCACAACGTCGTAAACAAAGGCCTAAACAACCATTGGGAAAGAGCTTTAGCCACTCATTTCCTAGAACGTCCGCGCTAAAACTTACCCCAATGGAAATAAAACTACTTCAAATTTTAACTTCTTGGAGGGAACATACTTAATTTTTGCTTGTGTTGGGTTATCCCATAATATTATAGTTTTCCTAATGTTGAGATGTCCATACTCTCAAGTTCAATAAGAAACAACACCTTAAGTATCTCCCTAAGATCGTCTTTGAGAGTGTCATCATCAAAATAGAAAGACAAGAAGGTCAAGGAACCATTCCTTTCACAATTGTAAAAAACTAACGAGAAAGGGAACCCCGACAGATTGCCTTGTAAACCCAGCTATGGAGGCAAAAGCTCACACTGATTCTAACAGGAAATGAAACTACCCAAAGAAAAGAATATATATTTGAAAACATAATATCTCCTCCCATTTGTATCACTCAAACTACACTACGATTCCTGATTTAGATATCACTAACCTTCCAAGCATATAGAATCTACACACTGCAACCAATGAACGAAAGCTATTTTTCCAACACCGTAAACAAAAAGCAGTAAACTGGCAGGGATGGTAGGGATCCAACTCGTAAGCACATGAAAAACAAAGAAAATATTTGATATCCCCAATTTGATCATCATGTAGTTCGTTAGATCAGTCGTAATTCTCAAGAAAAGCCAAGCATCATCATAATGAAAACAATAGCACACGCACAGCTGCCTATATCTATATCTATTAAGATTTATATTATCAAGTGATATACTTGAATACAAAGATTCATTGCATCTCTTGGTTGTAGATACAGTGAAAAAAAAACTGATTACACATGTTTTTCTACTTGCTAAAAACGAAGAAACACATTTTCAATGTCCATTCAACATCTGCATCCCATCTCCATGTCCTTGCTCCATTTTCTTAACTAACATAGCTTACAATTTTTTTATAAAAAAAAGGACATCCAAGGAAATGGTGGGTACTGGATGAATGCCCCTCTTCAAACTTATATAAAGGTTAGTATACAGCTGTTTCAAAGTTATGTGGAAGAGACTAGAATTGAGTACCTTTGTGTGGTACAACGCAAATTAAGTTCGAAGGCAGTCTATACATAAATGATGGTAAACTCTGCCGTACGGTTTTTTTTAAATCAAATCACTTTCCTGAACTTTCACCAGATTTCTCTGCAAGATAGTGCTCAAGCATATCATCCTCATCATCTGCAGTAACATCAAATATTGAAAGCTCACTGTTAGTGGAAAAATAAAACAAGTAAATAACAATTAAATTTTACCTTCGAAGTCTTCATCATCAAAATCGATGTCCTCCTCTTCTTCCTCGTCGGATTCCTCAGCAACGGGAACTGCGCCTTTCTGTAGATAAGAATGACAATCAATTAGTATTCCAGCCTCCGAAGCAAAACTACTGCCTGGGTATTTTGTTTCGAGATGGGTGCAGGAATCCATTTCACACAGCATAAAACAAAACCATATAGTTGGGTTACAAAAAACTAATAAGCATGCAGTGACTATCCATAAGAAACACGTTTGATATCTATCCTGAACAGTTAGCACTGTTAGATTAAAGCATCGACTATTACAACAGCAAAAGGTAAAATGTGATCACTTAAAGCAGAAAGCATTGTACACTTAGATTCACTAAAACTAACCGCTGCAGCTCTTCCACTCTCGAACCACTGCCTCCCAGATAGCCTCTTCTCTTTATTTGTGCTAAGTGCAGAATCTGGCAATAACCTGATCAAGAAATGAGGAAAGGTAAGAGGCTGTATTGCTTAACCTAGTCATACCCAAATGAGCGACAAGGTTCAGTATTTGACTAATTAACAGACATCGCAAATCCTCGACATGAGACTAATGATAATGTCAGCAGCCGTACATTTTCCCCAACCATTTACTGGAAAAATACTTCTGGAAGCAATATGATCATCTTGAGATGTTTGAGGGTCTTCAAAATGGCATGTCAGAAGAAAGTCAAAGCTGAAGAGACTAGTAACATTTTTAACGGTTCACTCACTTTATTATTTTTTTCTGATATCAGTTCAATAATTAGTTGCTTTTGTAAAATCTTCAGATTTTGGCACAAAGAAAACAATTACAGGACTAATTTAAGACCAAAATTGTAGTCTTTTCCTATTGTGCTTGTTCCCCTTGAGCCACTTTCAATTTAAATATTGTGATGATTGGAAAACAAAGGACTCAAACCACAGCTAGAACAGTAGCCAAGCAGAATAACAATGTATGAAAGTAAGCTTACAATTTGATAAGAAATTGATGATGTATTTCAAATAGAACTCATTTGAATCTATTATTGTCAGTGCATCTGCAAAACATGAAGAGCCTTTCACATAAGAGTCAACCTGTTTACTCTTAAGACAACCTTGACCGCAATAATCATCAGCCTGTTGATCTTTGTTACTCTGACAGAGATACTCTTCTGATCTCTAACAACAAGAATATCTATTACTGTGTCTACAGTTTGGTAATCTACATGATGGAACGTAATCTGCTCCTTAGAAAGATTGCTGTTGCTTTCATCATCCTTACCATAGAATTAAATGTCCAATTTCGATCCGGGGGGGGGGGGGGGGGGTCCCACATTTGTAAGTGAAGGAAGCTGAACAATTTCGATAGCAAAATGAAGGAATTAAGCTTTGAAATTCTGCAAACACAAAGTCTAGACATAAACACACTAGATTATATAATAAATCTATATGTTTAGAGGTTAGGGTGGGATCCATGTCTTGATGAGTGAGTGCACAAATGAACAGAATTGTCAAGTCCGTTAGACTGTAAACAACTTACAAACCCACAATTTACCACTTAGACCTTAAAACTTACAGTTGCAAGTTACAAACTTACATGTTACAACTTATATAAGTCTAGTGTTAAAATTTAGTTAGGTTACATGGGTCATGTATACATAGATCAAAGAAAATGCATTATTTTTAAGTCATTTTATGTATAAATATGTGTAATAATAACAAATTTATTGTAGAATTGCAGACTTAATACTATTATTTCATAGATCCTCAAGTTTGTTTGTAGTTCATGTGATTTTCGAAAGAGAATCGCCAAAATACCTAACATGTAGCAGCAGCACTTAGAACTTTGTTATTTTTCATAGTATCTCTTCACATCTTTTAGAAGAGTGTAAACATAGAAAGAGGTATACATGGGCTAGGGATAGAGCAAACGTACCTTAAAATCAAAGAAAATAGCCTCTATAAGCAAAAGATACAAAGAGAATCGCCAAAATACCTAACATGTAGTGGCAGCAGTCTTAGGAACAAATATCTCGAAATTTCTATCGAAATTTTGTGTCATTTTGCGAAATCATGGCCCAAACTGGGTGAAATTTGCACTATTTTGCGAAATTTCTGCGAAATGACGTCCCATTCTCTGCGAACATGCGTTTCGATGTCCGATTGAAAAAAAAATCGAAAATTTCGACCGAAATTTGTACGATGATCCTTACAGATACTCACTGTTCGAATATACTGACTTTTTGAGCAAGCCTCGTTTAAAGTGTGAATCCCCAGCCATATGAAAGGATTGAATAACTTACAACTCCTGAACATTACGTTTTATACCCATATTATTCACGTTTTATATTTTTCAATTATTTCCATTTATACTATTAAAGACTCTGAGTTAGTTTGACTGTACATATACATATATATAGATACATACATACATACACACACACACACATATATATATATATATATATAGAGAGAGAGAGAGAGTCAGGCTAGAATACACTCGAGTGTATTCGGAGCAGAATACACACAAGTAGTTTTTCATGATGCAATATTTTTTTCAAAAATCTAATCCGTTGATCTTCTTAATCATCTTGTGAATAGCTCATATAAAAAATTTGAGCACATTTGGACATTTATAGGTCCTATATATATATACACACACACACGTGTGTGTAATCCTCTGATCTTTCCCGAATTTTCCCCGAACTGTTGACCGTATTTTTATAGTATTTTGACCTTTTTCCCAAATTTCCCGCATAATTCCCAGATTCCGAATTTTTAAGCTCACCCGAATGTATCCAAATACCTAACTTGTGATTATGTAGCTACCAAGGATTCCAGTTCAGATCATATAAATATCGTTTGATTTGCATCAAACATAATTTGAGTATATATCCACTTCATATACGGAAGTGAACAACTGAAAATAGATTTGTAGGTCAAAATCAAAGAACAATATATATGGATTAAGAGGTAGTGAATATTTATCATCTTTATACTAGTTCAATCAAATATTAGATTATGGCAAATTAATTTTAGAGACAGTATTGATTCATATTTGTATTTTGATTATTGTCCTTGGCCTATGTGTGAACATGTCCTCCTAATATATGTACTATTTTATTAGCTTGTTCAGCCCATAAGCTTACCATATCTTAAATTGTAGAACAAATCCAAAGTGTTTTCAAACTATCTCTTACAAGGTGCACCAGACAATGCGGATTGGTCGTCCGATACGCAACTCATGCAGCACGATACGCAATTATGTTTACCTATATGTAACTCTTGATTTACCAATACGTGTCAGGTCTCTACATTTTGTGAGTTGGGACCTAGGGAAGAGGTGGAAATTCCTTCTTTGAACTTCACATACATAGACTGGTGAAAAGCAATTCCTTAAACTCCAGTGCAGCAGTGCTCTTAGCCTCGACACCCCCCCCCCCTACATGTTACATGCTTAGGAAATATGATTTCACTAAAGGAATTCAATCCTAAGAGCTCCTTGCAGGATGGGAGAGGAACTCTCTTACGGCCTCATAACCTCGATAAGGTGTGGAATGAGGGAGGGCTGCTAAAGAACTAACTCAATGCAATGGTGATATAAAGCACATTACTAACTTAAAATATCATGATGATTCACCAGATAGGAATTGAACATGAGACCTTCGGGTTACTACCATGTCTAGTCACCATTGTAGTTTATTTATGAGCCCAAATAAATCCATGTTCTGTCAACTCATGATTTATTTCAAAAACAAATAGATTTTGTAGTTGTTTAAATGCCTTGCATTCAAGGAACAAAATTTTGACTATATCGACGTATATCACCCAAAATACTGATTTTGTGGCATCATATATAGAAATAGGCGTGTGTAGGGATAGCCTCGCAAGTTTTGGTATACAAAATGATAATATTGATGATAAAACTAAACATGCCTACGACATGTAGACTAAGGAGGACTCTAACGTCACATGGATGGTTAATACTGCTGACCAATCACTTCTTCGTCTCCCGACTGCCAAAGCCATGTAGGACGAGTTCTCACCATGTTTACTCTCATCAGCAAAATCTGAAGAAAGTTGAAATTTTCAAACACCTGGCCAAAAAGAAGTATTCTGCTACTGAATCGGTGGAGGATTGCTACAATCAATGTTGCGCTCTCTGGGATCATAGTGACAAATTCGGGATTCAGCAATTTTTTGGTTGGCCTGAAAAAATCGGAATTCGGAAAAATTTGTGAAAAAATCGATACATTTCGGTCAAAGTTTGGTCAACTGTTTGGAAATAGTCGAGAATAAGTCGTCTATATATACGTATATATATAAATATCTATACTTATAGATACACACATATATTTACATATATGTATATATAAAGTCAGGCTAGTGGACACTCGAGTGTACCGGAGGCACCGTACACCTCAGTCATTTTTAAAGATGCAATAACTTTTTGAAAAATCTAAATCGTTGATCTTCTTAAACATCTTAAGAACATACCATATAATAAATTTTAGCTCATTTGGACACTTATAGGTCGTGCATCTAAAGGATGCAAAAATCAGGCATTTCAAATTAGTTTTGTGCGTCGATTTTGTTGCCCTTGGATGAGTGTACATCCAAATGAGCTCAAATTTTATATGTGGCATATTATTATTGTAACCATTAAGATCAATGGATTAGATTTTAGAAAAATAGGGTCTAGATAGGCAAACACCATTGGGGTGTACAGCGTAATCTGTACACTCGGTATTCTAGCCTGACTATGTATATATATATATATATATATATATATATACACACACACGTATATATACATATTTATACATGTATAGATATATATGTATGTATATATACATACATATCAGATACACATGTAACTATCAAGGTCACTAGACTTACAGTCTTATCGAGTGAAAAGTGAAAATAGTAGGAAAACAATTAAAAAATAGTTGAACAATAATAATGGACTATCGGGAGAGTGTGGGTTGGGAGGTTTAGTGTATATCAGGAGTTTTTTTTACATGGTTTGGTAAAAAAAAAGAGCAAACAACTTAAAAGAGAAAAATCATCAAAAAAGGTGAAAAGTCACGAACATTCGTGAAAAATCATATAAATGGCGAAAAAGCGGGAAAAATCGTGAAAAGACGTGAAACAAATCAGCAAACGACTTATTAATCGTAGTAAACATTTGGGGGCCTATAAAATCACAAAAAATTGCCGCTTTTTTGTAAAATTCGGAGACTTTTGTTACTATGTATGGGATGATTTTGAAGTGTACCATCCTCTCTCTGTTGATATCACTGAAATACGTCAACAAAATGAAATTCAACTGGTGTAATTTCCTGCGGGTTTGCTACACTCATTCTCTGGAGTGGTAGATCAGATCCTATCC
Source organism: Alisma plantago-aquatica (assembly GCA_963693085.1). Lineage (NCBI taxonomy): Eukaryota > Viridiplantae > Streptophyta > Magnoliopsida > Alismatales > Alismataceae > Alisma > Alisma plantago-aquatica. Next base: position 743,379,074 of record OY856413.1, read on the forward strand.
AGCGACCTGTTGCTTACACTACGTGATGTCTTGAAATGGGTCCAACGTCTCCCATCTATCTCCCCTCTGTCACCAGAATACTCCGATGTTGCCACTCTAGCAATCAACTCAGGAGACTCCTATTGTGGTCGTGGCTGAGGCCGAGGTTATGGTTGTGGCCGCTCTATTGTTGGTCCTAGTAGTGGTTCTTCATCATCTAGTCAAGACCTATCTTCTTTTGAATAGCGATATTGTCATTTCTGTAAACGCACGAACCATATTGAAAATCATTTTCGGGTTAAGCATGGTAAAGCTAGATGGGCCAATCAGATTACTACAGATCAACTGACTATGCACCATCCTCATCGTCCCAACCATCTGCGGATAGAATTTGCTCTGAGTTCGAAAAGTTGTTTTAGTCTCGTCTCCCTTCCTCTACTACTGATGGCTCTGATGAAGGATGTACTGCTCTCCTTGCCTTATATGCATCTTATGGTAAATAAATGGGTGATTGATTATAGCGCCACTTCCCATATTTCTGGAAATTCTACACTTTTTTCTGAACTCAATAAAACTTCTATTGTTCCACTTGTTACTCTTGTTGATGGTTCTTGGACTCCTGTTTATGGCATCGGGAATATATGTACTCCTGGCAATCTCCTATTGGGCTCTGCTCTTTATGTTCTCAAATTTCCGTTGAATTTGGTATCTGTTAGTAGAACTGTGAAGAGCCTTCGGTGCTCTATTACCTTTGACCCGGATGGTGGTGTTTTAAAATCTTCGCACGAGGATGAGGATTGGTTCGGGCCATGAGGACCATATGGATTGTACTACTTAGATACGCCGAAGGCTATTGCTTTGCTAATTGCGTCTTTGATAGGGTTACAATGGCATTATCGACTGGGCCATCCATCTACTGCAAATTGAAGCATTTAATTCCTGCTATTTCAAATTTAGTTTTTCATTGTGAAACTTGCCAACCAAGCAAACAAACTCGTGTCAGTTATTCATAAAAATCATGTACTGGTTCTAAAAATCGTTTGATATTGTGCATGTTGATGGTTGGGGTCCATATTCTGGTCGGAGTACATCAGGATTTCGGTACTTATGAGCTTTATTGACGACTTTTCTAGAACTACATGGTTGTTTTTATTAAAAGACCAGACTCATATGTTAGATACTATCACCACCTTCTTTGCTGAAATCTGTACTCAGTTTGACACACCAATTAAGGTTTTTCACACTGATAATGCCTTAAGAGTTTGTGCAATCCTCCGTCAGCCAGTTTTGTCGCAAGATGGGTACTATTCATCAAACTTCATGTTCATACACCCCCCAACAAAATGGGTTTGTTGAGCACAAGAATGGTCACCTTCTAGAAGTTTCCCGCACCCTGCTTTTTCACTATGATATACCCAAAACTTTCTGGCCAGAAGCTATCTCTATTGCTTGCTATCTCATTTGACCGCATGCCCTCCTCTGTACTCGGCAGTCAAGTGCGTTATCAAATCTTGTACCCCAATGCACCCCTTTTTGTTGTACCTCCTCGGATTTTAGAAGCACTTGCCTTGTCAAAAGCTTACGTTCTGGTTTGACAAAGCTTGACCCGCGGTCTATGAAATGTGCTTTTTGGGCTACTCTCGGACTTAGAAGGGTACAAATGCTATGATCCATCTATGAAGAAATGGTTTGTCAGTGTCGATGTGGTCTTCTTTGAGCATATGCCATTCTACTCTGCAACGGGATCTACTCTATCATCTGATCTGTTGGTTTATACACCATTGCCAATGTCTGTTGAAACTGAATTGCCTCCTATGGTTGTTGCACCATCTCCACCTCTGAAAGTGTATCAGCGAAGACCAAAAGCTACAACTGCCTCCATGGCCCCTGCTTCACCAAATCCTACATCTACATCGGCAAATTCCCTACAACCACAGGTATTTTCTTATTTAAATGTTCTTAATAGTCTGCGTAAAGGGCTGAAGGTTGGATGGCTCGGGGGCGTAGAGGGCGAGGGCGAGGTCGGGGGCGCAACCCTAGCGGCCGCGGGGAGAAGGTCCAAGCTGCCGCAGAGCCGTCTTCTACGACTCCACCAGGTCGCCTAACCGTGGGAACTGGTGATGGAGGCAAGCAAGCCAACCCTGGTCACTCAGGTTCGCCCGATCAGACACAGCGTAAGGGAAAGGAGGCGGCGGCAGCATCCTCCTCTTCCCGCCTTTCCACCCCGACAACGAAGCAGCCACTTCATCGCGGATTGCTGACTAGCTACATACCAACAGGCAAGACCGGGAGGTAGAAGGGATTGCTACAATCGACTATGTCGAGCCAGTGCTTAGAGACGGGGAGAAATGTGTCCCAATCTCTAGCCTGGAGTGTCCTGTACCGGATTGGGGTGAATTCGTCTCTATTCGGTTTGTAGGAAGGAAACCCTATTGAGAGCAATTGGCAGGATGGGTTAGAAGGCTATGGCGACCTAGCGGCTCAATTGAGATTTTCTCAGAAGAGAGGGAGGGTTTCATCATCAAGATGCCTTCCCAAACCAAGAGAGATCGAGTACTGGACGAGGCGCCGTGGTTCATGGATGGGTCTCTCGTAGTTGCTCACTCGTGGAAGCCTGGTTACGCTGGTACCTCTCTTCATCCTCTGTCGTTCTCTCAGGTGTCGATTTGGGTCAAAATCAAAAATGCTGGCGTCCCTTGGACTCGCAATCACATTGCTAGTATTGCTAGTACAATAGGGAGACCAGTGGATTTCGATGACGGCTCAACTACTACTGGATGCCTCGGTGCTGCCATAGCCTGTGTCGAAGTGAGCAGCGGTTCTGCCTTGCCCAAGACGACAAAGGTTGAAGTGGACTCCGTCATCAAGCAGGTGAAGGTTGAGCTTGTATCGAAGCCAGTATCCTGTCCGAATTGTAAAAAGTTTGGTCACTGGCAACCTCATGTCCGTCGAAGCCCAGGAACCCCCCCCCCCCCGGGACAACGACCTGCAGGTAAGATATGGGAAGCAGAGAGGTGTTTGTATTAATGCCCCTACTGAAAAGGTGACTCAAGTTGCAAAAGAACAGGGGGAATCGACGATGGTGATGTCTGGTAATACTGAAGATGACAATAGTCTGTAGAACTTCATTGCTTAGCAGATTCAAGAAGTCGTCCTCAACAGTAATGCCTCATCCCACGATCGTCAATCCAAGATCGCTCCAAATTGGACAGAAGAACCAGATACGTTTGGGTCGTCCCCGATCTACAATCTGGGTAGTCTCAATCTAGAATGGGAGTTGGAGTACACTCGTAGTTGCTTTGATTCGTGGAGGATCAACACGATCTGGGAGAGTAGTGGCTTTTCAGCCGACTACCAACTGAGAAAAGAGCAACTTTTTGACGAAGACGATGGCTCCATTGATGACTCGTATTCAGGTATCGACTCTGACCACTTGGTTGATGAGTCCTTGGATTTTGAGGATACATGGGCCAACAGGAAAAAGAAAGCATCAAGGAAGAAAAGAGATGGGGGCTAAAGTAAGTGGAGCTGCTTGGTCTCCTTTTTTTCTCATGTTGTTGGTCTCGGGTACTGCATAAGGAAAGATCAGTTGATCTCTTGGCGTTGGAGTCAGAAGTTCATTTTGTTCTCTGTTTAGCTGATTAGTCCACACAACTTTCAGAGGGATCAGGTTACTGTCAGTATGCGAGTGATCAGTTAACAGGGGTAATCTGTTCTAAAGAACCTAGTGTTTTTGGAGGTCCTCTTAGTGTTTGTTGTGCTTGTCGGAGACTTTATGATCTCGATGATAGAAGGGAACTATTTCCTACTTTATATCCTCTTGTGGTTTCCAGGCTGCTGAAGATTTGATTCGGCTGCCCATGCCTCACACTTTCTGAGGGATGAGCATACTGTCAGTGTTGGCCTGAGTAGTTTGGATTGTTTTTTTTGCTAGTTCTGTTAGCTGTTGGAGTTGTACTGTAGGGTTCTTTTCCTCCTTTTTTCTAGATAGTAGGCTACTTTAGTAGTTTAGTGTGTTAGTTTATTGCTTTTATAGTTTTTGGATGATCTATTCCAGGTATGTAATGGGGGCGCAAAACTTTTTGTACCCAAAGTTTTTGGGCATCATCTTTTTAGTAACAGGATTTTTTACCGACCAAAAAAATAGTATGCATAAAGGGACCCAGTCGTGCACTTTGCATCCTATTGGAAATTTTTGTTCTACTGTTAATCTTGGCGCTAGCTTTGCCAATTTTACCTCTGAAAGTGTATCAGAGAAGACCAAAAGCTACAACTCCCTCTATGGCCCCTCCTTCACCAATCCTACATCTTCGTCGGCAGATCCCCGGCAACCACAGGTATTTTCTTATTCAAATGTTACTAATAGTCTGCGTAAAGGGACCCAGTTGTGCACTTTGCATCCTATTGGAAATTTTTGTTCTATTGCTAATCTTGGCGCTAGCTTTGCCAATTTTACCTCTACTTTATCAGCTATCTCTATTCCTAAGAATGTTGCTCAGGCTTTACAGCATCATGCATGGCGCCAGGCTATGGAGACTAAAATGCAGGCCCTTACTAATCGGCATACGTGGGACTTGGTTGATCCTCCTGCCGACTACTCTCTTGTAGGGTGTCAATGGGTCTTTACAATAAAGTATCAGTCGGATGGCACAACTAAAAGATTAAAGGCACGCCTTATAACCAAAGGATATACCCAAACGTATGGAGTTGATTATTTTGAGACTTTTCGTCCTATTACACGTCTAACTTCTAACAGTGTTTTTATCTCTGTGGTTATGAACTGTGATTGGCCCTTGTTTCAATTGGATGTCAAAAATGCCTCTTATATGGTGACCTACAAGAGGAGGTATATACGGGGCAACCACCTGGGTTTGTTGCTCAGGGGGAGTGTTTGAAAGTATGCAGGTTACGCAAGGCTATATTGGACTGAAACAGAGTCCATGTGCCCGATTTGACAAATTGAGTCATATTCTTCAGAAATTTAGCTTCTGCCGCTCTCATTCTGATCACTCGGTTTTCATTAAGAAGACTTCCTCTGACCTCGTAATTTCAATTGTCAATGTTGATGATATCATCTTATTTAGGAGTGATCAAGCAGGCATTCAGGCCACTAAAGAATACCTGGAAAAACACTTTATCACTAAAGACTTGGGAAAATTGAGATATTTTCTGGGCATTGAAGTTTCCCGCTCTTCTTAAGGTATTTGTTTGTTGAATAGGAAACATGTTCCGGATCTTTTGGAAGAAATAGGCACGCTTGGAGCAAAACCTACTAGTACTCCCTTAGATTCTAATAGCAACTGGGATGATGACTCTTCTCCTCAGTACCTAGATAACCACAGTATCATAGATTAGTTAGTAAACTTATATTCGACTGTTACAAGAGCTAGTATATCTTTTGCAGTTGGATTAGTCCATAGATATTTGGATAAACCCAGACAATGCCACTGGGATGTTGTGTATCATATTCTGAAATATCTAAAAAATCTCCAAGGAAAGGCTTATTATACAAAAGACACAGGCATTGTAAAATCACAGGATATTCTGATTCTGATTATGCAGGCAGCAGGATAGATTGTAGATCTACATCTGGTTATTGTACCTTTGTGGGAGGTAATCCTGTTACCTAGCGCATCAAGAAACAAATTGTAGTTGCCCGTTCTAGTGTTGAAGCTGAGTATAGAGTCATGGCTCATACTACTTGTGAATTGTTATGGGTTTGTGGTCTTCTAAGGGAGTTTTGACATTTCTGATCCTGATCCTATTCTTATGCATTGTGACAATAAAGTTGCTATATTCATTGCCAGGAATCCACATTTCATGAGCGCACCAAGCATATCGAGGTGGACTGCCATTTTGTCCGAGAAGATATCTTGTTTGGCAACATCTCTACTTCATACACTCATACTTCTGATCAAGTAGCAGATATCTTCACAAAGATTCTTCCCAAAACCAGATTCGCTACCATGGTGGACAAGCTGGGCATGATTGATATTTGTGCTCCAGCTTGAGGGGGGGTGTTGATATATATTCCTTATTTTTGTTATTGTCTCTTTAGTTTTATGTCTCTTTACTCTTTAGTTTTATCTTGTATCTCTTATGTCTACCTTTTACCTCTATCTCTTGGACTATAAAAGGGAGAGCATTGTACTCACTTTTACATAACAAATACAAAGCCTCTTCTCACTACAAATGCATGAAGAGCATTTTTACAAGTCAAACATGAAATTAATATTCCCAAAATATGCATATAGAAGGAGTGGCAGGAGAGCCTATTAGTAAGGATATAGGAAATTCCCTATGTCAGTCTCAATTTGACACCATCATTAAGTCTTTTTAGAGCATAGGACCATATTAATTAGGTTATATGAAATTCCTCATGTCAACCTCAATTTGGCATCATTATTGAGTCGTTTTATGTAATCTAATTGTATGGATGGGAAGTACATGGTTTGAATTAGATATGGTTGACAATCCATGAGGTTTTTTTTAGATTTCATTCAAAACATTTGAAAAACGTACTTGATGATTTTGATTATATCTGAAGAAGACTTTATGATGGAGGTATCCAACATCTCCAATAAGATTTGGAGGCTTTGAACTTATTTGTGACGTGAACTTCCTATCCATACAGCTAAATCATGCCAAAAGTTTTTACAATGTAAAGAATAATGCACACACACACAATACCCAAAGAAAAATTGTTTGATTATGATTTAAATAGTACTTAGGAGCATTTCCATCATACTATCAGTCCCTTCTGACCTTCCTAACTATCGCCTACATCAGTTATTGCTACACCATATATCCTATACTCCATTGAGCAACTCCCATTTTTTGTCCAATTTCTACCTATGGGCATATCGAATTGTCTACCACGCACCCGTAGTCTTAGCACCATGGATAGCCTCCGTGTTTCCACATATGTTGGTGCCAAATCTAATTCCATCTAACACAAAAGATAGTGATATTAAAGTTTTAGTTCAGCTCTGAAAACGATTGTTTTCACCCCTGAAAAAAAAAATCATTAGTTTAGCTCTTCCTGTTGATCCATGGTGCTTGCTTTTTTAAGGGAACATCTAACATGTTGATCAATTTAGTAATAAAGGAAAATCAATTAAATGGCAGAAAATGAAAAGCATGGAAACACCAAACCACATCTAGGCTAGTACTTTATTGACCCAGCTCATTATGTCGGTTAATAATTCATAGAAAATGAATTGGACTTTAAGGAGAAGAAGTTTAAATTCTTACTTAGCCCGCTCTAATGCCAGCTCTGCTTCAAATCTCTCTCTCCAAGCAAGAAATGTTTCAACAGTGACTGGCTCTCCATGAGGAATTATAACCTGAAAAAGAAAAACCATCTGATAAGCAATTTTTATTGATATGGCATAGTTTCTGGAAAAATAATGTATTGATTTGATATGTACTGCTCTATTAGCTGAAATGAAAGAAGAGAACACTAAACACTGGTCTGTGGGGCAAATAGGACAATAAATGTCAACCCTCCAGTAAAGACATGAACAGTCCCTACTAGCTGGCAGATAAGAAGTTTCACCAAAGCAGTGTGACAAATCCCTGATATCAGTATTGACACACCAAAAGGAAATCTCCAGTTATGTCTTTTGTGCCAAATTGCTGGGAGCAAGGAGGCTAAGGAAAAATATGGAAATCACAATTAGGATAAATTTTATTGAAGATAGGTGATTGAAAAATAAAACTAGATACTAATGTTTCTCGTATCCTTGAAAGTACTTTGAGAAAAGGAGAAATCCTGGAAGTTTTTCGCTTCAAAAGATACAAGTGTTTCTCAAAAAAATATACCATCACATATACTTCTTAACAGAGATTTTTTCACATGTAATTAGCCTTTCTCATTTCACATTGGTTATGCATTGGCCAGAACAGAGTCTATTGTTCCAACCATTCACCAACTTAGAACCTGTTACGTGGTGATCCAGTAAGAAATTGAATAAGAGCAAAGAAGCATAAAGAGGAAACTGGCATACTAAAGTTCAAGGCTTGTGAAAAAGGTTTCTTGTTTGCAGGAATCATTTTTCTTTTCTTCTGATGCCACCACCTTCACATGCATGGTGGCTTAACATAGAAGGCTTTAGTTTGACAGAGTTGAAAGCCCCACCCTTATTGCTTGTATTTCCTGTTTTGTTTTTCCTTTCATGGAGTAATTTCAACTTAAATATATCTCAAAAGCTCTTACTTTAGGGTCTGATTGGTTTGTCGTAACTGGTCCAAAAAATGAATGAACCGGAGTTCCCTAAGCAGTTTTTCATGATTGGTTTAAAGTAACTGTTGGAAATAGAATTCTATCCAATGAGTTACAAACTTACATACAAAATGTAGTTACTGAGTTCACTCTTAAAAAGAGCGGAAAACGAGTTCCGGACAACTAACAAAATTTCCTCTACAATTATATTCTTCATTCTTCATAAATGGCACATCTAATATATTTGTGAGAAGTAATGTTAGCGATGTGGATATTGTTTATTTCTAAAATGATAACATAATATGACAATGGATATTGTTTATTTCTAAAATGATAACATAATATCACAAAATACTATACAATATAATCGCACCGTGTAAAACATTTTACACTATAACCACCAAGTATGAGTGTGGTTTAATAAAGAATATATGAACATATAAAAAGGTAATAACACCGCGATTAAAAAATGTGATTTATCCGACATATTTTTTATTATTCATGTTTAACAACATGATGTGAAAATGATAATTTATTATAACGTTGTACGAAAAATATACTAAAAATAATATTGTACATTGTGTTAAACAATGATGAATTAAAACTAATACTTATAAACACATAAACTGTAAATATTATTACAATCCATTTTACCTACAAAGTGAAATAAAAATAATGCAATGTGATTTCAACCACAATATCTTTATTAAGATTATAATTATACCACACTAAAATATTTTTAAGGAAACAACATTCATACCATGACTACTTGTTGTGTTTGTTATGGTTAAAATATATTATACTTATTCACAGATATTATTATTTCTTTATGTCTTTGCCTTCCTTACTTATTATATATTACACGTAAAAATCAGCAATGTTTGTTTACGATTTTCATATTAACTCTTCCAACAAACCAATACATGGAATTTGACTGGAATTTAAATTCGGGAAACTGAACTAGAGTTCCCAGAAAATGAGTTCCACATCACTTATGAGTTACACCAAATCAATTGGAGCCTTAACGAAACAGCTAGCTACTTCATTGCTTCCAAACAAAAATGTTAACTATCCCATATTCATAGGTACAAAAAAATCATGAACGAGAAATATAACTAAAATTTTGAACATGAAATGCATCATACTTCATCTTTTACAGCATCATCGTCTATTAAATTATCATCATTGGCATCTTGCCCATACTTTTCAGTAAGCCATTCCTTAGCATAAGCAACTAATGTGTATATCATTGCCATACCAAGATTCTCCAATGCCTAAAGCAGAAGAGCATGAGAAACAGTTAGTGACATTTTCAGAAAAGAATCATAATTGGAAATTCTAGTATCTGCAAACACTATATATCACTAGCCAGACATGTCATAGAATAAACTGAACCACAGACGGAAACCAGAATTTGAAGTTAACAAGAAAAAACTCTTGTAATTTCAAGGCAATCATATATAAGCGCAAATGCTAATGGATATAACTATGAGATGTGACTATAACCTATTTCGTGGTGTACAGCACAGTAATATTTTGTTCCCATAAACACTGAAGATATCCAAAAAATTATCTCTTGTGTTCATCATCTAGAGTACAAACACAGAAAATAAGGGCTAAGGGATCCATCTTGGCATCAGTCATAAGCCACTGGCTACTCCGATGTATATCAACAGAAGAAAAAAAAATCACACTCACCAGTCTATTCGTCCTAGAGGTCCCAAACTATACAACATATTCCCCATTTACATACATTAATGCCGCTGTCCTACCCACTTATTTTTCTTTGTCAGATCCAGTATTTCCTGAAGGTAATCCACAATCCTCGAATAGGACATAAATATCTCAAGTAATCTGCAATATTAAGGTACAGTATAGAATGAAATATATATTAGCACAAATAATGATAGAAAAGTATCCATTCATCAAATATCAGTTAAATTTCTGAGGAAAGTTAAGGATCCGTTGAAACATCTATTCATGTATCGTGTATGCGACGGTCACAATGCATTTTTATATATCTGTGACTATATAAATACTTATAATCTTGTCGTTCAGTATCTTGATTATTCGATGATTAGAAACCTAAGAAGCACGGACACGGATACAGACATGGGACATGGCGACTTCCAAAAACATAGAACACAGACACAGTGTTTGACACGGCAGTATATATAGATATATACATACATATATATACATGTATACAGGGAGATGATCCACTGTGGACCACGTAATGTGCGGACTATGCGGACTATAGATTTGGCGTGTTCTGACGTCCGTGTTTCAGTAAGCAACTCTTCGTTTTTTTTGGTTAGATGTGCAGGACACACATCCTTGTTTCTCATATTGTGACTACCTTCTGCAATTTTGAACACCGGACTTCACAACACTCACTCACACCTCGGCTGCCGGATGAAAGGTGATATCAAGACCTCTGTCTTTAATAGGAGGCCCTCCACTAGACTTCGCAGTTTCTTGAATGAAGCTCGAGATCCATGCTTTTCTGGACCTTCTTTCTCTGTCGATGCCAAGCTCAGTTGCGGCGGAGGTCTGCGCTCGCTATGGATCTCCGACATTAGTGGGGGTGATGCCCAAGCACCATCACAGGGATGTCTCACTGGACAAAAGACTACAAATTAAGTTCTCGCCAATGTACATATCCCTGGACATATAGCCATCATTCACTCGCACTGCAATTTCCTATGTGGAAGTAGTTGCCACGCCTGGCATTCTGGGGGCAACCTTGACTGTTCTTGACTCCCTTATAGGCAGCTTCCATCCTGTGTACGTAGAGATATGGGAGAGCTAGCTTTGGTCTCATTTCAACTAGACTGTACTCCACTGGCTTCTCCCTTTCAGAAAATCGTCCATCAGTACAGCCGAATAATTGACTAAGTAAACTGTAGCAGAGAAGTCATGTATATCATATTTTGTTCCTAGTGGTTTGCTTTCTTGCTATGAAATTGGAGTTGCTGTTCTCATAAAATATATGATTATGAATTGTAGATGTTACTTTCGTGATTTTTCCATCTGTTAAAAATGTATTTTCCATCTGTAGAACACCACACCATCTTGTCTTCTGGAGTTGTGAAGTGAGCAGCCACTCATAACTGCAATCTGCGAATCTAGGGCGCGATCTCAAAGCATGATTGTCGGAGGAGCAAGGAGCTACAACTCGCATTTTATAGCCAGAGTACAGATTGATGCTAGTGGAGTGGGGGGTTGTGAACTGCACTCTGCTCAAGCACTTCAAGGTGAATGTTGTAAAACCACGAGCAATCGGAAGTGGATGTTTTAAAATCGCGAGTCACCAAGTTGCAGAAGCTAGTCACAACGTGAGAATTAGGGAAACGCATTCGCATATCTAAGTTAGGACTTTTCAATGAAAAAAGAACGAAAAACGGAGAGCAGATTACGGTAACACGGACATCAGAGCACGCGAAATGTATAGTCCACATAGTCCGCACATTACATGGTCCGCAGTGGATCATCTCCCCATGTATACATATATATATAGACATGTATATGTATATGTAAATAATTTAATTGTAAAACACAACAAGATCATAATTCTAAACAACAAGGACAAACAAAGATCGTCATGATGCCCAACTATTCACATATGTATTCAAACCCACTATGCAAATCAATATCACATTTTGCACACAAAATGATATATAATAGTATCCAAGGATGTAGGCTATAGAAAAATCATTAGATATAATTTACAAACAACCTTGCATTAAAAACCTAACAGTCACAATGAAATAGTTACAATACTAATGAAGGATTGGGTTATAGGGAAGAGGAGGGGAGAGGTGTGTTGGTGGTAGTGATGGTGGTGAGGCGAGAAAAAGATGGAAGAGGACAAAAGAAAAAGATGAGGACTGCATGTCGGTAGAGGAGGAAAAGGAGGGAAGAAGAGTTCTCGATGGAGTAGGCAGAAAAGGCGGGTGGAGGAATAGACACATTGGAGAACCAACAAAGTAGGAAGAAGAGAAGGGAGAAAAGGAAGGAGAGAGATTAAACTTCAGTAAGAAGAGGCAAGGAGTTATCTAGAGGGGAGGGAAGTTGTTACTTGTGACTGTTCTTGGTATTGGTAGATCCCACAGCAAGTGACTACGGGCGGCTTAAACTCCTAGTAGTTGTTGCTGCAACAACTTCTTGTAGCAGCTCCATCTCCTTGTAATAGTTGCTTTTAAAAAAGCTCCATCACCTAGCTTCTGCTTGCAGCAACTGCTGCAAGAGGCTGTTGCTGCTTTTGCTTCAGGGACAGCAGCAATCAGAGGGGGAAGGCTTGTTGGTCACCTCTCTGGGCAGGGATGACGGTTTTCCTGAGGAGCTGGGTTTGGCGAATGAGTTCACAGTGGGTTGTTGTGTGTGTGTGTGTGGGGGGGGGGGGGGGGGGGGGGGTCTTTCCTTTTTAGTTGGGCCTTATGCGAGTTGGGGTGGCTGTGTGGCCGTCATTGCTCAGCTCGCAAGTTTAAAAAAATGAAGCTAGAGATGCCAGGACCGTGTCCGTGCATGCTCCTTTAGGACATGTGTCCAACATGGACATGGCAGCCTCCGAGCGAGAAGTGTTTGTGCTTCCTAGTTAAAAACTAATACAATAGTATTGTTGAAGGGGGGTGACCCCCTGCTGCCCCTTAGACCATCCAAACCCCAAATTTAACGGCGGGAAGGCAAATCGTCGATAGTGACACTAGGGATCGAACCCGGATCTCTTCATTGCAGCCCTTGATTTGAACCACTGACCCAACTCCGCCCGGTTATATACTAAACTAGAGAAAAACTAAGTACATTGGTAACCAATATGGGGGTAAACTAAATAAGAGAAAATCGGGGAAAATAACATAAAGATAAATAATTCATAACACTCCCCCTCAAGCTAGAGAAAAGAATTTTATCATGCCTAGCTTGTCCACTGCAACTGTAAATTTGGACTTCGGAATTGACCTTGTGAAAATATCAACAAGTTCTTCCTTAGTCCTGATGTAGGGAGTAGAAATACATTTGGACATAATTACCTTTCATAAAATGACAATTCACCTCAATCTATTTGGTCTGTCATGAAAGGTAGGATTGCTAGCAATAAAGAGCAAGCATTAATGTCACACAACATAGGGAGATGCTCATTGTGAGAAATATTATATTATTTCATAAGGCTTTGGACCCACATAAGTTCACAAGTAGCATAATCTATGGCTCTATACTCAGCTTCTACACTTGAGCACACTACAGCAGGTAGCTTCTTACTTTCCAGGTGATCAGATTTCCTTCAACAAAACTGCAAAATATGGAGGTTAACTTCATGTCAAATCTACTGCGTGCATAATCAAATTTAGAGTATCCAGTGACTTTACAGTTTTTGTGCCATTTATAGACAAACCCTTTCCCTGGAGAGCTTTCAAGATATATAAGGATATGACACGGCTTTGTGTGGCATTGGTGAGTTTTTTGTAGATACCTACTATACTAACAAGTTCAACAGCAACAATTAATTTCAGCCCTGGTCCTCTAGTCACAGTTAAGTATATCAATTTTCCAACCAATATTTTGTACTCTTGCTCTCAGGATAAGTAGGAGAGGCTTCATCATCTCAATTTGTGTTGGGATCATGAGTATTGGCTGGTTTGGATCCTAGCATACGTTTCTTGTAAGTGATCAAGAACATAGGTGCGATGAGATAGACAAACGCTAGAAGAGGAATGGGATACTTCAATCCCCAAAAAGTGATGAGGCCTGCCAAGGTCCTTGGTAATGAAGTATTTCCTCATATAATCTTTGGTGGCCTGAATTCCATCATAGTCATTGCCACATAGTATAATATCATCAACATATACAATTAGAATGACAAGCCCAGATGAAGTTTTCTTTATGAACACAAAATGGTTAGAGCAGGAGCACCTCAAGCTGAACTAAACAAGAATTTTCCACAATTTATCAAATTGTGCCCTTAGCTTTGTTTCAAGCCATAATCGCCCATCTGAGTTTGCAAACTTTAGTACACTCTCCTTGAGCAACAAAACCCAAGAGTTTTCTCCATATAGACTTCTTCATGCATGGCTCCATATAAGAAGGCATTCTTCATATCTAGTTGGAACAAAGGCCAATCACTGTTAACATCAAAAAGATAAGAACACAGACAGTTTAATCACGCAACATGGGAGTATAATCACCTTGTAGGTTAGTGTATAACCTTTTGCAACAAGACGTGCTTTCAACTATTCGACAGTACCATTCCTAGTTGTAGAGAGGAGTGACCAAGAGCATCAACTAACTCCCAGATACACTAATCAGTCAGAGTACTCATTTTAACTTCCATCGCATGACGCCATGCATGATGTTGTAGGGTTAGGAATAGATATAACAAACAACGGGGAGGTAAAGCAAGCAAGGTAGAGTAGAACAGAAAATATTGACAGAATGTAATGTAGATGATCAAACTCCTTTTTGTAGGCCAATAGGAAGATCCAAATAAGAGGCGCTAGAATACAAATCAGGTCTACCATATCTATCGACAAAGAGGGAGGATTGCTTGTGGGAGCGGCCATGGAGGGAGTAGCAGCACGATTTCTACATTAATAAACTAGGAGGGGCTTATCTGACGATTGTATGCTCAACACAAACAAGTAGTGGAGCAGCAAGCATAGTTTTCAAGGCGGCCAGGCGGTAGTATGCTTTGGTTGGGCGCCTAGCCTGCCTAGGCGGGCGCCTCAACAACTATGACAGCAAGCAAAAGATTCATTGAAATAGAGGAGCTTTAAAGAAGTATGGATAATAATCAAAGAAGACCCACATCAACGAAATTGCAAAATGGGTCGCATCAGTTACAACATGTGATATTGTGCAGAGCTTTAGATAACTAAAAGAGGCATTTGATTGATTAGAACCATGCATTGGATCCATCAGCAACCATAACAAGTGGTACATTGGAAGTTTTAGTAAGCACAAAGAATAAAGACTAATTTCCAAATGTGTGAAGAGGCGTCAAAATCTATCACCCATTCATTTTTACCATAAGCAGCAAGATAAGCAAGGAAAGTAAAAGCTACATTTTAACAAGCTACCAAATCTAGGCATGAGAAGTTCTTGTACTAGTTTCTCAAGTTCAAAGCGGAGCTACTCAACAAAAGGAGTAATGAAGGTTGAGGCACATGTGGTAACAGCATTAGACTCAACACTCTCAGTAGAAACTTGATTAGCCCACGTAGGCATATCATGCTTGGCCTAGCAATGACCCTCCGATTATTGCACCTACAAAAATTGCAATGCAGGACGTGTAACAAGGTAGCCTCGACCAAGTCTAGGACCTCCTGAAGAACGAACATATCCATAGCCTCACCCGTGATCTCCAGATCGAATAGCTAGAGAAGATGTATCAGGAGGTGTTGGTGATGGGAAGGTGACAGATGTGATACCCAGAACACGTTTATGGACATCGCTAATTGATGGAAGTGGATGACTAGACAGGATGTGGTCGAAGACACCGAATAAGCATGGTGGTATCCCAGTAAGGAAGTGAACAAGTTGTAATTCATTGTGTTAGTGTTGAATCTCATTGACATAAGCATCAAAGAGATGATAGATCTCTAACTCGTCCCACAAAGCTCGACATGGAGTGTGGTAGTTTTCCAAAGAATCTTCAATAGAATATTACTTTTTGGCCAGTCTTGAAGATCTCTTAGATCTTCATATTTTGCTAATGGGAGAGGATATATGAGAGTTGATCCCACATGTTTTTATCAGTCTTGGGGCAAAGAAGAGGTTGACTAATCTTTGAGCCAGCACTATTGACCATCCTGGTCAAAGATCTGAAGTCATCCTTAACCCATTGGTCATAGGCATGCTAGGCTTTGGCATTAGCAGTGGCGACATGGGGCTCTGGAGCCATGGTATTTGCCTTGAACCTTCATGAAGAGTTCAAACGAGGCAGCTAGGACGGCTTTGGCATTAACAGTGGCGACATGGGGCTCTAGAGCCGCGGTGACAAGGTGAGAATATTTGCCTTGAGCCTTCATGAAGAGTTCAAACGAGGCGGACTAAGGGCCTGTTTGGTAGGGTGTAGCCCGATGACAAAGTGCGTGTTTAATGTACATTTTTACATTGCGAACTCACACAACTGCACCCTACTACACCCAACCAAACTAGCCCTAAGTGTCGTCATTGGACCTGTCGAGTTTGACCGTAGTAGCACACATTGAACGGAAGGTGTTGTTGTGAGTTGTCATGGTAATGAAGCAAGCAGTGTAGTAGGTAGTTAGTTCTAAAATAGCATCAAGAAGTCAATAGTTGTCAATCAAAAGAGCTTGTATTGTGGGCAACAATCAAGAAACTACGTCGCGATGTCACTTATATGGACATGTGATGAAAGTAGAAGGGGGACGAGGCCCTTAGTAGAGAGAGGAGGAACTTCAATAGGAGATAGAAAAAAGTTTTTAAAACTTTTTGGTGACGACTAAGGGACCATGGGATGGAGTTTGTGGTTTCCGCAGGTGGCAGGGTAGGCTACAGTGTCAAGAGAGGGGTGTGGGAGAGGTGGGGATGATGGCAAGGACTAGGGAGTTTTCATACAAGGATGAGGATGTAGTAGGGATAGCATGGAGAGGGTGGCATGGATAATGGGGGTGGTGGATAGCACAAGTGGCAATGGGTTTGACAAGGAGGTGTCAGGGAGGGATAGCGGGGAGGGGCTGGCGAGGAGAATAGGGGGTGGTGGGTCGAGCGGCTGGTAGCATATGTAGTAGGAAATGGGGGTACTGGGGGTAGTAGGGGTAGCATGTAGCGTGGGGTTGACAAAAGGCTTGGTGGCAGCAAGAAGGAACAAGACGGGAACATGCCGTTGCAGGTTGCGGGCATAACATGTATAGGTGAAGGTGGGTGACATGACAATGGTTTGTGGCAGCAAGAAGACAGTACAGCAACATTAGGTGAGGGTAGGATGCAACTGAGTGTGGGGAGGCAATGAGATAAGATAGGAGGGAAGAAAGAAACATACAGGAAAGGGGATAGCGGCAGCATGGACAAGGGGCAATGAGTGTGGGGCAAAGGCAGATAGGGGACAGGGGCAGACAATAGGGTGATCGAGGGGATGCCGGCTGGCGGCGTGGAGCAAATGGTTGAGTGGCATGCACCATGCTTGGAAAAAACATGCCATAGCGGAACGTATTGCTCTAATTCAATGTCAGAGAGTATCTTGATTATTTGATGATTAAAAGGTAATACAACATATAGGACCATAGAGGGACTAAGTACAGGGATAACCAATGTGGGACTAAACTAATAAAAATCGGGAGGAAATGAAATAAGCATAAATATATCTTAATAGATCTGAAAAGCAGCATTGTGATAGCAAATTCTATATTCAATATACTTGCATCTTGATGTCACTCCCCACCCAGAAAAGACCGTAAAGCAACAACTGACTAGAAGATCAATGAAAGCAATCATTGTGAAGATCAATGAAAGCAATCATTGTGGACGGTGCAAGACACGGTTAATATTTCTAGTTTTGAACAAATTTCAGATCCCCGAGAGGTAAATACATATGAGAATTTTTCTTTGAAACATTAGGTTTTCAGTGGGCTTACTCAAAATACGTAGCATGTTGATGACTACAAGAGGAAAAGAAGTTGTCGTCATATACATGTATACCTTTAGGAGGCAGTAAGTTGGGGGGGAATAGGAGAATTGCAAAATCCATTTGTGCATAAGTATCTGTAGCCAACCATACACTTCAGTGAGTCTTGTCTAAGCATGGACCTAAGGAACCAACTTAAATGCTCTTATCAGTAAGTCCAATGGTTTCTTCAGAATTTCATTTGAATACATCAGGAGATGCATAAAGTTTAGAAAGAGAAGGGGTTATAGAGATGCTTTCTTGTTAGGAACTTCTCAAAAACATTGTTGGCTCTAGATAAAGTCATCAAAAACCCTCCGATTTATGGCTGAAATATTTATGTTAGGATATGTTCGGCAACATGTACATGTATCAGAATGGCACACTTAAAATCAGCCTACACAAGATCTTCAGCATACATGTCCTGCATGCTGATGAGACCAAGAGGGAAAGAAGTTATCGTCATATGCGTATATACCTTTAATAGGCAGAAAGCGGTACGAAGTTAGAGAGTTGGAAAATCCATTTGTGTATAAGTATCTCTAACCTACCATACACTTCAGCGAGTCTCTTCTAAGCATGGACCTAAAGAACCACTCAAATGCTCTTATTAGTAGGTCCAATGGTTTCTTCAGAGTTTCATTTGAAAACACAGTAGGAGATGCATACAGCTCTACAAAGAGAAGGTGTTGTAGAGATGCTTACTTGTTGGGATCTTTTCAAAAACATTGTTGGCTCTGAATAAAGTCATCGAAAACCCTCGGTAAATAATGGCAGGAATATTTATGTTGGAAGATATTCAGCCTACATGTCCTTTCATTTCTAGATGATGATAACAGCTATGCTAAAATTGATATGAATCTAACGGGGTTTCTAGTTCCTAAGGAACTGAAACTAATTCTCATTTAAATGGAATAAATGAGGTCTGCGGCTTGGGCCCCCGACTTACCCCATGGGTTTGGTATTTATAACTGATTGAAACCCTATTGACACAAGCAATTACATAGAATTGCCAAATGAACAATCATATTAAATAACACTCATAAGATACTAAAACGTAAAATCTTGCACAGGAGTTTCTATAATTAGATTAAAACATAGTTGTCAAGGCGTTCAGTCGGTGGCCCACTTCCTTGGGCGCCTAGAGTGCCCAAGCATAAGAAATGTATACATATAAATCTAATATTACATATAATGTATAGTATATTCATGTCTAGAAAATATCATACTCCGAATCTTTAACTAGTGTCATAAAATATCCCAAGTCAGTTGTATTGTATCTATAATCAACAAATATTAATTAACTAAAGCAGGTTAGGAAGACTAAAGATGCATACAAGTATCATATTCGGTATTTAAAAGTTGAAACTAGTGAAAGGGTTGAATTTCTGCAACTGAAATAACAATTATACAATAGAGGAGTAGAGAATCAACATAATAGTAAGACTTAAAATAGAGCAAAATCTCAATTGTCCAATCCAATGTAAAAGTCGAACAGTTTTCGTCCAGGATAGCATGACATATTGCCATGTATATGCTATATAGTATAGTCTCACATTCCAACAAAAACCAAAACAGTATAATGATAAGACTATGAATGAAAATTTTTATTGTCGAGCTATTGAAAATGTACTAAACATCTAAAACTTGTAGGGAAATTAAAAAAAAATTAAAACTAAATTGGCTAGGTGCCAACTCAGCTGCACCTAAGTGGTTGCCCGGCAGCCTAGTAGCCCACCCTCAATCGGGCCAGGAGGACGCCTAATTAGGGCCCATTTATAGGCGTTTGGCTAGGCAGCCCCCTTGGGATCGGCTAGCCGACTAGTTGACACCAAGGAGATACTTAAGTCCCAATAAATAATAAAAGGCCCTGTTTTAAATAAAACACCAAAATCGATTAGAAGCGACTAATAGGTCAAATTAGGCTCTTTGAGCTCGAGGTTGAGCTACGTTTTCATGCAATCCTACATGAACTCTCCTAATGTATAACTAGTGAGTCCAGTGGTGTCTTTGAGAGGCGTGGCCAAGTCGCCATAGGTGGGTATGTGGTGAAAAGCTCGTCACTGAGGTGTATTTGACTAAGGAAGCCAATGAAAGAGATTGTTGGCAATTTGAAAGGAATATGTGTTGATGAAGTCGTCATGTTGGAGCCACGACCAGCCCAAAATGATGTGTGTTAAGCTACAAGGAAGCGTGTCTCATAGCATCATATCAACATAGACGACATAACAGAAAACAGTGATGAAGAATGGGTGCATGACATGTCGACGAGTGTTCAATTAGAGACAATAACACATTGCATGAGCGTCTGACGTAACCCTAAAGTAGGAACAATCAGTGTCAATACATCATCGATGACACTATTACTATTGATGATGATCCTGCACATCTGTCTTGCACACTCAACAAGGAATTGGTTGGTGTAGCCCCGGCGTCCTAATAATATGACATAGATTGCCTAATCCTTGCACTCATCTTCATCATACCTAGGCTCATTGGCTAAGAGCATAGTTTAAAATGGTCCAAAAATAGAAACTTCAATCGATATTTCGATATTTCCGCTTATTTTGACACAAGATTTCGACGCAAATTTTGACGATTTTGATGACCAAATAAAGGAATTAACGGCTTGTTTGGTACGCGGTGAATGGAGGGGATGGGAAGGGAGGGGAAAGGGCTTAAGCTGTTTGGTTGCACATGGTGAAAGGAAAGGGAAGGGAATGGAGGGGAATGAAGGGGAATGGAGGAGAAAGAATTAAGTGCATTTCCAGCCACTTTTCTCCCCACCAAATCGGAGTGGAGACAAGGGGAAGGGGAAAAACTTGGCGGGAAATTTATTATAAAGCTTAGAGGGAAATATGCAATGTGGACGAAAAATATAAATAATATGACGGGAAATACTTGTATAGCTCACAACCAATGAGAAAAAAGAGCATGTAGTCTCTCACCTCACTTAGAGGGAATATAAAATGTTGGGAAGAAGTTGGAGGGAAAAAAACAGAGAGAAAAATTAAAAATAAAAGGAACTAGAATGAGCATATAATTTTAAAAAAAATAGAATGTCTAGAAAAAATGTTGGTAGAGAATATTGGAAAGTTTGAGATAAATAATTTTTTTTCAACATAACAACATAAGGAAAAATAGAATAAGAGAAGGAATTGTGGAGAAAAGTGGAGGGAACTCTCAAGTTATGGAAAGAACTTAAATAAATGGAGGAGAAGTTATAAATATGGAGTGAAAGCACACGTACACAATGGCTATAAAAAGAGAAGTGGTAGTCCCTATTTTGCATCAACAATGTTTTACGAATAATTTTGTTTTGATCACGAAACATTTAAGTTTAAATAATCTTGACTTTTGTACTAATATGTGTGTGGTGCATGTAACTTTTTGAATAATATAGCGTGTTGAAAAATAACATTTTTTATGTTTTTTATGTTCTCTCCCTTCCCTTCCCCATGCTAACCAAACAGGCTAAAATAAGTGTCTCCTCCCGTCCCCTCCCTTCCCTTCCCCTCCCCTTCATTCACCGCGTACCAAACATAGCGTAAGTCATAAAATTTTACCATGATGATCTACATACATATATACACCTAATTTTGCAATAATATCATATGTTGGTATAGGGTGAGGGGCTCCTATATTTGTGAGTGAAAATTTAAAAAAAAAATGATCGGGATTTCGATCTTGCAACGTATATATACATATATTCTTATGCAATAACATGTTACATCTTATATTTTGGATTCAATAAACTTAGGAGGGGTTCTCCCACATTCAGTGAATTAAAAAACGGCCCAGGCGGCCGCTTAGCGGCCAAGACCCCCGGCCGCTTAATTTTTCCATTAATCGCCCGCTTAACCATTTTGAACAAAATCGCCCGCTTTTTGCCCGCCTCACCCGCTTTTTCCCGCTTTTTTCCCGCTTTTTGCCCGCTTTTTTCCCGCTTTTTTCCCGCTTTTGTTTAAAAATCCTAATGTAAGCATTAAATATATGAAACTTATATACATTAAATGTTCCTTGATATAGCTAGTCCTAATTTAGAATGCATACTTTGTGTGTAAGCTGTAATAATTGGGTATTGTTGTAATGCATCTAAGTAAATATCCTACTGCTCTATTATACTAGTAATACATGATTAGTTTTACTGATTTCCTTGCTGCTTTCAGTGATTAATGATTGGTACTACTGGTTACTATTACTTTAGTGATTACTTTAATTCAACAATTCATAGTTTGTTATTTAAATTACTGATCTGCTTGCTGATTTTAGTTATTAGAGATACTGATTAATAGTAAGTATTGATGAATACTTAGTTAATTACTGATTTGCTGATTAGATATGTATAGAAGTTCCTTATAAATATATTTTTTATATACACATACATGTAATTTTATATAAAAAAATATAAAATTTAGACACCCGCTTTTTCAAAAATCGCCCGCTTAATCGCCCGCCTACCGCTTAATCGGTTGCAGGGTGTTGTCCGCACGCCTCCCGCTTCCCGCTTTCTAATACATTGCCCACATTTTTAAGGATTTTTAAGATTTCTTTCAAATTTTATAATGAAATTCCAAATCTGAAATTTCGGCAATTTGGCATGTCCATTTTGCTGTCTGGTAATGGTAGAAACCAAAATTTGGGTCAAATTTTGCAATTTGTACCAAAATTTTAGTTCATGGCTAAGAGCATGTCTGCATATTCCTCATCATCTTCTTACTTACTATCTTTATGTTGATATTATATTGCGACCGAAGTGATGTTCATAGCTTTGGCAAGAGAAGCATTGTACCTTGCTAGGTACCAATGCAGCCTCAAAAGATGATGTTAGCGGGACTATCGTAATCTTAGAAGTCAAGGAAAACATAAGATGATGTCTCTAGATGAGCAATATGCTAAAAAGTGGTATGTAGTTTGCATTTGGCGGGGTATTGTATAAAGTATATGCAGAATGTAGGTGCATAGTGGGGCACATATGATTTTGATATTGTTTTATGAATAAATTACATTCGAGGTAAAAATATATAGTTCAAGTGTAAAATACTACAATTATGTATATTACTAAGTATACATATAAGTATACGTGTGTATTATGCTATATATGTGTATATATATGTATACATGTGTATATGTGGGTGGATGTTTGTGTGTATAAGAAGTTAATTTACCATTAAACAAAACAATTCAATAAAAACACATAGTCTCTATACAATAAGCAGACGCACATGCACCTCATTTACAGTTAGGGCCACACATTAGACTACATAGTCAATATGCATTCCAGAGAGGAGGTCGAACCGCATGTGGCCTCATGCATAGTCACAATATACTCTGACTTTTTGAAAAAGTCGTGTTTAAAATGCAAACTTTTCCCTAGACGTATGAAACGGCCGAATAAATCCCAATTCCCGAATTACTACGTTTTATTCCCATATTATTCATGAATTATCCACGTTTAATGTTGTTTTTCCATTTTATACGTTCTTTTCCCGTATTATACCGATTAAGACTCTAATTTAGTTTGAGTGCATATATATATGTGTGTCGATTATGAATATATATATGTGGGTGTGTGTGTGTGTCTGTGTATGTAATAGTTATACATACATACATATATATATATATATATAGAGAGAGAGAGAGAGAGTTAGGCTAGTATACACTCGAGTGTACCGGAGGCACCGTACACCTCATTCATTTTTGAAGATGCAGTAAATTTTTGAAAAATCTAAACCGTTGATCTTTTTAATTATCATAAGAACATACTATATAGTAAATTTTAGCTCATTTGGACACTTATATGTCGTGCATTTAAAAGAGGCAAAAATCATGTATTTCAAATTAGTTTTGTGCGTCGATTTTGTTGTCCTTGGATGAGTGACTTACACTCATCCAAATGAGTTCAAATTTTGTATGTGACCTATTATTATTGTAACCATGAAGATCAATGGATTAGATTTTGGAAAAATATGGTCTAGATAGGCAAACACCATTGGGGTGTATGGAGTGTATTCTAGCCTCTCTCTCTCTCTCTCTCTCTCTCTCTCTCTCTCTCTCTCTCTCTCTATATATATATATATATATATATATATATATATATGTATGTATGCAATAAAACATATATACATACACGATGTATGCAATATATGTATATAGCCTATGATTTTTTCCTAACTTTTTCCCGAATCATTGACCGTATTTTTACCGTACAGTGACCGCTTTTTACCCGAATTTTCTGCATACTTGCCGAATTCCGAATTTTTCAACTCAACCGAACGTATCCTAAATACCGAATTTGTGACTATGGCCTTCATGTGTTGCATATGAGACCATTGCTAGGTGGTGGGCCCTTTCACAGAAGAAGCTTGGCACCTTTGCTCATGCCCGATTTGTGTTACAACATGGATGGTGCCATCCATGTCATGGATGAGCAAGGTGCAGAGCACTATGGCGATCAGTGTGGAGAAGTGTAATGATAAATTGTAATCCTTGTATTTTCCTCCCAACTGACCTTGGTTGTATCGACTAGGATGTGGACATTCGGTGTATATTCCTTAACTAAGTCTAACTCCTGCTCCAAGTAAGATAACTTAAGGCGCATTTATCGTTGGTAGTCATAAGCATAAAGGACTTCATGTCCGCCTTCATGCCCGCCCGAGTGTAGATGAGATGGACAATGTGACACTTCTACCATTCGATCATTGTATCCCTCCCTCAATTTGGCTTCTGCAAATTATAGGTGATCCTTAGAAAGCTAACGCCTTTGATGAAAACTTCAAAATTATGCAACCAGTTGTATAACATGTTAGACTTGTCCATGCCATATAGGTCAGGGATGTCGATCTTTAGCGATCAATCATGTTTCCGGCACAAAATGTCTCAATGTTGGTGTGTGGGGGTAGAGGGTGACAGACACCAGTCATCTGGTTGTTTTTATTGCAAAAGGCAATCAAACATGTTCTGAATGATCATGAGGTATGGCCTCAATATTCTTAACGCACATGTTTTGCTCCTTGAGGCAGCCTACCGACGCCCCAAATCATACTTGGGTGCTATAGATCGGAGGAGACAGGTGGTTAGGTGTCATGTATTAGTTTACTATGTGAGGTGATGGTGTCCTCCCTAAAGTCAGTGGTGCTGCATTAAGTACTATAGTACCTTAATGGGGAAGGGAAGAGAATAAAAAGATGAAGATGAAGAAGAAGAAAAAAAAAGGAAAAAGATGAAGGGGACAATGGATGTGCATGAGAAGGAAGAGGAGACGATCAAATGTGAAGGAGTTGGATCCTATGGCAGGGAAAATAACATGGGGTTTCAAGAATTGGAAAGGGTGGATAGCAGGGAAGACCTAGACCTAGGGTTTAGGTTGGACTCAGGTCAATTCATAGAGAACTATATTGAATTCTAATTAGCTAAGATAATTCAATTCAGCCCCAAATAAAACCCCATGGGTTGGGTATTTATAGGTCGACTAACTTTCAACCTAATGACTATGGAAATCACACAAAATTGTCAAACTACTAACTAAACTATATAACATATTCAAATTATAGTAAAAAATAGAATCATGCAACTCCCTATAATTAGATAATAAGATCATGGAATCAAATTTAACACCAAAACTGACTAGAAGCAAGGAATGAAATATCGTCGAAATGGGTGAAATTTCGCTCGAGATTTCAATTTTGACACCATCGGTCGCGTTGTTATGTGAGTGTATTGATAGGATCACAGATATCATTATATTGCCAAACACCGCCAGATTTCGCCAAATACCGCCAAATTTTGTCAAATACCGCCAAATTTCTACAAAATTTTGAGGTAGACCGAGAGAAATACCGATTTTTGCAGCTTGAGCCTGTTTTTATTATTTGAGAGGAGAAAATGTCGGAGCAAAGGGATTTCAACAACTAGGGCTCAAATAAGCCTAATCCAAGTTATGCCTCTATGTTTTTTACAATTCTCTTATTTACACCTCATCTATCTCAATTAAAATATAAATTCATCCTAAAAAGCATAAAATTGGGAAAGATCTCCCAATCTGCCTCTTTGTATGTCTTCCTAATTGTATGTGATCATAGATCTATAACACAATCTCATAATATACATTATAATCATAATAATATACCTAAATAATTTACTAAAATAAGTATAGTTTTGAACCATTTTTAGTAGTAAGCTAATTAGTATACACATGTTCTTATTACTAGTATTTTTAACATATAAAGGAAGAAAATGTACTACTTTGCATCACAACAAACAAATACTGTAAAAAATTATAGATTTTTGTAATTTTTTAGTCTTATATTTGTTTATATATGGCATTTGCTACATTTATCCCACAACATGGACATGGTTGACATGGTCAACTAAGCTTTTATATTTGCATCCCCCACAGCATGCATATAGTGGACATGGTAATAATCTAGGAAGCACGGATAAGGATACGTATCGGATACGGGTACGGGTACGGGTACGGGTACGGGGATACGGCAATTTTCGAAAATATAGGATACGGGTACGTCATGGATACGGCAATTTTTTTAAATTTATTTAATATTTTTAAAAATAACCAATATATTTATTTGAAAATAGATGAAAACAATCAAATTTCATTCAAAAATCACAATATTTCTAAAGAAAATTGGAACCAATACCATAATATCAAACAATGATTTAAAAAGGGGTCTTTCATTCATATTAATGTGAGACAAGTTACAAAAAGACATGATAATATCATATTCTAAATCTTTCACATTCCATGCATCATGTAATGTTGTGTTGTAAAGTGAGTTGTGTCATTTGTGATACCAAAATATCTTCTCTTAGGGTATAGCTAGCACAAATATAGATCCAAAAAAGGATACGGGTGCGGATGCGGTACGGGGATAAGATACATGTACAACATGGATACAACATTTTTTTAATGTTTATTTTAAAAATTTAACAGACAATACCAATTTCATTCCCAAATCACAATATAATAGGGGGAGTCTAGAGTTGGAAGTCACATGGTTTTGGGATTTTGAGGGATCACACAAGTGGGGTGCTCTCTTGGCTGCTAAATGGGTTGGTTGTATCCTGGCTGCATTGAGGTCATATCCTGCTAATAGAAAAAGAAATACGACTTAAGAAGTATTTGGTATGTATTAAAGAGCATCTAGGGAGTATTAGCATCAAATATGTATTAAGTACTGGTAGGACACCTATTTTGGAGTATCGATGCTTCAAGGATGGGGATGCAATGATTATCTTCAAAGGAGATGAAATAGATATTGTCTAGATAGAAATCCAGAATAAATCGCAGTGGATTTAGTCACCAAAACAAGAGGCATGTTAACCCAACAATACTAAATTGAAGCCTTTCATAGAATATGCAGGACATCAACGTGCTTAAAACTTGCACCTTAGCAGGGAAAGCATCCGGAAGTACCATGTAAAGGTGAATGAATTGGTCTGCAATAAAGAACAAACAAAAATCCAGATTACATATTGAAGTTCTTTAAAAAGTGAAATCCCAAAAAATAAAGGAGATACAAACAATAAAGAGAAGGAAGATTGGCAAGAGAAGAAGGAAGATTGGCATTTAGCAAGAGGAATGGTGACTAACCTTGAACTACTTCAAGGAAGCAACTATGACAACCTTGTTGTAAGCTACTACTAGAGGGTTGAGACATGAGCTGGCGTCAAATGCTAATCAAACAATGTCATGCCCAATTTTTTTTCTAGTTTTAACCGACTGGATACGGCATGGATATGACAGGATACGGATTAGGAGTATCCGATACAGATTAGGAGTATCTGATACGTATCCAGGAGTATCCACGGAGTATTGGTATCCAATACGTATCGGATACGGGTACGGCACCTGTTTTGGAGTATCCGTGCTACATAGGTAATAATGGCTTTTATATTTATCCCACTATTGTGAATAATCGAAGGAGAAATTCACTACCGCATATCCAGATCATGTGGTAAAAAAGGATGGCGGACGAAAGGTGTCACAACAGTGATGGTGCCTAAACTTCACAGTCATGAAGTCAATTGCCAAAGTCACATATTGAAGAAGAGCAATAGAAAGCCCTAGTGTATAGTTTCTTTTAGAATCTAATATGATGCATATAGAGACATAGGCCTAGGTTTAGAGAAATTACATGGGATGAGAACAATATACGATGTTGTCAAATAAGTATGTGCATTTCAATTTATGGATTTTACTAGTAAAATTTCACAACACAATTCATCCATTTTGTCATTGAAATCCCCAAGAAACATGTCAGGTTCCTTACCTCTGCACATGAAGGACCCCCAAATATTAAACATAGAATTTTATTGCATAAAACAATGCATTTAGATGTGAAATTACACCTGTATAATTTCATGATTTAATTCATTCTTTTTGGCATCAAAACGGCCAGGATTGCATCTGTTTTCCGTCAGTATACCAGGAAATACCTATTTCTACACTGTCGAAACGGCATCGGTATTGGATCCCTCGTTCCTTAACTAGAAGTGGCTAGTCAGACTAATCAAGCTCTCGAGGGTAAATCTATAGGTTATCCCACAAAAGAATGTGTATGCAATGAGAAGGTCAATTGAAAGTCTTAATGTAGAACATGTGGACATCTTTCACCATGACGACACCAAAGGTGCTTAGCCCTCACATTCTATTAATATCAAAATGATCTTTCACTTTCCAACTAGTAGATCCTTCGATTCAGACATTTTAGCTACATATGCCCTTTGTTGATATTTATAGTTTTCATAGTGAGCATGCCTTCAGGGACGCATCTCAGCTACCTATAATTACTTGTTATTTGGTTCACCGAATTGAAATAAGAAATTATAAGCATATAAATTTGTACGCTAGTGAATAGTGCACTCAGATAAATTCGTTGGTCACCATTTCATGGAACAAAATTGATCAAAATTCGCTCGAAATTTCATTTTTGTTTTTGCAATCGGACGTCTAAACCTACAGTCGGACATGCGAAACACATAAATGCAGGTAATGGGATGTAATTTGGTGAAAATTTCGACCCTGGGTGCGAAATTTCGACAAAATTGGTGAAATTTCGCAGCAAAAAACCCAGTTTGGTTCGTAATTTCGCGAAATGGTACAGAAACACATTATATTTTGAGAAATTTGTTCCTAAGGTTGACAATGCTACATCTTTGGGTATTTTTGCAATTTTCTTTTAATCTCTTGCTTCTAATGGCTATCTTTCTTGATTCTAGGGTATGTTACCCCTATCCCTAGACCAATTATACATTACCTTCATCAATTTCTACACCCTTCTATAGAAACATGGACAAATACTCTAAAAATAACAAAGTTCTTTCTTGGATCTATGTATAAATGTCCCATGCAACAAGTTAAATGGTAACACCGGACTTGTACAGGTTGTAGTTGGTAAGTTTGGAACTTCTAACTGTAAGTTTTGAATTTTAAGATGTAACTTAAAGATTTTAACAGTCTAATTGTCTAGTAGACTTGACATTTCTATTCATTTGTGCACTCACTCATTAAGACATGTATTCCACCTTGACCTCTTAACATATAAAATGTATTATATAGTCTAGTGTGTTTATGTCTAAACATTGTGTTTGCAAAATTTTATAAGTTAATTCCTTTATTTTGCCATCGAATTCGCAAACGAAATTTTGTCGAAATTGTTCAGCTTCCTTCACTTACAAATGTGGGAGACCCCCCCCCCACATATCCAATATGAAATATTATTGCATTTTGAGTAGATTTTGGCGTTTCGATTGTCTTGGTAAATTTTCATGATTTAACTCGCTTATTTGGTCGTCGAAATCGTTAGGGCCGTAAATATCAAAATTTCGAAAATTTTCAGTTTCTGGGTCATCAGACACGACATCGAAAGTGGACATTTAATTTTATGCATCCTTTTATTTCAACTTCATCTCCTTTTTTCTTCTTTGATATACAACTCCTACCAACTTATTGTTGCTAAAGTAGTACTTACAGTTACTCCCCTTGTTAATGCTATTGGGTCTTCAATTTCAGGTTGCATGTGATGTTGTTGGTGACACTGTGCTACTACCTGATTTAGCATCTACCATAGGGTTCAAGGTTTGATGAAATTTTACAATTTGTTTGATCTTGCAAGTTGGATCCCACTATTATATGTTTTCACGAATATGATGTACATTGAGTTTCAATTTCTCAATTTGGTGAGGTTGTAGGATGAATAGCGATTCAGACAGCACCCATTGTGATAGAAGTGGGTTTGAGATTCAAATCAGTATTGTGCAGCAAGGGAAAAATCAATATTCTATTTTAGGGAATGACCCAAAACAATAATTAAGTCATTTGATCCTAGGCTAAAGTATGGTTTCTGCTAGTGATCTTTGATAGAACAAACTGCAATGTGCCTTGTATGGTGGCATTAGCAATATACTAATATAGAGATCAAGCGGCTGGAGGAGGATCTAACAAACAAAGGCTCCAATATGGTCAAATGCAACAACAATACGGCTTGAATATAGGAGGAAGCGTCGGCCCTAAAATAGGATTTACATATGTTTGGGGGATTGATGGTACATCACAGTCATAGAAGAAGGGCACTTATATTCCTAAGCCTAGTACCAGCCTTGTGGGTCTAATAGGGTCATGGGGTGTCATTTCCAAGATGCAAGGTGTTAGTGATAAAGGCCCCATGATGCATATGGGAGTCCTCTTCCCTGTGAGGTCATTGCTTTTGAATAGGCAGAGACAAGTACCAAGTGCGTTGAGATTTCCTTCAAGAAAGAGGCCGTGTTAAAGATGAAAAGGAAATTACACTTTAGTTCTATTAGGCATAAATTCCATCTATTGTTGCTAACAGTGAATAAAGCAGAAGAAGCAGACGTTTAAGCGCCAAGTGCATGTCTCACAGTGATTTCAACTGAAACAGCTTGCGCCCAAGTGCATGCCCCACACTGATTTCAGCTGAAACAGCCTTTAAAGCATATTGAATTTAAGCGGCCGCTTTTCTTCAATTTTCTTCCCGAGCCACTTTTTTGGCGGCCCTTACACTTCAAGGCCCTTCTCAAAAAGTACTCCTGGACTAGCTCAACCGCCTGAATATTTCTACAAACAGATTAAAAATCTAACTCTTGATCTAACTCTTGGGAGACCTGATACTCCAACCAGGTCGTGTATGATAATAGGTAATCTAGAATAGGTAAAGATTATTTCTTATTGAGTGAATAAAACAAATACATGACCCTCTCTTTTATAGGACAAGAGAGTAAGACATAGAGTAGAGCTAGGCAATATGGGATAAAAGTACAAGAGGCTTACAAAAGACAAAAGCCAAAAATACACAAAGGAAGAAACAGCACAGCACAGTAAAATATATATACTAATACTCCCCCTCAAGCTGGAGCATAGATATCAATCATGCCCAACATGTCAATCAGAGCAGTGAATCGAGTCTTCAGAAGAATCTTGGTGAAGATATCTGCAACTTGATCAGAAGTATGTGTATAAGGCGTAGATATTTGACCAGATAAGACAGCATCTCGTACAAAATGACAGTCAACTTCGATGTGCTTAGTACGTTCATGAAAAGTAGGATTACTAGCAATAAAGATTGCAGCCTTGTTGTCACAGTACATAGGAATAGAATTGGAATGAGAGATACCAAAATCTTTCAGAAGGCCACGGACTCAGAAAAGTTCACAGGTAGTATGAGCCATGGCTCAATATTCTGCTTCAGCACTAGAACAAGCAACAACTATTTGTTTCTTGCTGCGCTAGGTGACCAAGTTACCACCTACAAACGTGCAGTAACCAGAAGTAGATCGGCGATCTATTTTGCTCCCAGCGTAGTCAGAGTCAGAATACCCCACAAGATTACAGTGGCCATGTTTCTTATACAGAAGACCTTTCCCAGGAGAACTTTTTAAATACTTTAAAATATGGCAGACAGCATCCCAGTGACATTGTCTCGGCTTATCGAGATACTTGCTAACAAGTCCAACTGCAGATGTGATATCAGCTCAAGTGACGGTAAGGTAAATAAGCTTCCCGACCATGCGACGATACTGATGATGATCATGATAAGGAGGAGACATCTCGTCATCCCAATTAGTGTTCGGAATCAACGGGGTACTGGTAGGCTTGGCTCCAAGAAGACCTGTTTCAGATAGAAGATCCAGAACATATTTGCGCTAAGATAGGCACAGACCAGAAGATGACCGAGACACTTCAATCCCAAGAAAGTATCGTAAAGTACCTAAATCTTTAGTGAAAAAATGAGTTTCCATGTAGCGTTTAGTAGCCTGAATACCTACAAGGTCACTCCCAGATAATATGATGTCATCAACATAAACAATCAAGATAACAAGCCCAGAGGAGGTGTGTTTGATAAATACAGAATGATTAGACTGGGAACGACGAAACTGAAATTTTTGAAGAATAGAGCTCAGCTTATCAAACCAGGCACAAGGGCTTTGCTTCAGTCCATAAATTGCTTTGCGCAGACAACACACTTTTGAGGACTCCCCCTGAAGCACAAAACCAGGAGGTTGTTCCATGTATACCTTCTCATGCAGATCACCATATAGAAAAGCATTCTTGACATCGAGCTGAAATAAAGGTCAGTCAGAATTAACTGTTATAGAAATGAGTACACGAACCGAGTTTAGACGAGCAACAGGTGAGAAGGTCTCAAAGTAATCCACGCCATATGTCTGAGTATAGCCTTTGGCAACAAGGCGAGCTTTGAGACGTTCAATAGTCTCATCAGGCTAATATTTGATCGTAAAGACCCATCGACATCCAACCGGAGAACAATCAGTATGAGGATCAACTAACTGCCAAGTGTTGCGTCCAGTAAGAGCTTGCATTTCAGATTCCATGGCCTGACGCCAAGCTGAATGCTTAAGAGCCTGAGAAGCATTCTTAGGAATAGATACAGCTGAAAGAACAGATGTGAAATTTTCAAAATTAGTCCCCAAGTGATCAGTGGTACAAAATTCCCAATGGGATGTTGTGTACAAGTCTGAGTACCTTTGCGTAAGCTGATAGATATATCTAAGTCAGAAATACCTGGGATGGAGGTGGATCCGCCATCGAGGAAGAAGAATCTGGATGGGCCATGGAGGGAGTTGGAGCCTTCGGTCTTCTTTAATAAACTTTCAGTGTAGGAGCAGCAACATGACTGGTATCTGATGAGTCAGAATCATCAATCAACAGTAAAGGTGTATCCGCAAATAAATCCAATGTTACGACAGAACCAGCAGAAGAATAAAACGACATATGTTCAAAGAAGACGACATCAGCTGAGACCAACCATTTCTTTCTAACAGGATCATAGCAGCGGTACCCTTTTTGAGTCCTAGAGTACCCTAAGAAGACACATTTGATGGATCGGGGATCAAGTTTAGTTAATCCAGGACGCAGATTTTTAACAAAGCAAGTGCTTCCAAAAATCCGAGGGACAGAAAACAACAGAGCATCAAGATATAGAATTTGATATGGAACTTGATTTTCAAGAACAGAAAATGGCATGCGATTGATAAGATAACATGCAGTAGAAATAGGTTCGGGCCAAAAATAGTGAGGAACATGATAGTGAAACAGAAGAGTACGAGCAACTTCAAGAAGATGTCGATTTTTGCGTTCGGCAACTCCATTCTGTTGCGGAGTATAAGCGCATGAGGTTTGGTGAATAGTACCCAATTTGCGACAAAAAGAACTACCTGAGGCTTGCATGAATTCGAGGGCATTGTCAGTGCGAAAGATTTTTATAGGTTTACTGAACTGGGTACTTAGTTCAGAAAAAAAGGCAGTAATAGTATCAAGAATATTAGACCGATCTTTCAACAGGAATATCCAGGTGGTTCTAGAGAAATCATCAATAAAACTCATAAAATACCGAAAGCCAGAGACACTTGGAACAGAACATGGACCCTAAATATCAGCATGCATTATATCAAAAAGCTGCTTTGAGCCAATACATAGTTTTTTTGAAAAAATAGACCTAGTTTGTTTGCCTAACTGGCAAGTTTCACAATGAAAAACAGAATCAGAGATATCAGGTAAAATGTGCTTCAACTTGGCCGTCGACGAATGTCCCAACCGATAGTGTCATTGAATGCCCATCACAGAAGAAGTCAGAAGCGCAGTAGTCTTCGGTACATCCAGGTAGTATAAGTCGTCTGGTCCCTCATGGCCGGAACCGATCTTCGTCCTCGTACGCAGATCCTGAAAGATAACACCATCCGGATCAAATGTTATAGAACAGTGCAGGCTCTTAACTGTCCGACTGACAGATAATAAATTAATTAAAAATTTAGGAACATATAATGCAGAGCGCAAAGGTAGGCAGCCAGAAGTACAGATATTGCCAAAACCAGATACAGGTGTTTGTGAACCATCAGCCAGAGTAACATGAGGAATAGCAGTAGTTTTATGCAAAATAGAAAATAAGGTAGGATTGCCAGTAATGTGGGAGGTCGCACCAGAGTCGATCACCCAAGTGTTTTTACCAGACTGGGTTAGGAGAGCAGTATTGCCATCAGTGGAAGTCTCTGTAGACGAGGCCAAACGTGCTTGAAGCAGTTTCTCAAATTCCGATATGATCCAATCGACAGATGGTGGAGCAGAAGAGGAAGCAGTAGTGTCAGGTTGCTCAGACGTGACTTGATTTGCCCATGCTGGTTTCCCATGTTTGATCCAGCAACGGTCTTCATTATGATTAGTATGTTTGCAGAAGTTGCAATAGCGTTGTTTAGTAGCATCAGTAGTAGAGGAGGACCCCCGTCCTTGACCAGTAGAGGATCGTCCACGACCGCGTCCTCGACCGCAGCCACGCCCACGGAACGAGTCACCAGTCCTAACAGCGAGGGTTGTCCCGTCAGAGACATCGGGAAGTGTTTGAGAGACAGAGGGAAGATGATGCACACGCTTTAGAACATCGCGGAGGGTAGGAAGAGGATCGCTAGAAAGGATTTGATCGACTACCCCCGCTAAGGACGACGGCATGCCAGCAAGAAACTGAACTAACTGTAACTCATTGCGCTGGCGCTGGATCTCAGTAATATCTGATGATAGGGGGTGATAGACCTCGAACTCAACCCAGAGCGCACAGCATTTATTATAGTAGTCCTCTATAGAATCAGTAGTTGAGTACTCCAGTTTGGCTGAAGATTTCGAACACCTTCTTCGGATTCTGCTGGTGAGAATACACGTGGGAAAGTTGATCCCACATATCCTTGGCCGTCTTCAGGCGAAGCAAAGACTGGCTGATTTTGGGCTCTGCACTGTTGACCAGCCAGGTCATGACGCCATAATCTTCTTTAGACAAAAGATCATAGGCATGTTTCGTCTTGTCATCAGCATCTGTAGCAGGAATCGCTGGACCTTTGGTAGACAGATGCGAGAAGCGTCCTTGAGCCTTGACGTAGAGTTCAAAGGAGGCTGCCATAAGTGATAGTTGGAGCCATCTAGTTTGACAGTGGTGACGCACATGTTGCGAGGAACGTCTGAGGTCGCCATAACGACAGCAGGTAGCGTGAATCAAGGGTGCAGGCAGCAGTAGCAAGCAGAAGGTTGACGTAGCAGTCAACAGAGGCAGACAGCAGCAAAAGCCCAACACATGGGCAGATCTATAGATAGAAGATACGAGATCCAAGCATCGGATCTCATGAACCCACGTAGGGGCAGCAAGGAATAAAAAAGAACCTACACCAACATGGAGGAAAAATCACTACACCATGAGGCGTAGGCAGTCAGAGAGCGAAACTGATTTTACGTCTTCAACATGCCAGAACTGGAAAGTGTCTGAAGTTGTCTGGAGACCAAACGAGAAGAGGAAGGGTGAATGGGGTGATCAACAGGATGGAATAGGAATAAGGGATGAAGGAGGTGATGGAGACGGAGAGTTAGGAAGGCGGTGGTGGGTTGTGGAGAAGGGGGTGGGCTGTGGGAATAAGGGTGGTGGCGGCGGCAGCAAGGGAGGCAGGGGGCGGCGGGCTGGTGGTAGGGAGGGGTGGTGGCGGCGGTTTGTGGTGTAGTAGGGATAGCGGGGAAAGGGTTGGTGGGTTGGAGAGGGTTGGCGGCAGTAGCAAGGAAGGAGGGGAGGGCCGGCGGCAGCAGGGTAGGGGGGAGGCTAGGGCTAAGGAGGGAGGGATTCACGGAGGATCGGGACACTCTAATACCATCCAGAATAGGGTAAAGATTATTTCTTATTGAGTGAATAAAACGAATACATGACCCTCTCTTTTATAGGACAAGAGAGTAAGACATAGAGTAGAGTTAGGCAATATGGGATAAAAGTACAAGAGGCTTACAAAAGACAAAAGCCAAAAATACACTAAGGAAGAAACAGCACAGCACAGTAAAATATATATACTAATAGGTAATATAGTAAGCTTAGTGTTTAGTATCTAGTTATTTATTGGCTATGAAGCACGGATACTCCAAAACAGGTGTCGTACCCGTATCTGATACGTATTGGATACCAATACTCCGTGGATACTCCTGGATACATATTGGATACTCCTAATCCGTATTCTGCCGTATCCAGTCAGTAAAAGCTAGAAAAAAAATATGGGCATGACATTTCTTGATTAGCATTTGACACCAGCTCATGTCTCAACCTTCTCTGCTAAGTAGTAGCTCGCAACAAGGTTGTCATAGTTGCTTCCTTGAAGTAGTTCAAGGTTAGTTACCACTCCTCTCGCTAAATGCCAATCTTCCTTCTTCTCTTTATTGTTTGTACCTCCTCTGTTTTTTGGGATTTCACTTTTTAAAGAACTTCAATGTGTAATCTAGATTTTTGTTTGTTCTTTATTGCAAACCAATTCATTCACCTTTACATGGTACTTCTGGATGTTTTCCCTGCTAAGGTGTAAGTTTTATGCACGTTGATGTCCTCCATATTCTATGAAAGGCTTCAATTTAGTATCGTTGGGTTAACATCCCTCTTATTTTGGTGACTAAATCCATTGTGATTTATTCAGAATTTCGATCTAGACAATATCTATTTCATCTCCTTTGAAGATAATCATTGCATCCCCATCCTTATGTCTCCCCCTATGAAGCACTATTACTACAAAATAGGCGTCCTACCAGTATTGAATACATATTTTATACTAATACTCCCTAGATACTCTCTAATACATACCAAATACTTCTCAAGTCGTATTCCTTTTTTTATTAGCAGGATATGATCTCAATGCATCCAGGATACAACCAACCCATTTATCATCCAAGAGAGCACCCCACTCGTGTGATCCCTCAAAATCCCAAAACCATGTGGCTTCCAACTCTAGACTCCCCCTATTGTATTGTGATTTGAGAATGAAATTGGTATTTTTTTGTTAGAATTTTAAAATAAACATTAAAAAATGTTGTATCCATGTTGTACCCGTATCTTATATTTTTGAAAATTGTCGTATCCACATACCGTACCCGTACCCGTATCTATTTCTGTATCTATATCCATGCTTCATAGTAGCCAGCTATACATGAGAGAAGATAGTTTGGTATCACAGATGACAAAACTCACTTTACAACACAGCATTACATGATACATGAAATGTGAAAGGTTTAGAATATGATATTATCATGTCTTTTTGTAACTTGTCTCACATTAATATGAATGAAAGACCCATATTTAAATCATTGTTTGATATTATGGTATTGGTTTCCATTTTCTTTAGAAATATTGTGATTTTTGAATGAATCATCTATTTTTAAAATAATTATATTGGTTATTTTTAAAAATATAAAATAAATATAAAAAATACCGTATCCATGACGTACCCGTATCCTATATTTTCGAAAATTGTCGTATCCCCGTACTCGTACCCGTATCCGTATCCGTGCTTCCTAGTTTATTGGTTGGTTCATGTTGTCTGTACACATTGTACTTAAAACTATTTTGCGTAGACTTTGTGATACAAGATTTACTGTAATATAATATTATGTTGATTAAGTATTATGTCTAAATAGTATATTCTTCATATGTTAAGTCTGATAGTCTGACATTCAATATACTTATAATAGAACCGCGTACAGACCATCAGTTTATTGCACAGATATATTGTCTTTTACCTATTAAGTCTAATAGTCTGTTGTTTCTTAGGATATACTGTGTAGCATCTAAACTTTTTAAAATTTACTATAGTGCTATATATTTTTGTTTAATTTTTTTATTTAATTGCTTTTCTATTGATATTATGATTAAACCATACTAATATCTAAGTACTAACTGACGGTATTTATGTATTAAGTGCTAATGCAAAGTCAGTTGCTGAAATTTATGCAATTTATTATAATTCGAACTAACAAACTTATTCTTACTCATTTATATATGATCAACACTTACTACTTCTAATTTGTGCAATTTATTATGATACTTTATGTCAAATCTATATATTTCACTGTGTCCACTTTTTATAACAGCGGTCGCTTAAATGGCCACTTTGTGCCTAAACACTCAGGAAGAATCGTAACGCTTTCCAAAACATAGGTTTATAACAATATTATATGCAAGGTGATGTCTGAGTCTCTTGTTCAAGTTGAGAGAGATTGTGTGCCTACCGAATTCCACAAATTGAGGATACATTTCTTGGATGTTGAATGTGTGTTGATTGGGACTTATGACAATATACGGGTATGAGTGCACGCTTACATTAGACAGGTGGCCCGATAGGAGAGACAGACTTCTAATCAGCTTCCTCATCACATTCTGCATGTAGTCAGATGATGTATTGGGTGTCTTTATGCAGGGGTATATTTGTTTAGACTTCTCAACAGGTGAGGAGGTTGGTTCTGATTATGTTCCACGGGGGTGACGAATAATGTCACCAATTTTTTATTGACTGAAATTCAGAAAGCTCTTGCAAGAAAATATCCCAAAAATGTTCCGGACACCTACACAGCACACTGTACCGACCTCGTGTTGGGGGACATTGAAAACTCCCAAAATTTAGATGTAATAAAAAAGCAATGAAGCTGACATGTTTTGCATCACCTGCACAATCTGCTAAACAATTGGTTTCTCCAGAATTCTAATTATAGAAAGGAGTTGATCGGAAGCGTTACGTGATTCAACACCATTGCACTGCATTTCTTACCCTTAAAGTTTGCATGGTTCTAGGGTTACCCTTAGGAAATTATTTCCTTTTGATTTGTGTACAAATAGAAAGTAATCCACTAATAAGGCAAGTTATAATATTTGTCAGACTGCAATGTCTCCTACGTTCTTAAGGCATTTAATAGCTACCTTAGGGTATCACAACTCACAACCACTTGTGTAGCTCTTTGCATCAGTTGATTCCAATGAGTAGCAATGGAATACATCACCATGGCTACAAATATAGTGCAGAACGTCAAGGATTATGGCCCCCTTGTGCAAGTTGGGTTGAGCCATTACACGAACCAGATGACATCAGCCCAAATGCATGGTGCAGCTTTCTTTCTCAAACCTGGGGGCTTTTTTGTTGCCAGGGAATCACACAATAATGAAAGGCAATGTGATAATGTTAAGGAAGCCTTCATGGTGTTTTTAGTTAAAATAATGAATGTCCTAGCACAAATTCACAAAATGGTTAGGGAGTTGGATGCTTACAAAAATTGTAGCAGCTTATTTGAAATTCATTTGCCATTCGTCATAGATCTCAAATGTAGGCATGTAAGTAACGCCTACGCAGAATATAAATGACCAACTGTAATTACATGTATAAATTTTATAGTGGCTTGGTGGGAACTATATGGTGTAGGCACCTAATCCTTAAAGAGGTGGGTTATACGGATCCTCCTTACTAAAGCTAAAGGCACATGAGCTCCGAGGGGGGAGCAGTAGTTGTTTTTTTTTTTTTTATGAACCCGGCGTGTTACTCTTCTATTAGAACCAAACACAAAACTGTACAGAACAGGCCCTGGGCAAAGTACCCAAGGACAAAAAGAAAACACCCACAAACGGGCAAAAAAAAAACACAACCAAACAGCAGTAAAAAAAAAAAAACTATGCTATCTGTACAAAGGATCAAACAAAGCAACCTATTCAAGAAATCTGCACCAGTTGAGAAAAACCAGCAGTAAATTCCTTCATAGAGTGGCAGCACTCCAGCAACTCCCTTCATAGCCCACCTCAAAGACGTGTGACTTATGCATGAGACAGAAAAACAACCAAAGCCAAGGAAAACGATCTTGAGACGGGCTTAGCTCTCCCAAGTAACTATCATAGAAAGGCAAACAGAATTCTGCAGAGACAGTCCGTTCACTCATCAAAACACAGAAGCTTCATCAAGCCGGAGGTCTATGGTGAAGAATTAACAAATATAGAAACCTCCCACCCTATGACATGCTTTTGTATCTCTGCGAACTTTTCTCCATAGAAGACCAGACCAGAGAAAGAGAAAGGGGGCTCCAAACTACTCGCAACCACCAACAGGGGCCAGAAAGGCTCAAACAGACCAACACAGGAAAATACCCATCCAATCCAAGCAGACAGCAGGCTCTAGATAGTGGCCAAGGCAGCAAACCAACCACTTAGCAGTAGTTGTTCTTCCTCATCAAATTAATTGTGAAACATTGTGGTAGTGCTTAGCACAGCCGGACTAAATAGTATTTTGATTTTTTTTTATATCGTTCATTGGTATCTTTTTTATCAACATGGTTGATAAGAAGGCCACGGTCCAATAATTTATTGTTACAGTCCAAAACCACATATCATCACTAGTCAAAAATTGAACGAAAAGGACTTTGCTTAACAGAGTTGTACAATAAAAAAATTACTTCAAAGAACGAGGAAGGATTAGTGATCATACTGGCCTCCTATTTATGTTAGTCTCTTGGCACAATGGGAGTAACATGATGCAAATCTTCTATTTATGGTACGGAATTGCGTAGAGTCACAGTTAGAAGACATGACAAATAACTTCAAGACATGACAAATAACTTCAAGACATGCAAAGATCTATGAGATCAGTTGAGAATTGTGTACTCTGATACCGTCACTGATGTACAACCTGACGGCTAAGTCATGTGGTATCCAGCAGCGTGACAAGTCTCTCACTTAGTATTCTGGATAAGTTACTTCGGTTACTGATGACTTGCATGGTCCCCTGCTATTAACTAGCGATATTCAGAAGACATCAGCAACAGGATTGTTGAGAGTTGACTTTTTTTAGGAATTGTTGAAAGTTGACTTTTTAGGAATTGCTTAGAGTTGACTGGTTATGGGTTTCTTGTGTATTTAGTAAGTGCGGCCTAAGTGTGCTGGACCGTTGGGGCTCTGTCCAAGCCTGTAATTGTGTCTCGTCTCATATATGTACGAGACGGGATGCACTATTGTGCACGGTATTCAGTAGTTGCTTTCACCCTGGCAAGTGAAAGAAATTCAAAAAAAATTGTCAAATTAAGTCTTGACTTCTTTTTGTTTGTTTCAGATGTGAACTCTTGCTGTATATTTGAATGGGCGTTGATGCCGGGTGATGCAGCTAAAGAGTATTCATAGAAGATGTTCCTAATGTGTACAGACATATGTAGAAGACTCTCTATTCTAATCAAAAGATGATTATTGGCTCTTTGTAGATCATATCAGGTTCTTTGTCTCTTTTGACATAACAAGGCCTATCATAGCACAGTGTTGACCCAAAATCTAATTAATATACCGATGCTAGATTAAGTCTAACTAAACTAATATGAGCCCAACTAATTCATGAATGATTTGAACATGATAATCATATTGAAATAATGGGTTTTAGTCTCATTTTCCTGCAGACTTTAATAATTCAGTCCAAGGATTTAATAATTGTTTGCATGTGTTTCACCACTCAATCCAATACTTCATTATGATATTCAGATGAAATTGGGAAGGCCATTCACTTATCATGACCCATTAGGCTATGTACAGATTGACGACAACGAAATTTTTGTGGTTGACTAGCAATAGTTGACAACCGAGAAACCACTTTAATTATGGGAACTTCCATAATCCATTAAGGAGCGGTTTAATTATAGCAGGTATGTGG
Source organism: Alisma plantago-aquatica (assembly GCA_963693085.1). Lineage (NCBI taxonomy): Eukaryota > Viridiplantae > Streptophyta > Magnoliopsida > Alismatales > Alismataceae > Alisma > Alisma plantago-aquatica. The sequence goes on from OY856413.1 coordinate 743,420,899, forward strand.
ATAACACGCCGAGTGGTTCCATGCCTCATTGTCATCCCTTGATACAATCGTACAAGCAATATATACAATTTGAGACCTGAGATCTGCATGCATGAATTGCCACTCTCCTGTGAGAAAAAGTTAAAGCATGTCATCTTGTTCCTATTCTTGCACCATTAAATCAAACAACTAAAATAGTAATTAATAAGTCTAGTCATACGCAATGCAAGAGCGACGGATCATATTAAAGTTTACAGACATGAAACAAAAGCAGAAAGAACAAGTAATCTAGCTAACGCAAAAATATATAGAAAACAAGTTAACCAAGGCTTCAAGCATTATACTACATGCATATAGTGCAGTACCTCCTGTTGGAGCTTCTCTTTTAAAAAGGAAAGATCATCAGGTCTAACTCCTCGTAAACTGCATTGTGAAATTGTTGAGGTTATTAGACTTGTAAAAAGATTCATAATTCATCTAGGGTTTCTTTTCTTTCTTTTTTTTTTTTTGTGTGTGTGTGTGTGGGGGGGGGGGGGATTAGAAGAGATTGTGACATTTAAATTAGAACCAGCTATACGAGTAACAATTTGCAGTCAAATTAGATGAATTCCCATGCAACCATATTGATGTTATATTTCATTCTAGTGGGACAGTTAATAATCAGAGAATCTCTGTTCCATTGTGACTTCTGCGATATGAAATTTCTTACAAGGTCATTGGTTATTCAAGTGGGATTATTTATCCTCGTAAAACAATTTATGGGGATAACTCCGGAGAGTTGAATTGACCTTGGTAAAACGGGATTGAGAATCTTAATATGAGGTATAAGAACGTGTTCAGAGTGTACTTTTTGTAAATGACATAATCATAAATTTTGCATCCAGAGTTATGCATACATGTCAGACACAAATCATAAATTTTGCATCCAGAGTTATGCATACATGTCCACACCATGCTAGATTTAGGTTGTTGGTTTTCTCGCTTTTATTTTTACATTGAGTTTAGAGGAGGGCTTTTAATTCTAGCCTTTTTAACACTCCAGATATCAGCAAGGAATTGATTTCTCCCCATCCAACCACTCAAGAGGAAAGTATCTGGTTCCGCTCCCGCAGTCCCACAAACCTCCTGATCCTGCAATCCCACATGTTGTCTCCACCAAGCCTGTGCTCTAGCAGCATCTGACCACTGGATGAGTCTGTGAGTGCTAGACACACTCCCTAGTCTCCAGTGACCTCCTACATTACCCATAGACCTGTGTCTGCATCCAGCAACCTATCCAGTGGCTTCCACAGGCCCCTGTTCACAGTCAAGCCTCCTGCACTCAAAAAGTCAGTTTAAAAGTGGCCCAGCAGCTGCTGCCTAGTCAAAGGACTGTGAAGCAGCCTCCAGACCTGCAGTGCCTCCTAGCATTTGGACAGCCATCTGCAGTGCCTCCATCTCAGTCATTGATGCCACAGTCCATAGGGTGTGGGTCACAGTCCACGGAGTGTTGGATCAAAAGAGCAATAGTCGACGTGCATACAAAGCGGACATGTCAACATGCAAATAAAGCACGGAAGGCATACGGTGCAATAGCACTAAGTAGCAGAAAGAATGTGGTAAAAACAGCACAAATCAAAAGCAATGTCACCGGATGGAATGCCATGAGCAAAAACATGCAAACAGTATAGCAACAAATAAAGATGAATAGGCTCCACAAACTCTCCATGTGATGAACCAATAACAGATATCAATATTAGCAGCAGGAAGATTCATGAGATGATGGCAGCAGAAAATAAAATCTTCCTCTGTTCATCTTCTCTCCACCATCTGATCTCTTCCCTCTACTCATCTTCTTCTATTCTCCATTTCATGCCATCTATGAAAAGACTCAACAGTGGTTGGGGTAAAAAGTCACAAACAATGGTAGAGGTAATATATGTAGGCAAAAAAGTGGAGAGTCACTGATAATGCGATTCGATGTGCAACATGACCCGATTATACAGATCCGGTTAGAAAATAAATAGATCTATGTGCAACCCGAAAAGGCTGATTTGTCAGGCCATTAGGCTAGCAAACCTAGGGCGCACAAGTGAAGTATTGAGGGAATACGGGCAGATTTTGTGGGAATGAAGATAAATGACCGGGTCATGGTACAAAATTTCGATCGAAATTGCGAAATTTCGACCGAAATTTCCGATTTTTTTTCAATCGGACATCGAAACGCTGGTACGCAGGGATATGTCCGTCATTTCGCGAAATATTTCGCACTGTGGGCGAAATTTCGCAAAACTGGAGGGGGTTTCGGTGCAAAAAGCCCAGTTTCGGCCTTCAATTTGCGAAACTGCTGCGAAACGCAGCCACTGTTTCGCGAAACAGTGTTCCGCGGACTGCTGCTGCTGGGGTTTGGCGATTTTGGCGATTTTCTTGGGATTTCTTCTCTACTTGATTCTAAGGTATGTAACCCCTCTTCCTAGCCCATCTATTCCTCCTCTTTCTAACTCTACTCTCATTTAGACATAGCTTAATAAGAACTCCGAAAATCCTAAATTTCTAAGTGAGATTTCTCTTTAAAAACTCAAGATCTTGAAGTGAAACTTGTACATCTAAGAAACAATAGTGTGAAATACATACAACTACACTTATTTTGAAAATCTAATCAATATATTTCGTATTTATACACAAAATGGCTAAAAAAAGCTTTTTTTTAAATTGAAATTTCTTATATTTTTTTATTTTTCGCTAATGTAATCCTAAATATATTACACTAGTAGACTTATACCATAAATGCTAACTAATTTCAGTGTTACAAGTTCAATTTGTATATTTATAACAATTTAAATATTAATTTCAGACCTTAAATTAAACAAATATTATAAAATTGAATTAATAAATATAAAAATGATGAACTACTTAGTTATACATTGACCTTCTAAGTTTCTAACATGCAATTTTAGGCTTTAGTAACTAGTTATGGTTTATTTATACATGTGTTGACTTGATGTGGTTATTTTTTCATGTTTTTATTTTTCTAAATTGCAGTAGATGGGTTCTTCATCTGGTAATAGTGATGGTGGACGAAGAAATGATGGTGGTACTACTACTACAAAGGGAAAAGTCATTGATTTTGCATGGGCTCATTGTGAGCAAGTTCCTGGCACTAAGCAACAAGTGATTTGCAAATATCGTACCAAGAAAATAGGCGGTGGGGGGATTACAAGATTCAAATCCCACATTGTTGGCGGTGACAGGAACGTGGCAATGTGCAAGCAATGTCCTCAAGGAGTGAGAGACGACTTCAGGGAAATGATGAGTCAGAAGAGAAACATTCATCAACATCAACAAGAACTTGACCAACTCGCGGTTGATACCCTCTTTGACTATGGGAGAGGAGGTTCTTCTGCCGAGTCCGACTCAGATGTAGATTATCCTGAAGGTTATATCACCTCCCAACAACGTCGCATGTATCGCAGAGCGCTTAGAGATTCCAAAAGACAAGCATGGGAGAGAGAACAACATGATTCATATAGGAGGGGCATTGGCCCATCTGTTTTTGAGCATGGTGGAGGCAGTGGTGCACGTCATGCGGCTGGTTACCGTTCAGGAAGAACATCCATCCCCACGGTTGACTTAGGAGATGATACTGATACGCCTGCCCAAGTGAAAAGAAAGAAAGGGACAATTGATAGCCTATTCAGATCTCACAGCACAACAAGAGGTAGGTTGGGTGTAGATGTAGACGAGCCAGGTATGAGAAGGTCAAAACCAGTACAACAGAAGTTGAAATCTATGTTTTCTGGTGCAAAGAATAAGGTTGGCAAAGCAGTTGGCAAATTCTTCTTTGCCCATGGGATCCCAGCACACGTGGCTACTGAGCCATACTTACAACACCTCTTGAGAACTGCAGGGGAGGCTGGACAGGGTGTTAAAGCCCCCATTGCATATGAGCTTATGAATGTCTACCTTCCTGAACAAAAATTGGAGATCCAAAAATGGATTGAGGATAAGAAACAAAGGTAACTAAGCTTATTTCTTTATTGTCCCTTCCATTCTTGATTGTTGAAGTCTTCAAGACTATGAGGTTTTAACTCTACATCTACTTTTTGTTTGTTGTACTTGTAGGTGGGAGACTTATGGTGTGACATTAATGGCTGATGGTTGGACATCTGGAACTAGAAAACAGATCATCAACTTTCTTGCCTACTGTAATGGATCCACCATTTTCCTTGGATCTGTAGATGCTTCCGCTGAGGTTCGGACTGCTACATTCATATCTAAATTGATGAAGAGGTATATCAAAGAAGTTGGTGTGGAAAATGTGGTTCAAATTGTAACTGATAATGGAGCCAATTTCAAGAAAGCTGGAAAGTCTTTGATGGATAAGTTTCCACTCTATTGGACTCCTTGTGCAGCTCACTGCATTGATTTGATTCTGAAAGATATAGGTGAGTCATATATGATATATGTTTGACTCCTTGTATTCCAATTTCCAATTCCAAATGACTTATAGTGTCATTATTTGATTTCATACTCTATTTTGTTCAAATGTAGGTGGGTTGCCGCATGTGAAAATTTTGATCATTGAAGCCAGGACAATCACAAGCTTCATATACAATCGCTCATTTCTTTTAGCTGCTATGAGGAGGAAGGAGTATTGTGGTGGTGACTTGGTGCGACCAGGAGTCACCCGTTTTGCTACCAATTTTTTGGCATTGCAAAGTCTGAAGTCAAAGAGAGATGGGTTTAGAAAATTATTTTCCGGAGTTGAATGGAGTTCAATGAAGGTAAGTAAGACAGCCGCTGGGGGCAAGATAGAAGACATTGTGAACAGTAGGAGCTTCTGGGAGAGGGTTAATAAAATTCTTAGAATCATGGAACCAATAGTGAAGGTGCTCAGGTTGGTGGATGGAGACAAGTCACCAACCATTCCCTACTTGTATGAAGCAATGACCCTGATGACAGATTCAATATCAAAAGTTGTTCCAAGAGGAAGTTCCCAATACAAGAAAATTATAAGGAAGCGGTGGGAGAAAATGCTTTTGCACCCTATGCACAAAGCTGGTGAGCATAACTGATACTTATTCAATAATTATATACATTTCTATATCTTGATAACTAATGACACATTCAATGCAAGACAATTTTATATATAGCCATTTCTATTTCTTGTAGCTCATTACTTGAACCCTAGATTCCAATACAAATACAAGTTAGGGTTCAAGAGCGACTTCATGGCAGTTATTAAAGAAGTTGTGGAGAAACTTGTCACCACATCTGAAGAGAGGGTGACTATTATGGACCAGGTAATACATATAGTCTGGAACTCTCTATTTACTAATTATTGAGAAAAAAATCAGATTTTATTGCCCTTGACCTTATCAATGTTGTCATGTTAATTTGCAATTGAGGCAGTTCAGAGAAGCCATTGGATGCTTTGCACATCCAAGCGCTATTGCTGACAGAGAAAAAGTTGTTCCATGTGAGTGGTGGTCATGGCATGGCACAAGTTGTGAAGAACTACGTCGAATTGCTGTGAGAATTCTATCACAAACAGCTGCTGCAGGTGGTTGCGAAAGAAATTGGTCCACATTCAACCTCATTCATAGCAAAAGACGAAACAGACTTGGTGCACAACGTCTAAATGACTTGGTATACGTTCACTATAACATGAGGTTGAGGGCAAAAGATCTTAGAGAGCCCGAATTTAGAGAAGTGGACCTCTCTGTCATCCATGATCCACTTGATATTGCTTTTACCTATGGTGGTGGTAATGAGAATATTGATCCAGAGGATAATCCATTGCAACAATGGATGACTAATATTGGTGGTGCCCCAGTTTTAGATAGAAATGATGGCAGGTCGGATCCCACTGTTGAAGCAACATTCATGCCTAGCACTAGAGCAGAAGAAGAGACAGCTACAAGAGACTGCAACCCTGTACAAAGATTTGAAGAAGAAGAACAACACATTCAAGATGAGATGGATATTGCACAGGCAGTTGAAGAAGGTGGAACTCGTTCTAGTAGCCACTCTTCCGAATCTGATGGTGGTGGTGGTGATGATGATGATGATGATGATGATGATGATGATGATGATGGTGATGATGGTGATGGTGATGACCAAGAAGGTAATGATAATAATGAAGAGTGGGCAGGATTTGAGAATGACAATGATGATCGACCTTATATCTTTGCCCCTAGGGCTGAAGTTGCACCTGCTGAAACTCAAATTCCATTTGTTGATAGTACATTCCAAAGAAGAAAAACTAGAGGTACAAAAGAATATATTGGCACACCAGAAGGTCCAACACCGTCACCACCACCTCTAGCTATTCTTCCAGCTCCCCAATACCAAAGTGATTGTATTTCTAATTTGGCTGAATCAGTTGGGAGCATGAGTATTTCAGACAGGGATTCATCTTCTATTGTTGATTCTTTATTTGGGTACCCTCATGCACCACAAACACAACCTGCAGTCGCACAACCACCACAACAAGATCCCTATAACTATGGCTATGGTTATGGTGGGAGTCATGGGACTTATAATTATGGTGATGATTATTCGTCTTCTTCTAGAGGTATACAAGTACAACCAGGCTATATGTATGGAGGATACAATGACCCACTCATGCAAGGTTATTCTTACACTGGAGAACATGTTCATATGGAATCTAATGATGGTGGGCAAACTTGGCAAGGATACCGTGAAGTTTTGTATGTTCCTCCATTAGTTGTTGCTCCTCCAGCTCCAGTTGCTTCACAACCATCTATTGATCAAGCAAAAGCACTTGAGGAATTTTTCCCAAAACATGGGATGATGCAGTTTGTGTCTGACATGTTGAGACATATAACCGCGTGTATAGAAATGATATGAGTTGGGCAACATATGTTGATAGTATCAATGAGCATATGTATGGTCAACAACGAGGAGGACAACAACCACCACGACACTCAAGCTTCAACTAGGACTGTTGGTCTCTTAGTCCTACTTTGTAAGACTTATGGAACATCGTAATGTGTAAGTTTGTTAGTTTATAATTTGTTTTATATATTATAAGTTGTAATATGTAAGTTGGTAACGGTACTTTGTACTTTGTAGTACTCTAGTCTAGTAGTGTAGTTGTTTTAACTTGAAGTTTGCAAGTTTGTAACAGTCTAACTGTCTAACAGACTTTGTCATTTCTGTCCATTTGTGCACTCACTCATCAAGACATGGATCCCACCCTAACCTCTAAACATATAAATTTATCATATAATCTAGTGTATCTATGTCAAGACATTGTGTATGCAAAAATTCATAGTTTAATTCCTTCATTTTGTCATCAAAATTGCCATCAAAATTCTGTCGAAATTATTCAGCTTCCTTCACTTACAAATGTGGGAGACCCCCACCCCCAATATCCAATATGAAATATTATTGCATATTTGAGTAGATCTTGGCGTTTAGGTCATCCTGGTAAATTTTCATGATTTAATTCGCTTATTTGGTCGTCGAAATCGTTAGGGCCGTAAATATCGAAATTTCGTGCGAAATTTCGAAAAATTTCTGTTTCTGGGCCATCGGACACGGCATCGAAATCGGACATTTAATTCTATGGACCGGGTGGTGGGTGATAGGGGAGGGGGTTGTGGTTGGGTGACTAGCAGTTGGGTTGCTTTTGTCATGCGGCTGCAAGGGATAAAACAACATGGGGGGAAGGGTAGGGCAAGCCCACAGCAGTAGGGATGTGTGTGTGTGTGTTGGGGGGGGGGGGGGGGTAGTAGCATCAGATAGAGAGGAGGGGTGGCCGCAGAGGCCTGGGCAGGATAAGCTGGCGACGGGCGGGCATGTGGCAGAAGGGCTGAACGGAAGTAGGGTATTGTGGCGGAAACAGGGACAGGGAGGGTTGTTGGTGGCAATGGGGCTTGGGTTGGCAGTAGGGCTGGTTGGTAGGGTAGCAGGGCGCCGAGTTTAATAGAGAGGGGGCTAATGGCTAAGGGTGGCGGGGGCAGAATGACGGCAAAGGTAGCAGTAGGCAACAGCTATAGGGAAGAAGAATAGAGATCAAGAGACAACCATAGAAGGCCATGAAGATGCTTGGCGGACGGCCAAGCCAAGAAGAGACCACAGTTATCCGCAGGCAGAGGCAACTCTCTTTTTTCTCTCCTCTCTAGGATTTTCCTAAGAGTGTCATGCTTAGGGGTGTACATCGGTCCAAACCCAGACGGAGCGGTTAAAACCAGACCGGGCCGGACCAGACCGAGACCCAATTAAGGAAAAATTAGTCGACTGAGGATCGAACCGACAATGACCTAGTCCAGTCTGCATTGGACCGAAAAAATCAAGGACTAGGCTGAGACCTGACTCAATTACTAATATTCTTTCTAGATATAAAATATAAAAAGAACTAATTTGATTTTGTTGTTTCATTGCACAAATGTAACTAAAATGATGTATTCTATTATTCAGTTTGGTAATACAGATCACATTACTGATTCACTTCTCAAAATTGGGGTCTAGGAGCCAAACTGTTTAGCGCCGCTATCATATGACTATAAGGGCATTAAAAATATAATATTGTTACATAATAAAAATTACAGACAAATAATTATAGACTCAAAAAAAAAGATCATCGTCTCGATCTCAATTATCATAATGTTGATTTACTTTATTTGTATAGAAAATCCAGAGAAACCTCATTTCTCATATACTTAATAGTAAAAACTCAATTTATGTCGCCCTTTCAATTTCTTTGCTTTAATAGTATAATGTAAAGATACTATATTGCTTGGTGTCTACTTGGCTCTTGTGCAATGCCACCATGCAGCCTTTATTTGTATGATGACTCATTTTTAATTAGACGGCCGAGAAATTAATGTATTTATTAAAAACTTTTAGAATGATGGTATAGTCCACTCCTCTACCGCTAATGATTGAAATATATAGAAATATATATAATTTTTTTTATATTACCCAGTCAAACGGGTCTACACCGATTTTTTCTGATTTTAGACCGGACCAAGGACCAGATTTATGGACAATCTAAGACCGCAGATCGGAATGAAAGTCAAATCGGTCCGTATCCGGTCCACCGGTCTGGACAGATATATGTACAGTCCTAGTAATGCTCCAATACCATGTTGAAGAGCAAATAGACAGCTAATAGATATCTTGCATTCGAGAAACCCTACTCCTATATATAGGATATGGGAGACATTTATGGACTTTGGAGACAAACCCTAATGGGGCAACCCACATAAAGGATTAGAACCTACGGACAAACTTCATGGACTAACGATGTGTCTACAAGACTTATAATCAAGCAAGGCACATAATATAGAATATTTCATGGCAAGTCTCCACCAAGGAATTTTATTCTATATATATATATATATATATATATATATATATATATATATATATATATATAGTGAGCAAGATGTAACTCTTATTATAAGAGTAAATTAAGTTTCTTGAGTATCAAACTTCTTACAGGCATCTAAACTAGTTGTTTCCAACTTTCCGTTGACGAGGAAGGTACTCAGACCACACACTTTTTCTCCATAGCATCCAGTTGGTAATAGACGTAGGTGCCTAAGACTATGAGCCGGTAAAGTTAGCCATTATTGAATTTGCATTCTACTAAGACAGAAATGGTGACTCCTACAAATGGTCCAACTGTAATTTTCTGGTGGTGTTGGTATCATTTAACCTACCTCTGCTCTTACCATTTCAGCACTTGCGGTTCAATTTGTTTACAAATTTCCTCTTAGCTTACTCTTGGTCTCATTTGAGTGAAATGGAGTGCAAGTGGAATAGTATGCAATCCGAAGGTCCCACTTAAATTGAAAAGAAAGTTTTCCATAGCAGATATAGGGCCAGCCATGGTGAATGGAAGAGAATGCTAGGTAGTGAAGAAACAAGATCTCAACAAGATGAACGTGGCACAAATACAAAATTTAAGATGGATGTATTGGAAAACAAGGAAAGAATGCTTGAGAAATAAATACAAAAGAATAAATTAGGAGGTAAGTATCAAGGACAGACTACATGAGGGTTGCCTCATATGGTATGAGCATGTGCAACTAAGGACCACAATGCACCAGTTTAAAGCAATGCCCTTGAATCAAGCATAGATAAAAGAAAAAGAGATAGGCCTAACTTAAGTAGGGGAGAGTTTATAAGGAGAGATTTAGAATCTTTACAATTTGATGAGAATGTGGCTTGTAATAGAGTTGCATGGAAAAGAAGGGTTTATGTAGCGTCCTCAACATGGTTTGAGAGTGAGGCTTAGATGATGATACAAAGTAACTACCTCACTTGGTTGTTTCCTCATATAGGAGTTGAAAGCATGGAGGACAATTATAGAAGGATGAGAGCATAGAGTCCACTTTTCTTCAGGTTCATGTTGTCAAACACCTAAAGCATGTATGCAACACCATTGCTAGATGGTCACCTCAGTCACCCTTATTAAAAAAACTCAACACAATGGTTCCATATTATATGTAAACATAGTTAATTGGCTTTTTACCCTAAACTTTATAGTTATAACGGTAGTCCGTTTGGTTTAATGCATATTATTGTATGGTACATGATTCTCGTAGCCCCAAAAGTCTACTTTAAAAAGTCATGTCACTAACCATAAAATTGTACCCCACAAGTACATGCAGCCTATTAGCTAGAATGAATGGCATGTGTGGCCGAATGGCATAGCGATTATGTGAATATGGCAATTATTGTTGATGTGCTTTAGATATTACAATAATGTCTCTTTTATAGGACGAGAGAAGAGGAAAAATAGATCTAAAGGATAAGGGATAAAAATAGAGAGGGAAATATAGCAAGACAAAATATAAAGCATATATGTTAACTCTCTGCCTCAAACTGGGGCACAAATGTCTTGCATGCCCAGATTGTCCATTGTTGTAGCAAATATGGTCTTTGGAAGAAGCTTTGTGAAGATGTTAGCAACTTGATCACTAGTCTGGATGTAAGGAGCAGAGATATCTCCAGACATAATGGCTTCTCTAAAGTGACAATCCACCTCTATGTAATTGGTGTGCTCATGAAAGATGGGATTGCTCGCAATGAAGACATTAATTCACAATACATAGGAATAGGTTCAAGATTACAAATGTTGAATTCCTTCAAAAGTCCATGCACCCACATTAATTCACATGTAGTATAAGACATAGCTCTATACTCAGCTTCATCACTTGATTAGGCAACAAAGTCTGTTTTTACTATGCCATGTAACTACAATTCCTCCAACAGTGCAGTAACATGAGGTAGATTTGCGATTAGTTTTGCTGCAAGCATGGTCAGAATCAGAACAACCAATAAGTTTGTAATCCTCATGCCACCTATATAGTAGTCCTTTCCAATGGGAGCTTTTTAAGTGCTTGAAAATATGACAAACAGCACCCCAGTGACATCGTCGAGGTTTGTCCAGATACCTAATGACAATTCCTACTCCAGAAGAAATACCTGCTCTAGTAATGTTAAGAAGATTAGCTTCCCAACCAATTTTCTATAATGTTGGTTGTCATGATATGGAGAAGAGTATCATCCCAATTTGTATTGAGATCAAGAGCAGTACCGATTGGTTTAGCTCCAAGCATGCCAGTTTATTTCAAGAGATCAAGAATATACTTTTATAGTGACAAATGAAATCTAGAAGAGTGTGAACCTCAATATCCAAGAAATATCAAAGTTCCCCTAAATCTTTGGTAATAAAATGTTTTTGACATTCCCCTAAATCTTTCTTTGGTAATAAAATGTTTTTTCCATATACTCGTTCGTAGCTTGTATACCTTCCTGATCACTATCAGACAGAATAATATCATCGACATAGACAATCACAAAATACAAGTCTAGAATTAGTCTTCTTAATGAACATTGAATGGTCAGCATGAGAGCGTCCAAGACTGAATTTGACAAGATTTGACTCAGTTAGGGCTTTGTTTCAGACAATAAATAGCATTGTAAAGTCGACAAACTTTAGAACACTCCCCCTGAGCAACAAATGCAGGAGGTTGCTCCCTCCATACCTCCTCATTCAGATTACCATATAAGAATGCATTCTTCACATCTAGTTGAAATAAGGACCAGTCGTGATTAACTGCAACAGAAATGAGTACCCACACAAAATTAAGGCCAGCAACTGGAGAGAAGGTCTCAAAATAATCCACTCCATAAGTTTGAGTGTATCCTTGGACAACTAGGCGTGCTTTCAATCGTTCCATAGTGCCATTAGGATACTTTACAGTGAAGATCCATCGGCATCCCACAAGAGAGCAGTCAGAAGGAGGATCAACCAAGTCCCATGTATGTCGATCAATAAGTGCACTCATCTCAACTTCCAAGGTTTGGCGCCATGTTGGATGTTGCAGATTTTGGGCAGCATTCTTAGGAATAGGGGTAGCAGACATGGCAGAGGTAAAAATAGGCCCAGCCTGTGCTAAGGTTAGCAGTAGAGCAGAAATTACTTATAAGATGCAAAGTACAAGAACGGACACATTTCCATAGACCAATTGGAAGGTCCAAATCAGAGGTTATCTAGGAGGTGTTTGGATCTGTCAACAAAAATTGAGGATTGGGTGAGGGAGGGGCCATGCAAGGAATTGCAACTTTAGGACTTCACTGATACACCTTGAGGGGCTGAAAAGGAACAGTGGGACTCTTATGTGATTCTATCTCAATAGATATGGGTAATGGAGTATCATCTAAGAGATCAGGAGATAAAGAAAGCCTTTCTCAGAGTAGAACGGCATGTGCTCAAAGAAGACCACATTCGCACTCAAAAAACCACTGCTTGGATCATAATATTGGTACCCTTAACACCAGTACCCAATCTGAGTTCTAGAGTACCTCAAGAAAATGCATTTACTAGACTGAGGTCAAGTTTTGGCAAGGCGGGATGAAGATTTCTAATAAAACAAGTACTGCCGAAAATTCTGAGTGGATAGGGAAGAGTGGTGCATCTGGATACAAAATAGTATAAGGCACTTAATTTTACAACATAGACGAGGGCATCTTGTTGATTAAGTAGCAAGCAATAGAGATCGCCTCATGCCAAAACATCTTAGGGACATTGTAATGAAGAGGCATAGACTATGCTACTTCCAGAAGATGATGATTCTTTCTTTCAGCAACACCATTTTGTTGTGGGACATAAAAGCAAGAGGTTTGATGAATAGTGCCCATCTTCTTAAAATTCTACTAATAGAAAGAAGATTCAAAGGAAATTTTAAAACATAGAGTGTAGATTGCAAAAGTAAATTTGCAGGTGTACAAATACTCCTAATGCCATGTACTAGAGTTTAAGAACCCTCAGCCAAAGTGATTGGTGCAACAACAGTTGTTTTGGTGAGATTCGAAAGCAATTTTCCATATATATGAGACGAGGCACCGGAATCAATAACCTATTTATTCTTACCATAGGAAGTAGAAGAAGCAAGGAAAGCATAACCTCCTTTAGGATGCACACAGTAGTCGAGGGAGGGATGTGAGCTTGAAGAAGCTTCTCAAACTCAGAGTGCATCCACGCAATAGAGGACTGAGTAAAATCAAAAGGAGTTGGTGAAGTGGAATCAGTAGTTTGAGTAGTATCTTGATTGGCCCATGTCGGTTCTCCGAGTTTGGCCCAACATCGATCTTCAGTGTAGTTAGTGTTAGAGAGTCTGTTTATTAGTTATTTATATTATCCTTGTAATATGGGCCTCACTGTGTCTTGGCCCATTAGGGTTATCTTATGTCATGTACGCTTCCATGTTCTCCTATTTATAGGAGCAGGGTTTCTCCTATCTAATACAACGAGTTGCCTTCTTTTATTATTTAACATGGTATCAGAGCAGCCAACCTAGGGACCAAAACCCTACGTGAGAGAGAGCAAGAACCAAAGGAGCATCCCCCTTTGCGGGCGGCCGCCGCCCTTGGTGGTGCTTGGCTGCCCGCAGGGAATTCCTTCCTAGTTCCCTGTCTTCTTCCTTGTTCCTTTACGCTCTTACTACCGGCCGCCGGATCTGCTGTCTATTGCCCAGCCGCAACCCTCCCTCTGTTTTTTTTTCCACTGCTACAGTGCGGCGCTACAGTACCGCTGCTACAGTACCACCGCTACAGTACATCTGCTACAATCTCTGGACAACCCTGGCATTTTTCCAGTTCTGGCACGTTAACGGCGTAAAAGGCTTCTCCTTCTCTGTCTGCATGTACCTCATGGTGGAGTGACTGATCCTCCATGTTGGCATATGTTTTTCTCTTCATCTGCTGCCCCTACGTGGGTTTTTCTAAGATCCATGCGTGTTGTCGGTTGCCTCCACCTATTTGCCTATAGAAATTTTTTTGCCTCTACCATTGTTTTTTATTGTCCACGCCAACCACTCATTTACTCTTTCCGTGCTTGGCGTGAGGGGGAGAATAGAGGATGAAGAGTAGAGGAAGAGATAAGATGGAGGAGAGATGAGGAAGATATATATGTTGATGTCTATATGGATCTTCATGCTACCTTTATTGTTGATATATGGATCATTTTGCTGCTATTATTGTTTATTCATCATCTACCTCGACTGTTGTTGTGAAGTTGAATACTTGGACTCTATCTGGATTTATGACGTCTGCTATTGTGATGGATACTTTATAAAGAGGGAAGATGATGAAGACATTTGTTGCTGACTTTACATGGAGCTTCGTCTACTGGAGTTATTTCTTTACTTGCTACTCTGCCTACTGGTCTTCTATCTGCCTATGTCGTCGACTTTTTACTTATGTGCGCCAGCACTCTCTAGTATGTTTGTGCCTTGTTTGCACGTCGACTCTCTACTACTGTGTACCAGCACTCTCTGGCTCGTCCGTGTTCTGTTTCGCACGTTGACCCGTCCGTACTTTATTTGTACGTTGACCTCTACTGCCTGTGATCCAGCACTCTCTGGACTTTGTTGCTTGTGACCCAACACTCTCTGGCTACTACGACGACGACGTTGATGAAGACCTTGATGCCTATCATCTATTATATCTTTTGCTCCAGATGATTGTGTTGCTGCTTATTTCTGCTCCAGATGATCGAGAAGCTTCTGTGACCTGCTTGTCTGCTTGCTTGGAGTATCTACTTGAGGGGGAGTTTCTGAATGTTTGAGTGCTTTAATGTAATACTGAGGGGGAGAAAAATTTTGTATGGGCTTGGTTTATCCTTTTATTTCTGTCTATTTGTTTTCTAGTTTGACTCTATCTGCAAGCTGATTTGGGATTCTCCCAACTTCAGCTTGAGGGGGAGTGTTAGAGAGTCCGTTTATTAGTTATTTATATTGTCTTTGTAATATGGGCCTCACTGTATCTTGGCCCATTAGGGTTGTCATATGTCATGTACGCTTCCCTGTTCTCCTATTTATAGGAGCAGGGTTTCTTCTATCTAATACAATGAGTTGCCTTCTTTTATTATTATTATTTAACAGTTAGTACGAGCACAAAAGTTACAATATCTCTGACCAAGAGGAGATTGTCCATGACCAAGGCCAGACGGGAGGACTGCACCCAAGCCCTTTAGAAGATCAACCACGGCCAGAGTCCCCAAAGCGAACAGTTAGAGGAGCAGCCTCAGAGGGTTCAAAAGGCAGAGGAGACAGACGGTAGACGTCAGACCCACTTAACAACATCACGCAGAGTAGGCAAGGGATCACTAGATAAGATCTTATCAACAACAACAGAATAAGAGGTTGACAGATCAACAAGAAAATGGACCGATTGAAGTTTATTGAGTTAACGTTAAACTTCTGTGATATCATCAAAGAGAGGATTATAAACCTCAAACTCATCCTGAAGTGCACAACATTGGTTGTAGACTCGTAGTAGTCCTCGACGAAGCATCAGCAAAATTTTCCTTCTTACCCAGATTTTTTAAGATCTCGAAAACCTTATTGGATTTCAGCTAGTGAGAATAGACATGAGACAATTGTTCCCACATTGCTTTTCCAGTCAAAGACGGAGAAGAGACTTGACTAGTTTTCAGTTCAGCACTATTCACCATCCAAGTCATGATGTCGGAGTCTTCTTTGATCCATAGATCATAAGCATGTTTGGCTTATTCATCAGCAGTGACAATAGGTGTAGGCAGAGCAGTAGTAATAAGGTGTGAATAACGCACTTGGGCTATGACGTTTAACTTAAAAGAGGCAGACCATGTATGATAGTAGGAGCCATCCAACTTGACAATCGTGAGGCATAGTGTCCGAAAGGGCTCAAAGAACGTCATGAGGTGAGCAGTAAGATCACGCAGAGACGCGGGTGGACACTTGCAGTAGCAGTAGGAAGATCAGCAGTAGAGGACTAAGACCCAACACATGGGCAACAATACTTGAAAAGAAAGAACCTATGTCATTGTAGCATCAGTGCATCTGGTGACATAGACAGTATGGGGGAACGAACCCCCCAAGAAACAAGAAGAGATCGGAGTCGAGTGGTGGTTTTTAGAAATGAGACATATAGAGGATGGGTGTCAAACGGTGGTAGTGGTGACAGCTTTAGAGGAGAAGGAGATGGAGGGATAGGATGATGGAAGATTTGTGGTGGCAGCGGGAAGGGAAATAGGGGATGACAGGAAGTGCAGTAGGCGACACCGGGGGGAGGGGGGCAACAGGTGGCTGCAGAAGGCAGGAGTTGAGGAAAAGGGAAGAAGGCCGAGGGGTAGGCGGCGGCTAGGTGGGCTACGGGGAGGGTAGGAGGTCAGGGATAGATGAGAGAAGAGAGGCGGCTAGGGATGGCGGCAACAAGAGGTGGTGGGTGGAGTAGTGGCAGCAAACAGCGAGGGCAGGATGGAGAAGCAGCGACAGGCAAGTAGCGGCGGCGGCAGTAGGGGTAGGGTGGAGGGAGGGCCACGGAGGTGGCAGTGCTAGATAGGGTTAAGATGGATCGGACACATCTAGTACCATGTAAATATGGTAATTACTTTCGATGTGTTTTAGATAATCAGAATACCCTCTCTTTTACAGGACAAGGGAGAAGAGTAAAAACAGATCTGGCAGATATGGGATAAATGAAAGCGAGAAAAATAACAAGACACAATATAAAGCAAACATGCTAATAGGTTATACTTTTGCTTGATTGACGCCATAATTTATGAGAAATTTGATAACATGATTGTGGTGCGTTTCTTGGATTCTAAGAGGTAATATATTTCAAGCTTTGAAGCATTGTTTCTACAAAAATCAAAGTATATTAAAAGAATACCTTTCCATGAGGTGACTTCTTATACATTTGTTTCTTACCAATCTCCTTAAGTGGAAAATTCAACATTTGTGCAAGATTTCTTATTGAGGATGATGAACGTCTTTGAATAATAACAAGTAGCACAACGAGGGTTCAACTTTAACCAATTGCGACTGCAATTTAGTTAAAAATCATGTAAGCCTAAAGCTTTTGCAGCAACGGCAACATATTGTTATAGTATTTAGATATCCACCCCTTAATGTTTGCAGCAACATTATATATATATATATATATAGCAAAGTATGTGATGAATTGGCCAATCAACACTTACCAGGCATTTAACTGAGCATGAATTTCAGCTCTATTGCAGTTTCTGACTTAAAAATAACACACGTTTACACAAGATTTTAAAAACAAGGACGAGCTACCAGGTCAACACCACAATATGGAATTCAAAATTGATGGCAGACAACACTTAAAGCTGTGCAAGTCCCCAAGTAGGACAATTTACCCCATTTATGCTATCAAGTATCAACTGATCAATCATCATCGTCATCATCTAAGCCTCAGTCCCAACTATGTTGGGGTTGGTTACATGGATTCTTCATTTCCATTCAGCTCTATCATGTATCATATTCTGGTTGAGATGTAGAGATTCAAAATCTCTCTTTATAAGCACTTCCCATATTAATTTAGGCCTTCCTCTTATTCTAGTAATTGTGCGTGACTCAATAGAATTGCTTCGTATAGGCACATTAGTCGGTCTGCATTGCACATGTCCATATCATCAGAGTCGGCCTTCGCGCAACTTGTCCTCAATGCTCGCCACCCCCACTTTATTCCTGATATAGTCATTTCTCAAGCGATCTTTTCTTGTCTTCCCACACATTCATCTCAACATACGCATTTCAGCCACGTTCATCTTGTTGAGACATTATTTTTCACCGCCCAACATTCACTCACATAGAGCATGGCTGGATGTATATCTGTTCTATAAAACTTGCTTTTTAATCTGAGAGGGATCTTCCAATCACATAACACTCGGTTGCACTTCTCCATTTCAACCATCCAGCAGTGATCCTATGACAAATGTCATTTTGGACATCCCCATCTATTTGAAGAATAGAGAACCTAAGTAACAAAATTTATCACATTTTGATATATCTACTCCATCCAACTTGGCTTCACCATTCACACTGCGAGATTGGCTGAAATTGCAATTCATATACTCAGTTTTGCTCCTACTAATCATCAATCCATTTGATTCCAATGCCTTCTCCAAAGTTCAACTTTATCATTCAATCCATCTTTAGTTTCATCAATCAATACAATATCATCAGCAAATAACATACACCAAGTATCGACTGATCAATATTGATAAGAAATCGTAATAATCTTCTAAAATTATCAGATATAAAAATCCCCATACACAAGTAATAATATCATTATCAATGCAGACAATTCACAATGTGCAAGCTTACCTTTTGACGTTTAGAAGTGGGGGTTCATCGGGATAATTCCCAGTGTGGGAGAAAACCAAGCCCAGCTGAACTGGAAAAACATTGTAAGAATGGTTGTCACTTGTAAGATCCAGTTCATTGTAAATGTAATGTGTACAATGTCAATGTAAGCTTCAAACTGAAACCTGGGGAAGAATTTGGTTCGTCCGCATCATCATCCTAATCATCAATGAAATTATGTATACTAAACTGGTAGAGAAAACATAATGACAAAATCGGATCATATTATAAGTGCTTTTCAGTAAAATGGCTTACCTGAGGGGAAAGAACAATCTGAAAGCAGCGGTTGGATGTATTTAAACCGCTCTCTCCAGGATGAATTTCTATCCAAAGGTAAACAAGCTATCATCAGTATGTGCGATTTAGAGCTGATTGAATTTTGCATAAGGAGTGGATAGTTTTTTTTTGTATAGAATACATCACATGAGAAGAAACCTTTTATTTCATCCATCAAAATAGCTTGTAAGGCTTCAATTTCCATCTCCTGCTCCTGGACATAGTCTGAAGAAGACACCGTGATGATAGCGGGTGAAAAATATTTTTGCTCATTTAAGCACAGAAAGTTTCTTGTAAAGCTAAAATGAATTTGAACAATGGGGCAGCAAATCCACCCTCATATTTTGAGTCAATGATATATTCCGCAGATATTATGTCAGGTAACGAGTGATTGCCCAAACCCAAAAAGTAAACAACTCTGGCCTTTAAAAATGAAGCTAGCCTAAAGACGTTGTTGTGTAAACCAGACTTGAATCCAGTTAAAGTAAGTCGTCGCTGACATAAAACCTCAGACGGGCCAGGTCTAGGACAAATCCAAGATTTATTTTACACAGTAATACGCGGATGAACTGACTGTTAGCTCATAGCAATATAGCATGCAATGAATTAAATGATAATTTTCCGATAGGGATGGTGCAGGGGCAAACGTTACATGACATAAAAGTGTGGATGGACAACCATGCTACTGATCGTCTGATGGATCGGAGATATTGCTAGCGAAGTCATCTGGCTAGACCCAACTCCGGACTCCTTGAAGTGGAGGAAGGAGAGTGGGTTGAAGGATGGAAGCTAAAAATATAATTGAATAGGATCTAGCAGTAGTAGGGTTCTGTCGAACAGTAACAAAAAGGTTGGAGATGGGTAAAGGATGACACCTAAGGACATCATTATAACTGGGAAGGGAGGAACGAGCAACGACGGATGAAGAACAGAAAAGCAAAAAAGGCACCTGGAACGCACCACATTCAGCCATCTAGAATCTGTAGCAGAGCCTTAATGGGGCCGTTACACCGCTCCGATTAGACGCCTCAGAGGTTGCCGCTGGCCGCTTTCCTTACTTGACGGCGGCGCTGCAGCAACCAGCAGACGGACATGCGCGTGAGATGCTAGTATAAGGTTGAAGAAACCAGGGATTTCCGGACCGAAATGATTCCCGGTAACACGGGTGATAAATTGATAATCCGACCAAATTCTCACCAAACTCAACAAAAAGGATAAAACAGCAATCAACCCCCTAATTGGTCGAGATATCCAAACTCTACAAAATTGGAGTTATTGTCACACATATACCCTCTATATCTATGTATATGTGTATCTATTCTTCATTGTGTTGCTTGTGGGATGTGTTTCCTTCAATAGGTCATTCCCCAAGATTCTAGTCTATATGCACCTAGTGGTGACACATCAGCCAACCGGTTGAACTTGTATAGCTCAAGGAGACCAGCGCCATATTCCGTTAGTAGACGTGATAATCTGTTGGCTTCCTTGTACATGAATTTGGAATTGCCATCAAGGTTCCGCAAAAGCGAATGGACATGTTAAAATACATGTGGTGTCTGCTTAAGATTATAATCACTCTTTGGTTGTCTATCTCCACCAAAACTTCCCAACCCATATTGGAAGCTCTAACAATCTCCAGGCCCGCTTCTAACACATTTAATATGCAATCTGTGTAATTGGAAGCCACACAAGGTCTCGATAACCCCCCCCCAAAAGCATAACTAAGATTATTTCTAATAACCCCTCATATTGCTTTCTTGAGGTCCTAGTCTACCATTCCTCCAAGCAATAAGGCCTACATTTATCTTGATCATTCCGAACGGTGGTGGTTCCCATTTAACCTCCCTAAAAGAAAATCTCTCTAGCCCAGTGTGTATTGGGAACCCTATTCTATCCATTTGGCTTATAGCCCCACAATGTAGGAAAGATTTGTATTGCATCATTATTTGAAAGATGTTTGTTGCTTTATCCCAAATCCTCCTAGTGTTTATTTTTGCGTTGTCGTATCTACTCGCTCAATGCTCACCCCAGATGGACCAAAGGATGACTACAAGAAAGAGGCCCCTTGTTACACCTAGCCATGTCTACTCCATAGATCTAGACCAAGCATATCAAAGAGTCGAGCTGACAAACCCATGCAACGCGAGCCTACCCTAATCAAGGTATTCTTTGGTTATATCCCAAACATGGTTTGCTACATCTCCTCTTAAAAAAGGATATTCACATTTGGAGACTATCTGGAGGTTACATGCTCTGACAGTAGAATCTTTGAGGATTGCACCAACGAGGATTTTCCAACCAAAGGTGGAAGTCGTAGCCGATAAGGCATTGTGCCATGTCCATTTTGATTGTATCATGTAGTTCAAGATGGGACCAGTGTTATAACCTCGTAGAATCCTAGTTGTTGATTGTATGGTAAGTGACCCATCCTCTATTGGACACCAAATAGATGTGTCCCTCCCTCTGATGTCTCCATCTTTGTAGGGTTCAATGACTCTCATCCCCTCATCGTCTAATAATGAGGCAACAATCTCCATGTTCCAACCTCCTTCTCTAGGGGAAATCTCTTTACGATGAGCTTAGAGTCAACCACTAACCCCTCTAATTTCCAATGGGTTGCCCTAAGGTCCAGAAAGGTAGACTCCCTTCCATCAATTTTCACCTTGTGATGGTCATAGCCAAAGGGAAAAGGTTCCATATCCTCTTTTAATAAAGAAAGGCTCATCTAGTACTCTTGAGGAACCAAGGACGTTCCTAGCGCAGGATCCAATGATGTATCCCAAATTGGCTTTTACATGAGGAAGCCCATATGGAGTCTCCAAAGAGGATGTTCCACGAGGACTTCATCGGGAGGGCATTGAATAGATCCCTAAGCCTATGTATTCCTCATCCATCATAATTTAGAGGTCTGGAGATCTTATCCCACCCTATCTGGTGTCTCCTAGCATGACACTCAGATGAAGCCCATAGGAACTTCACCATCTTTCTCTCAATTTATGTTGGTATAGATAAAGGGACCGCACAAGCTGCTAGGTTGTAGAGGCTGAAATAATAGACTATATCAACGTCATACTTCCAGGGAAGGATAGTAGTTTATTGTCCCATGAGTTGAGCCTCCCATTAACCCTTTCTACTGAATGGTTGTAGTGTCTACTTGGGATTCTACGAGGTATAAGGGGCACTCCTATGTATTGTACTAAATATGAAACACAAGTGCAACCCCTTGACTGTGGTAGGAGTTGGGCCCTATCCTCAGAGGTATTCCCTTGAACGATGGCTGGCTTATTTCCTCTATTCACCCTTTGTCATGATGTTTCCTCATGGGCCCTGATGAGATCTTGGATAACTCTTACGGTGTTCCCCTTTAAGTTGATAAATAAGATTTGGTAGTTTGCAAACATAAGGTAAGGAGGTGCATACCATGTGTACATGGTGATGAATCTCTCCATTCTACCTAAACTTATGTGTCTTTTCATAGGTCTTCCTAGAAATTCTTGGGTTGACATGAAGAGGGGTAGGGATAATGGGTCTCCTTGTCTAAGCCCCTGGTTGCCAAGAAGAACCCCATAGCCCTCCCATTCAAGGAAATGGAGGAACAAGATCCTCGCACAATGTTCATGATGTGGAGAGGGACATCATCTGAGAAGTTGAAGGCTTTCAAAACGTTCTATAGGTAGCACCATTCTACTTGGTCATAGGCCTTGTATATATCTACTTTTTATACCACATTCTCGGCTTGTGGGTATCCTTGGTTAACGTCATGTGTAAGCTCTTGGGCTAATATTATGTTATCTACTATGCTCCTAACCTTAATGAAATAAGATTTATCACTATATATCATTCTATAAAGGACTTGTGAAAGTCCATCAAGAATGGTCCTAGAAACAATACCAAGTCTAACAAGTTCTATGTGTATGGGTTGAAAGTCGATCATTATGGTGGGTTTCTCAATTTTGGGAATGAGGACCATTTGGACACATCTAAGCACACTATGTGTTTGATGTCTGCAGAGATAATGAATGACTAGCTCAACAATGTCATCTTTAACAAATGACCAGGCAATGGATAGAAAGTTGTGATGGATCCATCCTACCTCGGGGCACTATCACTATCCATGCACATCACAATGCCTGTAATCTCTTATTGTAAGGAGTGAGACCCAAGAGGGCATCCACTCCTTTCTTAATTTGAGGAATAAAACCGTCTATTCCAAACTCACTAAAAAGGTATGCTAGAATAGGTGTATTTTATATTTAACAAACAATGGTATACAAAAAGACCAAATTATAGTAGAAGAATAATATTTCATGACTATATTTAATTTTACAACATTATATAAGATTCTCCCATTAAGGGGTTTACATGAAAGTAACAACATAATGATCTAAGTAGAGGGATATTTAAATTATCTCAAGTCTATCTCCTAGAGTCACCTTCTCTAGCCAAAATAAGTGTGACGTACCCACCCATTTAGGAAAAATACCAGAAATAGTCTAGTTTTGAGGAAGACTCCACGAGATAGAGAGATAAAGATCCAACTTCTCTCTAAGAACACCACTGTCTTCTACAACATTGGAGTACCTCACTATTCTCGTTAGGCATCAACCTGACACAACACCATAGCTCAACCTCGCTGATACTACAACTAGAGTAGACTTATGTAGAACTGTCTTCTGTTGGAGAACATCACATTGGTTCCAGCCTTAGCAACATCTCAAGAACTACCACACTTGCAAGTAACAAATTTGGATGTTAGATAGACAAACAACTGAGTTACAACTACAATATAGCTGACATAGACACATCTAGTAGCCCAACCTACTCTACCAGCAGGTGACTGACTAAACTCTAGTTGATAAACTACAAAGCCTAGGAGATCCACTACATTATCATTGTCAAATCCACCTGGGTGGCCCCGATTAGCTATCATCCGTTGTCCTGCTCTCCAATTAATGCTTGGATTAAAAAAATCTAGCCATTCTTTATGGGGCCCAACTTCATAGACCAATTCCTTAGTCACATTGCTCCCCAACATGAGGACAGGAGGACATATCTACAACACCCTGAGCAAGAGAAGAAAATTTAGAGTCATGACACCTTTACATATCAGTCATGCATACTTAACTAGAGGAAGTACTAGATATCATTAAGCTCTATACAACCATTCAGTCAGCTTTGCCACACCAAACATGGCGTTCAATACCCCTTCATGGATTACCCACTTGATTCAGACAGTAGGAAGACTGTTTCACTCCCTAAAGAATGGAAATACCACAAGTGTGATATCCTTCCTGACCAAAACATCATTTAGATTGGCAACAGGGAGTTCTAGGTCCCAATCGTCACTAACAAAATGCTAACTTGCATGTCATTAAAGGATGGATAGAGATGATGGAAGAATTGCACCTCAAGCAGGAATGGATCATATGTCTCCGGTCGATAGCCCATTACACTCTCATGGATTAGGTCACTGATCTCTACACAGAAACGCCTACGGAACTACGTCTACTATTCAGGATGTCAAGAGATTCAGATTAAAGGTTTAGACTCCACGTATCATTTATTCGTATGAGAAAACATCAACCCAAACTAGGATCCTTTGCAAATCTGATTAAGATTGTTTCTACAACAGAATTGTTCGCAACACCTAATAGAGCAGACATAGCTACATCAGGTTTAGATATTACCTCTTGTAGCACCAGGTATGAGTCTACACCCCGACAACACCAATCATATAGATCACATTATGTATCTACCTTCTCAAATAGCGTAGAACTATCAGATAATTTAATGTTATTTTCCTGCAAACAAAACTTCCCACCATTATCATCTGGATCAACTAATTATTAAATAACTAAGTCATTTACACATAACATCGATCCTTGTGATTGGATAATAGTAACACACCACCTAAAGTGACCAACCTTACACTCTTGCTGTGACAAATTCTCTTGCCATGGACACACTAAGTCCGATGCACATTCCTTCCTCTATGCTTCGTCAACAGGCTGCATGGACATCTATCATACTTTTGTCCTTAGAGACACCCACATTCCCATGCTTATATCAAATCTAAAATGACTCAAAAAAACACTTTTCATACAAAACATACTTTCATCGATAGATTATGACAAGACCAATATCTCGTCGAATCTTCCCAACAACCTCAATTCAAAACATAATCATCTAGAGACCATACTACCTTCTTGTGCCTCTACATCCCTGACATGAAAACCCCATTATCGTCCAAATCCGCCTCCCCCCATCTAACATTCCCATGGTCTAATCACTTGCAAAACCCATCACATGCTCTTTGTCTCTTACAACAGACCTTCGATCATCTCTTCATATACCACCATCTCAGGCATCACCCTCTCATAGGTTGGTTGAAGCCTTCAACCAACCTATTTTCCCTCTTCAACCTCTCCATTCATCATGGTTCCACTAGTACACCTTGACAAGGAGTTCCCCATTGACCTTATAGCCAATTATATGGGCTTGCTTCATGTCTTCATTATTCGTAGCATCTTGGTTACTATATCCAACAACAGCAATAACAACATGATGGACATACTAGACGTGACTCGAGCCATTTCCCTCCTTCCTGAACACATTTTTCTCAAGCCAAAAATTATGTCACCATGCCACTTCTATACTTTATACCTGAAGGCACCAACTTGAACACCTCTTTGGTCAAGCTATGACGATCCCTTATGGGTCGAGCTTTGTTCAAGATAACATCTTCAAGTGGTTTCCTAAATAAGGATCATCTCTTGCTGGTTCAGGTGGATCAGGGTAAGTCTCCATATCCAATCTTCCCTGACATTTATGGGAGGTTGAGATTTTGTGTGAGATTGCACATACCATAGTTCAACTCTATAGTTTGTTAATCAAGACATTTTGCACCCCACAAACTATATTAAAGCTTTATGTGTCTTATCAATGAAACAAGCTATCACTCTACCTGCATCCACTAAAATTAGATTAGAAAAGAAGATATATCAGATTAAACTCATTGCAGAAAACCCTACCCACACTACGACCACATTCTCTGATATTGTGCATAACCCATCAATACAAGAAAATCTTTGTTGCTTCAAAGAAACCAAATGATAGGAAGATGGTTTGGGAGTGCAAAATTACATCCAACCTCTTCATCCCTAGCAACCCAAATAAAAAACCTAGGCTAGCCTCACCATTGATGGAAAGCAACAACAACTTCTCTACAAAGCCCCTGGCCTAGCTTAGTGCTTAAGTGTGCTTTCTTTGCTTAATAACATGCTTAAACCTTAGTCTAATCTCTTTAGTGCTTTTATAACATGTGACAAACGTATGTTTTCAGTTTGATCCTATTTGGATGATGTTTGAGCTACGTATGCTTGTTTTGTACCAAGTTGCAATTTGCTCAAGTTGAGGGGTTATTTGTCACATGTAGAGTGTGTTTCTTGTTCCTTAGCATCATGAGTGAGAAGATTATGTTGGGGGGCGCTGTAACATATCGAAACTTGAGTATATTTTCAGTTTAATCCCTTTCCAAGCTTTTTCATTTCCTTTATAACCTTTTTGGCCTTTTTCCTAAATTTTCCTATCATTTATATCTTTTTATCCTTAATGTTTAAATAGTGGAATAATTAGTGGTTTGGATTATATTTGGCCAATATTTATGCCAATAAATGGGTTTGTGCACAAATACCTCAATTAGTATTTTAATTATAGTCTAAAATGCAAAATGACAACTAAAATGAGATATATATTAGATTACATTGGTTTGGTAATTTCAATGGCCTTTTGGGACAAGAAATGAGAGATAATATGTAATGAGTTAGTTAATGAGAATAATAGTCCTCTTCTATTTTCTCTCTCCTCTTAGAAGGAAATAAAGCATAAAAGCGAGAATATTAAGTTGAGTGATGACTCTTGAGTTAATATGTGATTACAATCTCAAATTTTCACTCAAGATTTAATTAGAAAACATTTTCATATTAATTCACCCTTTTTATATATTAATATACACATTAATGACCAATATGGTGAGTAATGGACAAAACATGAGCAAAATATAGATTTAATTGCATAGAAATATTGTAGACCATAAATTTAGGCTATGGGCCAAATTTGAGGTCATTTGGACCATGTTTGACATTCCAAATCGAATTTAATAGCTTTGAATATAGTTGGCTATGGTTTGAGTTTATTTTCATTTGATGCAAGAAATTAAACCTATGGTTTCTGTTATTTAAACCTATCACACGCCCTTTTCCATCTTCTTTTCTCACGTGCGACATATGGTCGTCCATTTTCTGATTCAATGGTACTAATGTCGTCACCTACCCCGACTGTTTCACAAGTCTGGAATCAGTTACACAACAACTCCTTCCTCGATCCCTCTCTCTCTCTCGTTTGATGATAGTTTTGCAAGATCTCTTTGCCATTCAATCCATGATGACTTCTCAAATCTAACGAGCCTTAGCTCATCCTCTCTCTCATTATGTGTGTGAAACGCCTAAATGGGCTAAAACCCCCCTTGCCGCTGCAAGGTCAGCTTGGGGTCTCCCCTCCACCAAACTGGTATATTAGGGGTCCAACGTGACCAACGGACTCAAGGAAATCCTCCTCCTCAGTGAGTTTATTCTTGTGTGCCCCAAACACCAGGACCAACTCCTCATTCCTCTCTAACAATGGCAGATGAGTACTCACATGTCTGACCACCCCAATCCAATTACCACTGTGGTGAGCATCCTCGACTCTCTTGAATTGTTTTTGACTCATTGGTTTGCCCTATTTTCCCCCTATCGTTGTATCATGTAAACCGATTTGTAGACCTCATCAGCATTTCATCACCTAGCCACTCTAGCACCTCTTCGTTCTAGGAAACTTTTCCTGTCGGCTCGCCTTGAGTATCTGTTCATTTTTCAAGCTTCAGGGGCAATTATGGTTGGTTTCCAAGATCCTGAGTTTCATCTTCTTCCCTCTGTTCTCGTCGCTCTGGAGATTGTTCTAGGGTCACGATGGTCCTTTCATGACTAGAAATGTTGCACTAGATTTAGTGACCTCATGCGATTTTGTTCGACGTGTGTTCACTACCGTTTGTTTTGATTTTCCCGCTTGGTTCCTCTCAGCTGTTGCCGGCCATGGTGGCAGTGATGAGAACTCCAGTGCACGCCTGAGTCTCCTAGATAGCTCTTTGGCTACACCAGGGGATGAGGAGCTTGTTGTAATGCCTGGACATGTGAGAAAGGCCCAACCTTCCCCTGCCAAACCAGAGGTCTCAAGCCTCAGAGCTCCATGATAGCTCATCGGGGCAGAGAGCAAAAGGGAACAAACCAGGTCATATAATGACATTCGTACCCCAAGATATTAATTGACTAATCAATAGTACAAGGAAAATTCCAGTTTTTTCCCCACGTTGTGACTCGTTGGTCTAGTCAAGGTGCGTGCCATCATGGTAGGCCATATTATTCTACATGAACGTGGACTCGGGCCCAACATCCACTGAGTCAAATTAAAATGCCCACATGGTTTTTCTTTGAGTTCTCATTGGCCAGTTTTCAATTATTCATAGTAAATCATAAGATGCTCGGAAAAATACGAATAAATAGTCATTTGAAAGGAATTTTTGAGTGGAATCCAATTTTAGGGTTTTCAAGTCATATTTTCCCACCTTGTTCCCTTAGAAACCCTAATTTGACATGTAAAACCCTAATTCATGTGATGTAATTTGTAATTAGGCTAAAGAGGTTTTGGAAACAACCTAGTCGGTGGAAAGTGATTATTAGGACTCTACATTGAGGTATGTGCGTATGTGTATGTGCACTCTTACCCTTCAGTGGGGAAATTTTATTATCAAACCCTAATATTCCCAATGAGGCATAGACTTAACCTTTAATCTTTTTATTGCCTTCTTTTGGCACATTTACTTCAACTATTTCTTGGGTTTTAACCCTCTGCAACATTTCATTTATTCAATATACCATATGATTCTTTTTCTAGCATGATGAATTATTGACTATATACCTAATGTAGTGTACTTATGTACAACCACCCATAGTTGGGCATTTGTTATTTTGTCTGATGGAATGTGTTTACTCTCCCTAGTTTTATATATTTTAGGTGTCTGAGAATGTGTTATTCTCCCTCACCTATTGGTTGAGGTTAGATAGGTGCATGAGCCCTACTTTAGTTATTGTAGTCATATTAATAATCATTCACGCAACTTTATTATTATTTGTCATAGTAGAGTTCTTATTTGTTACATGCCTCATACCACTACTACAGAAATGGCTTATAAAGTCACTTTTCAAGGTGTCAGTTGTATACAAAAACCGACACATAAACCCTACTGTGTCGGTTTGGAACAGAAATCGACATCCAATCTGTGAAGGTCGACCAGACACGGGTACCGCTTTTATTAAGTGTCGGTTAATTAATAAAAAACCGACACCTAAAATCAACCGCCAAACCCAAAATTCCAGCGAAAAAATTGGCTCCAATATTTTACATATTGCGTCGGTTTGTAACTAAATAACCGACGACTAAAGGGTATTCGTGAGATAGGAATAGTTGTCGGTTGTCATTTAATCAAAAACTGACGACTATAATCTAGTATAGTTGTCGGTTTGTGGCAAAGAACCGACACTGTTGGTTTAGTTGTCGATTTTTTGTAGAACCGACACGTATTTTCAACTTAATAGCTCACCCTGCCCGAACGATTCTTCCCATTTCCCTATTTCGTTTCCCGATTTCCCTAGCTCTGGCGATTTCCCTTACTTCCTGCCGCCGGCGCCGCCGCTCCTTCCTCCGTGCTCGCCGCTCGTCGCCGTCGAGCGAGAAGCAGTCGACCTCCCTCTCCGCCCGCCCGCCAGCCTCCCTCTCCGCCTGCCGGCCTCTCCTCCGCCGTCGGCCTCTTCTCCGCTCGCCGGCCTCTTCTCCGCCCGCCGACCTCTTCTCCGCCCGCCGGCCTCTTCTCTGCCGTCGCCGGTAGCAGCTAGGTCTCCTAGCCTTGCCACCCTCTCCGCCGCTCCTCTCTTCACCGCCGAAAGCTGCTAGGACTTTGCCTTGGCCGCTGCTCCTCTTCCCTCAAGGTGCCCACCCTGCCTTCTTCTTCTTCCTCTGCTCGTCTTCCCTCAAGGTGCCGCCCTGCTGCTGGGCATTTTTTTTTAATTTATTTACTTCTTATGAGAATCAGTTTTAATTAGGGCTCATACACATATTGATGTCTAACACCTAAATGAATATCTAGTTAGTGTATTTTCCTAGTATCGTGAAAGATTCTCAATCGTGTGTATCAAATGAGATTCTTATATATATTCAGATCTTAATGTTATAAATGGAAGACTCGAATGTTATAAAATCCCATCAAAGTAGGTAGAAACAACTTATATATATTCAGATCTTAATAATTCCATGAAGTGCACATTATCTTACTCAGGAAAAGTATGTGTATAATGTAGGATTAGTTCCATATAATGGTTCTATTTTAGTAAGCACCTAGAAACCCGTCCAAGATTTACTCATTAGGAGCATTTCCTCATTTGTTCTCTAAGTACATTTGTAGACTTCTTTTCAAGCTATCATGTCTACCACAATAAAGTTGGTTATGACAAGCAATAAAAGGTTAACTGATGTTATACAACTTTTTCTGAAAATATATAACATCGTTATATGTACTTACACTTTGTTAATACTAATATTGTGCAGTCTCTGTCCACCCATAACAGTCACTATGAACTGGGCCTCTATGTCAATGTTAACGTTCCCTATTGAAGAACAATTGGACATCATCCTAGATGATCGTTCCTTAAACCAATTGGTCATACCCAAACATTGGCATTTTCTAAAAGGAAGACACTACATGCCTGGTAAAGTGACCCTAACTTTTGGTAATTATTCACATGTTATCGAGGTTGAGTATGATTTGGCGGGAAATCTTGTATTAAAATCCAGTTGGCGTGATTGGATTGGAGAGCTGCATGTGGTACGTTGGAACAAGCTTTTTCTCCGTCCAGTTGGCGATAATTCCATCAAAGTTTGGATAACCAACAACAACTGCGAGACCCCCGATCATCTTCTGCGGTATGAGCGCACGACGTCGCATATCAGCTCGGACAAATCTGAATCTGAGGCCCCTGTCAGTTCAGATTCGTCTAAATACAGTGAGGAGCTTCGTGACACAGCTTCATCATCAAAAAGAAGTTACTGATGCATGCGGGACCATGTTGGTGTAGTATTTAGTTGTCTATCTATCTAGACTTGTCTGTAGTAATAGTTTTTTTAATTATGCGCATGTTTAGGGGTACACCAACCCCTTTGTTTAGTTATTATTATAACTGAAGTGTGTGTTCCCATGAATGGAACTGAAAGTTGCTACATGAATGCTTATAACTGAAGTATGTGTTCCCATGAATGTTCCCATTTGCATGATTACACTACTATTTTCTCATATTGTTTAGTCTATTTTAATATGACATACTTGCTTATATCTTGCTTAATGATGAACTGTAATGCACACATGTGACATGCTTGGAATGTAAATGATGAATTTTCCCTAAATTACCAATCATGCTTTTAAAGACATCAATAATCACCCTAAATTGAAGAACTATGATTTTAGGTATAAGAATGACAATACATTATTTGTTGGCCTAGAAACCCGTCCAAGATTTACTCATTAGGAGTAAATCTTGGATAGTCCCCGGTTTGGGACTGTTCTTGAACACCTAATCTCGCTTAGGATGTAAGTTTATAATGTGTATTGGGTTTTCAAGAAAATTTTGGCAGCATTTCCCCGTTTGTTCTCTAAGTACATATGTACTTGGAAAACAGCGGGGAAATGCTGCCGAAATTTTCTTGAAAACCCAATACACATTATACACTTACTAGTGAGATTAGGTGTTCAAGAATGGATAGGTGGTACACATTTATTATATATAATAATGACATCACATGTATTTGTTAACCCTAGACCCTAATCTTGTCCTAATATATACTTGTTTTCTCTTTGATCATAGAATGGATAGATCATGGATGTCCATTCGCAATCGCTGCATCCCAGAGTTTATTTCTGGTCTTCACCAGTTCATTAAATTTGCCGAGGAACATAAGAAACAACCTGGAGATAGGTTCTAATGTCCATGTAGACATTGCGGTAACAACTTGAAAGTCAACACTGGTGACGAAATCATGACTCATGTCATGTGCAACGGGATTATACAAGGCTATACAGAATGGCACTGGCATGGAGAGATTTCAAACCCGAAACCAGTGGATTTCAATAGCAGTGCTTGTATGGAAGAAGAAATTGCCTACGATGACGTAGATGTGAATGAACCAGTTCCAGTAGACATCGTTGATGCGATGCTGGATAGTTGTGGGGTAGAGCACACCGATCCACCTCCCATTTTTAGAAACATTTTGCATGATGTTGAGATGCCGTTATACATAGGTTGTACTAAGTTTACGAAGCTTAACGCTGTGTTGAGATTGTATAAGTTGAAAGCTAACAATAGATGGAGCGACAAAAGCTTCACGTCATTGCTGTCTTTGTTGAAAGAAATGCTTCCTGAAGGAAACGAGCTGCCAATCTCAACATACCAGGTAAAGAAATTGTTGTGCCCAATGGGAATGGATGCCAAGAAGATACACGCATGCCCTAATGATTGTGTATTATTTCAAAAGGACTATGCAGATTTGAAAGATCGTCCAAAATGTGGTGCGTCACGATATAAACTGACGACTTTGGGGGAGTCCAAAACTGGTTCTCCTGCCAAGGTGATGTGGTATCTACCTATAATATCATGGTTTCAATGCTTGTTTGCCAATCTGATAGATGCGAAGAATTTGAGGTGGCATGCAGATGTTAAGAAAATTAATGATGGGATCCTACGACATGCGTCTGATTCCCCACAGTGGAAGAAGATTGATGTATTGTACCCTGAATTTGGTGAAGAAGTCAGGAATCTAAGACTTGGGCTTTGTACAGACGGGATGAATCTGTACGGGACATTGAGCAGCCAACATAGCACTTGGCCAGTCATGCTTGTTATATACAATCTTTCTCCTTGTCTGTGTATGAAAAATAAGTACGTAATGCTGTCGTTGTTGATATCGGGCCCTAAACAACCTGGAAATGACATCGATGTTTATCTTGAACCTCTGATTGATGACTTAAAGAAACTCTGGGGTGAAGGTGTGATGACCTATGATGCTTCACGAAGAGAGACATTTCGTTTGCATGCTATGTTGTTTTGCACTATTAATGACTTTCCAGCATATGGGAATTTGTCTGGATATAGTGTCAAAGGAGCTAAAGCGTGTCCTATATGTGAAGAGAACACTGATTCAACAAGACTAAAACATGGCGGTAAGAATGTATATCTCGGTCATCGAATGTTTCTTCCAAAATTCCATCCGTATCGTAGGAAGCGCAAAGCATTCAATGGATTGAATGAGGAACGCAGTGCACCTAAACCTATACTAGGGGAGGTTGTTTATGAAAGAATAAAAGACTTTGTCAATGAATTTGGTAAGAGATCACAAGGTACTACACGGAGTGACAATTCTTCATTCAAGAAGAAGTCAATATTTTGGGATCTTCCTTATTGGAGTTCTTTGACAGTCAGACATTGTATCGATGTAATGCACGTTGAGAAAAATGTCTGTGATAGCATCATTGGTACTCTGTTAAATATACCAGGTAAGACTAAAGATGGGATAAAATCCAGACTGGACCTACGTGAAATGGGAATAAGGTCATAATTAACATAAATACGTGAAATGGGTAGTAAAAGAACATACTTACCTCCCGCATGTTACACGTTGTCTAGAAAAGAGAAGAAAGCTTTTTGTGAATGCTTGATAAATGTTAAGGTGCCAAATGGTTACTCATCCAACATCCGTAGATTGGTATCAATGAAAGATCTGAAGTTGATAGGACTTAAATCTCATGATTGTCACACTCTAATGCAACAAATATTGCCCGTGGAAATTCGATCTATATTGCCGAAGCATGTAAGGTTTGCAATGACCAGACTTTGTTTCTTTTTCAACAGTCTCTGCAGCAAAGTTATTGACCCTGAGACTCTCGATAATTTGCAAAGAGAAGTGGTTGTTACCCTATGTCAGCTTGAGATGTATTTCCCTCCTTCGTTCTTTGATATCATGGTACATCTTGTTGTCCACTTGACTAGGGAAGTGAAAATCTTGGGCCCGGTTTTCTTGCATTGGATGTATCCCTTTGAACGATACATGAGTGTTTTTAAAGGTGATGTTCGAAACCGTTATCGGCCTGAAGGGAGTATTATTGAAGGTTATGTGGCGAGAGAGGTTATGGATTTCTGCAATGACTTTCTCAGTGGTAATGACACTCCTGATAATGACAAGAAT
This sequence comes from Alisma plantago-aquatica, assembly GCA_963693085.1. Taxonomy (NCBI): domain Eukaryota; kingdom Viridiplantae; phylum Streptophyta; class Magnoliopsida; order Alismatales; family Alismataceae; genus Alisma; species Alisma plantago-aquatica. The sequence continues at coordinate 743,455,212 of OY856413.1, forward strand.
ATTGACGAGCTATTTGGCAAAGGAATTTTGGGATCACGTGTGAAAGTAATCAGCCGTGAGCAGTTGGAACAAGGTCATTTGTATATTTTACACAACATGGACGAAGTGAACGTTTATATCGAGGAACATACCAATTTCATCAAAAGACAATATCCTCGAGCCAATACAATGTGGCTTGCTAGAGAGCATAACAAGACTTTTATTAAGTGGTTTGAAGATAAAGTCTTACATCAACTATCTCAAACACCAGATGATATTACTGAAACTATCAAATGCCTCGCCTTTAAACCAAAGTTGACTGTTATGTCTTATGAAGGGTATGACATTAATGGATTCACATATTACACAAATCGCCAAGATGATAAGAGTGTCGTCCAAAATAGTGGGGTCACCCTTCAAGAATCGACTATGTTTTTTGTAAGTGCAAAGGATAAGAGTCCACGTGAAGCTAAAATGTCATATTACGGTGTCATTGAAGAGATATGGGAATTTGCCTACATAGATTTCAGAATTCCGCTCTTCAAATGTAATTGGGTTGATAACACCAAAGGAGTTATAGTGGATGAATTGGGTTTCACTTTAGTGAACTTTGAAAAGATTGGCGAGAAGGCTGAACCATTCATATTGGCATCACAGGCGAAACAAGTATTTTATATCGATGATCCTGCAAATGATAAATGGTCGGTTGTTCTTCATGGTAAAAGACAGTTCATTGAAGATCCTATAGATGAAGAAGAGTACTATGATAAATATGATGACTCCAGTCCATTCTCAGTTGGGTTGCCAACTCCAGAAAATATTGAAGCTAATGATGACTTATATGTGCGCGGAGATCACAATGAAGGATTGTTAATTGATAAAAGATCACAATTTTAGAGGCATGCATGTTTATATTTTTTTATTGAAGCTAAATGTTTACTTTTTTAATATCAATATCATTTTCTGATTTGATGTTTCATTATCTTCTAGTTAATACAAATGCTAAACATTGTGGGAGGGTGCTAAAGAACTATAGGACCAATCTCACCCGAGATTACATACGCGATGCTGAGAGTAGGTTCTTGATCTATTCCAATTCTAGACATTGATCAATATTTTACTAACTCTACACTAATAATTTTTGTTTGTATTCTCTTTGAAAAATAAATATAGGAAGAAGGCTATGCAGGACGGACATGACATAGCTATGCAGGATATGCAGGAAGAAGCCCCAATGAAGAGAAGCAGGATACAGATACAATACATAAAGTGCAGCACACACAAGTGGTTCAGATTCATATAACAACATGACAGACTAACACATATATAGTGCATAACAACAACAGCTCCGAATTTACATACAACACTAACTTAGTACATATATAGTGGACTAAGGTGATGATACCACTTGCTAAAACAGGTTACCGACTACATGTTACGACTGGGAGGTCGTGATTCAGCAACGTATGCATTAGCAGGAGGACAAACAGATCACCATATGAGGACAAACATATGGTGATCTGTTTGTCCTCCTGCTAATGCATACTGTTGCTGAATCACGACCTCCCAGTCGTAACATGTAGTTGTCGGTAACCTGTTTTACCAGGTGGGATCGTCACCTTATAAGTCCCACTATATATGTACTAAGCTAGTGTTGTATGTAAATTCGACGCTGCTCTTGTTATGTACTATATATGTGTTAGTCTGTCATGTTGTATGGACATCGATTGTATTGCTCAGGTATTATATAGTCTCATTAGATAATATGAAATATATCAATCTTATTTATAGCTCATTAATTATATATATACATCATTCTCTTTACAGGTGTTTAAAGCTGACCCCACTACAAGAACGGACTTACCAGATGTACATGCTCCCTATACGATGGGAGAATTAAATGAAGTAAGAGAAGAATGGGCAACAACCATACAAATAGTGGGGATTTTGTAAATGAATTTCTGAATTATAATATGTGTGAATGTTTCTACATGTCTAGATGTTTCTACATGTGTCTGAGTGAAAATGAATGAAAGTGTTGGTTACTATATGAATGTTTCTACATGTGTGAATGTGAATGAATGGAACTACAGATTGCTAGCTACATGAATGTTTCAAAATGTGTGAAAATAAAATGGAACTACAGGTTGTATTGCTAAATGCATGTGCGAATATTTTTTTTGTTAAATTTGCAGGTTTGTGGCCTGTTGTTGGCTGATATCAATGGATGTCGTAAAACCTGCAGTTCAGTTAACTGAACTGCAGGTTTCTCATCCTGCGACCAGCCACAGCAGGTCTGTAAAAAAAAAACAATAGGCGTCGGTTATTTAGATATAACCGGCGCCTATTTCCTGTGGCGCGAACATATATGGTGTCGGTTTCTTAATACAAACCGACACTGATAGTGCCCAAGCTGGCGCCAATAACAAGCGTCGGTAATTGTAAACAACCGACACATAACTTTACAGTGTCAGTTATTTAAATGTAACCGACACATATTCTTTTGGCGCGAAGACATATTTCGTCGGTTGTTGGCTTATAACCGACACTGATAGCGCCCAAGATGGCGCCCTTTCTGTGGCGCGAAGGGTTTGGGCGTCGGTTTCTTATCTAATAACCGACGCCTATAGTCCCCTGATGGCGCGTTTTCGGTCGCGCGTGAAGAGTTTGGATGTCGGTTCTGGAACCGACGCGTAATGGGTGACCTTTTAGTGTCGCCCACATAGGCGTCGCTCAGAAACCGACACTAAAGGCCATAAATAACCGACACTAAAGGTAGGTTCTGTAGTAGTGTACTTTTGACATTTCTTAGCATAGTTGAATCATTACGTCTTATTTATTTTTGTTATTTATACCTTGTCCTTGTTCCCCATTTGACACATACTTTGTTTCTCCTCCTGCTGGATGACCCCAACCATCCATGTCTAGGATCAGAGTGCGCATCAGGAGCATGGAAATCCAGCCTAGTATCAAGATGAGAAGTATATGGCTTCTAGCATAGACCTAATTCACGAAGTTGTTGCTTGGAGACAGATTGATATAGTTTGATTTCCCTCTATCTTAGATCCTTTTATGACAATTTCATGTATACCCTTATGGGGGAATAAGATGTACATTTTTATGAAATTGAATATAGTCATTATTTTATTCCGTTGCTATTCATTAGCCTTTTATTTACCATTATTAGTAAAGGAGTGTTTGGCCTTCTTTACAGGTGCCTTGTTTGAACCATTGTTGATGATGTGTCATCACATGGTGATATTGGCTTCGACCATGGTAGTTTAGAGGTGGTTTAGTCAAATGGGTTTGGCTTATAGTGATGTTTGTCGACCATGTTGAGTTGATGATCTTGTTTAGCGGTCGGTACATGTACATGGTGTGCTTCGACCACTACAAGGGGTGTTAATGACCTAAGTGGTAGCTACACCACCTAGGTTATATCTACCTTCGTTGCATGCAAGTATTGAGTGGTTTCATGAATGTTTCCTTGGTGGACAAGCATCTTTTGGTGCCCTTCAGTGTTGACACCTCATAAGCCTTTTGCTTCTCTCCTACCTTGAGTATATAACCCCTCTCTTCTTCATGCAAACAACTTTTTTCGGTCCTCTTTCTTCTTCACTCTCTTGTGTCAATCCTTCAAGCTTTGTGGAGCTAAGAAGGACTGCTCTTGGAGCTTTGGTGGCCGATCAACCTTGCATGTGGTGCTTTTGAGCTTGATCATCTCCTTTGTGGTGATCTTTGGTGATCTTCTTCTTGGTAAGTGGTTTTGAACCCTTGATCACGTTTTCTTTTAGCTTTGTACCCTATCTTCTTCTCCTTTCTTGGCCATGAGACTATGGTGTGACCATGGTGGCTTTTCTTGAGGATCTTATACTCACTAAGGTCAGAGACTATGGTGTAACCATGGTGGTACCTATGTGAGAAGAAGCTCTCCTCTTTCTTCTTTCTTATTCTTGTTTGATCTAGGATTTTCACCCTCTTTCTTGAGCTCTTCTTTGACCATGGTGTTCTTTCTTCTATTTTGATGTGATCTTTTGCCTATGGAGTTGCTCTTGGTTTGGGGCTTTCTTCTCTTTGGATATCGTGATCTTTGGAGCTTCATCTCTCCATAAGGCAGGTTATATAACTCTTTCCCCTCTTATATTATTTGCACCATTTCCTTTCTTGCATGTTGTTGTTTACATCTCTAAAATGTGATCCTAATATGCTATATGGTGTTACCATAATCTAGAACTTAAATCTTGGGTGATAATCACATGTGATTCGCTTGAACTCCTAAACCCTAATTCTTGGTACCCAATTTTCTATGGTGACTATGAGATAGATGATTTTCTCTTGCTCTTGATTATGGATTTCTATCAATATGCACATGGTTCAAGTACCTTGTAGTAGCATGAAGTTTTGGTTCTTTTTGCATGTATGAACATGGGTTTTTATCTCTCCTATAGAAGGGTCTTTCATGGTGATTTTCATGAATCATGTTTTGGGGTTTTGATGTTTGTATTGGTGTGGAGTTTTCTACCTTGACGATGATGAGTTTCCTTAATGATTTATCTCTGTTTTGAACGTGGTACTTCTATTTTGGAGGTGGTTTTGTGTTTCTTGGAAGACCTTGACTTTTTGGGTCGCAACACTCCTCTTAGTGGTTTGAGGTCGCTACACATGGGCGAAGTGTAGCTGGCACTACATGTGCTTGAAGATGGTCTGGTCATAGCGTTGCATTGTTGGATGGTTGTATGCTTGTTGCTTTTAATTGCAATGTCTATTTTGGTGATGGTCACTACCCTTGTTTTGAGGGACGTGTCGCTACCTCTTTGGTTTGTTTCAGTTGCCACAAGTAGTTTTGGATGTTGCGGTCGCTACACTTATATGTGCCACAGTCCCAACACTATGTCTTAATGATCAGGTTGACACACCTATACACATGACAACACATGGTCGCTACACCTATCACCCCTTCGACTGCTACACTTGGTTAAGGGCCTGTACATGATGATGTGAATGTAAATGTTGAATCATAATCAATAATTCTTAACCCTAATATGTTCCAAATACATGGGAGGTGATGAAACTAGGGTTTGATGGTTGAGTAATGAAATAGAACCCTAATCACCTATGTGTGTGAAACCCTAACCCTAATTTCTAGGGTACACTATATTTCTTGAGCTTGCTTGGATAACTAGTATATGATTATATTTTCTCTCTCCTACCTGTGTAAATCCTAATCTTGCAGGTTGAATGTATGTCATAGCTTGTGAATGCTATGGTAGTAATCATATGATACATGGTGATGACTACGAGCCTTAATGAGTCATGTTGAGATCATAATGATGTGATGGGTCTTATGACCTGGTATAGGCTTAATGCCTAGTGTGAGGTGTTATCGTTCAGTGATGTGACGAGGGATGAATATCCCATAGCAATGCCATTGTGGTGAGAGCCTTGTATGGACGTGTAATGATGTCGATGGCCTTGAATTGGCAGTGATATCAAGTGATGATGTGACAAATTCACACCTTATACATTTTATATCTTCTGAAATTGTTTTATAGTTATGCTTGCTAGACTGAATTAGGATTTTGTATGTCCACTTGTATGATTAAGCCTTAATTAACCCAATTGGCATAACTAATAAAGTGAAACCTTAATCGTGTAGCTGCCATGTGCCATAAATCTATCTTCAACATCAATACTTTAATGGATGGTGAAATGGGTATTCCCAAGAGAAACTCGGAGCACATACTATTATGTATGTATAACATCCTAAAATCTATTTAATGTATGTTTGTGTGTTAACAACTTTTCCTCACCAATTAATTCTAAATTATGGACCTCTAATATAAATAACGGAGATATTTCAAAGATGACCAACATAATTACTCTTTCTTTACTTTTCATGATGATAATTAATTCAATTATAATAATATTCAAATAAGTCAAATCTATATATGATGCACTTCATAACTCCTTAATGTAGTCTCATTATAATTAATAGGTATATAAACCCTAATTGGTCTAATACTGTCCAATGAACTCAATAAAGATAAACATAGTCCTAAGTGACTAAAAAGGAAAAGTTACACCTAGTGGGGATCAATCTTATGCATTTAAATGTACATAAGTGATATAAATTATATATTTTAGAAATAACTCACCCTTTTTATCATCAAATCGGGAAAGTAACTATGTGAAAATGTTGTAGGCATTAATTTACACCTATCGTCAAATTTGAGGTCATTTTGACCTTGTTTGACCCCTTAGACCTAATTTGAAAGGACTTTATATAGTTATTGATTGGATTTAATCAAAGTATACTAATAACCTTATTAATCTATGGTTCCCATTGTTGTCATGCAGCCCCATTCGTCAAGAGTCAAACTCGGATCTGGAGGCAGCCACACGTGGCGAGACCCTCTCTCTCACTCGTTTCCTTGTGCTATAAAGACACTTCTTTGACCCCACCTCCTTCTCTCATCTGTCTCATCTCTACACAGTCCTGATCAAAACAGAATCCGATTTTTCTTTCCCATCAGTTTTGTGAATCTAGAGACCCTGACTTCCTTAGGGTTCCATGCCCTAGAGTCCTTTGTTGGCTAGAATCCATGTTCCTCCTATGTTTTGGCAGCCTCTAGATCCCATAGACGGACTGACCCTCGCGTGTATATATATACAAGTCACAACTGACCTCCTAAAAGGATCACAAGACACCCATAGACTAGATTCCATTGGCAGCTTGCTCTTAGACACCCCGCATGCAACCACCCTACTCTGGATTTCGGCGTCATCAACCTCGAGCTCACCATGAGGGTTATGTCGCCTGCGAGCCCTTTTAAGATGTGAAAAACATTCTTTGAGGAAGTCTGAGTGTGTTCAAGCCTTCAGTTTGGCTGATACCAAGGTAATTCATGATACCTCTTTCCCCCCTTTCCATTAATTCCTTGAACCCCAAAGAAATCCCAGAGCATGTGGCCATTGTTTCTTTTGCTTTTACTACTTTTGGTATCTATGGATTCCATCAAAATTGTCACGTTAGTCTTCGGTCTGGTTGGGCAGCCGTTTGGCATCCATGTGGCCCGACTTCTATCGCCGCCATGGCAGAAGAGGGTCCTGAATACTTGGGCCACCTCAAGGCCCGTCCTTTGGGTTGTTGAGTTTAGTCAAGGACCTGGAATCTAAACATGTGACTCCCCATCAGCGAAGCAACTAAAGATCACTACTTCACAACCGATAAATTTTGAGTTTTGGGTCTTTTGTTCATCATCCTCATGATTAGAGAGTGAAGGAAGATTCACATTGCATGTATCCCGAGTTCACCCTTGCACCTATGATTTGTTTTCTATGTGCCCTATGGGCAAAATTGTAGTTCAAGTCATGAAGGGTTGACCACCGCATGTGATGTGATCTTTGGTCCGTGGACAGATTGGCCACGTGTGATTGGGCCAACTAAACCCTACTGCGAGGTTGTGGATAATCCTACATGGCTTTCCTCTATTTCTTGATTGACTATTTTTTCAGAAAATCACAATAATTAATTGGATAATAAAAAATACGTATAAAAATAGTCGTTGGAAAGTATTTTTTTGAGTATAATCCGATTTTGGTGCTTCTAAACCCTAATTCCATATTATCTGACCATGTTTACTCAAAATACCCAAATTTGGGTTTAGTATGTATTTAAGGTGATAATTAATACAAATCATGTAATTTCAGTAATATAGGAGTGACTCAGGATCAAAGAGACTAATTTAGGATCTACCTTGCTCTAGGTAAGTGGGTGGTGCCACTTTGCATAAGTAGTTTGGACGAATTTCATGTTATGTGCAGTTTAGGATTATGCTTTAAATTCCAAGACAGTGAAAATAAGATAATGATGATGCTTCAGATTATATTATTGCATGTTGTTTGTTATATCCATAAAGTCCTATGGTTATCACGGATGCTCATTAGTTTAATGCTATGATCATGTAATGGTTAAGAAATTGGAGAAAGAATCATGTATATCATGTAATGTTAATGTCAAGATTAAGAGGGAGAGATCCAATGATGATTAAGATAATGTACTTAAGTTGTGAATTGTTCCTCTTTATGTTATTTTGTCTTTATGGCATTGATGAGAACTTTGGTGCAGCTAAGATGAGCCTTAACCGTCATGATGAGGACTTTGGTGCAATTATTGGGTGAGGACATTTTACATTGATGGCAAGATAAGAGTAATGATGTTAATGATTAAGTTAAGAGATCAAGGTGACTTATTATATGTTTCTCACAATCAGTGGCGGCGGGAGGTGTAACGCCCGGGCCCACTGCCCTAGGCTCTAGTAGAGTTTTCGGAATGACGACTAGCCCTACAAACCACAATAATTAATTGGATAATAAAAAAATACGTATAAAAATAGTTGTTGGAAAGTATTTTTTTGAGTATAATCCGATTTTGGTGCTTCTAAACCCTAATTCCATATTATCTGACCATGTTTACTCAAAATACCCAAATTTGGGTTTAGTATGTATTTAAGGTGATAATTAATACAAATCATGTAATTTCAGTAATATAGGAGTGACTCAGGATCAAAGAGACTAATTTAGGATCTACCTTGCTCTAGGTAAGTGGGTGGTGCCACTTTGCATAAGTAGTTTGGACGAATTTCATGTTATGTGCAGTTTAGGATTATGCTTTAAATTCCAAGACAGTGAAAATAAGATAATGATGATGCTTCAGATTATATTATTGCATGTTGTTTGTTATATCCATAAAGTCCTATGGTTATCACGGATGCTCATTAGTTTAATGCTATGATCATGTAATGGTTAAGAAATTGGAGAAAGAATCATGTATATCATGTAATGTTAATGTCAAGATTAAGAGGGAGAGATCCAATGATGATTAAGATAATGTACTTAAGTTGTGAATTGTTCCTCTTTATGTTATTTTGTCTTTATGGCATTGATGAGAACTTTGGTGCAGCTAAGATGAGCCTTAACCGTCATGATGAGGACTTTGGTGCAATTATTGGATGAGGACATTTTACATTGATGGCAAGATAAGAGCAATGATGTTAATGATTAAGTTAAGAGATCAAGGTGACTTATTATATGTTTCTCACAATCAGTGGCGGCGGGAGGTGTAACGCCCGGGCCCACTGCCCTAGGCTCTAGTAGAGTTTTCGGAATGACGACTAGCCCTACAAACCACAATAATTAATTGGATAATAAAAAAATACGTATAAAAATAGTTGTTGGAAAGTATTTTTTTGAGTATAATCCGATTTTGGTGCTTCTAAACCCTAATTCCATATTATCTGACCATGTTTACTCAAAATACCCAAATTTGGGTTTAGTATGTATTTAAGGTGATAATTAATACAAATCATGTAATTTCAGTAATATAGGAGTGACTCAGGATCAAAGAGACTAATTTAGGATCTACCTTGCTCTAGGTAAGTGGGTGGTGCCACTTTGCATAAGTAGTTTGGACGAATTTCATGTTATGTGCAGTTTAGGATTATGCTTTAAATTCCAAGACAGTGAAAATAAGATAATGATGATGCTTCAGATTATATTATTGCATGTTGTTTGTTATATCCATAAAGTCCTATGGTTATCACGGATGCTCATTAGTTTAATGCTATGATCATGTAATGGTTAAGAAATTGGAGAAAGAATCATGTATATCATGTAATGTTAATGTCAAGATTAAGAGGGAGAGATCCAATGATGATTAAGATAATGTACTTAAGTTGTGAATTGTTCCTCTTTATGTTATTTTGTCTTTATGGCATTGATGAGAACTTTGGTGCAGCTAAGATGAGCCTTAACCGTCATGATGAGGACTTTGGTGCAATTATTGGATGAGGACATTTTACATTGATGGCAAGATAAGAGCAATGATGTTAATGATTAAGTTAAGAGATCAAGGTGACTTATTATATGTTTCTCACAATCAGTGGCGGCGGGAGGTGTAACGCCCGGGCCCACTGCCCTAGGCTCTAGTAGAGTTTTCGGAATGACGACTAGCCCTACAAACCACCACTAGCCTTAACTGCGCACTTTGTCCACACTGACGCGCAAGCCAGGATCAACTTCCCGACTGGTCACCCATCCTAGTACTACTCCAAGCTGAGCACGCTTAACTATGGAGTTCTTTAGTGATGGACTCCCGAAAAAGGAGGTGCACCTTGGTGATATGGGTAGTCCAATCATTCCTTATAAGATCTTTTTATCCGAGGCCTCAAATCCTGGGATGTTACAATCTCCCCCACTTAGACTCTTGACGTCCTCGTCAAGGCTCAACTATAAGGCCTCATAATCTCTTCTCCATTTCAGTACAGACCCACAATGGCCCATGGACACCCAGCTCCCGATCACGGAATACCAGCGCAAGGGTGGCTACGTCAACCATGGACAGCCCTTTCCTACATGCCTGGACCGCACGGCTCAAGACTGGCATGCCATGCCCATGTGGGCCCCACCTACTGGAGGGGAATTGGCTCTGATACCATTTTTAAGGCCCGGGCCCACTGCCCTAGGCTCTAGTAGAGTTTCCGGAATGACAACTGGCCCCACAAACCACCACTAGCCTTAACTGCGCACTTTGTCCACACTGACGCGCAAGCCAGGATCAACTTCCCGACTGGTCACCCATCCTAGTACTACTCCAAGCTGAGCACGCTTAACTATGGAGTTCTTTAGTGATGGGCTCCCGGAAAAGGAGGTGCACCTTGGTGATATGGGTAGTCCAATCATTCCTTATAAGATCTTTTTATCCGAGGCCTCAAATCCTGGGATGTTACAGGAGGGGGGCAAGCTGGGGCACGTGCCCCCCTCTAATTTTGATTTTTTTAACATATATACATATTATGTGTATTTATATGGTATCAAAGTTAATATTTATTTTTATGTGTTATCTCCTTCACACACTAATTAACCTAATTTCGAAATATATAAACTCTCTTCTATAAATAATGTCATTAATAATACTATTTTTAGTAAAGAATCATAATTAAAAATACATCAAAATAGGATAATTTCATAAAAATCAGTGATGTTTCTTTACTTTACAAATATATCTCGATGTTCCATACTAAACAAATTGTTCTTTATTAAATATATTAACAAATGTATCAAAAATGCATACATAAATGTCAACTTATTAACTATTATTTTACACTTATTTGTATAATGATAATATAAAAAATAAATACCTATAATTAATAGTATACTTTATTAAATGCCAAATATATTTATATCATATCTAAATATTTAAATATATAACAAACATAGCAAGTATATAGTTGTATGGATAATGATGAAACAAAAATAGATATTTGTTATCAATTATATACTTTATAAAATATCAAATAATTTAAATAATATATAAACATTTAAGTGTGTAACAAATACAGAAAGTACATAGGTAATGAGGTGAAAGAAAATTGATATCTATGTGCATAGGTAATAGGGAGAAAGAAAATCGATATCCATAATTAATGGTATAATCCATGAGATATCAAATATTGTTATAATTAAATGTATAACAAACGTAGCAAGTAAATTAGTTCTATGTGTGTATCTTTTACTCGTGCAAATGGTGTATGCTGGTTATTTTCTATTATAGGTGTAATGCATGCTAGTAAAGATAAAGTCAAATAAAATATGATAACTTCTAAGTAGTACATGGTGTCACGATAAATTTGTTAATAATGTTTAACAAAATAAGTGTATTGTTTTGGATTTCTATACATAAATAATTATTTGTTAAAATAATGTAATATCATGTGTCATTATGAAAGAACCCTTAAAATTATACTTCTATTCACAAGTTATGCAAATATTATTTCTCTAAACTAGAAATATGATTTCATCTTAATGTCAAGGATAATGAATTTGATATTTTCTTAGTTTCCAATACAACATAGAACTAATTGTCTTTAGAACTTAGTGAACAATAAGTTATCATAAAATCTATTACTTTATTAGGTAAAAATTATGAATAAGTTTAACAACATCATAAGTATCTTTATTTAACTTTAAACTACTAGAGTATCGGATTTCTTGATTTATATATAATAATCATAATTGCCACATGGTACTACTTATATATTCATTTATTAACTTTATATTACTTTCTAGTTACTTGCTTGTCAAACTCATCATGTAGGAAATTATCTGTGTGATCTTAAAAACTAAATAATAATATATCCAACAATCAAAATTGAACATTAAATTTATGTGGTTTTTCCAATATGAAGAATTAATATAAAGGAATAGTTGGTCTTATTCAAAGAAATTAAATCTTTTCAATGCCAATGTCATCATTTCAAACTCTTCTTACATATAAAAATATCCTAAATATATGTAAAATGTTATAATATACATAGTATTATGCAATAATACATATACACAGAAGGTTATTTTGGTCGGATCTATATTAAATACTCCACAAAGTGATGAGCTACATCTCCAACCTAATTTTTTATTTATGTAAGACTCATCTATTTTTCTCACTAGATCCAAGTAAATAGGTCCATATCATGTCTTTGAGACATGTTCACACTCCATTTGTCTCGTGGTGATTATTTAAATTCTATTTACATCTGATTTAAAACAAAAATAATATCGATCTCATATAAATACATAACGTTATTTTTACAAGTGCCCCCTTCATCAGGGGGCTGGCTCCGCCACTGCTAGCAATGATGAATCTTTGTGGTCGTTATGGGATTCCTAGCAATGATGGGCTTTTTGAGCATGATGTGCCCCATGCGGGAAGTGATGGAGAGAATGCATATAGTAATGTTTATTAGTTCATTAATGTAATGAAAGCTAATGTGTAACGATAATTCTTAGTCTTAAGCCATGTCAAGTTTATTTCAGTTCAAGTATATATATGCTTATTTTCAGTTCTTATAAAATACATAGTGCCACTTACTTATGTTGTTGTTTTGTTTTGGATGGACACAGGGTAAAATGTCCCTAGATCAAGGAGCAAGAGGGAATTGAAGCAAGCCCTTCAGAGTAGCTGACATCAAGGAGACTTTATCTTCGTGGGGTGCCATCTACCACTCAGTAGATTATTTAGTCTAGTTTATCATTCCATGTTTTAGATTTGCTTAGTCTACATGTATTAGCTTGAGATTAATATGAGACAATTTATGTTTTTCCTTTCAAGATAAAATGTATGAGTCTATTTTCCAATTAATGCATGGTCTTTCATTTATCTTATAGCTATTGAATATCATGTTTTGTAATGTTCCTCCAAGACAAGTGACCTACGTTATGGACAACATATGGCTTGCTTTTGCTATCGTGTATGTACTTGGAGGGGCGTTACAATATGGTATTAGAGCAAATAAGTAGATGGACCCTGAGCTAAAGATTCACATGTTCTAACCCTAGGTGTAGAAGAAGTAAGTGAAAGATAATAGAAACCAAAGTAAAGGTATAGACATGAGACATAAGTTTAGATAGAGTTAGGGCTATGTGCTTAGATGGTTTTGGACTTTTATGTTATCTCTATAATTGTATATCACATGCTCTCTCTCTTTCTTGCATCTTTGTGGTATGGGACACAAACATGGGATTTTGTAGAGAGAATGTTATATGCATAAGCATGCTTGTCTTGTCCTTTCAAGTGCATGTGGTATGGGACATGTGCATAAGGAAGGTACTAATGTAAGTGTGATAAATCATGTCATCTTTGAATATATGAGAGACCGACATGTATCCAAAGGCGACAAAAAAATAATAATTGTCATTAAAATTTGAGAAAGATAGACTCCTAAACCTAATCAGATACATAGTAATATCAAGCATGTATACGAAGGGTGGATAATTTGACATAGATAAGTTACATCCAGGGTAGAACCCCTAAAGGAGAGGTAGAAATGACATTCTTTTATATCAATGTTGGTAAGATAGATTCAATAGTAGTATACCCACATCTTGAATTTAATAATGAGGTTTAGATAGTGTTTAACCATGAGAAGGACATATCCTAACTATGACAACGAGACTTTAAGATGATGTTAGAGATTAGGATACACAGAATAAGTAAAACCCTAAGGTGGGTAGTATATAGAAATTTTGAGGACAATATTTATTTAAGGTGGATAGAATTACAACATCCTAAAATATATTTAAAGTAAGTCAGGGTGTTAACAACTTTTCCTCACCAATTAATTATAAATTATGGACCCTAATACAAATAACCCAGATATTTCAAAGATGACCAACATAATTACTCTTTCTTTACTTTTTATTATGATAGTTAATTCATTTATAATAATATTCAAATAAGTCAAATCTATATATGATGTACTTCATCTCTCCTTAATGTAGTCTCACTATAATTAATAGGCATATAAAGCTAATTGGTCTAATAACGTCCAATGGACTCAATAAAGAAAAACACAATCCTAAGTGACCAAAAAGGAAAAGTTACACCTAGTGAAGATCAATCATATGCATTTAAATGTACATAAGTGATAGAAATTATATATTTTAGAACTAACTCACACTTTTTATCAACAAATTGGGAAAGTAAGTATGTGAAAATGTTCTAAACATTAATTTACACATATGGTTAAAATTTGAGGTCATTTTGACCTTGTTTTACCCCTTAGACCTAATTTGAAAGGGCTTCATATAGTTATTAATTAGATTTAATCAAAATACCCTAATAACCTTATTAATATATGGTTTTCGTTGTTGTCACACGACCCTACCCGTCAAGAGTCAGACTCAGATATGGAGGCAGTCGTACGTGGTGAGACCCTCTCTCTCGCCCATTTCCATGTGCTATCATGATGCTTCTTTGGCCCCGCCATTGTGCTCACACATGTCTCCTCTCTACACAGTCCTAATCAAAATAGAATATTTTCTTTCCTCGTGGTTTTGTGAATCCAGAGACCCTGAATTCCTTAGGGTTCCATGCCCTGAGTCCTTTGTTGGCTAGAATCCATGTTCCTCCTCTATTTTGGCAACTGCTAGATCCTATAGTTGGGTTGACCCTCGCGCGTATATATATACAAGTCGCAGCCGACCTCCAAAAAGGATCATAGGACACCCATAGAACAAATTCCATCGTCAGCTTGCCCTCAGATGCCCCACACACAACCACCCTACTCTGGATTTCGGTGTCTTCAACCTCGAGCTTGCCATTAGGGTTCTGGCATCTGCGAGCCCTTCCAATATGTGAAAAACATTCGTTGAGGCATTCTGAGTGTGTTCGAGCCTTCAGTTTGGATGATACCAAGGTAATTCATGATACCTCTTCCCCCCCCCCCCCTTTTCATCAGTTCCTTGAACCCCAAAGAAATCCCAGAGCATGTGGCCATTATTTCTTTCACTTTTGCTGCTTTTGGTATCTTTAGATTCCATTGAAATTGCCTTGTTAGTCTTCAATTTGGTTGGGCAGTCGTACTAGCATCCATGTGGCATGGATCCTATCACCACCATGGCAGAAGAGGGTCCTGAATACTTGGGCCACCTCAAGGCCTATCCTTTGGGTCGTTGAGTTCGGTCAAGGACTTGGAATCTAAAGGTGTGACTCCCCATCAGCAAAGCAACTAAAGATAACTAGTTCACAATTGGAAAATTTCAAGTTTTGGGTCTTCTATTTGTCATCCTCATAATCAGAGAGCAAAGGAAGATTCACATCGCTTGTATCCTAAGTTCACCCTCACACTTATGATTTGTTTGCTACGTGCCCCATGGGAAAAAATGTAATTCGACTCATGAAGGGTTGACCATCGCGTGTGATCCAATTTTTGGTCCCTGGCCAGATTGTCCGTGTGTGATTGGGCCAACTAAGCTCCACTACGAGGTTTTGGATAATCCTACGTGGTTTTTCTCTATTTCCTGATTGACTAATTATTTAGAAAATCACAGTAATTGATTGGATGGTAAAAAAATATGTATAAATAGTCGTTGGAAAGGATTTTTTTAGTAGAATATGATTTCAGTATTTCCAAACCCTAATTCCATTGTATCTGACCATGTTTACTTAAAAGACCCAAATTAGGGTCTAGGATGTATTTAAGGTGATAATTAATACAAACCATGTAATTTCAGGAGCATGGGAGTGACTCAAGATTAGAGAGACTAATTTAGGATCTACCTTGGTCCAAGTAAGTGGGTCATGTCGCAATGCATAAGTACTTTGGATGAATTTCATGTTATGTGCAATTTAGGACCATGCTTTAAACTCCAAGACAATGAAAATAAGATAATGATGATGCTTCAGATTATATTATTGCATGCTGTTTGTTATATCCATAAAGTCCTATGGTTACCACTGATGCTCATTAGTTTAATGCTATGCTCATGTGATGGTTAAGAAATTGAAGAAAGAACCATGTAATGTTAATGTCAAGATTAAGAGGGAGAGATCATGATGGTTAATATAATGTACTTAAGTTTTGAATTGTTCCTCTTTATGTTATTTTGTCTTTATGGCATTGATGAGCACTTTGGTGCAACTAAGATGAGACTTGACCGGCCTGATGAACACTCTGGAGCAATTATTGGATGAGGACAATTTACATTGATGGCAAGATAAGAACAACAATGTTAATGAATAAGTTAAGAGAATTAACTAACTTATTATATGTTTCTCGCAATGATGGACCTTTCTGGTCGTTATGGGCTTCCTAGTAATGATGGGCTTTTTGAGCATGATGTGCCCCAAGTGGGCAGTGATGGAGAGAATGCATATAGTAATGTTTCTTAATTCCTTGATGTAATGAAAGCTAATGTGTAATGATAATTCTTAATGTTAAGCAATGTCAATTTTATTTCAATTCAAGTATATATATGCTTATTTTTAGTTCTTATAAAATGCATAATGTGCTTACTTACGTTGTTGCTTTGTTGAGCATGGTCATGGGATGCAATGTCCCTAGATCAAGGAGAAAGAGGGAATTGAAGCAAGCCCTTCAAAGTAGCTGACATCAAGGAGACTTTAACTTGGTGGGGTACCATCTACCACTCAGTAGATTCTTTAGTCTAGTTTATCATTCCATGTTTTAGATTTGCTTAGTCTACATGTATTAGGCTTGAGATTAAGATGCGATATTTTATGTTTTTCCTTTCAAGAACAATGTAAGAATCTGTTTTTCTAATTAATGCATGGTATTTCATTTATCTTATTGCTATTGAATATCATGTTTTGTAATGCTCCTCCAAGCCAAGTGACCCATGTTATGGATAACATATGGTTTTCTTTCGCTGTAATGTATGTACTTGGAGGGGATTTATAGTATGCGATGTGAAAGTGACCAAGTTTCCTTGACATCTTGACCCCAAGTGTTTTGAGAATGACTACAATCAGGTATCGGTGATGAGGATGTGGTATGATGTGATAGAACTCAAATGTGATTGTACCTCAGTGATTGGGTTATATACCCTGGTTTCTAGTGCCATGACCTATACCAAGGTGGGCTAGGTGTTTTACAGGACCATAGCTTTGACTATGAGTTGTTGTCTAGAGGACCATAGCTTTGACTATGAGTTGTTGTCTCTATAGGACTATATATTTGACTATAAGTTGTTGTATTTTACAATTTGACTATATGTCACTACGGTGCAGACTCGAACTGACTGAGTAGTACAAGATGAGTTCATGGATTTTGGCTCTTCCATTGATCTTCTATGGTACTGATTTCAACTTTGCAGTGGCTGGTTAGATTTGGGTGGCACAACTCAAATCCTCAGGGAAATAATAAAAGACGTAATACAACCGTGTAGTGTATCTTCTTAGGGTCAAATACGCTTCACATTGGATTACCCCTTGCCTTATCTTTGTACTAATTACTTGAATTATAATGCGGTAAGAGAAATCAATTGTTATACATGTTCTTCATATTCCTTTAAAAAAGTTTAAATTGTTCTACTGCTAATGGTAACTGCCTAATTTGCTTAATCTGTATTATCAGTTTAATACATATCATTTAGCCGAATCTGCTCAACTTGATAATAATATTATTATCTATCTGCTTTAGGTCTACCTGTGCTTATAATAGATGTTGGTGGAGAATTATATCTCTTATTGGGACGTTTGGTCTCACCCATGGGTTTCTACATCTTTTAGGTAGTCGTGCATAATGAGGTAGAGATCGTGAAGTTGTGGCTGGAGCAATAGTTGTTTAAAGTCTGGATGTGCTGCTAGTGTTTTGTACTAGAGTCCTATGTGTCGTTGATGTACTCTCAGGTTCTTTGGGGTGTTTTGTAGATGTTGTATATTGAGATGATGTTTTTGGTTGTATGCCTTGTTGTACATATATGGCATGTCGTTGTGACATGTTACATATGTTGCAGGTTGTGGCCAATGAGCCAGTGAACAATACCATGTAATAATCTTTTGGCATGTTATATATATATACATGTGTCTTTTGTGGACTCATATGTGATAAGTTCCAACTTTTGTGCCTATGTGGAATCAATTTTAATTTCCTATGTTTTCTGGTAACCTGGTTGATTAGTATTAGTTTCACACTTTATTTTTTAGTAATGTCACTTTTGTGTGGCAATGGGCGTCACAGTTAAGGTTGGTATCATAGCTCTAAGTTTGTTGAGTCTACAAGGACATAGGACTAGGGTTGTGTCTATTCTAGTATCCTCCAGTATGTCTTATGGTAACTTCTGCTAATGCAGAAGAAGAAGAAGAAAAGTGAAGATGGTTGGAGAAAATGAAGAACATGCTACTAAGAGCAATGTTGCTACACCGGGTGGTGGTGCCAAAAGCTAGGAAAGGGTTGATGTTGTGCCTGAGATGCCCTAGTTTGACCCGGTAGTGGTGGCTAATCTTGCTTTTTAGTCCGTGTTTGGACAGTTCATGGCCACGATGATGCATATGGCGAACAAAATGCCCCCACCCCAAGCAAGAGGGGCAGTCCCCAATGTGAAATCTTTGGGTTCTAGGAAGACCTTTGAAAGGTTGAGGCGTGTAGGTGCGGTGAAGTATGTGGGTATGACAGACCCGACAGATTCAGATATGTGGTTGATCGAGCTGGAGAAGGCCTTCAAGATCCTCATCATACCTGATGCAGACAAAGTGAAGTATGTTGTGTATCTTTTGAAAGGGAGTGTTTGTCATTGGTGGGCCATTGAGGAGGAGAAAAGGCATGGTGTTTTAATCAGTTGGGAAGAGTTCCAACGGGAGTTCATAAGTCGATACTTCCTAGAGACATACATGGATGAGAAGATCACACAGTTCAAGAAGATTCGATAGAGATCTATGACGGTTAATGAGTATGAAACTAAGTTCATGGAGCTTCTAAGGTTTTATCCTCATTTGGCAGAAAGAGACAAGGAAAGGATCAAACGTTTCGAGAAGGGTTTGAGTACAAAGTTGACAACGCCAATGTCATCCCTAGAGAATAGAGAGAAATTTGCCATGTTTGTGGAGTTAGTCAAGAGGGTAGAGCAATTAGTGGTGGAGAAGCGTGAGATAAGGCCAATATAAGGCACACACAATATCAAGGACAATCATATGGAGTCTTTAAGAAGCCTAGGCTTTCATCACTGTCGTCACAATAGAGATCGGCGAGTCAGTTGCGGTGGTTACTGAGCAGAGGAAGAGGTCATAGCTTTCCACCAGCAGGAGCCCATAGTGTTGCATCAATGTCGGTGATAGGGTCATCCATGCCATGGTATGAGAGCAAGACTTGCTTCAAGTGTGGATAGGTGGGCCATACAAAGTGGTTTTTCCCAATGAAGGATGATGAGGTGAGACAGTAACTAAAATAGACTCAGCATGGCTTGCAGCAACAATAGTTCAATAGTGGCAGTGGCAGAAGACATGGCAGGCATCACAATCTGGTTCTTCTGGGAAAGCCAACAGAGGAAGGGGATGGTAGCAGGCAATGAATCGATTCTACACGATGAGTCATCCAGAAGGAGTGGTCAACCAACAAGTTGTGACAAGTCAAATGGATTTATTTCATTATAATTTGTCTTATTCTTGATTTATATCTATTTTGGTTGACCCAGGTGCAACACATTCTTTTATCACTAGAGAAGTGATTGCTAGATGTCCCTTGCCTATTAGTCATAGATCCAATAGCCTTCATTTAGAAATCTCATCGGTTGGTTTTTCTCGAGCTACGAGAGGTGTGTCCTTCCTGTGTCCTTTATTTTTTTAGTACATAGAATTCAAGTGGATCTCATACCACTTGACATGCATGGACTCAATGTGATCCTTACAACAGATACTTTGGAGAAGTATCATGTGGTTTTGGACTGTATTTCCAAAGTGGTGATGTTTGTCGATGGTTGTGTGTTGCGAGTCTTCCAAGGAGATAGGAAGATTCTTTCAATGTGTTTTGTGTCAGTGATGACGATAGAATAGTCGATGTGATAGGGTTGTGGTGCATTCTTGGTGCACGTGGTGGATACCAAGGCACATAGTCCTAGCATTCAGGAGGCGCCGGTAATTTGCGAGTTTGAAGACGTGTTCCTAAATGAGTTTCTAGGTGTTCCCCCACCCCGAGAGATTGATTTTGAGATTAATCTAGTACTTGACACGCAACCTATATCACAGACACCATACATGATGGTGCCAGCTGAGATGATAGAGTCACAGAAATAGTTGCAAGATTTGCTTAAGAAAGGTTTTATCAGATTGAGCACATATCCTTGGGGTGCTCCCATGTTGTTTGTGAAGAAGAAAGATAGATCTATGAGGTTGCGTATCGATTACATTCAGTTGAACAAAGTGACGATAAAGAACAAGTATCCTTTACTGTAGATTGATGATCTATTCAACCAGTTGTGAGGTGCCAGGGTGTTTTTGAAGATAGACCTAAGATCAGGATATCATCAGTTATGAGGTATGGTCACTACGAGTTTGTGATTATGCCATTTGGGCTAACCAATGCACTAACAACATTCATGGACTTGATGAATATGGTCTTCAGATCGTATCTTGATCAGTTTATGGTGGTCTTTATAGATGAAATCTTGATATACTCTAGAGACAACCAACAACATGAACAACATCTGCGTTAGGCGTTGACCTTGTTGAGATGACATCAGTTGTATGCAAAGTTCAACAAGTGGGAGTTTTGGCTGAGGAAGGTGTCCTTTCTTTGACACATGATATCTTATGAGGGTGTTCATGTGGACCCCAAGAAGGTTGAATGAGTGATAGAGTGGGAGCAGCCAAAGCACCGACAGAAGTTTGCAATTTTATAAGTTTGGAAAGATACTACAAGAGGTTCATCAAGAACTTCGATGCCATATCTTTACCCCTAACGAAGCTGATGAGGAAAGATGTGCCTTTTGTCTGGGACGAAAAGTGTTAACGCGCCTTCTAGTTTTTGAAGGAAAAGTTGACAAGTGCAATAATGCTAGTGTTGCTAGAGTAGGGAAAAGGCTATATTGTATACTGTGATGCCTTAAGGAATGGTCCGGGTTGTGTGCTAATGTAGGATAAGAATGTGATCTCTTCTATGTCGCAACAATTGAAGAAGCATGAGGAGAATCCACTCATGATCTGGAGTTAGCTGTAGTGGTTCATGCCTTGAAGATCTGAAGGCACTACCTTTATTGTGAGAAGTGGCAGATCTTCATAGATCATTGGAACATGAAGTACATCTTTTCACAATAAGAGTTGAACATGAGGCAACATCGATGGATGGAGTTCATTAAAGACTATGATTGCACCATAGATTACAATCCAGGGAAGGTGAAGGTGGTGGCATACACTATGAGTAGGAAATCATCATCTTCATCATCTACTGATAAGGTATACTTATGTTCCCTGGTGTGCCATAAGATAGACATGTTGGTCTCCTTACGTCAGATGAATGTGAAGATGGAGGTGTCCATGCTAGTGAGACTGTTAGAATAGTTGTAGATGAAGCCTACATTGAGGCAACATATTAGAGATGCACTATAGGGTGATAATATGATACAAAAAATCTGATCAGAGTTTGGTAATAAGAAGCATGATGGCTTCCATGAGACAGAGGATGGGACAATATGTTACCATAGTAGAGTCATGGTTCCTGATGTTGATGATCTGAGGAAGATGGTCTAGAAAGAGGCTCACTCTTCAATGTACTCTATGCATCCAAGTAGCACCAAGATGTACCATAATCTTAAAGATTTGTACCGGTGGCCTGGCTTGAAGCATGACGTGGTTGAGATCGTGGCAAGATGTCACGTGTTCCAACAAGTTAAAGAAAAGCATCAGAAGCATGTAGGGAATTTGCAATCGTTACCTATACCACAGTGGAAATAGGATCATGTTACAATGGACTTTGTGGTTGGTCTGCCTAGGACAAACAAAGGTCATGACTCCATATGCGTGATTGTTGACATGTTGACAAATACATCACACTTTTTGCCTATGAAGATGACATACACAACATAGAAGCTTGCTCAAATATATGTTGATGAGATAGTGCATTTGCATGGTATCCCAGCTACCATCATATCTGACAGAGGTCCTTAGTTCACCAGTCATTTTTGGGAGAACTTGCATACAACTATGGGTACACAGTTGAAGTTTAGTACAATGTTTCACCCACAGACAAATAGACAGTCAGAAAGGATGATCCAAATTCTAGAAGATTTGTTGAGAGCTTGTGTCCTACAGTTCTTGGGAAATTGGGATGTGTACCTCAATTTGATAGAGTTTTCCTATAATATGGAGCTTTCTTCTCTTTTGAAGATCGTGGGCCTTAGATCTTGGTCTCTCCATAAGGCGAGTTATATAACACTTTTCCCTCATCTATTATTTGCACCATTTCCTTGCTTGCATGTTGTTGTTTACATATCGAAAATGTGATCCTAATATGCTAGATGGTGTTACCATAATGTAGAACTTAAATCTTGGGTGATATTCACATGTGATTCACTTGTACTCCTAAACCCTAATTTCTGGTACTCGATTTTCTATGGTGACTATGAGAGAGATGGTTTTCTCTTGCTCTTGATTATGGATTTCTATCAATATGCGCATGGTTCGAGTACCTTGTAGTAGCATGAAGTTTTGGTTCTATTTTGTATGTATGAACATGGGTTTTGATATCTCCTAAAGAAGGGTCTTTCATGGTGATTTCCATGACTCATGTTTTAGGATTTTGATGTTTATCTTGGTGTGGAGTTTTCCACCTTGATGATGATGAGTTTCCTTGATGATTTATCTATTTTTTGAACGTGGTACTTCTATTTTGGAGGTGGTTTTGTGTTCCTTGGAGTATCTTGACTTTCTGTATTGCTACACCCCTCTTAGTGGTTTGAGGTCGCTACACATGGGTGAAGTGTAGCGGGTGCTACATGTGCTTGATGATGATCTAGTCACAATACTGCGTTGGGATGGTTGCTACACTTGTTGCTTTTGATCACAACGTCTATTTTGGTGACAGTCACTACCCTTATTTTAAGGGATGGGTCGGGTCGCTACCTCTTTGGTTTGTTTTGGTTGCCACAAGTAGTTTTGGATGTTGCGGTTGCTACACTTATATGTGTTGCAACCACAATACTATGTCTTAATGGCCTAGTCGACACACCTATACACATGACAACACATGGTCGCTACACCATGTTGGTCACTACACCTATCATCCCTCTAACCACTACACTTGGTTAAGGATCTGTACATGATGATGTGAATGTGAATGTGAATGCTGAATCATACTTAATAATGCTTAACCCCAATATGTTCCAAATAAATGGGAGGTGACGAAACTAGGGTTTGGTGGTTGAGTAATGAAATGGAACCCTAATCAGCTATGTGTGTGAAACCCTAACCCTAATATCTAGGGTACACTATATTTCTTGAGCTTTCTTGGATAACTAGTATATGATTATATTTTCTCTCTCCTACATGTGTAAAACCTAACCTTGTAGGTTGAATGCATGCCATAGCTTGTGAAAGTTATGGTGGTAATCATATGATACAAGGTGATGGATATGAGCCTTAATGAGGCATGTTGAGATCATAATGATGTGATGGGTCTTATGACCTGGCAAAGTCTTAATGCCTAGTGTGAGATGTTATCCTCCAGTGATGGGTTGAGGGCTTAATATCCCATTTTAGTGCAATTGTGAGGAGAGCCTTGTATGGCTATGTAATGATGTTGATGGCCTTGAATTGGCAGCGATATCAAGTGATGATGTGACAACTTCACATCTTTAGTGTTAGTACTATGTTGGATGATGAAACATGTATTCCCAAGGCAAACCCAGAGTGCATACTATTGATTGTGCAAAGTGCAAGTGACCACTTATCCTTGACATCTTGACCCCAAGTGTTTTGAGAATAGCTAGGTCGGGTCTCGGTGATGAGCGTGTGATATGATGTGATAGAGGTTAACTATGGTTGTGCCTCAGTGCTTGGGTTATATACCCCGGTTTCTAGCTCTGTGATGTGTACCAAGACGAGATAGGTGTTTTACAAGACCATAGCTTCGACTATGAGCTGCTGTCTACAGGATCATAGCTTTGTCTATGAGTTTCTATCTCTACATGACTATAGCTTTGACTAAAAGTTACTGTCTTTTGTAGTTTGACTATATGTCACTGCAATGCAAACTCAAACTGACCGAGTAGTGTAGGAGAACCTCATCGATTTTGATTATTCCATTGATCTTGTATGGCATCGATTTCGACTTCATAGTGGTCGTGGGGTTTGGGTGGTATAACTCAAATCCTCAGGATAATAATAAAAGATGTAATACAACCATGTAGTATATCTACTTAGAGTCAAATTCACTTCACATTTGATGACCCCTTGCCTTATCTTTTTTTTATTAATTTCTTGAATTATAATGTGGTAAGAGAAATCAATTGTTACATGTTCTTCATATTCCTTCTAAAATGTTTAAATTGTTCTACTGCTCAATGGTAACTGCCTAATTTTCTTAATCTATATTATCAATTTAATACATATAGTTTAGTTGAATCTACTCAACCTGAAAATAATATTATTATATATCCACATTAAGTCTACCTGTGCTTGTAATAGATGTTGGTGGAGAGTTATATCTCTCACTGGGAAGTTTGATCTTACCCCATGGGTTTCCACATCTTTTAGGTGGTCGTGCATGACGAGGTAGAGATCATGCGGTTGTGGCTGAGCAGCAAGAGGAGCAGTTGTTGTCTAAAGGTTGGATGTGCTGCTAGTGTTTTGTAGTAGAGTATTGTGTAGTGCCTGTACTCTTAGGTCCTTGGGGTGTTTTATAGATGTTGTAAAGACCCAATCTTTATGATCAAATATTTATTAAATAATATCACAATCATAAACAATCTTTATTAAAATCATGCTTGTACATCAAAGTCGTGGAAGCTTACAAATATGATTACAAGTTTAAGAAATAGAATTCATTCTATCTAGTCTTTAATGGAGGACTACCCAGTGCATGTCACTTCAAGCTCTTCCATCTATTACCTGTCCATGAGTTCCCAGAGGGAACAAACCACACATGGACCCCATTGAAGGGAAATAAAAGGGTCAACAAAGCTGGTACTGAATCCAATCATTGAACTATGTACAAAATAGGTTTAGATGTATAATAAAAGTTAGGAAAGGACTATTTGGTGGAATAAAGGCTATCAAGTAGAAATTTCAATATCAATTTGAAGATGGCAATTATTTCACAAATCATCACTAAGAAAGATTCAATATTTCAAGTATGCAAAATTTATCCAAGCTATCCACAAAGTAATTCAATTTCAATTTAATAAGCTTTGGCACCTTCTTATCATATCTTTTCTAGGGCTAAGTGCCTTGTGTTCTCACACTCTAGGAGTGAACGACACTAGTGCCTTATTAGCTATTCTAGTTAACTGGGGGACCACTAATCCCTATCCACTGTACATGGTTGTGGAGTACTTGGCCCACTCAAGTGAGCCAAAGCTCTATAGGGCCAAAGCCCGAGGGACCCAAGTCCATAGGGAGTCAAAACTCCAAATAGATCAAGTCTGGTGCCAAATATTATCAATAATATTTCATCAATTGCAAAATGAGAGTGGTGAACTTTCAAGAATAAATAAAGGTTTCAAATCTATATGGAATTCATCACAAATCAAGATATATGTGTGTCCATCAAGAGGGAAAATAGTTCAATAATGAAATAGAAGATCTAGTACCTCAATTATTCAGGGCTTCAAGGATTGTATTATCACAAGGTGGATCCAAGAGAGACTATCTACAAAGTATGATACAATTTGGTTATCATTTGGCTTGGAATCAATTACTTATTCATTCTTTTCTATTTAGTGTTTCCTTTTTAAATTAGGGTTATATTAATAATATTTTTCTCTATGGTTATCAATATTAGATTCCCAACTAGGTTATATATATATCCAATGCTACATAGTTGTTTTATCATGTTGTCTCTATGTTAGATCTAAAATATCATTATGTTTCTCATATATATTACAACGACATTTAGTCACTAGGATCACGCATGTCTATTTACTAGTATACTTTACTAGGGATATTTAGGGTTTAATTCCACATACCTCTATACATACTATTCATATGTTAGTACCTTGATCTTGATTTCTTATATGTATACAAGTAGTAATATATCTTAGGCATTACATAATTGCATATTGTTCCTTAATGATAAGATAACTAGTGGTTCCATCTATAAGAACACCCAAAATACTCCTATATAAATAACTAGGTCTCAACCATGCATATGAACATAATTACTAATATGCAAAATGAAAGCATGAATAAGTTCCATGTATAACTAAAATGTGAGGCAGCGAGTTGGTGTGCATGTTTGCATCGAGTGGTAGGGTGCAGGAGGCATCACCAATCTTCATAGATCTACAACTCTATGATGAAGTCTGTAGGGTTGTGGTGGTGACAGGGGTTGAGGAAGATGATCTTCGGCACGCTAGATGTTGTGGATCTTGGTTGCCTAAGGGTTGACGGTGAAGGCAGTCACAAGTCACCATTACAATGCACGTTACCCTTGCGTGACTTGCAGTAGGTCTGCTGGAGTTGAGACTCTAGTCATTTCCTACAGACCTTCACAAATGAACAGTGGCAAGGAGGAGTCAGAATATGTGTAACGTCCGTCGTTGTTGCTGCTTCTTGGCGAGGGGGTAGTGATCGGGCAGCATCAGACATAGGGAGCTGCAGTTCGTCAAGATTCATGGCTGGCGAGGGAGGTCTACAACATTGGGTTTGTAACAACGAGTTGTAGACCAGAGGTTTTGGGGCATGGGAGTCTAGTGGACGAAGGAACCACGACTACAACGTGCAGCTCAGATCTAGGAGGGATTAGGGTGGGTGGCATGGTGGAGAAAGTCGTGCAGGGGTTGAGGCTGGCGAGGTATGGCAGTGCTAGTGTCGCCCACCGTGGAGCCTGCTGGGTAGTGTTAGGTTTATTGCTTGTGAGGTCATGGTCTGTAAATCAGATGCAACTGCAGATTTGTGTGTGATCAATCATGAATGGAGTAGTAGCTATTATATAGGACATGGAAAAAGACTCTAGGGTTTGTTGTCTATTGGAGAGGAACCACTGCTAATGGCCTCAAGACGTTGTGAGGCGGTTCCAGTTGATAGTGATGAGTGAAATGACCACAACAAATGGCACTGCTATTTAAGATCTATAGAGTTATGGTGGTGGCTGCTAGGGCTTGAAGTCATGGCTTGAAATGCGAGGAACATCAATGCGGAGGGGATCTGCATTTTTAGAAATTGTCAAGACGGCGTTAGGTTGAGTGAAGATGCGAGGGATCACATGAAAGGAAGAGGTGTAGCGGTGTGTTACTTCTATCAAGTCAATGACTATACTTAATATCCTAATCACTAATTCCTTCTAATTTATATAGATTTTCAACAGAACATTCAAATGTTATGTGACTTGGACAAGGATGCAGTTCCTATTTGTGTAGATTTTAAAAACACTACCTCATCATTTATGAAAATGACACCTCCAAATTAATTACTCTCATTATCAATTTTGATATCATTTATATATATACGATTAATGTTTTTTAATTGATTCCAAATCAAGAGTGGTCAAATTGAGAGTAACTGATGGGTTCAAGATCTAATCCAGGAATTTAGGAACAATGATAACAAATTGGACTATAAGATACCAAAGTATGATAATTGATATTTAACTTAGGGACTTCATGGAGATATTTTATAAAATGAGGACAATAGATACATTTTGACAAAAAGACTTGAATTGGATACTAAGATTTATCAAAGACCGTGATATTGAATCAAAATAATTGATTGGGGCTTGAAATGAAATACAACATTGAAAATAAGTTCAAGTTTGGGTAAAATAGCTCAACATATATTTCGTACCCAAAATTGGGTATGTTACAGATGTTGTATATCAAGATGATGTTTTTGACTATATGCCTTGTTGTACAAATATGGCATGTATATATGACATGTTACATATGTTGCAGGTTGTGGCCAGTGATCCAGTAAATAGTATGATGTAATAATATTTTGGCATGTCATATATATACATGTGACTTTTGTGGACTCAAATGTGATAAGCTCCAAATTTTGTACCTATGTGGAATCAATTTTAATTTCACTTATTTTTTGGTAACCTAGTTGATTAGTATTAGTTCCACGCTTTGTTTTTGAGTAATCTCACTTTTGTGTGGCGATGGGTGTCACATCCTTCTTCAATTCCATTAAACCCTTTCCATTTCATTATACTCCAGACAACACTACTAACATCGATAAAGACACAATCGAGAAGATCAAAATAGCTATCATGGACGAGATTAGATTCTCACAGAGCCCAAAACAAAAGAGCAAAGGAAAAGCTCCTACTAATGTCATGACATTCAGCTCACTGACGACCACACCAAAAGGACTCACAAAGAAAAATTACTTTGCCACAATAGAACTAGGTAACAACTCAGAACTCAATGTCTTTTCTTATCTTAAAGGATTACTCATTTTCTCTGACACTTCAGACGATTGTGCTAATGACATCTCGGTTGATAGCATAAAAGACATAACTTCACAGTCAGATATTTGTACTTCCTCAAATTTGCCAAAACTCTTGGAATCACCTTTGACACAGAAGATGTTGCCCACATAGCATTAGACAACAGAGAAAGATTCATGGGATGGCATAACCATAGATACATTCATACCATTAACGTTAGTCTGGAAAAATTACATATTAGCCATTAGTATCTCAACCAAGATTATATCATCACCAGTAATATCATCTATCTTTTCAATGACGATATCATCTTGAAATGTTTCTGATGCATCTAGTGTTAAGAGAAGAAGACACATTAGATGTCACATATATAAACACAACATTAATATTATTACCATACAAGAAACCAAAATGATCCTGACCCCTTTCACATTGAAAACCATAGGGGGAAAACCCATCAACACATGGTTTCAACCACCACATAAGGGCTTCAAAGGAGGTATCATCATAGGCATCCACAATAATTCTTCAACATCTCCCATACAATCTATTGTGACTTCAACATTACTTTGCAGATTTCAAACATACATGAAGACCATGACTGTGTTTTCATGGGCATCTAGAGTAAACCTAGCTCTATGAAACAACATTACATCAAAGAAATTGCACACGTTTTCTAACTCTACTCTAAAAAACCATGGATCATAGGAGGTGAATTCAACCTTATTACCCATGACTTAGACAGGAGTAACCAACATAGTCAGTTAGGGACATTGACCAGATCTAATAGACTACTTAGAGACAGCATCATCAGGCACAATATGATCAACTTTATCCCTTCTAATGTGAACTACACCTGGAACAGAAACCATTATTGGGCTATAATTAACCATTTCTTCTGCTCACTTAAATGGGAAAACCTCTATCCACACTCTAGTGCCTTAGTTGCACCTAGACCTATATCTGACCATTTCCCCATCATTCTAGATACCATAAACTTTCGATGGGGTCATAAACCTTTCAGAATAGAAAATTACTAGCTTCTGGACCAGTCTTGCCTACAAATCTGCTGAAAACATTGGTATCAATACCAAAAAACTTCCAAGGATCCAAGATACCACATTCATAACAACACCAAGAAGATTAGATCAACTCTTAAAAACTGACAAAAAAATGTCAAGATCATGCACAAGTTAGTTGATCTAGAACAACAATATTTTCATGTAGATAGTGACCCTAATGCTGACCCAGTCATTATTCTAGCTATCAAAGCAGAGATGGAACACATCCACAACTACATTGACATTATCTGGAAGAAAATGGATAAGATTAAATGGGCTATAGAAGGTGACAAAAATACCAAATATTTCCACAAATGTTGTAACAACAATGCTAGAACAAATATCATTTCTAGAGTCAGCATCAATGGGACCATTACATCAAACAAAAACATTATCACCAAGCACATTGTTACACACTTTCAACACATCTTTGACATAGGACATGAACCGAGCTTCCTAAAATTCATCAATCGGGAACATATCATAGGCTCCCCACAAAATATCATAGCTACCTTCACCATAGAAGAACTAAAGAAAGACTTAACACTAAGTTCTATCTTAGTATGTGGGATGATATAAAATATGACTCCATGCAGCAACTTCAAATGATTCATATAGAAGAAAATATTCACAAACACATCAAGGTGCTAAAATATGCCAATATACCTTGATAAAAAAGTAAACCAACCTAAAAAAAATCAACAATTTAGACTATCTGTCTCATTAATACATCATATAAAATACTATTTGAAGTCCTAAACAACCATATAAAATCACATTCGGAAAATATTATATATAAAAACAAAAACGCTTTCTGAAATATAGAAACATTCATGATGCATTCATTATGGTTAATGAAATGCTTCACCCATGATGCAAGAGTAAAACTCATATTTTGGCTTTGAAACTGGATTTTGAAAAGCCTTTGATTGTGTCAACTGGAATTGTCTCATACATACCATGCATGGATATAGATTCCCTTCAAAATGGATCAATTGGATTCATGGTTGTATATCAACAAACAACTTCTCTGCCATCATAAATGGGTCACCATTTGTCCACTTCCACAACACCAGCGGTCTCAGAAAAGGTGATCCATTATCACCATACCTCTTCATTATGGACACCTCACTTCTCACTAACATGATCAAATTAGGGATGACCCATGGCCTTATCCAATCACCTAATGAATGTTTTGAAAACATTATTTAATACACGGATTCCACCATGATTCTGGTCAAACCAGAAGATAACACCATTCTCAACACTATTCACGTCATACGTATGTTCTCCTACATATTTAGACTCAAGATTAACCTCAGAAAATCATCCATAATTGGTATTAACACATCTCCTGACACTATCCTCAGATACCAAACCCTTTTTGATGTAAACCTGAGACATTTTCAGTCATGTACCTGGGACTAACCATCACACCTCACCTTATACAACACCATTTATGGATGTCGATCAGTGAAAAAATCAACTACAAACTTTCATCCTGGACAAACAACTTCCTTACCTTGGTTGGTCGTATCACCCCTACTCAACAACTCCATCACCCCAATCACAACACATCACCTCAGTTGTATACCTTTACCAGCTAAAACACACAGACTGATCGACTCCCTATGAACAAAATTCATGTAGAACCACTACACCACACACTCAGAAAAACTAAGATACACTTGGTTAATTGGAAAACCATATGCACTACAAAAATATATGGCAGGTGGGATATCATAAACTTACAATCACATGCTATCTTCCTCCTTACAAAAACTATTTCAACTCTCACCACCAACTCTATAAATATTTGAAAATCCTTCATCATACACAAATACTATCACAACAGAAACCCATGGAGAAACATAAAGAAAAACATCTCTTCACCTCTATAGGAATTCATTAACAAACACAAGAACATAATCATCCATATGATAAACAAACCTCCTCACGTATCCACAAACATAAACTTTTGGACGGATCCATGGTGTCATAATAAACATGATCCAATACATGGGAACAAACTTCAACATTCCCCAAAGCCTATATTTTGTCAACATTGCGAGAGCACTACATCTCCAAACTAGTAGCAGACATTCTTTCTCACACAAAACTTCACAACCGAGTCCATATAAGATATTATACACACTCTGGAATACAACACCAATAGGAACATCTCATGGAAATGGGGAAACCAATACATTCCTAATAAAGCATATTGTTTTCTCACATATAGAGGCCATATGATTGATCTTTCACATTTTTGAAATATCAAGTGCCCTAAAAAATATAATATATTCTTTTGGCTCATTGTACATAACAAAATACTCATTGATCACAACCTCAGTAAGAGGGGGGTTTTCAGACCAACCAGATGCTACCTATGTCAATTAAATGAGGAAATCACAGAACATCTTTTCATCCCCGGTCCTACCACTGTACATATACTAAAACATCACTACCATACATATTCAATGGTAGACTACTTACACTCACCTTCCTAATCAGATACTTCAAACATATATAATCACAACATGAACCACACTTACTGATGATTATGATTTTATGGCATGTTTGAAACAACAGAAAATATAACAACGTAAATCATCCTTTGACACACACCATCATAGAGATTGAGCACACATATTCTCTCTTTTTTGTTTGTAAGAGATCCATCAGCATCAACCCAGGAGCTGACAGGTGAAGACTCTCAGATGGCCATCTTTGGTAACAACAACGACGAGGGTCGTCATTTCACACTGGAAGAGATTCTTACTGATGATTCCAATTTCTAGAGTACCACCATGACATGCTTACTTTGTTAGATGATGTCTTATCTTTCCTCTCGATGAGGCCTATTCTTATGGGATGCCTCCCCCGAACATTATCTCCTCTATTTTTTCCAACATTATCAACAACACCCTAATTTTTTTTGAACTGATATGGTGTGGACACTTTATAAAATACTTATGGTGATGTTATTTAGTGTTGCTTGTACTCCATATGTGTGCATATATTTTCTATTTGCAATCATTTTATATATAAATTTGGAATTTATAAAAAAGAGTCACCTTCTGTATCCAATCCAAGTCTGCATGTCACGTCCTCCATGTCCTTCACCTCGGGGTTGGAAACATACCTCACAAGAGAAGGCAAAGATGGAAACTATCAACATAAAAGCCGGTATGAGCATATTGATTGGGGATTGAGCAACATTATGAAAAAGGACATCAAATATAATAAGGCTTCCCATATAAGAGAAAAATATTATCCGAGTGGATATCAAGGAAGATATGATTACCAATGAGATGATAAACTAAAGAGGTTTCTTTCCTTGAAACAATGTCACAATAATAATATCACAATTCATAAACAATGCATGTAAACAACTAATGTCATTTCAAGCAGGGTTGGAACACAATAGGATCTCAGCTAAAAAGTATTGGGTGGAATACACACACCCTTTTATATATATACAGGTGGAATATTCACACCTGCGACAAAGTACATACGTCCAAAAGTATGGTTGTAAAGATGTACCGATACTAGAAATAAATTAATCTAATCCATGCACTCAAATAGATAAAGGCAAGTTAAAGTTTAGCCAAACTGAAATAATAAGATGAGAACATCAAATAGTCATCATGTGGAGTCAGAGGACCCATGAACAAATATCCAATCATGAAAACAAAATAAGGTTCATCAATAGTACATAAAAGTCCACCACAAGAAGACTAGGATATCGAATATTCAAATTGGAGTTTCCACATGGATTAAAATGAACGAGTTATATATAAGAGTCTGATAAAAATATTCAACAAAGTAAGATGAGTACAGGATGAGAATCAACAGAAAATTTTTCACACTAAATAAATTCTTCTAAGAGAGAGAAATTTTGTAGGAAAATTTGTCCATAAGACCAAGAGAGAGAGGGAGGGAACATAGGTGACTGCTCAATATGATGAATAGGGAATGCAACATTCCCTAGTTGAAAGCCTAAATATGCAATCCACCACAAGATTAGGGTAAGGGTCACAAAAAACCTATTGCCTTGGAGATGACGGCATCTAATCTTTAACGAGTTGGGTTGAAACTAGATTTAGCCAAATAGACTCATGATGTTCTCCGATCGCAAACAAGGTTAACCATTGACTAGTCACATGGAATAAGATCTTCCTATTCTTGATCATTGTCGAAGAACGAGACATCATTTCAGATCAATAGTTGTCTTCAAGACATCGATGGAGGTCAAAGGGATCAAGGAAGGTCTAGGGTTTGGTTCAAGTTTGTAATGTCCATGAATCCCAATTGTCTATAGTGTCCAAACTCTCTGAGTTGTAGGTCAATAGTTGTGGTGGTTTTAGCTTCTTGTAGGTACTCTTAGGTATTTAACACAAGTCACCATGTATTGTCATGAAGTTCTCGGAGTAGTCCATCAACATAAGGAAAAGAACCAAGGACAGATGTCAGATCTAGTGAAGCATGGTTTGCGCACTACAAACATTTGATGGTGTTCCATGCTTCTTTTGATAGAGGGTATCATGGTGGTAGGTGACATTGCTCATGGTCATGGTAGAAGGGAGGAATAGGGAAAGGATAAGAGAAGAGGAAATCATGAGCAACCTTCTGCATAGAGCACCCAACTTAATATGGTTGTAGATAGAGAAAGGAGGCGAGAGATATTACAGAACTAAGAATGAGAGTCAAGTGTTGTAGTCAGACTGGTTTCTTTTTTTGGATATAAAATTAGTATGATAGAAAATCTTTAGGAAAATCCAATCAAAACTATAACATCAATATTTCCTTATATGCTAGTAATTCTATCCTTTGTTTGTATTTATTTAAGGAAACAAACATTAACTAAACAAAGTAAATTTGACATGCAGTCTAATTATGATGTGTATGATACAAATTTATAAAAGGCAACTTGGGATTATCCAATTGACATGAAATATCATAAATATACCAACTGATACAGTACAATTCCATGTTTGCCATTATTACTTATTTTTAGACTGTTTAGTGGAATATTTAATATATGAAGATGTTTTGGTACTTTTTTAAATAAATACTATCATATTAAATATTGCACTACTATATTTGGTTTTTATGATCCAATATAAATTATTTACTCATGAGGGAAGTATATCCTTTTTATATTTCTTCAAATGCATATCGTCACGTGAATTTTATGTTACTTATGTGTAATACAGTTTCCTTCCAAGAAAATGGTATCTGTTTAATTAATGTAAATATAGACTATAATTTTAATTTCTGATCTTTCTAAAACTATTCTAAACTTGGATATCACGAATTTAATTATATCAATAGCTTATAAAAGGAATTATTGAATACATTCATGGTATCTGTAATATAGCATTTTTTGATAAATTCGTCTTAAATCCAGATAATGATGATGACATTATCAAATTGATGATTTTCCATTTTTGAGGAATTGGGTAGGAAAGAGGTAACATTAAGAAAAATGCACAAAAATATTTTAATATTTTTTTCAATTGGTATACATTTATTTGTTAAATGTGTTTTATGTTGCCACATATTTTCAATGGATTGTGAACTTCATAATGGGAATCTACTTCCTTTACGACAAGTTGGAGAGGATAATTCTACCTATATGCTATTTTATATATAAGAGAGAGATACCAAATTAGACTTTTGTGAAATTCATATATTGTACTAAACAAATCAATGCCATTAAATTCCATATACAATCGCCATACTTGTAAGTGAGAATTTTATTGGAATTCTTTTATGATCAATAATCCTCACACATTTACTACACATAATACATTGGTTTCTGTAAATCAACTTGTAGGTTAGAGGCAAAATAAATCACCCCACTTGCATGAAATACTCATTAATATTTAATTACACTTTTATGCATTTTTTTAATATTAATATATATATGTATGTATATGTATATCATAATATCTATTGATATGCCTTGTAAGTATTCTTGGGTTTGTTTAATGAATCATGACATAACTATATGTAAACATACATTTATAAATTAGAACGTAAGTTTTATGATTTTTTATACTCCAAATATCATGGATTCTTATATTTATTTTCATTCAAATTTTCACTAAGATTTTTATTATTGTAATTCATCTATGAAATAACAAAAAAAAATTCCAACTGATGTTAATTTTTTCAATGATAAGAAATCGACTTATATGGCCAATAGGAAAGGATAAAATTACTTTCCTCACTAATTTCCACTTTTAAAGTCATTCAATATTCATTTAATATTTTTGGCCTTATCTCATATTTTCTTTTATTAATGAAACTAGGATAGTTATTATGTTCAAATGATATGAAGCTTGGCACCCAAAGTAATTGGGACCCAAGCAACACATTTTTACCATATATTGGATATTGGAGTTTCCTTTTATGAGTTATAATACAAGTATGGTTTAGGCTATTTATTTTCCAATATATTACTATATATCCCCGTTTTCATCAATAATGATAAATTGTAGTTATATTAACTTCACTTTGTTACCAAAAGAGTTTCCTTATATTATTATTCATGACTTTCTATATCTTACTTATTTATCATATTTAGTCCATTAATTCAATATTTATTTATAAAATGGTATACCATTCATATTTATGGATATGGAAACACCAAGTATTATTCTACTTTGTGTATTATGTACATATTAATTAGCAAAGGAAACATATGTGACATATTTAATTAATGTACCTACATGTTCACGCTTAATTAAGTTAAGTTTGAATATGTAATGTGCTACCGTGAATTATTCATGTTATGTGCATTAACAATATACATTAATGCATAACTTTATCCTTATTTGGTCAAGTCTAAGGAACCAGTCTTACTAACCTCCTAATCATGGATTAGGATAAGATCCTAGATTTTGGTACGCTACAACACTCCACCGCTTTAAGAAACTTTGTCATAGAATTTGCATCATCCATATCTTACCCACCAATACACTCTAGCCCTTAAAAGGTTTAAGCTAATAAGACAAACTAAACGACATCAAGGTATTAGGGTTACTTATGAATATTTTGGATGTTTATGTTGTTCATAGGTCATGTATCAAATTAACATGCCATACCCATCTAGGGTTGAGTTTGAAGTCCTTTTTTTAACCAACCGACCAACCCTAACATTCACATTACAATCCAAAACATCAAACAATATAAAAATGTAGGTCAACTAAACCTTTAGTACAAAATACATTTTCCTAGTCATTGCTCCTACTCCAAATTAGGGTTTAAAATTTCTACTACAATTAATTCTAGGGTTTCCCTATAAAGACTTCATACATCTCTTTGTTGTGACCCAGTTCAAGAAAAACCTCAATAAAAACTTGAAAAGTTTTTCTTATATATATAGTATTATAAAGAAAATAATTTGACGAGAAAAACTTTGTGATATAAAAGTGAAGATTGGGCCCAAAATCAATGCAAGAAATCAAGTCACAATTTTTTCATGTTAGGATCTCCTTATCATGCCACACTAAAATCGTCAAAGCCTAACTACATCCTCAAGTCAAACCTCACAACATCCAAATATACATGCCATAACTATCCTTCATCATAGGGTATGATCAACTAAAGTCCATTACACTAGGGTTGGCATCTTAAGATTTTCATATGCTCTTCATCAATACCAACATCCTCCATCATGAGGTCAAATTCCTTAACATCCAAAGAGAGATGCCACCACTATCCTATATGAGTGTATGGATCACCAAACATTAGGGTTCACTAATCATGGTTCATATGTGTACCTCATATAATTCTAACTCGACCTTTCATCATCTCATGAATGTCATAGGTCAATTTTTGGGTAAACATCTCGCTTAAGGATAACTATGTAAGGTAATGGTTATAATATGGGAAACAAAATTGAAATAGTCAAATTCTAACTACCAATGGCTCAAATACCATCTTGTAAGGAGTGGGACCTAAGAGGGGATCCACTCCCTAATTAATTTGAGGAATAAACCCATATATTCCAAACACACTAAAAAGGTATGCTATAATAGATGTGTTTTTCCATTTCTCAAACAATGGTATACAAATAGACCAAGGTATAACAACATAATAATATTTCATGACTATATTCAACTTTACACGATTAGATAAGATTCTCCCATTGAGGGGTTTACATGAAAATAACAACATCAAGATCTAAGTAGAGACATATTTAAGCCATCTCAGTTCTATCTCCCAAAGTCATCTTCTCTAGCCATGTTTGCGTCCTCGATGTCCTTCAACTAGGGGAAGCATACCTCAAAAGAGAAGACAAATATGGAAATTATCATCATAAAAGTTGGTATGAGCATATTGATTGGGGATTGAGCAACATTATGAAAAAAAGACATCAAATAAAACAAGGCTTCCTATAGAAGAGGAAAATTACTATCCAAGTGGATATCAAAGAGGAAATGATTACCAATGAGATGATAAACAAAAGAGTTTTCTTTTCTTAAAAACAATGTCACAATAATAATATCACAATTCATAAACAGTGCATGTAAACAACATAGACTAAGGCTATTCAAGCAGGGATGAGACGCCATAGAATCTCAACCAAGAAGTAGTGGTTGGGATACGCACACCCTGGGTAGAATACGTGTGCCCTTTTATATATATGAATGGAATACATGCACTCGCAATGGAAGACACACGTCTAAAAGTATAGTTGTACAAATGTAGCGCTACTAGAAATAAAATTAATCTAATACATGTACTCAAATAGAGAAAGACAACTTAAAGTTTAGTCAAACTGAAATAACATGATGAGAACATAAAATAGTTATCATGTGGGGTTAGAGGACCCATTGGAAAATATCTAGTCATTTTCACAAATTTGGTTCATCAATATATCATAATATTCCACCACAAGAAGGCTACAATATTAAATATTCAAATTAGGGTTTCCACATGGAATAAAATGAAAAAGTTATATATAAGAGTCTAAAAAAATCCAACAAAGGAAGATGATCACAAGATCAGGATCAACAAAGAGTCTTTCACAAATAAATTCTTATAAGAGAGAAATTTTGTAGGCTAATTTATCCTTAGGATCAACAGAGAGAGGGGGAATATCCTTGATTCCAAGAGAAGTTGGGATGATTTCTCCACTGTAGAGTGTAAGAGCTTGACATAGAACCTAGGTTGTTTTGGTGGCCATAAGATTGAAGAGCTTGCACTTCTTCATTCAAAGTCTCCATAGAATACATACATCGATTAGGAGAGCCTCCCACGCGTGTCTTCATTAGATTCACCATGTTATCCAAGATTTTCATCGTTTTAGGGTTGGTATCATCCTTGGGGTAAGAAATTGCAGCTCTTGTGTTTCTATCACAATGGTTGCCCATACTAGAGGTGCAGTGTTTTGATTTTTCAGCCAAGTGCTCAAAGAGAGGCCAATATTCTTTATGAGGTTTTCCCATGAATATATTGCCACATGATGACTCATACAACTATTTGACCCGTCTCAGGAAACCCATATTAGAAGGATAGAACCAATTGCCATATAGGCACCTCATGATGAGGACAACCTCTCAACAACTTTTGAAACCTCTCCCATGTCTTGACGAACCACTCATTCTCTTTGTGGCTAAAATAAGTGATGTACCTCCTCATATGTGTAAGTTTAGCAATAGGATAGAACTTTTCTAGAAATTCATTCTTCATCACCTCTCAAGTGACAATCTTGATATTTCTATAACACCAGTCTTTTGCCTTGACCTTGAGAGATAAGGGGAATAAGGTGATCCAAATAGAATCATCAGTAGGTGTAGTAGACTTATAAGTAGAGCAAGTCTCCAAAAAAACATCTATATGCTTGTATAGATTTTCATGTTAAATCCCGTAGAAGGTAGGAATAAGCTAAGAAGAGCTGGTGGAATTGAGAAGTGCTGCCTTGACATTTGATCAACTCTAGTAGCAATAGTTAATTTGTAGCTGCTAGGAATAAAGTAGTCATGAAGCGGCTTGTGAAGAGGTGGTGGTAGATTTTTCTCTTATGCCTCCTCCTAATTGTGCACATTTCTATACCCGTTTCAGATTCCAAGTGTTGGTCATGCCGGTTCCTTTGGCTATGCCTCCCTATCTATAAATCCTCAAAGGAGTCTATAGAGAGAGAAACGTCCAAACATGCACTGAGTGTCACATGTAGAAGGTACAACCAAACAATAGCAAACAAGTTAGCAAATGCATAGGCAAAAAGTAACTCAAAGAATAATGAATAACAATGGTGAGGGCAACAACCAAAGTCAAAGCTAAACAAACTAGCTAGGCTAAGCGCATCTCTTCTCACCAATACCACCAGAAAGCTTGATGTGTTTTCATGATGCAACCAACTAAACTAGCAAAAGATAGTGCTTAAGGAGAGAGTCAAACTACAACTACTAGGGAGCTATGGTTCTTTCTATCCCTAACAACAACACCAGAAAGCTTGATGCATCATGAAAACACCCAACTATTTGACTTGACTATATGCTCCATAGGCACACAAGAGGGCCTTTCAAATATATATAAACCCAATTTGAACACACTGTTAAACAAATCCACAATCGCACAAGCTCGTGAGTAGTATAGAGAATGGCAAGTCTGTGTCAAACCCAAGGGATAGAGGTGGAACTAGAGATTAGTTTATTCGGGCTAGGTTCCTGAATTGAGTTCTAGGGTACAAGGGTTCAATATTGGTTTTGGTTGTTAAACTAATGGTAAACAAGAAAATAAAGGAAATCAAGAAGAAAATCTAATTTAGCCCTAGACATGTTCATTCTAATTAGTAAAGCAATATGACTAAGTAAGAAATAAAGAATTTATATAAGGCAAGCAAGAAGAAGCCATCACTAAAACTAGGCTAACAAAGCAATCCTAATTTTCAAATTATAGAAGGTGACTAGCTTAACTAGGCAAAAGAGAGACTACACTAGCAATTTAGGCAAAAGAGAAAGAAAATTACTTAACAAGCTATGAACTAACTACAAGCACTAGCAATTGCAAAGGAACACTAACTATACCCGCAAAATATAACTACCATGAACAAGGCAAGTAACTAATTAAGCAAGTAACGAAGCTAACTAAACAAGCACTAACTAAGAAAGAGAGAAATTAGGCTTTATAGCAAATAATGGAGGTGTGGGTTGTTTGGGGTAATGTGACTATTACCTAGGTTGGGGATCATATCATGCAAATGCTACTAATTTATTTTGATTATCAAACCAAACAATCAAGTTAGATGTAACAGAATTTACCTACACTACTAATTGGCCATTAACGGAATAGGATGTGTATAGGGGGACCAGTCCCTATCACTCCCTATCCAACGTTAGAAGGCTCTTTTGGTTAGGCTTTAGGTAGAATTCAACTATGATCCAACAAGTCTAGGTTTGTATCACGAAAGTTCTTAGGGAAATTGGGGGCCAAGTGTAGTAATGGAGGGTGTAGATGAGGGTTTTACATCTCATGTCACCTCCCATCTAGCCTTTAAGTAGCTCCAAGCCAATGGCATTAAGTGTCTCCAAGATAGATACTTAGATCTCACATTTAGGAGTAGGAGGGTGGATATGTGGGAATATCGATAGATTGTTAGAGATCCACTAGTTGGACCTAGGAGAAAATCCCAAAATAGACACATATAAGCAATTTCCCCTAGAACCTAGGTGGTTTCAAGCACACATCACAAAGAAATCTTTGTGAAATGAGATATAAGTAGAATATAATCAAATAACAAATAAAATTATAGAGTTTACATATCATTTTCCCTCAACATGGTATGAAGCACACATTTTAACCCCAAATGACCCACCTAGGTAGCTTAGCTACACATAGAACAAATAATGAAGAAAGGAGAAGAAGTAGAACAACCGTAGATGATTGGTGAAGACTCCTTCTTCTTCACCTCCAGCTAAAGAATGGCCTTCTTGCTCCTTGGTAGATGGATGACATAGAAACATGGATGGAAGTGGTCAAAATCCTACAAAGTTAGAGTTATAAGGTGGAAGATGATGGAAATGGAGTGGGAGTAGATGAAAGTGAGTAGGAGAACAGAAAGTGGTTGTAAGAAGTAAGACCCGAGAGGGGATCCATTCACTTACTTTGAAGAAATAGTAGAAAACCATTCAATGCCAAATTCAAGATTAACTTTTCATAAAGGATAGAAGACTAAAACATAAGTATATAATGTATCATTCACCACAAAGTGTAGTAGAGGAAGATAAAAATCTAACTATTACAATATTTATGTCTATCATTGTTCTTCAGTATGCAAGATGCACATAACTATAGGAAATAAACCGTAGAGGATAAATCAACTACTTCAATCTACCTCCCAAGAAAGATCAGCTAAATGTTGGTCAACTTTGGTCAATTCCTCTTTGCTCTCTACCTAAGGGGTTGGAAGCATACCCCACAAGAGAAGACAAGGTGTATGATGCATCATAACAATGTTGGTATGTGGATACAAATAGTGATTGGGTGGTTATATGGTAATAAGGACATCAAATATAAGAAGGTTTTCCAAACAAAGAGGAAAGTACCATCCAAATGGATATCAAAAGGAAACATTCTGCTAAAATGAAAATAAATAAATGTATTTTCCATGAATTAAAATAGAGTATACCTCAAAGGCATAGACATAGCAATTAGGATACATGACCCATCAACATTAATGAATGAACAATATGCATAAGAGATAAGCATAGTACTAGTGAACTATAACATAACAATAGTGGCTAGAGCACATAACCCTAAACTTGATAGAGCACAAAACATGAGTAAACTCTCAAATATATAAAGGTGGGAACGAGACCCAGGTACATGATCTCCATCCCGAAACATAAAAGGCACATAACATAAAGACCAAAGCATATTATGAAGCCCTAGACCCTAGTACTACTGAATCAATAAGCATGCAATGTAGAGGCAAGTAAAGTTTAGTCATGGCATTGATTAAATAAGATTGTCCAGCTAAAAGTGGGACATCAGGCTAGATTGTCCAACTAAAAGTGGGACATCATGCCATAAAAATCCATCATGACCAAATTAGCGTTTCAGTGTACAAATAGCACAATATAGATCAATTCCACCAATTATGGTTTTCATCTAGAGATAGCGTGAACTAGATTACAAATATTAGATGCCAAAGTGAAACATCCACAAAGAAGTGTCAATATGTAACCAATTTCCATATATGAGAGTCGAAAGAATTCAAATAGATCTTAGAGGAGAGATCACACATATCCCTTCAATTAGGTCAAAAGAGAGAAAAAATAGAACAGTTGCTCAACATAGACTCAAAGAGATGCAGCATGCCTCAATAATGTCTATAAAGGCCAGGGTCCAAACCCTATATCCAGATTATACACTTCCACATAATAACACATTAAGTAAGGTGTGTATCATAAACCCTAAAATTTTGACTTTTACTACAAGTTGGTTTCTGTGATGAAAATTATACCATTGGTCAGATCTGATTTTTTTAATTCAATATATATATATATATGTGTGTGTGTGTGTGCGCGCATATATATTTTTGACTTACAAATGAATTACTACAATCTTTCTAAGAAAACTCAAGAAACTGATTTATTTAAATAATACATGAAACACCAACACTGCAGCCTAACCTGAGCTGGCCCAATCGTCGTCCTCTAAGGTCACAATAACCTGGATGAAGACCAAAAGTGGGGCGCCCATCAAACCGCAGTGAAAGGATGAATTTTCCCATAGTGAGAGTGACGAAATCAACATAAATCAACATAAAAGCAATGGTATATTCGTATAATTGACAATCGCCTTCTTCTTCATTGCAAACTCGTGAAGAACATTGGACCTGCAGCAAAGCTCTGTGTGCAAATTTGAACCTCAAACCGACAACAGATAGTCCATCAAGACAGTTGATGGCTTTGCTAAGCGAGAGGTTGGTCATGAGGTAAACCAGGTCTCCTATCACGGTCGCAACCATGGATGACTCAAAACGAGAGCTTTAGAAGACAAAATGTGACCCAACAATGATCTACATGAGTTTGAACTAATCACACAAAGTTGTTGGGGAGCCAACCGTGAACAAAACACCAAAAGTTCCTCAAATTTGATATGCTTACAGGAAGAATAAAAAAGAGGGCAAGGAGTGCATACCTTAAACATGGAAATTTGATGTGCAAAGAGCTTCTCGATGTTCTAGCAAATCGTATTGTTGACATTGTTGTTGATGTGAGGCCCAGATGTGTGCCAGTGAGCCCCAGTTAGCAACATCTTCTACTTGGAGTTGGAAGCAGGTGTGTGGAGCCAATAGAAGCA
Organism: Alisma plantago-aquatica; assembly: GCA_963693085.1. Classification (NCBI taxonomy): domain Eukaryota; kingdom Viridiplantae; phylum Streptophyta; class Magnoliopsida; order Alismatales; family Alismataceae; genus Alisma; species Alisma plantago-aquatica. The sequence goes on from OY856413.1 coordinate 743,499,469, forward strand.
TGATCATAGACGAAAAGCATTTGATGGGGGTTTGACGAAGGTCATGGAATGATCTTTTATAGGTGCAATGATCCTAGGTGGTCGAAACTCCCAACCACGAGAGAAACATGGGATATGAAGACCCCTATGTCGAGTGGGAGACTAGGGATATGAATCGCAATCGAGTTGGGGATCAAACAACTTCTCTAACTTTTGAGATTATCAAGCGCATGACATTTGAGAGAGAGGATGAGTATAGAGATAGAATACTTGAAGAAAAGAGGAAGGAATGATGAAATGTGGAGTCCTATACTATGTGAGAGTCGAACAAGGAAGACAGATTCAAAGGAACCCATATCCAAAGTTTAATCCTGGATGGGAGAGAAAATTCTTTGTGACACCTAAATTATAATGGGAAGCGGAAAATCCAGTAATACAAATGTGACATCACAATCCCAACTCAAATCTAAAATCACGACTTGGATAGAAGATGCAAATCTAAGTGTTATCTTTTCTAGTTAAATTGGGACAAGAAACATTATATGATTAAGGTGAAAATATGCATCTAGACTAAGTAGGATCGAAAGAATATGATTTTGGGACTAGATTTAGGTTTTGAGATTATCTAGTACAAGTTTTAGTACAATTACGGTTTAATCCAATTATCCATTATTCATTATGATATATTACCATTATCCTAAATGTTTGGGATTTAGAGGTCTAATGCCCTCTTATTATCACTACAGAGTTATATTAAATTATCTCACACGAAATAGGCCACTTAATTCAATTTCTCATTGAGTCCATTAATGTCACGTTAACTTAAATAGTGGCACATTAATCATTTCTATTTACATAAAAAGTCTAATTCTTATCTCATTACACATATTAAGCACATCAGATACCATGTCGACCATTTATGCATGTTTATACACATCCAATCCTTATTAAACATATATAAGTCATTATATATGTATTAATAACAATGTTACATATATTTTATATACCCATTCACATATTAAGTCATGGTTAGCTTATTTGGTAAAGACATAGTGTATCATGATATGTGATGTGATTATGGAACCTAAAGTCACTAATGCTTCAAGAATATCACTAATGATGCATACATTACAGTTAGTCATTCAACTATGTATTAGGTTACAAGCATGTGAATTACTCATTACTTGCAAATTAAATGTTTATTAGGGAATGACCAAGCTTGTCAGTGTATAACTCCAACCTTGTTTGATCAATTCTAATGATCTGCGCACACTAACCTTCTATTCATGAAATTAGAGTTTCTTAAGTGAGGGTAGCCAAATTTTTACAGTGATGTCTTCAATGCTTGGAGTGTCTAACCTAACTCCAAGTCGCCACTAGTGCTTTTACAGTTGTTTGGGAAGTAAAGTGTTAAAATGACATCTAGGAAACAGTTGTGGTAGCATAGCATTCTAGGTAGAACGGCCGTGTCGGTGGAGGGATGGAATCAATGTGTTAGGAGGAAATGGCCATGCAAAATTGTCATGCTGATTTTTGGATTCTTAAACATTGTTAACACTATCATGGGAGGCAGCACGACTGCGGTGATGGCTAGGTAGAAAAGGCACGTTGAATAAAAAGACTGTGGTGGCAAGGTTGGAGCATGGTCATTCCCCTTGGCACAGACAAGGTAGAACGGCCGTGTTGAGATCTTCTTGAGACAACCATGCTGAATATCAGGAAAGAAGCAGCTCAAAACAGGCTCAACAGCATGGACGTGCAGCCAAACACTGGGTACCAGACATGCCTATCAATGTCTTCACACCAAAGAATAAAATTAATTTACAGCGATTGATATTTGAAAGCAAAATACAGTTTCAGACTTCTAAATCCCATCTTAGCTCAAAGCAAAAATTGCATAAAACTATACTAAACTGGTATACAACGTCAGTTGTCTCAATTCCAGGTCAAGATCCCACTGTTCAATCCTCGCTGCGGGCTCCTACAAAACATTATCTAAATCTTGACATTCCGATGTAGTTCATTTCACAGATGTATATCACGATTCATATAAAATGATTGTCATCCCTTCAACTACATTTTGTTAAGTCGGCATGTTTCATGAACAGATCTATTTTGCTATGTAGAAGCTTATTACTATTTCACAGATGCTGTTTATTTTGTCTTAAGCATCATCACTTGTACACGATCTGCACTCTTAAGCCATTAATGTACTTTTACAACGAGACTTTCAGGACCATATTTTGTCCAGAGTTGTTCATACGAAAACCACAATTCACTTGGTTAAATTTCATAACACTGACAACCACAGTATCATGTAGCCATTTATCATTTGAAGCTAGGTGATTGAATAATCATCAGAATCTCAAAATGCTTGGCATACAGTTTACTTGCCAGTTACATAGCATAGGAGATGATTAATGGCAGTAGCACGTTGGACTTGTTATAATAGCCCATCATATTCACCAAACAAAACCGTGGTGCGCAATGCAACCCTAAAATATTGCTACATGCTGACAGGGTGGCAACTTGATACTCAAACCCCCGCAGGATTAGCAAAACAAGTACAGGGTTAGATCAGGCTTCATATCATGCACATGTGGTATACATGTGTTTACATCGCATCCATATAAGCTGGCTCCAGTGAGAAAACTCGATAGGGACAGCAGAGAAAATCACAGCTCCTTGCAGTCAGTCACTTGTTTCAGCGCATCTTGTAATGTTGAGTTCGGGATACCTGGCACCGCTGCCCATTCAAAGAATAACTGACCTTTATGTCAACATCCCGAGGATTCTTCTGATTAGGTTCCACAGTCATGCTTCCAGATAGTGCCTCTCCTTCACAGATAGTTAGGACCTCATCCAAGTACAGAACAGTCTGCTTCCAATGTGTAGCCTTGGATCTAGGTCCTGCAAAGAGAAAAATGTTTTTGAAGTACATATCAACATTATATAACCAAAATTGCATCAGATTAGTATAAAAATAAAGGATGCACACACTTGACATACATTTAGGCAATCTGAACCCATCCTTTGAATTCGAACTTCTAGGCAGATGCAGGAGCTATTTAGGAGTAAGTGTTATGGTCCTGAACATGCTAGGCTTGTGCAATAATTTTTATGATATCACTTGTGAATGTTAATAATGCTGATTTCATAAACACAATTTTAGTTTTAATTTTATAACAAAAAGAAGAAAGAGTAACGATTGATAACAGAAAGGTCGTGGCTCCAAGCCAATCAACCAGTACCGTGTGCGTGTGTGGGTGTGCACGCGTGTGCGTGTGTGGCTACAAGGTGACAGATATCTAGCATCAAATTCTACAGATGCAAGCCATGTGTGTGTGCGGGTGTACACGTGTGCGCGTGTGTGGCTGTCTGTGGGGGTGTGTGTGCACGTGTGTGCGTGTGGCTGTCTGTGTGGCTGTACATGTGTGCGCGTGCGCGTGCATGCACATGGGATTAAGAGAGGCATTTTCTCCCCCTCTCTCATGCCCGTGACGGAGGCCAAACGTTCGAGAGGGTAGTAAACCAAGGCGGCAACTGAGATTCAAACCCAGTTACCTTTGTTAGAAGACATTGTGAGGCATTCTCTCCCCCTCTCCCACGCCCGTGACGGAGGCCGAACGTCCGGGAGGGTGGTAAACCAAGGTGACAACTAGGATTCGAACCTGGGTCCTTTCGTGAGGAGACACCGTGCTTGACTACTTGAGTCACTCCTTGTCGGCATATGTATGAATGTATGTATGTAGATTTGATTTTATCCAACTTATTTACCAAATCTTATGTATGTATGTATGTATGTGTACACTACTGATTTGATTTTATCCAACATATTTACCAAATCTTGCCGAAAAAATCTACCTATATAATTCTCAAGTGGCAAAATTTTCAACCATGCCCAACTAATTCCAAATTCCAAATCCCAAAGTTGTGATTATTGTCAATAGGAGCAGCAACGGAGTGGCGCACAGCAGAAATGAAATGCACATCTCAGCAACATGCCTTCCATGGAGGAGGCTAGGCTCTCACCTCAGCTAGCTATTATAGTGCTTCAGCTTTGGGTACCTGAGGCTGCTTAAGGACATGTGTTACTCTACTTTGTGCTCTTGCATTCTGGCTGCATATGGACAATTCAGGTCAAATTCTCCTGTTCATGTACCTTGCACCGTCAAAATGGTGCATTAGACGTCTAGCATCCAATCATATGAGAACGAGTATGTGCATCTTCTTCTGCACTTTTATGGGGGAACTGGTCAGGCCTAAGTCTCGTCTACTTTGCATTGTCAGGTCGTGCATCTGATGCCTAGCGTTCATTCATATGAGCATAGTTAGCCCATCCTCTACCATAGCTATTAGGCTCGAACATTAGCAACAATGAAACTCCAAGATGCCCACAGGCAGGGGCTGAGACAGGGCGGCGAGCAGGGACTGCCCCCCCCCCCCCCCGCAAAAAAAAAATTAGTTTAATATGTATGTATGTATATTCCTAGCTCTTACAAAATAGAAATTGCATCCGTAAACTTATCACATGTTATTTCTAGGCTTGTTGGTGTTGTTCAGCGCTTCACATGTGTTGGATGCGGGTTCAAAATCGGCTGGGAACATCTTTTAGATTTTGTTACTACAAAATAGTGACATCATATCTGGAAATCTATAAGCAGTTCCTTACAAACTTTAAAAATTGAAACCAGACCCAATGTTGATCTATAAATATATAGAGCTCGTTAAGATTGAATGTAGATTTCAAACACCAAACTTTCATTAGCAGTACTCTACATTGTCATGTTTCGAGATAGTAACACAATATTATGTAACTTATAAGCAACTTCCTACAAAGTAGAAGATTGAAATCAGAACCCAATATTGAACTCAAAATATCTAGCATTCAATTAAGATCGACAATAAATTTCAAACACTAAAACAATTTCTATACAAAGTCAAAGTTCTTTTCAAGCTATAGCCAAAATATCATTATATTATAATAATGGATATTGCTCATTTGTTTAGTATTAATTTGTATATTTTATGAAGAACATTACAAGATAATCTTTTTGACAATATATTTGAAATAGATTAGAGTAAGGAAATTGGATTAAAAAAATATAATTTGATATTGTAGTATCATTTGTACCATTACCGATTGTCATTTAGTCCTAAAATGTGATATATTGGTCAAATTCATTGGAACCATCACAGTTCTGGTAAGTATAGTCAAATCCCTTAATGCAGATGACGATTGGTAACAAAGGTTACATTAGTTAATAATAATAATAATAAGCCTTTAATGTTTGACAATAAACTCCAAACAACCTCTTAAAATAAATCAAAGGGTTACGAAAACTACAACAAATGCTCATTAAAGAGTTGGAACTCTTATTTGCATAGTTCCATGAAATAAATACAAGAGAAACAAAGCCATATAAAGAGGTAGGGGGAATGGCCCCATATATATTAACATAATGTAAATGACATTCTTTCTACTCTTTTGATTAGTACGAATTATAGAACGTCTAATTCAGAATGATATTATTTTCTTTTACTATTAGCCAACCTCAATACATCATAGTACAACTTTTGCTTTAATTTCTACAACAATAAAATAAATCATGATGCTTGTAAGTCCATCAATTATTTGATTTGAAACTTCTAAATTTTTGTCATTTTGTTATAATTTCGTTTTTATCGACCTGTTTCTTTTTATACTAAAAAATTAAAATATGATGCTTGCTTTTGTAATATCTACAATTAATCTTTTAGGCTTATTGTAATTTTTCTTAGAGGTAAAATTATCTGAAATATAAATTAGTTTATTAGTTTTATGTACTTTAAAAGGCATGTGATAATTAGAAAAGAAGCTACATTTCTTGATCATAGTTAAGGATTCGTATTATGCTATTCCTATAGTCAAAATTTGTATAAACTGTTAAGTTTGAAAATATCTAGAGCTCACTAAGATTGAAAACATATACATATACATTTACAACTTGACATAAGTTTGTTGTGAGATTTTTTTTTCAGATAATATGCTTTCGTGATTTGACATTAGGTGTAGTTTTGTATAATTAAAGTTATACAGTTATAATTTTCAATTTTAACTCAATCATAAAAGACAACATATGGCTCTATCATGCTCGAACACACATGGGGCCTAAATTTTTTTGGAATACAACCTGGTACGGTTCTTATACAATTTTTTCACACATCATTGAAGTGTCATTGCCCCCCACCCCCAATGGTAAATTCCTGACTCCACCCCTGCCCACCGCGGCTCCTCTGTGTTAGCACTAGAGTGGTGAAGGTCTACTTTCATAAGGCCTTAGTGAGAAATCAGCAATTTGTTCGGTCTTTGTATGCTGAAAAAGTATACTGAATAGGTAAAGAAATTACGATGGTAGTGATGTTTTCTGCGGCGCTAAGGGATTTAGCACTTTCTCCACCCATATGATCGGATCTTGAAAACCAAATTCATTCTGTAGTTCTCACAACAGCATGTTTGTCACTGCATTGCGGTGCCATATTGAAGAAATTAATGGTTTTAATGGAAGATCTATGAACTTGCCAAGCAGCCATGTTATATTTACAATTTCTCCAGTAATGAAGAAAAATAGAACAGAGGACACCGGGATCATGAGAAAGTGAATACCTCACAGATGGGCGTAACCGCACAAGTGAATTTCACAGATATGGGCATAAAGTGAATTTGCTGCAACCGAAAACAAAATGCCACGCCCCCATGAAGTAGGAAGGAAATTGAGAAAGATAGCGCAAATTACTTCAAGGAAAGAATCCAGCAGGTGGCTTATGCTCCAAGAAGCCACACCCCCATGATGTAGGACAGCCTGCTCATCCAGAGCATAGCTAGGGTTTGGTGCATCTTGATTAGACTGCATCATGAGTCATCTTTTATTGATATTGGTCTTTAATTTAATAATCTTAGTTTCCATTTAGAGTTTATTATGCAATTGCTTCGATTTCTACAACCTAAGTGCATCATTCGGGACTTGTAAACTCTTAATTTATTTTATTTATTGGTTTAGTAAGGTCATTAACGGAAATAAGCCAATTATGGCTTCCCGCAAGTTTTCTATATACACTCACGTCCGAAGGTATTGTCCGGCATAATTGAATTAGTGGAATGATTTGACGTTTTGCAAATTAAGTTTGCATCACCACCACCCCTCCCATACACACAAGCACACACCCACCATAGCCCCCCATACTCCGTGGAGAAAGATATCTGGATGAATCCCTATTGCTGTGTAGAACATGATAAAAACAGAGCAAAATAGGAAAGGGAACCACATTACATAGGGTATGTACTGGTCTAACATGACTTGGAACAAGTTTTAAAAAATAGTACTGGTCTAGTTCTCATGTATGTATGTTAAAAAAATAATTCACTCATGGTTATGATGTGAAATAATTGAGAAGATAGCAAACCTGTCGAGAAACCCATCAATTTGTGACATTTTGTGAAAGAAACATCAAAATATGCAACCAAGGCATGAATGTAATCATTTCGTTCTGCAACAAGCTTGAAAGGTACAGTAAATGAAGTTTCACCGGAAGACATATTTGATATATTCATTGTCTGCACCACAAAAAAGAGATTCAGTTATGACTTCCTATCAGAAAAAGTAAAAACTGCCGGAAAGAAACTTGGTTATGACTTCGTATCAGAAAAAGTAAAAATTGCTGCCACAACAATTTGATTTTATATACCTTCAGCCTTTGGCAATTTGTGACTATCTGATTCTGGTCAACAGTGTCAACCAAAGGTTCTAGCATAGATTGTTTCCTGATGCAGCTCATATCAAAGCCATATACATTATTCCAGACTGCAGAGAGAAATGAATACAGTCATGAGGTAATAAAAATGGAGAACATAAAACTCATGCAGAAATTGTGGAATTAAGCAGTTTGCAGATATAAGTGCACATGCATTCAATTTTATCTTCTTTATACTCTGCATCTTCAATAGCAGTTAAGTAAAGTGAAGCTTTATCAGGTAATATAATCCCATCACTGACCTGCAAAACAGATAGAAGAATGGAAGTCCCAGAGTCAATTATACTAATATATTAAAGCAAACACAGGCTAACAAATGCCTATAAGGTAACGCAGTAGTCTTCGTTTCCGAAAGGAAAATGACTCAGCAATTATTTTCGTCATGAATTGAGTTGTGTAAAGGTGAATGTACCACAATAGTATAACCATTAATCCTCACTTATGCCTGACTAGCATACCCTACTACTGCTCGTCTGATTAGGGATCCCTGCGTAGAGTTGTGGATGGAACGTTTTATAAACTCAGAGAAGGGAGAGGGAAAAAAAGCAATTCATGCAATGGCTTCTAATATCCTCCTGCTTCCTATTTGAACAAGCGCCCACAGTGTTTTTCGTTCTTTGCTTTCAGTAGTAAGAAGCATCAGAAAAACCATCTTCAACACTTTACTTCAAGTAGAAGGTGCACACGTTAGCATTTAGACCAGATAACATAGACAAAAAAACCCAAAGCAAGGTGCAATGCCCTCTTTACTGATTTACAGAAGATGCACAAGCATGACTTATCAGCTATAACACATATAAATCATCCTGAAATACGTTGTAAGTCCATCTGTTTATAATCCACATGAAAATTTAAATAAATAACCATCCCTTTTCATAGATCTATAGCTTCAGAAATGGCCATCTTACTCACTTGTGCCTCCAATTAAGATAGAGGTTAGGGAACTTCACTCAAGAACATAAGAAGGTGATTCAACTCTTGCACATTAAGTTATTCTTACAATGTAAGATCTGCTAAGGGTCTGATTGGTTCGATGTAACTGTAATTTTTCCGGAATTCATTTTCCTGAAACTACAATTGAGTTCCTGGAAAATGAGTTCCTACTGATTGTGTTCTCTTGAAAACATGACAAAAAATGGGATTAGGGCAAAGATTTAGGGGCAGAGTTTATCGTGAGTTGTCTGCGGCGTGACCATGGGTATGAGGATTTGTTTATTCTCAACGAGAAAGATGCACCAAATAGATTAATACTTTTGGAATTTGCCGTTGGCTTGTAATGGACATTAGTATCGGAAGGAATAATCAAGCCTGCTTGCTAAGAACGGAGATACACTGCTGCCACTTCATGCTAGTTGGAGATGGCTTGCTGGGCTGAAAGGCTGGATCTGCGACCAACGTTGTGAGCAGCTACCAGAACGCTTCCAGGTGCGTAGGTGGCAGCAGGACTGTCGCCTCTTGCAGTCGCTTGCCCTGTGGAGTCATCGTCGGACGAGAGGAGGAAGAAAGCGGGCGAGACATGACTGCGAACGGAATTTGTTTTCCGGCTGCTTTCCTACGGAACTCATTTTGGGAAGGGTATATATATCATCGGAAGTCCAGGGAAAACTACGGATCTTAAGTTCCGGACTTCCAACAAACCAATCAGCTATAACTTAAAAGCGAACTTGACTTCCAATATTTTCAGGCCAAATTACACCAAATCAGTCAGACCCTAAGGACAAATGAGAAGAACAAAAAGGCAAAAGCAAACAAACTGCCATCAAGACACATTGCACAACGAGCTAGCTTCACCCTCATATTATTTTCCAGAAATTTTTATCACTCGGTCATCATAAACATTCACATAAAGCAACCCTCCAATATTTGTGCTTAGAGTTTACACGCTCATCTTAATTTATATGTAAAAAAAATTAATGCAATCCTTCTATTTGATTGCCTCCATCATGCACTTTTGTTTTCTTTACATGTATTTTAGAATTTCTTGACAGCCCCAGATTCCCAACCATCTAAAATGCTACATATTTACTTTTCAATCTGATTAGTAATACTAAAACTCGGCAAAATACACTTACCTAACTCGGCTTTAATACTACAAAATCCCTTGAATATAGAGTTGTCTAGGCGGCTAGGCAGTCCCTTCCTCCCAAGGGTCGTCTAGGTGTTTTTGATATTTTTTTATATTAGTGAATTTGCATATGGTTTTATGATATTTTCAAACATATACACTACTATGTATGTTTCTAATGCCTATATTTAAGTTGTAACAATTATAACATGGCCCAAAATGACACCTAACATGACTTAAACTAGATCCTAACCTAATTTTGCATAAAATAAGCTTCTCGGACCTAAACTTTCCTTATTTTAGCCTATATTTACCCAAATGAGACTTAATTTGGCCACAGCCATAATTTCTCCAAAGCGGACCTATTTCCCCAAAATCAGACATGTTCTCCCCAAATCAGACGTGGTTTGCTATAAATTGACCAGATTTGGCCTAAATCAGAACTAATTTTGCATAATACGACCTAAACAGCCCTTGATTCCCCTAATTCACCCCATATTGAACTAAATGCGACCCAATTTGACCAATTCAGACCAAATTTCCCCGGATTAGATATATTTCCCCCAAATTAGATATGTTTTGCGCAAATTTGACCTGCATTGGCCTAAGTCAGACCTCTCCTTGCATAACACGACCTAATTCACCCCATATTGAATTAAATGAGACCCAATTTGACCAACTCAGACCAAATTTCCCTGAATTAGATATATTTCTCACTAATCAGACATGATTTGCCTAAATTTGACCTTAATTGGCCAAAGTCAGACCTCTCTTTGCATGACATGACCTAATCAGATCTTACTTCCATTAATTTACACTATACTGACTTAAATTTGATCCAATTTGGACAAATAAGACCAAATTTCACCAAATCAGATGTTTTCCCCAAATCAGAACTATTTTCCAAAAATCAGACCTAATTTGCAAATTTTGACCTGATTGGCCTAAAAAGACCCAGTGTTAAATATGGCCGCTCAAGCGCCACAAGGTGATGGCCGATTAAATTGTACCATAAGAGGCTCCTGAGTGTATTCGGATTAAGTGGCGGCTTTTTTCCCACTTTTCCGCTTTTTCCCATGTCAGACATTTTATACTTAGTAATGATAATGTCAGTAATGTGATTTGATATTCAGACTTAATCGGCTACAAGGTCATGTCTGCTCGCTTCCCACTTCGCGCTTTTTAAAACATTGATCAGATCTAATTTGACCAAATTCAGACCTACTTCATGCTAATTTAGCATTATAAGTAGCTAGATTTGGGTCTAAGAAACCTTAAGTGGCTAGGCGCCTCAATTGAGGCGTCCTGTCTAGCGCCTAAAATGACACCTTGATAACTAAGAATACAACACTTTCCTTCAGAACAATGGGAGCCCAAAGAACGATCCCATGCACAAGAAACCTCAATCTGTGAGGAAGCCTTTATCTACAATCTCATCCAAATGTGATGTTAATACAACAGAAGTCTACTATGTGAATAGGAACATATCGGGGCAAATGACCACAAAACAGTCTGACTCTTTAACATGTGAAGTGTAGCCTCTCTAAATCCTAGAAAACCCTTCAAAATGTCGCTCGCCCAAAACTCTTGAATAGCTTTACAAATAATAACTTAAGGTTAGAAATTAAAATATGGCAAGAGTAAAAATCATTACAACAAAACTAATATGTGTGCACGGTTGTCTATGATTGGATAAATGTGCAAGTTATGCCCAATGGTGCTATTTCCCAGAGAGATAAGGATGAGTGGGCACGATCATTGTGCTTGATGATGCATGCTAAGGAAGAGTGTTCTATAAACACAATCTCTTTTTAAATTCACACCCCAATTTTAACAGGAGGTGTGGTTCCATGATGATTCTCCCTGTGGTACATTTGTACACGCTAATTGTTAGACAGTCTGCTTACTTATATGATTTAGTGTATCTGTATTATAGGCCCAAGTATGTCTTGGCCCATTAGTGTTTAGTTTGAGTATGTACGCTTCCATGTTTTCCTATATGCAACAGTAGGGTTGTCTCTTATCAATATATCGAATAGTCTTTTACTTACTTTCTGACATGGTACCAGAGCAATGATCCAACCCTAAATCTAAAGGAGACAAAAGCCTTTTCATCTACCTGTGACCGTCCTTAGCTTGGCGCCCGCCGGGCATCTACTTCACCCCACCTTTCATCCTCCCTATTTAATCCAATCCAGCAGCTACCTTTTGCAAACCCATCCCCCTATCTACTTGTTGTTATCCTGCTACCCGACTATTTCCATCATTACTACCAGCCTTCTTTTCAGCGATGATCCCTTTTTAAAGATGCTTTCTTTTGCACCGTTCAGGAAAGCGGCCACTCATGCTGTCTTGATCCATCATCGTTGGCAGATCACAAGAAAATTCGTGATGGAATTTCAACATAGATTGAACCCATCATTGCCATGAGAACGACTTCTCCTTGTCGCTCCGACCACAAGGCGGTTTGTTGCTGGGCTCGCGAGTCTAAGCCGAGAGCTTCCCAGGGACGATCAAAGCTTGCAAGAGCCTCCCCGACTGAAACTCATTGTCACAACACCGCCCGTAGCCTGAAGCTTTTGCTTCTCACACGCCCATGGCAAAGGGCCCGCGAACCGTTGATCTTAGGGCGTGAGGCCCTGGACGCTCTAGATCAGCTGCGACCTGTGATCGTCCCTCACTCCCTCTTGAAGCCGGGGTCAAAGATGACCAACCAGTCATAGACCCAAAATGCTTCTCTATTGTCGTTGCAACGTATTTCCAACCCCATTACATCTACGCATCACATCTTTGATCCATGGTGGATCAAAAATTTCACCTTCACCTCGGACCTTCCGCCATCGCGTGCAACGAGTATTGAGTTTATCAAAGTGGCTCGGGGTTTCGAAAGCGTCTGATTGACTATTCATGATCAATCTACTTACATGGTCAATGGATGATCTGTATAGCTACAATAGAGACTTGGTTGATTATTATTTTTTCCTTCTATTAAACGACCTTTATGAAAATTTGTGCTCAATTTTACTCAGAAAAATAAGTGTAGACTTTTTTCCTGGGGGCTCTACCCCCAAGCCCCTGCGAGGGGCGACCTCTCAAGGCCTCAACCCATGCCCGCTGAAGGACAGTGGGACCCCCTATTGGGGGGCGCATCCCCCAAACACCCCCGGCAATGTTGTGGCTTTTTTTTGGCACGGTGTTTCTTTATCATTGTTCACCCCAACCACTCTTGGTTCTTTCCGTGGTTGGTGTGAGGGGGAGAAGTGTACAAAGTCAAACAAAAAAGACGAGAGATGAGATGGAGGAGACGAGGAAGTTTCATATATGCTGCTATTGATTATGCTTCTAGGGGTGTTTCATGTCCGGAGCTTATTTATGCTTATGTTGCCTTTTGGTTTGTTGATGTTCTTCTATCCCACTACATCCAATTTAATGTTGTGCACCAGCACTCTCTGGCTTGGTCGTGCTTTGCGCATGTTGACTCTCTACTTGTCCATGCTTTTTGTGCATGTCGACTTTCAACTATTGTGATCCAACACTCTCCGGTTCGTCTGTGCTCTGTTTGCACGTTGATTACTACTGTTGATGTGACCCAACATTCTCTGAATGCGACGTTAGCGACCGCGATGAAGACCATGATGTTTTGATGCTTACTTCTACTCCTTATAACACTATTATGATCGAGAAACTTCAGCGACTTGCCTGCCTGCAATGGAGTAACTACTTGAGGGGGAGTGTTTTGAGCATTTGAGCGCTTTATTGTAATATTGAGAGAAGAAAACTTCTGGTATGGGCTTTGTTTATCATTTTCTTTTTGTCTTTGTTTTTAGTCTGCATCTCTGTTTGCAAGCTGACTTGGGATTCTACCAAGCATGGTGCAGGACTTCGACTTTGTGTCGACTTCGTCAGGTGTAGAAGTCAAAGTCTGTGGAAACTTCGAGGAAATTTCGAGGAAGTTTAGAGCAAACTTCAATAGACTTGGATGCTTTTTGGAGAAAAAAATGATGTGAATTTGAAGAAAACTCAGATCAAAACCTTATAATTATGCAATAACTCTATCTTACATACGTTAATTTAACACAAAACCACGATTCACAACTCTCTGGCCCTACGTAGGTTGATAATGCAATGTGCACAAATAGTTGCAAGGGTCAAATGTGCAATACAAGTATAGAAATACATCCCACCATACATCCTCCATATAATACGGAGTCAAATAGCGGTTTCACCATCTTCTACATCAAAGAGTAGTAGCCAACAAACATAGGGTTTGGTGTTAGAAGTTGTGAAGAGGGTTGGAGGCGCCACTTATGCCTTATATGGCCTTTAGGGCACTAGTTAGCGCTAATGTTCTGGGCCATATCAACTTTGCCCCAACATCGCCAACATCGGGGAAACATCGACAACTCTGTCGACAAGGGTAAAACTTCGGTCCTGAGTTGAGACCAAATCGACATAGTGGTGTTTCAACATCGCCTGGAGTGGAAGTTGGAAACTTCAGAGAAGTTTCGCCCAACTTCGAGGAATTTAGTTCCATGCTCCCAAGCTTCAGGTTGAGGGGGAGTTCTAGAGAGTCTGTTTAGTTATGTTATTTAGTCTCTTTGCATTATGGGCCCAAGTACGTGTTGACCCATTAGGGTTTAGTTTGAGTCTGTACACTTTGATGTTTTCCTATATACAGGAGAAGTGTTGTCTCTTATCAATATATCAAATAGCCTTTTGCTTACTTTTTGACACTACTAACGACTCAACTTATATTTTTTTCTCACTTGTCTGTTTAAACATTTACATTTATAGATAGCTAGGAAGCATGGAGACTTCGTGGAAGTTGTTGTGTTTCGTGTCTAACATGTGTTTGACATTAACACCTTGGACACGATTGGATACAAGGCTGACACGCCTCCGGTGTTCCACTTTGAATTCTTTTAATTGCAGCGTCGGACACAACTTCTAATACGCCATGGACACACCCAAGACACGACAGCCGACCAACTTAAGCGCAAGTGTATGAAGAAGAAGAAAACCAAGCCTTCTCCAAATTCTTGTCTCCTCTCGAGGTTGGATTCATGGTGATTGCCCATGTGGATGATCTATTTAGATCATTTTGTGTTTTTATAGATAATAGCATATTATATGTTTGATTCAAAACAAGACGAGAAGGAGATATATGAAGAAGCAAGATAAAAATTGATCTCATTTCTTCTAGTATTCCACCTCACCCATTAAGCTCATGACATTCTTAATAATCTCTAAATATCTCATAAGATACTACTTGTACATTCAAATCGTAATCATATGGAAACTTTATTTCTACATTGACACAATGCAACCACATTTACTCTCGTTTTCTAAAGGAAAAAAAAAACTATTTATTTAAAAGAATATGGAAACCCCAATAGTTCTTTCTTTTACAAGCACAACTATTACTATGATCTAGATTGACCTCTTTCTAGCGCTTGTAAAAAAAAAGTCAATGACATTTTGAATAACAGAAGTCACGAATTTTCACGATGTCTTGATCATACGAATGTTCTTCCAAAATTATAGGTAGGTCGACGATTCTTAGGCTCTAATTGGCTTGTCATAACTAGTCTGGAAAACTGAACTGCAGTTCCTTGAGCAGTTTTTCATGATTGATTTAAAGTAAGTGATGTAAATTGAGTTCCGTGACTTCCGGTGAGTTACAGACTTAACATACAAAACACAGTTCCCGAGTTCCCTTTTAAAAAGAGCGGAAAATGAGTTCTGGAACAACTAATAACATTTTATACAATTATATTATTCATTCTTCATAAATGACACAAAATATTTATGACTATAAATGTTTGCAGTATGGATATGATTTATTGCCAAAATCATAACATAATATGAAAAAATACTATGTACGATAATCACACCATGTAAAATATTTTACACTATAACCACCATTACCAATGTGTTTTATAAATTCAAAAATATATGAATACTATAAAAGGGTAACATGCCGCACCATATGACAAAAAATGTGGTTTATCTAACATATTGTTATTCTTCATGTTTGAACCATATGATGTGAAAATTAATAATTAACTATAATTGTGCACGGAGAATATAGTAAAAATTAAAAGGTACGTTGTGTTAAATAGTAATGAACCAAAATTTATATTTATAAACACAAAATATAAACATTATTACGATACTTTGCACATAAAAACTGAAATTAAAATATTGTGATGTGATTTTAATCACGATATTTTTATTAAATTACAATTATACCACATTTAAACATTTTTAGATAGAGTAACATCCACACCATTATCACTTGTTGAGGTTACTATGGTTTAAACATGTTATAGTTATTCATGGATACGATTTTTTCATGTCGTTGTCGTCATTATATATTACAATTTAAATTATCAATATATATAATGATTTCCATATTTACACCTACAACAAACCAATCACATGGAAGTGAATGGAACTTAAGTTCCAAAAACTGAAGGGTTTCCAGAAAATGAGTTCCACACAAATTATGAGTTACACCAAACCAATCAGAGCCTTAGTAACTTTTCATGATTCTGACGAACTTCCATGATTTTTCATGAACTTCCATAAGTTCAACTTCATGTTATGTTTTTTAACAAGTTTAGTGATGTTTATAACGTATGCTAATTGAAACCAAGGTCATGTGTCCTCTCTCTCCCATGTTACAACTACAGATGTTTCCTCTCTCCATATTGCAAAACAATAGTCTTGTTCATATCTTCCATGTTATTCGGATACTCGTTTACATCTAGATGTATAGAGATGTGAATATATATATATCAAGTGTGTCCATCCATACATACGTATAGCATAAACAAACTTACATATATATTCTGCATATATACACAAGGTAAATGGTCAACTTATTTTTTATTTTTTCCCAAACTGTTAACCAAATTTTGATCAAACTTGAGCATTTTTCATGACTTTTCTCGACTGCAATACTTTTAAGTATAAGCTAAAAAAATTGTCAAATCCCAAATTTGTCACTATGTTCAGCAACTACAACAGCAATTCAGACAACCCTCTTGCATCAACATTGTCATACCATATATTACTCATATACCCGCACGAAGATGGTTCTCTTGCTCCTCACATGTATCTTTCATTCTATTCGAAAGGAGTTATTGTTATGTAGCATGCAAGACATCATCTGAACCACATTTTCTAGTCTGACCGTGAGTGTGTATAAATTGCCTTGTAATTTATTCCCCTACAATAGGGGTTTGTAGAGTCAAGTTCTGCTACATTTCTCACTTTTTTGTTTGTTATTATCTTGTAATCTTGCCTTCTAAATGGTCTACATGTCTCATTTAGTCATTTTGATGGAGGGGAGAAAATCCACCTTCTGACAAATTGTTATGCTTGTGTTTAATTTTACGGTATTGAAATTTATTACCAATAAAATGTGAATATGCTTAAAGGAGGAGACTTTGAAAGGGGGAAGGATCAGCCATGTATCTAAAGAAGGATGCATTATTCAATGCAATTCTTTAAATGGTATTACAACAATAGCTAGATCTCTTAACAATTTAATTTATACTTGTGTTATTGGTAAGTTTTGTCCAATGTTCTGAGTATTGGGTACTGATATGCTTCACGTATGATACTCAAATGCTAGTGTAAAAAAATTAGAAAGCAACATAGAACGTAGCAACAGAATCAAAATGCCTAATAGACTTCATAAAAAATTTAGAAGTTACAGCAACAAAAACCAGCTCTTTTAACAGTTTAATTTACATTTATGTGAAGTCCCAACCATGTCGATGTCGGCTCACCAATGTTCAAATAATAGGTCATACACTACTTCTGATACAGTTCATAAATGACTCATTCAAATTCTAGTGCACCAAATACTAGAAGGCAACAGAGACTTAAATTGTTGAATCAAAATGCCTAATATATGTCTAACTTTTTTTAGTCAAAACAGTACCTCGTGTACTTCAAACCTTGCTTTACACATGATTAGAAAATCAAAGAGAAACATCAAAAACAGAAAGTAAAGTAAGAAAATAATCTAGAATATAGTCAGTAACTAAGTATTCCTTCATATGTCAAATGCAAGATCCACTTACAAGCCATTTATCACGTGCATATAAAACAGTGTTGAGCATATTTTCAAACAGTAGAAAATAGCCCATCCACTCAGAAACTATGATGTCTACATTGGTGACTGGTAGCTCAATCTCTTCAACCTTTCCCTTCAACACAGTGATAACTGAAAGAATAATAGTACCATAAGCCACATCCCTTAAGGGTCCTTTATTAGCAGAAATAGATTAGAAGAAGAAAAAAACAATTAATATATTGTCAGAGACAAGACTCTGTTTCACCATTTGAAAATCCATTAGCTTTAACAATCTCCTTCGCCATGTCAGCCATTTGGGAACATTCCACCTGCAATAGCATATCCATAAATTACATTTCCAAGATAATATCATTCTATCCAACAGGCATAAGGGTCAAACAGAGTGTGATAGAATATATCGCAAATTTTAGCTGTCCTCGAATACCAAAACAGCAAGAATCATATGATCTAACAGATACAAAATTACAAAACAGATTTCCAATTCTCATTTTGACATATAACTAAAACTCTAATGGGCGATATTCCAGCTCTAGATAAGCTTATTGCACTGGTTAAATTGTAGCCAAAGAACACAACTGAGCAAACCAATCATCTGAGGCATTAAATGAAAAAGCTTGATAAAGACTGGTCTCATTCCCCAAACCAGATGTTTGAGGGTGGGGAGAGGGACGTAAAAGAACTTGTTTACGTGGTGTGTTCTCAACACCCTATGATCCTATAAGGACTGTCGAAGCTCTCCAGAATGCAGTGTTATAAAAAGCGGTATGTGTTATGCATTCGGAGAGGTCAGCGAATAGAGTATATGCGATATGTGGTAGTATATGCCGTTTTGGATTTTTTTAATTATTAATTATTGTATCTATATCAATATACATTAATTATGAGTTTACCTATATAATTTGTACAATTGTGTATCTAATTAGTACAATTACAAAAATACTGGATGCAATCGAGCAAATATGCAACTATTACAACTTAAATAAATACAATCATGCAACTATGATCTAAAACCTAAACAAACATATATTTGTGAAAAATCTAAAATAAATAAATTAATAAATGTCCATCTAAAAATTGGGGATTAATCGGCCTTGTATGCGTCTGTACAGCCTTGAATGCAGCCCTGGTCCTATTTGCGGTGGATTTGTAGTATGCAGTTCGACCTATGGTTCGAACCTTGTATGCGGCCGCAAGGACCAGTTTTTGACTACCACAATGTTTGATAGGATAGAGGTATTAAGGATTGCAAGGTAGTTTAGAAAACAAAAATGTGCCTTTGGGTATGACAAAATGAGGGTGAGCAATAGGTACCCTTATAACACAGTATCACTGGTGATCTATGGGACAGCATGTTTACATGCCTGTCTCTATTTATAACATCATCATCATCATCTAAGCCTCAGCCCCAACCACGTGGGTTCAGCTGCCAAGATCCTTCTTTTTACATTCAGCTCTGCTCTGGGTCATGTTCTCATTACGATGTAATGACTGCAAATCTCTCCTTATCAATTCTCTCCAAGTTGATTGAGGTCTACCTCTTCCTCTGTTAATGTTGTTTGACTCGATAACACCACTTTGACTGGTGCATGAGACGTTCTTCATGGCACATGCCCAAGCCACCTAAGGCGGCCCTCTCGTAGTTTGTTTCCATGTTTAAAATGTCGATTTTGATGCCGTTTCGGTTGGTCCAGAAACAGAAATTTACCGAAATTTCGACTGAAATTTCGATATTTTATGCTTTTTTGACACAAGATTTCGATGCAAATTTTGACGTTTTCAATGACCAAATAAAGGAATTTAGTCATAATTTTTTACCATGATGATCTATATACATAAATACACCTAATTATACAATAATATCATATGTTGGTATAGGGTAGGGGGCTCCTACATTTTTTAGTGAAAATACACAAAACTGTTTCGATCAGGATTTCGATGATG
This sequence comes from Alisma plantago-aquatica, assembly GCA_963693085.1. Lineage (NCBI taxonomy): Eukaryota > Viridiplantae > Streptophyta > Magnoliopsida > Alismatales > Alismataceae > Alisma > Alisma plantago-aquatica. The sequence goes on from OY856413.1 coordinate 743,519,355, forward strand.
CAATTTATACATACATATATTATCGATGAAAAAATGAAGGAATTAAGTAATGGAATTTTGCAAACACAATGTTTAAACATAGACACACTAGATTATATAATAAATTTATATGTTTAGAGATTAGGTTGGGATCCATGCCTTGATGAGTGAGTGCACAAATGAACAGAAATGTCAAGTCCATGAGTTTGTTACAAACTTACAAACTTCAAGTTTAAAAAACTAGAGTACTAGACTTTATAGCTTAGAGTTACAACTTACAAGTTACAATATTATAGGTTAGTATATTTATTGTATAAGTCTACTATTATAATATATTCAGGGTTACATAAGTGACTAATAAAGAAAAATATTTAGAGTAACAGGTTACAACTTACACTTTAACATTTTGTATAATGCTACTATTATTATATATATAGGGTTACATAAGTGAGGAATACAAAATATAAGAACTTCCATTAAAAAAGCTTGTGTAGCCATTTTGTGTATAAATACAAATTATATTGATTAGATTTCAAAATAAGTATAGATATAAGTATTTCACACTATTGTTTCTTAGATTTACAAATTCACTTCAAGATCTTGAGAATTTTAAGAGAAATATCACTTCAAAATTTAAGATTTTCGGAGTATTTATTAAGATATGTCTAAAAGGGAGTAGAAATAGAAGGAGTAGATGGGCTAGGGAGAAGGGTTACACAAAATCATGTCTTACTTTCAAAGAAAATTCAAATCATGTATATAAGCTGAAGATAAGCCTAAATCTATGTTGTACAAGCGGCCACCTGGGCGTCTTGGGCGACCACTCAACCCCCCCCAAAGTCAGGCACCCATCACATTTAGGCGTTAAGGCGGGATGGGTGGCCCACCTAGGCGCTTAGTGGGCCTACATTGAGTGGGCTTTAAGAAAAAAAACTAGCACATCTCAATTTCTCAATTCTCCGTCGACACAGGCACCTGTCTCGGCTTCTCCAGACGACGACGAAAGGTATGTCCTCCCCTCCTCTTCCTTTCTCCTTCCCCTCACCACGTCATATTCCTTTCTCCCTCCTCAGGTTGTTGCTCACTGGATAGGATTGCTTGGAAGGCGGCAAGAAAGCAATAAAAGTCGCCACCAATGCAAGGGAGAAACAGGTATTTTGTTATTCAACCTTCTTTCTTCCTCCTCTTCTCTTTGCTCTCCATCTAATTCTTCTAACTTCCTTTTCTCCTAATTCCTCCTCTTCCTATTTCTCTTCTTCCTTATTTGATTCGCCCCCCTCTTGTGTCCTCTTCCTGTTTCCTCTTCCTTTTTTAGTTGCTTCCTTATTTTTTTTCCGTTGTTGCCACCTTCCCTTACTTTCTCCTCTCTGGCCTCATATTCCTCCTTACCCTCCTCTTCTTCCTCCTCCATGTTTCATGTTTCTCGTCCTTCCCTACATCCTTTTTTTTGCTACTATTGACCTCATGTTCTCCTTTCCATTCCTCTGGTTCCCCTTCCTTCTTCTTTCCCTACTGCCTTTTCTTACTTCTTTCCCTTCCTCCAGTTACCCTCCCTTCTTCATCTTCTTTCCCTACCGCTTCTTCTTTCCCTTCCTCTAATTCTTCTTCTTCTTTATTCCCCCACTTCTTCTTTCCTTTTCTCCAGTTCCCCTTCCTTCTTCTTCTTCTCCATTGTCTTCCCCAACTTCTTTTCCTTTTCATCTAGTTCCCTCCCTTCTTTCCCTTCCTCCAATTCCTATATTACATTACATATATATAAAACCATAATATATTATTAAAAATTAGAAGAAAAAAACCTACGAATGCTTATAGGTGGACCGGGCATCCATGGCTAATGCCCGGCCACTCGGCCGTCGATACAACTATGGCCTAAATAAAGAAAATGGTTGCCAATTCTATATAAAGACAATTTACCCTTAAATTTTTCAACGTGAGCTGATATATAAACCATTACAGCTTTAATATTAGATCCCTCTTTAGTATATTAGTGGAACCTTAAAACACCCATAGCAAAATGTACTCGAATTATATTTATACATAGTATGGGGATCACTTTAAGGATCAACCAGAAATAAATCTACATATCCAACAATAAGTATAAGATATATGTATTAAGATAAGTATATAGTAATCAAATTGTGCAGTGTTTTAAAAAGAGTTATGTCTTATGCGTTCGGAGAGGTCACCTTATAGAATATATTTGGTATGCAGGAGTATATGTGGAAATATATGCGGTTTTGGAATTTTTTATTTATTAATTAGTTATCTATATAAATATATGTTGTTCGTGCATTCACATATTTAATTTCTACAATTGCATGTCTAATTAGAATAATTACAAGAATAATGGATGCAATCATGCAAATATGCAATCATCACAACTTAAATATATAGGAAAAAGCAACTATCATTTAAATCTAAACATTAATAGATGAATTGAACTATGAAAATCAGAAATGGACATATGTCCATCTAAAAATTGGGCATTAATCGGCCTTTTATCCGGCTGTGCGGCCTTGTATGCGACCCTGGTCCGCTTTGTGAGCGATTTGTTGTATGCGGAGCGGCAGGAGGGCGAACCTCGTATGCGACCACACAGACTAATTTTTAAAACACTGAGATTGTGTATATTCAAGTACAGCCAAAATATATGCAATACGGAAAAATATTTATATACACAAATTATAGGTATAGAATATAATGGCATTTATAATATAAAAAGCTGTCTTGGCATCTTGCTGGCTCAACAAATATGCCTCTAGTATACAACTATAGCATTTTGGTATTTGGTGCATGGTGAACAATGGGGAGGGGAATGTAAAAATTGTTAATGTTGTTTTTTGTTAGCAAGTTGATAGTGAGAGGAACATTTTCATGGAGAATCCATAAAATTTGGCATGTTTTTGGCACCATCGAAAAGGAAGGGGATCGAAGGGGAGATTCCAAGAAACTTATCTCTCAACCACTTTGTGTTCACACTGAGCAAGAGAGTTTTCTTCAACATTTTTCTTCTCTACATAAGGTTGTTGTTTAATTCATTGCCTTTAATGTAACACCATTATAATACATTGACAAAACCGACATTCGATTTTTGGGTGGGAAAAATGTAGCCCGAAGACAATTCCAGAATGAGCTTCAAGTTTATATTTGTGTAAGAGGTTGGGTTTTGCTAATCCCAGCTGGCCCATGTTTCTCAAGCGCTTACAGCGTAAAATGCACCACATTGTTGCTCCTCTGCTTATTACTGACTTGCTCCACTTATTACTAACTGTCACGCTACAAAAATTCCGGGTTTTGATCATTGCTTATGACTTCTTCATGGATAAACTCACATACTCCTTGGTGGCCAACCTCTCTCCCAATCTTATAGTATTACAATGAATTTTAAATAAAGAAAGAAAAGAGGTTATCTCCTTTCATTCTCGATTCCAATCCATTCACCTTCCAAATTTTCTTCCCGTGGATTCTAATCCAATGAACTAAATCGAGTCCAAAGACATTTCCTTCAAAGATTTTCCAACTATATAACTCTAATCTAGAATTTGTTTCCCGCAATAGATATCTTTCTTAATTTTTGGTCCAAAAAATAAAAGGTACTAACAATTTTATTTCGCCATTTAAAGAAATTTTTCCTGACTAAAGTATTTTCTTGCGAAACTTAATTCTCTTCAGATAAAATTCTTTACATATAATTTTATTTCCACCAAATAAAGATCTCCCTCCAAAACATAAATCATGTTCAGGTTTATTTCTTGCAACTACAAATTTCATGCTAAAAATTTGGTTCATACCTAAACTTGTTCACGTCCGATTTAACAATTTACTTCTTAACAATTTGTTTCCTTTCCAATAAAGAACTTCATCCTTCTTCTGAGTCATGGTGTACCCATATATCCAATCCGCAAATAAGAAAAGGACAGCTAGACACACTTTGGTTGTTTCCCTACCACGTCCACATTGGGTGTGCCAAAGGTGCTCCGAGGAATTGTGCTTCCTCGGTTGAAAAACAAAGGTATATTTATATACAAGGGATATTCCAAACGTGACATTTTTTACTTTGGCTTAGTTAGGAGATGGGCTGAACAAAATTTCATATTAAGTGTCAATTTAAAATAGACATATATATATATATATATATATTGTTGGTATTATATATATATTGTTGGTATTAACATTGTAGAATAAGTGCAATGAAAATGATGAATTTGATAACCACATCCATATACATATCATCATTTGGAATGCATTATTATCGCATAGTTATATGTTTGGTTGATATAAAATCATGGATTTTGGACTGTAAGGAAATTAGAATACTAAAAGGAGAAAGTTCATCACGATCAACAAGCAAAGAGCAATGTTGTTATGCAATCATGCTCTATACTCTGTGTAGAGAAAACCATCTAGTATTATAACAATATCCCAAGTAACACATGATATATACAAACTAGCAAGTCACTATTTAGAAGTGTCTAAAAAAGCACGAAGTGGGAGGCTGATCACGGGCAGACAAGACCTTGTAGCCGCTAAGCATTAGGCGAACATTTTTCTAAGAAGCAGATTTTAGACTAATATATATTTGTTACGATGAGCACAATGACATGATATTACACTACTTACATATTTCAACCCAATAATACGTAAGCTTAAAAACGATACTTCACTAAATGTAGTAAAATTCTTAAATAGATACAGTAGTGAACTAGTGATAGTAACAAGTAGTAAACATGTCAATACGTAAGTTAAAACTATATTTCATACACAGTAACTCTTAAATAGATATAGCGCTAAATGGCAACATGTAGTAAGGTACAATATTATGGGCTTAACTGTATCAAATTGTAAACCTCTTAAAAATTAGATCAAAACATGAATAGTGTATTTCTACTGTAATTAAATTATATTGACACTAAACCTTTATACCAAAAATACCAACTTCTTCAGCATTTTTTTGCGATTCAGCATGATTAATATGTTGGCTGTCGATTTTTTGCAACTTTTCATGATTTTCCGCTTTTTCTCAATTTATACATTTTAATGATTTTTTGTAATTTTTCAAGATTTTACTCGCTTGCATTTTTTCCTTTGCATAACACCATGTACAAAGAACTCCCGATATGCACTAAACCCCCAAACCCCACTCTCCCCAAAGTCCATGTTGTTCCGTCATCCTTTTTTGTTCCTCCCCTTCTTCGATATTGTGTCTGCCTCATTAACTTAATATTCTTCCCTTGCAAACAGGTTCTTAACCTTCATATATTTTTTCTTATTTTAGCCTCTTCTCTATCATTAATTATCGTGCATGCTCAATGTTTCATTATCAATATTGTTGTTTCACATGTTTCTCTCAAATTGTTATATACATTGTTATTGCTCCTTTTTAAAGAAAAAATTCCTACTGATTTGCTCAACAAAATTGTATGTCTCGTGACCTTGATAGTTACATATATGTGACATCTATATGTGTACGTGTGCGCGCGTGTGTGTGTGTGCCGACTTATTGCCAACCGAATACTTGAACGAAAAATATCAACTTTTTCCCGTATTTTCTCGATTTTTATTCACATTCCGCTTTTTTCCAGCCACCCGAAAAATTGTTGGATCTTGAATTTGCTACTATGCTCTATACTGATTATTAATTTCACATCATACTATTTAAGCAAAAAGAGTACTAAAATATATGAACAATGATGTTACCGTGCTCTATACTGATTACTAAATACACGTCTAGCAGAGTAATGTCAAAGCCACGGGCAAAGCTGCTGAACCGGTTTCTGCAGTTAGAGAGAAAAACAAGAGATCTCATTCAATCAACAGCAGTGTTGTAGATAACAGGGAACCACCTTTGGAGGTTGAGAAGCCTCCTGTATACATCCTTCCCTTGAGGTTTGAAATGAGTACTTCAGCTACTCCATTAGTGATCATGGTGGTACCAACTGTAGTAAACCCTACAGTTTCTATCTCAGAGGTTAAAGCTGAAGCTCCCTCTCTTGCAATGGATTCTACAAAGAATCAAGATCAGGAGAGGCTGATAAGGAATGGTATTATTCAAGAACCTGATCTTGCAAGCGCCCCACCGGGGGTAATTACTAATGGGCTTTGGGCGGATTGGGAATAAGAATCTGTTCCAGATCTTAATGTGGAGGTCATAGTTTTAAAAAGCGGTATGCGTTATGCGTGCGGAGAGGTCACCTTATAGAGTATATGCGGTATGCAGGAGTATATGCGTTTTTAGATTTTTTTTAATAAATTAATTATATATAACACAAAAAATATATATTAAGCATCGAAAGTATATATTTCATTTGTAGAAATGAAAATTATGCATATTTATAAGTGTCCATTCAAATATATTTATATATATAATATATTTAAATATTCATATATGTGTACACATAAATAGCATATGTAAAATATGTATGTGTATTATATGTATATACATATACATATTTACATTTAAATGTAAATACAATATATGCATATATGTGCAAATGTGTGTGTGTAGATGTCAATATATATCATATATGCATATTCATATATATCAAAATGCATACACATAAAATAGAGTGTTACACATTTGAAGATGTTTGTGTGTTATATGTAAGTATACCATTGATGTATCACTACAATATATATAGATATAGATAGATATTGAAAGGTATTGATACATATACATATATGTACATATGTACATGCAGGTCTGTGGGTCTAAGTATGTAGTTTAACCTTAAGGAAACAAATTAAATTGAAGAAAAAAAATCTGCAGAACTTCTTATGAAAAAACGGGCGCTTACACCCCGCATATGCCCCGCACAGAACCGTATAAGCGGCCATGACCGCATACTGGGCCGCATGTCCATATGCGGTCTGGCAAGTAGGGTGCACCGCATATGCCCCGCATAAAAACGCTTTTTGAAACACTGGTGGAGGTATTTCCAGTTCTTTCTAGAATTGGAGATCCTTTGGTTGTCGACCAAGTGTGGTTAAGCTGCGATTTTTTGTTGAATCAAATAAGCCAGTCACGATCAATAGAGGTGGAGTGATAAAGTTACATTTGTGTATGTAAGAGTGGCAATGTTGTGTCGATGAGAACTTTAGATGGATCCTTGGCTCCAGTAACAGGATAGACGAAAGAAAACGTACTTGCATGTCTTCTAATCAACGTGGCGCACCCCTCTCCTCCAACATCGGTCTTTGAAAGATCCTAAGAACTGGTTGTTGCTTCCGTTAAGAATCCCAATCAGTGGGTCTCTATTCCGCGGCTATGGCGTGAGAAGAAGAGAAGGCCATCGACTTCTATTTATAGAGAATGGGGTGCGCCAAGCAGAAGGGAAGGAAGGAGAGTCCCAGTCGGGATGAAAAAACAAGTCTTGGCCGATTGGAATTAGACTATGTACCGGCAGACTCCGTTGAGAAACAGGAGTCAGGGAGAGCAACGGCTTCAGATACATTTTTATTAACAGTTTGTGCACTTTAAACAGGAAGCAGAGTGAAGTAGCCGCTGTAGCAGGCTCGAAAAAGCGACCCACATCGGCATTAGGTGGCCCAAAAGTGTCCGCTCTATGTAAAAACGCCTGGATACCCGCTTATCACAAAAAACAACGGCAAACAGGGCTAGCCGCAAGGTCCGCTATTTAAATCGCTGGTTAAACTTGTTCTTGTTCAATATACTTCTTCTACATTGTAATTTGCTATGTGCAATTGTGAACAAACAAAGGCTCATATGCCTTGTAGAAGTAGATGCAGTGTTCAAGGCATGGTGCAAGACTTCGACTTCATGTCGACTTCGCCAGGTGTGGAAGTGGAAGTTTTGGAAACTTCTAGGAAGTCTCGAGGAAGTTTAGACGCAAACTTTGACAAACTTTGATGCCATTTTATGAAGAAAATGATGTGAATTTGAAGGAAACTTTTATTGAGAACTTCTGATTAACCTCTATCTTATATATTCAATTCAACACAAAACACGATTTACAACTCTCTAGCCCTAGTTAGGTTGATAATACAATGTGTTGCTTGCAAGGGTCAAATGTGCAATACACACACAAATACAGTTCACTGTATGTATTTTATACAATATAGAGTCAAAAAGTAGTTACAACACCCTCTCTAGGAAAGAGTGGGAACACAAACATAGGAGTTGATATTAGAAGTTGTGAAGAGGGTTGGAGGCGACACTTATGCCTTAATTGGCCATTAGGGCACCAGTTACGAGTATGTTCTGGGTCGTCTCAACTTCGCCAACTTCGGAGAAGTTGAGACAAAAATACACATAAAATGTCAACCTCGCCGACATTAGTGAAACTTCACCTTGTAATTTGGACGAGGCCGGAGTATTTGGTATTCGACTTTGCCTATGGTCAAATTTCAAAACTTCGCCAACTTCGATGAAGTTGTGTTCCATGGTTCAGGACTGGGTGATCTACCCACTAGTGATCGAAGAGGGAGCATACAGAAACTGAACATAATTTGGTTGTTAGTCTCCCCAATAAATGTTGGCTATTGACCCAGAGGCATAGTGCCTATCGGCTGGAGATAGAACCATGGTACGACAGATCCAACTCTTCCTCCCTTTGTTTCTTTGATATTGATCCATGCGTGGGCAACTGCTGTAAGGAATGTTGTTTATTCTAAGTGACAGCAGGAGGTAAAAGAGGTGTTGTAGCAAGCATGGCGTACTGGCAGCTCTTTGAGGACAGTGTCACCATCTGTGGCAGACCTTGTGCAAAAGAACTGGGTATCATTGGTACCGATGGCAGGCTTTAGAGGGGGAAGACAACCAAGTGTGAGATTGCCTGCAAATAGCTGTAGTAAGATGGTAGCCAGCAGTTCATAATGGGTTCTTTTTTGGCTTCACTCTACAGTTCTGTATCAGAAAGAGATTGCTTACCATATAGAAAAGCAAGAGAGAGAGAGAGAGATCAGTGTTTCATTTTGTATAAGCAAACCCTACTCCCATACTAAAGGGAAGGTGAAGTACAAAATGTCCTCCATTACTACCCACAATACATGATATAAAGTTAACTAACTAAACCAATCTTCAACAATTGATTTCAATCACCACCGACATATAACAGTTGATTTCAAGCACCTGCTGAATGTATTACTGAAAACAAATCCCAAATGATGCATTTATTTAAGCACTAAGAAGTCCTATTTCACATGCAAAACAAGTAGGAAGTTAATTTCGCTAACCATCTCATCTCAACAAGTTAAAAAACTATTATCTGGTGATCCTATAATGTGTCGAAAAGCAATCATATAATTAAATATTGCTGGTAAAAGTAATTCAAAAACGTTCATAACAGAATTAGATATAGCACAGAATGAAAGTTTCTGGAGAATCTACCAATATATTATCATTCAATAAAAAAGAACAGTTTAAAAAAGGGTGCACAGGCAGAATCCCCCGATAAGTAACATAAAAATACATGATATATTTTTCCCCATTGAATCAAATCAGTTAATGTCAAGGAAAGAAACAGAACTGGAATGAAATAAATGAAAGTAAGTTACCGCATAAACATGCTTAGCTCCAGCCTTTGCACAGAATAAAGATAGTATTCCAGTACCCGCCCCTACATCAAGGACAATCTTGTCCTGAAACATATACTTATTGTGATAAATGACGTTTTGATAAGTTTTCGTCCTAACGACATCTTTCAACATTTCCTGCAGATTACAAACCAAATAAAACAGTGAGAAATTAGCCTTGATTTATAAAGACTATTATACAACAAAATAGCATCTTAATAACATGGAACAATACATGGACTATGAGTCAACTTCATATACTTCGATAGGTGTGGAAGTAGAAGTTTGTGGAAACATCGAGGAAACTTCGATGAATTTTACAATTAAACTTTGACGCATCTTTGACTAAAATTAAGCTAAAATTAGTGATTTCATGATGAAAATTGATATATTTCATTATATCTTGCTTAAAAATATATATGTTTATGCATAGCCATCCATACAGGTTTGTATATATGAAAAAACAGTCACATGCAAATGTACAAGACATCATTTTCGTGTCAACTTCGATAGGCGTCGAAGTTTACCAGGCTTCGACATTGACATCGAACATCAACAGGTGTAGACATATGTAATATCGAGGATTAATCGCTAGATGTCAAGGATGTTTAATACCATGCTTAATAATCAAAATTCCCATTTAAATGTATTTTTTCAGAGAAGAAAACAAAGTGCAAGACGAAAAGTGAAAATTGTTGTATAAAATATATGAACAAACAGAATGAATATCAAATGTTTTACTATATCTTGTGAGTGGTACAGAAGGCACAAGGGTATCCCAAGAAATGACCTGCAGCTAAGTGACCAACAGGAACAATTAACTTCCTTTTTTTGTTTTATACAACAAGTAAATGACAACCATGAAAGCCTCAAATTCCAACAATGTCAGAAGTGGCTACCATTGTGACCTGAATTATTCCCTGAAAAAGACCCAGCATAACCTAATTCTACTATCCTCAGTAAACATTTATATCATTCCATTCAGTTACCACAAGCATAATAAAGGCAATGATTGTTCATATTAGATTATGATAAATGGTTAAAATTGAGCCACCTTTTCATCAATTCGGGTGTCAATGTGGTTTATCTGCCATCCGACATATATCAAGTAATGAAATACTCACAATTTCATCGTGTCAAGCATCCACTACTAACATACTTGAGTTCTATATTTATTTTTTTTAGAAGAAAACAAAGTGCAACAAGAACTGTGAGCACTTATCGTATACCTATATGACCAAACCATGGTTATCAGAACCGAACCGGACCGGCCGGTTGAACCAGTTGAACCGGGAACCGATCACTCTACCGGGTTGGTTCCCTCCCAAAGCCGGAAATGAAGTCTGACCGACATCAAACCGGTGAACCGGCGAACCGATCCGGTTTTAGCCCAACCGGCCGGTGTTCTCACTTGACAAATAAATGTATTGTTGCTGCTATTTTTTTTAATTAATATTGAATACTATATAAATGTTGGTATATAAATGTCCATTAATAGAATAATATTTGTTATTTGGCCTGTTTATCAAGTTATTGCAAGCAGTTGTGCTATTATTCATGTTTTTTAACTTTGCAGGGATATTTTCTGAGTATCAAAGTCATATATATATTTTTTTAACTATTAATGACGTCATGCTGACGTCACCGGTTGAACCGGTCAGACCACTGGTCGAACCAGTGAACCGGAACCAAAGGCCTCACCGGTTCGCTGACCGGTTCGAGTCTGACAACCTTGGACCAAACAGAATGTATCATCATATCAAATTCTTTAATATGTCTTGTGAGCGATGCAGAAGGCACAAGGGTATCCCTAGAAACGACTTGCATCTAAGTGGCCAACTGGAAACCGGATGGCTTGTCATGTCTTCAACAAGAGACATGTAACGATAAATCTTTTTTAAGGCAATGCAGTCACTCGCAGTGGCGAAGCCAGGGGCAAGCAGCCCACCCCAAGAAAAAAACTTAAAATGAGGTATTTATGTGTATGCTGATGTGTGTATAAGTACATCGATAGAAATCACACATGTTCTCGTAGCTTATTGGATTTGCAGAGACATTGTAGGCCACATTTGGCCAGGGTCGCAGGTTCAACTCCTGGAAGCGCTTTTTAATTTCGTTTTCTATAATATTGATCTCGTGTATTATGTTAAATATAATGTACTAGAAAAAAGAAAAACGAATTGTCTGCTAGTCTACTGGATTAAGATGTCCACTTAAGTGCCCTTAGGGCTTGGTGTTGCATGTTCAAATCTCATCAAGTACTTTTTTGTTACAATTTCTCTCAAATCTCCTCTAAAATACGTATGATGTCACATTTACTATTATTGTCTATAATAAAAACGAAGGCGTCTATGTCACAAAGGTTAATCAAAATTGTACACAACGCAATGAAGACATTCAAAGTTCTTTTACATTGTATTTATGTGTCCATTTTTTCGCAATTTGTGATCTTTTTAACTATACAAAATTTGATTATGTGCAAATTTACAATTTATTTTGCTATTATATACATATCCTTGCAAGTAGAAAGCAATTGAGACTAATTCCTTATATTTTGCATACTTTTCAAGAGCTCATTATTTCAACAATAAGTTCCATACAACCTCATATATATAAGAGAGGGGTTTAATAAATCACGAGAAATACTTAGTCAAGAGATGTAATTCATATTTGCTAAGATATTTGTATCAGTTACCTAGTCAAATCCATACTAATAACCATAGTAACAAAAGTCTCTGCATTTTATGAAAAATCAGCGATTTTTTGCGATTTTATAGGTTCCCGAATATTCACCACGACTAGTACGTCGCTCGCCGATTTTTCACGACTTTTCACGATTTTTCCCGCCATTTTTGCGATTTTTACAATTTGTCACGATTCTTCATGACTTTTCATGTTTTTCACAATTTTTCTCTTTTAAGTTGTTTGCTCTTTTTTACCAAACGATGTAGACAAAAATTCCTCATATACACTAAACCTCCAACCCCTCACTCTCCCAACAGTCCATTGTTATTATTCAATTACTCTTTAATTCTTTTCCTACTTTTTTCACTCAATCAGATTATATGTATAGTGACCTTAATAGTTACATGTGTATCTAATATGTATGTATGTATGTATGTATGTATATATATAAATATATATATACACATATGTATATATATGTATATCTATATATATATCTATATCTATACATATATGTATGTATGTGTATAGACAAGTATATATATGTATATATAGCCGGCTTATCTCGATTATTTCCGATTAGTTGACCGAAATATATCGCCTTTTCACGATTTTTTCCGGTTTTTTTCGAATTCCAATTTTTTCCGACCAGTCGAAAAGTTGCCAAATCCCAAACTTGTGACTATGCTAATAACAGGAAAAAACAACTACAAACCTTAATCATAATTTATTTTTATTATAACTTTACATGGTCATTGTTTTTACATGTTCATCATATACACAAATGTATGTGTATAATTTTACATGGTCATTGTTTTTTCATGTTCATCATATACACAAATGTGTGTTTATATCATGGTTGTATAGGCGGCAAGGCGTTCAAGGGGGACGCCCAGATAGCCTAGGCACCCAAGCGGAGGCCCAGGCATTTTTATATATTTTTTATTTTAACAGATATAAGTAAAATTTCTAAAAAATATAATCCTTAGTTCCTTACACATATAAATATACATGATAAATATGTAATCAATGTGTTGGCATCGTATGAAGAAAGCAACAAAATCATTAGATATGGATTGAATTGTAAAAGTTTTACCTAAACAAAATTCATATAGAAATCAGAAAGCTAAACATGTATTATGTTTGTAGCCAAAACATGTATAATACTATTATGTAGAATTTAGGCTAAATCAAAACTAACAAGACCTAAACAAGAACTATTGGCCCTAATTTGAACTCATTTGATCCAAATTTGACCTATTTTAAACCTAATTTTTGCCTAAACCAGACCTAATTTTGTATGCCATGACCTAATCAATCCCAGTTTCCATAAATTTTTCATATATTCACCTAAACGAGACAAAATTTGGCCAAATAAAACGTAGTCATCCAATTTAGAACAATTTCCCCGAAATCATACTTCTTTCTCCTAGTTAGACTTATGTGCCCAATTTTGACATGATTTGGCCTAAATAAAACCTAATTTTGTATATTATGATCCAATCAGACCTAATTTCTCCAAATTTTCCCTATATTGACCTAAACAATATCTAATTTGGCCAAATTAGACCTAATCTCACCATATCAGACCATTTCCCCAAAATCAAACTTGTTTTCCCCAAATCAGACCTAACATGCTCAAATTTGACATAATTTGGCCTCAAATCAAACCTAATTTGCATAACATGACCAATTCAAACCTAACTAACCCTAAATTTCCCTATATTGATCTAAACGAGGCCTTCCATTACCAAATCCGACCTAATTCCCCCAATTTAGACCTATTTCCACCAAATCAGGCCTATTTTCCCGAAATCAGACCTAATTTACCCTATATTGACCCCGATTGGAATAAATCAGACCCAATTTAACCACAAAATGATCAATGTGATCAAATTCAGATCTAATTTATGCTAATTAGCCTTGAATTGGCTTAATATGGGGCTCAAAAGGCCTTAGGCAACAACTTGGGTCAATTACAGGGTTGGGCGCCCAATTTGAGGTGGGCTAACTTAAGCCTAGACGCCCGCCTGTCTATACAACATATATATATATATATACACACACACATATATATATACATATATATATATACATATATATATATATATATATATATATATCATGAGAACAACGTTACATAATAACTTTACATGGTCATTGTTTTTTCATCATCATATACACAAATGTGAGCGTGTGTATATACATATGTGTGTGTGTGCATATAAGATTTGTTTAATTTTTTTTAATGTTTGATTTGTTAAAAAGTAACGATTCTTTTGTGATCCATCGGCTTCAACAAATTAAATGTATAAGATATTCTGTTTTCTATGGGACCATGAAATGCAACTCATGAATCTCCTAATTGAAGATATATAGGACCAAAAATGCTATGAGTTACAATGTAACGTTGTTCTCATGATAAATTTTAACACACCACTAAAGGTTCATTGCCCCCCCCCCAACTACAAAATCTTGGTTTCGCCCCTAGTCACTCGGTTCTACTAATTGAGATCCGAAATACATGAAACAGACTACTTGATGAACAACACAGGGATCATAGCATGGTGATCACAAGATGTGACCAATACCATTTCTGCAAATCTCAAAATGCAAGGATAATCATTTTGAGTCAATTTCAGGAGTTGAATATCTGACAACATCTTGCTAGATAATAAAAACGCCAACATATGTTTATAAAACAGACCAAATCAATATAGAAGAATTCACATGACAGGAACTTATGACTTGTCAGTTATAGGTAGCAATGCATTATTTAATAAGTTTAAGAATATCCCAGAAAGAAAAAAAATAGTTAGACCTACTTTTGTCTAAAGTAAACTGTTCTGACTTCAAAATCGACTTAATATTTGTTCAATCTAGATCTTACATAGTTTTGAAACCCAGCCCAACCCGGCCGGTTGAACCGGTTGAGCCTCCACCCGGCAAGTTTTCTGGGTCGGGTGGGGCTGAAACCCGATTTGCCAAGACTTGGAGTTGACCCGGTGACCCGGGTGGTTCCACCGCCGACCCGGTGACCCAGTCCTCGGGTCAAAGACCCAACTAGGTTTTGTTGGTTTTATTTTTTGTTCCCTAAATGACCATTTGACTGGTTTCAATTTCCTTTCATGCAGCCCCAACTAATCCATACACTGATATATTCACTTATTAAGTATCCTATCACTTGTTTCAAGTATTGTAAGACGATTTACTTGCTTCGTTATGAATAGATACTTGGTTTTGTATGTTTGATGTTTCATAATTCATAATCTCATAGTTTCATATAGTAGATTATGTGCATATATATACACACTTATACAATTATATATATGAACATACATATTATTGTAACATACATGTTTATACATGTATGCATATAGTAATATTATGTATATGGTGTTATGATGAAATCACCGGGTCAACCGGGTCGACACGGCGGTTGAACCAGAGACCCATGACCCGGAAGCTTTGTCGGGTCGACCTCTGGGTCGGGTCTGAAAACCTTGATATTTTTACTGTTTAGGAGATCTACATAGCACAATCCTTGAGTCCAGGTGAGTTGTAGCATACTGAAAATAAACCCCACTGCATGATTCGATCAAAAAGAGATTATAAGAGGTAAAAATATACTGCCATTGCATTCTTTTAGTGAAAAAAGGTACACAAAATCAGTTATCCTGCCCCACATCCTGGGATTGGGCAGTTGCTGGGGCAGCAAGGGCTCACCGCCTATTGTTGTTCCAAAAAAGTACATAAATCAGTTAGCATTTAGCTTCACCGTTTGGGATTGTTTGCTATGTAAAAGATTTAACCTATTGTGTCTTAGTCTTAGTACATATGAACTTGTCAGATTCCTTTTCAATTTCAAATATTAAACTATTCCTTATATCTAATAATCTTATTCGCTGTTTTGTTAAATCATTTTTCTAAGAAGATGACAATGTTTTAGTTGATCTCCCAAACAATTATAAAGAAATCAGATATACTTGTGAATGCCTCGTCAATTCATGAAAGTCTAAAAATTCCTTAATGTTCACATACAAATCAGCAGTTCCTATACACAGGCATCGGTTTTGAACAATGAGTTAGGAGATAAGAACCGAATCTGAATGTTGAATGAAAGCATATTAGGACATTTTGACACTACAATATCATAAACCACAACATAATCAGCATAAAATATGAGCACTCTTTTGTTGTTTTCGAGGAACCCCTACCACACCCAGGGCTAAATTGGACCCGACTCCACCCAGGACCGGAAACATGGTGGCAGGTCACCTCATGCCACGCCCTTGTGAGGCTAATTGTGGCGGCACACCTATTATGTTTTTTTTTACTGTGAAAATCATACTGGTGGAGACTCAAACACGGGATCTCGTGTTTAAAAGGACGCCTCCATTTCCCAGTTGTGCTAACTCTGGCCAGCAACATGAGCATTCATTATATTTATCACGAAAACATTTTCCAGTATCTAAATTATCTTTAGAAAATGAAGGCAGTTTGTAAATAGCAGTGGTCGATATCATGTCTGTATCACAGTTTTCATTCAAGTCACAAGGTGAAGCAGCTCTGGATGCAGTGTACTTACTTCATGGATTCCTGCAGAAATAGACATGCATGGAAGGAATTAGTAAACATGGATATGCAGGGAAAAGTTTAATATAATAGTAGTAAATTATAAGAACAAGCAATGTGTGGTATTCAAAGACTCAACAATTCAGATAAATTCTCGTCTGGAGTTCTTCAAATTTACTTTGTCAGACAACATTTTTTTACTAATAGATCTCTCAAAGAAACTCACTATAAGACAAGAACTTTATTTCAGGGAATAAAGTTTGGATTCAATAACAAACATCTAAACCACTAATAACTTAGACACATTATTGAACAGGTCATATAGGGGTTTGGACTAATAACTCTCCCGAAGAAACTCACTATAAAAAAAAGAATTTGATTTCAGGGGATAAAGTTTGGATTCGGTAACATACATTTAAACCACTAATAACTTAGACGACATTATTGAACAGGCCATATAGGCAGCACCGTATCCAGAAAAATGTGCAATGCCCAAGCCCGTAATTTTGGTGATAGAAAAGCACATAAAAAACAAAATGACCTTAGATATTCCGGGTGGGTCGTGGAAGAAGCAGAGGCAATAGAGAAACACCAATGGAGACGCGTTGGACGAGCTATACCAGTCTGGAAGCAGATATAGAGTAACTCCAAGTATTAGTATTCACTCACCAAAGTGGGAGTAGGAGTCGAAGTAGTAGTCGGCGCTGGTCTGGTCGGTGACTGCCAACGCACCAGGCGAGTCCTCCAGGTTAGAGCTCTCCGTCCTCTCCTCGAGAATTTCGTCCACCTCCTCCTTGGACATGACGGGCGCCTGACTGGTAGAACCAGAGTGGAATCCGTTGCTTTTCGGGGCGCTCCCGCCGTGCCCCTCGCCGGAGTTTGGACTGGCGGCGGTCTTGTTCCCACCTTTACGACGACCCATGGTGTAACCGGGTGACTGCGTGAGTTAGGAGAGGTTTTAGGGCTTGCAGCGCGCACCGTAGCGTTGATACTGGGAATGAAATGTTATAGGGCAGTTGAGCTTATGTACAAAAAGTCGCCTCTACTTATGTACAAAAGTCGCCTCTACTTTCTTTCTTTCTTTTGGTGAGAGGTCATTTATTCATTGTGCCCTTTGCTCGAAATTCAATGGAAGAATAGAACTGAATTTAGTAGGACGCAAAATTAATCTGATTATTGTTTCAGTCGATAAACTGCGATATAATACGTGTTTGAGAATGTTAAATTGTTTTTAAGACGTCAAATATAGTCTCGTATCTATATAAGACTAGCTATATAAGAAACAAAATTCAAATTAAAGTTAATATGCAACTACGTTGTAAGTACGATAAGTTGCCAAGAAAAAGCATAAGTTGAAATTTATTTCGACTAATGTCTTTTAGACAAATTAACAGGGACTAAGAAGAGAAGTTGTAAATAAAAGAAATGATAATTGCTTTTGGACATCAGCAAAGGCATCATTTGAATCATTTCTAATGTCACGGTAGAGCCGCCACCACGTCTTCCACATCCTTCAATCTTAATTGTGTCATATTCCCAATCTTAACTACTACGTATGCATGTTAAAACACACAAAGCCCAAATAAGAATTTTAAAATACTAAAGGTGAAAAGTTCATTCAATGAAATTTCATAAATAGTAAAACAAAAGTCAATCTATATTTTGAAAAATGAAAGAAAAAAATGACACTCGACCCTTTCAAATACCCTTATTATAATACATAAAGACCAATTCATATTTACAAAACTAAAGGAAAAAAATCCAAACCCTTCTATGTTTTTGCACGACTGGCTTACTAGAATAAAATAATTATAACTAGGAATATTAATAAAAATTTATACAACACGTGTCACACTATTTCTTGTATAGTATAGGCTAGAATACAATAACTACTTTATAATTCATAAATATATAATAGAAATTATAGGGAAAAAACTTTTACCTTCTTCATATAATGTAGAATCTACAATTTTGAAAACTCGTCATAGCATCGTCGTCGTCATAATCATCTAAGCCTCAATTTCAACCATGTCGACTATATGGATCCTTCTTTTCTAATTAGCTTTGTTATAGGTCATATTCTAATAAAGATGTAGAGATTCGAAATTTCTTTATAAGCTCTTCTCAGGATGCCTCTTTTTCTTTTAGTTCTGCTTGACTTGATAGCATTGCTACATATAGGCATGTTAGTTAGTTTGCGTTGTACATGTGGATATCATTTCAGATGGCCCTCGTGCAACTTGTCCTCAATACTCGCCACCCTCACTTTGTTCCTGATATAGTCATTCCTCAAATGATCTTTTCTTATATTCTCATACATTCATATCAACATACATGTTTGGGTCACGTTCATCTTGTTGAGACTTTATTTCTTCGCTACACGATATTCACTCCCATGTAGCATGGTTGGCCGTATAGTTATTATATAAAACTTACTTTTTAATCTGAGAGGAATTTTCCAGTCTTCCAATTGCACTCCTCCATTTCAACCAACCTACGACAATCTTATGAAAAACATCAGTTTGAACATCCCCATGTGTTTAGATACTATAACCCCAAGTAAAAAAAAATCACATTTCGGTACATCGACTCTGTCCAACTTGGCTCTGCCATTAAAAATTCTAGATTGGCTGAAACTGCAATGCATATACTCAATTTTTTTCCTATTGATCATCAATCCATTTGATACCAACACATTTCTTCAAAGTACTCCTTTATCATTCATGTCAGAAAATATCCTTTAATCAGCATAAATCCAACCATTAGAGAGAAACTGAAAACCTAAACCCAATTATGACTCAAAAAAATGAATTCTCAACAAAGGCGATTAAAACAATGTATGGGAATCACATATAAAATTTTCCTTTTTCTTTCTTCACAGTTTTTATAAACCAATATCACATTAAGGATATCACATTAAGATATCACAATTATTATTCAACTCCACTAAACTAGAATGAAATATTGATGCTCATATGTGGTTCACTTTACAACATATACAAGTGCATTAATGAACAATCCATCCTGAGAAAGAGAGAATATACGAACATTTTAATCCATTTATATTATTCTATTTATATCTTATTTGTCATGACCTCTCTTCTAGATAGAATTATACCTAAAAATATATTAAAACAACCTCGTGAAACTCATATAGAGCCCCAGTGAGTGGATACCTTTCACCCAAGCTAAGTACATGCATTAGCATCAGATTAAATATAATGAACTCAAATAAACTTACAAATATTGAAAGGTCTAACAAATAGTTCTATCATTAGTCAAATTTAGTTTACAATGGTAATCTAATCAAATAGACAAGGTAATCACTTAAACCATATATAACTTTAAAACATCTTTTAGAGTAAGTCTATGAATAAATCAGTAGATAATTCGTAGTTCAGATTAACAATCATTTTGCATAAGTAACAAGTCAAGTTCTAAGCATTTTGAATCAATACACAAAAATAACATCATATTTATGACACCCCACCAGTTGGACCAAGAACACATCATGTAGTCCTTAAGTTGAAGTAAATATAAGACATGTCTACCAAACAACACTATCAATTAGCAAACAATCCAACTCACATAGTGAATATAACTCCCAACATTTACAACTTGTCAACAAGACAGAATCGAACATGAAACATATAATCTCTATAACAACATGATTATCGTCCACAACAATGAACATAATCAACAATGACAAATCATCAAGCACTACAAGAAATGTAAAAAATATTCAAATAATATTCTACATGACTTGTGATCTTTTATTCATTTGTCGTAAAACTACTTGGCTTGTACCACATGAAGTACAAGTAGCCACGCCTGATTCTCGTGTCAATGAATCATCGTCACTATCTTCGGGTTTAGTTGGCCACCCTAAGATATCAACAAAAGAGCTTGGTCAAGGTTTCCTAAATAGGCTCGCATCCTCATCTCGGGTACACTAGATAGGGACCAACAAAATAATATATTACATATCACAATATTTTTCATATTTCACATATCTCATTTCATTAGAGTCTATTCCTCATGGACATAGACTTTATAGCAAGGATTTAGAGCTAGAGCCAGTCCAAACAATTCATGGTGGTCTAACCTTTAAGGTCTCAATCCAAACTTTGGAAATCCTTCTTAGAATTCATTGATTACTACAAGGAGATATGTTTTGTTTCTCAGTGTGGACCTCGGGGGAAACTGACAGTGTTCAGGACACCTAACTAGATGTGCCATTATATCACTTATTATTTATCTCTTTTTCTCATCTTAAAAGAATGCAAAACATCATGTATCATATGTGTGTATTCTCACGTAACTAGAATAACATGAAATAGACTAGGCTTATAAAAAAGACAATGGTTAAAGCAAGAATCGCAATAAATCTATAGTTTTCAACACATAATACTTTCCATTTCCCACATCATCACATAGCAGTCATCGTCAATGGGCTTACAGCCTGAGACATAATCTCATTGTCTAGCATTTACCCCATTAGGGTTTTATCATCATCGGTGGGCTTTCGGCCTGAGACATAATCTCATTTCTAACATTTACCCTCATCATGGTTTTCAAATGTAATCAGTGCATGTTAAATTCGAACTCAACAAATTTTTCTTTACCATTTATTTCATATCAGAATTGTCATCAAGTATTCATAGAGACATTAGAACTAACAAGAATAGAAGCATATAGAGATCTCATATCATTCATGTTACTTAGTATAGGTTCATCATGCAACATACACTTATTCCATCTGATTTACATACATATGAATAAATCTCAATGCATAAATGTGCACAACACACTTAATAATCTTACAATTTACCACTCTTCAGTTAGGGATACTATTCAAAGCATAAGCGATCTCATTAGTAATTCATTAGAGAAGTCTATTCTCATAATACAAGTATCATATCATACAATTACAATCCAAGAGCACATTCTTATAAACCAATTCATATCCTTGAATATTCATCGTGTAATTGAAATAAACTATACTTATATACATTCCTTAGTCCCTCATTTGAGTTCTGTACTCATTCGCATTACATAGTTCATCATTTTAGGGCTAGAGTTAGGTTCTTAGATCCATCTAATAGTCCTCATCATTTTATTTCATTTCATATCCATTAGTCTCAACTTCTTTCATTTAATGTTCGCTATTACTCTTTGAGCATGACATTCTAAAATTACTAAATGCATAAAGGTTCTCTCTCATTGATATCCTTTATAGTATGATTTTAGTATACTCCATTGGTTTTAGGGCAACCAAGGTGTACATAAAGTAAAAAAGATAAAGATTGTTTGATACTTGTTTTATTAATACTTTATTTATTACATATAATCACATTTCATATCATCCATGTCCATTCCTTATTTTGCATCTATATATGTGTACCATTTTATTTGACTCATAATGACATTTTGGTAAGTAAAGGCAATCCTTCTATTCCTTGTTGAACTCTTAAATTAGAAGGTACCACATATTAGGGTTTCTTCTTCTTACTCTCTAGTCTTTATTCATCTCTTGATTCATCATTAAGCGACTTGCATAAAAGTGTAGCATTTATGTGGGGTTTACATATATTCTATACTTTATACTAGAATACATGCATTAATTAAGCTTATGTCATCTTAATAAATCCTATCGCCTTCAAATTATGCAATAATGCCTACAATTGAGAATTTCATCACTGTTATAAGATAATATACAACATTGATCTTTATTTCTCATACTCAGTTCAATACTAGATTTCTAGTGCTTGAGAAGTCATCTTAGTTCAACACATCATAAGAATAATACAATTCATTAATATCATCGTGATGCATAGGGGTCCATTAGGGATATTCACACACATGGAAACCCTAATTCCCATTTCCACATATCTCATTCATCAATCATAAGTACACATTAATTCAATGTCTCATTTAATTCAATACTTCAGCACAAACCCTAAGCAGGGAATATCTCCACCTCATTCTGATTTTTGTGTATATACCATATTCAATTTCATCAAGATTCAACAATGCACTTGTATAATTTATTCTAATACAATTCAAATATGATTTTATACATGTCAATTCAATTCCCAAGCATATCGGCCATTGGGTTGATTTTTAGGCAATATTCACATGAAATAACATAGTCCTCTATCCATAGAATTTTCCATGGAATGTCAATCAATATATCAAGAACTAAGCAAGTTCAATTCAATGAGAAATAATCAAAATTAGTAGAATTTGATTTCCTAATACCTTTCTAAATCAATACTCAATCACATTCAAATACAAGCAAGGTTTCTTATTATTTCAGTCGGATAGAATTAGGCTTTCAACGCGAATATAGAGCTTAAGAGGGAGAAAATCACTCACCAAAGGTGACAAGCACCTTAAAAACGTATTTCAAACCCTGAATTTCTAGAAATCCAATCAAACTCTAGCAACTGAATCCATTTCTTCCTCCTCTCAACTCGAAAACCCTAGAAATGGAGATTAGGGGAGAAAGAGTGAGAAAAGGGAAAGATTTGATATCATTTAGAATCTAATCATAAGAGGGATATAATCTTGGAATGTGAGAGAAAATTCACCATGAAAGACTATGCAAAGAAGCTAAACTTACTTGATTTCATCATATCTCGAATAGTGAAACCCTAGGTCAACATCCCCACCACTTTTTCCTCTTAAAACCCTAGCTATCCTCTCTCTCTAGGATTTCGTTTCTTTAGAATGGAACATAAAATATGAGAGCTCTTTGGGTGCTAGGTTGCTCATATAGATCGATTAAGGTGATTGAGTCAATTGCAAATTGACCCTACTTACACTTTCTTTTAATCAATACATTTTTTGTCATGAAATATGATACTAAAAATCATTTATTTAATAGGTCAAACCTCCTCAAACAATTATGAAAAAATTATCATGTCATGATAGAAAGAATTTCATAGCTCCATTTTAAATTTTAGATCAATTAGAGTTATTAATAAAAATATAAAAATCAAATACTAACTGTTATTTTTCAGCCAGAATGCATGGTCATCTGAGTTTGTCTAGGGGAAACTCGACTGACACCACACTGTGTAGATTTCACACATCATCTAAAAATTATGCAAATTTAATAAAATATTTAAAATGGAGTTCCCAAGATATAATTAAAATTTTAGATGAATTTGATGCACCAATAAAAAGATAAAATTTAATACCATAGTGTTGTATTTCAATCTAAATACATGGTCAGTTGAGTTTGTCCTGGGGAAACTCAGCCAAAAAACATGTCAAAAAATTCTTCAAAAATTTCTGATGTTTGATAAAAACACTAATAACTAAGTTCTCTAAATCATATCCAATTTTCAACTAAAACAAAGTTGTATATCAAATACTGAAAATCATTTAGTATATCACTATACTTATCAAATTTTGTATTCATATGTTACTAAAATCCAAATATTTGGCCGATTAGGGGTTTTCAATTCTCAAGCACTAATTATATGAATCAAAGTATGACATTATGTTTAAAACATCATAATTAAACTACAATAATAAATCAATCTTTAAACAATGATCAATCTAGTTAAGCATACAATCATCCAAGTAAACCCCAATTAGATGGATAATTTGAAAACGGGTCGTTAGGAATTCTCTCCTCCTTTTGGGATTTCCTCTCAAAATCCATGAAAAGATCTGGTAGAATATCATAGCATCTAATCATTCATCTCTCTCAGCATCAAGTTAGAATGATTTTCATTTTATATTTCTTTCATATGACGTCAATTCTTGGTTCTTGGTTCTTGGATCTTTTACATTGGAATTCTGTATTTCTTAGTATTTGATGGATATTTCATCCCTTATCATTGGCATATCCCTCATTGAGTGTTACAAACACTCAATTCAAAATTATCAGTAATATATCATTTATCAAGATGTGATTCACAATACCTTGCATATTTTTAAAAAAATTAGCGATTCATTCATCCCGTCGTCTGGGTTCGAACTCATGACCTCTCAGTCTTACATTGACACTTTTACCACTCGGGTGCCGCTTCATTGGCACCTTGCATAAAAAAACACCTTGAATATTCTTTTAGAATTTGATTATGTATCTCATGGATCAAGATTATGATTCATTTTGCATTATTATCCGCATTAACCAGTTTTATTCATAAAGAAGATCATTCAGGGGGCTTCATCCTTAGTTATCAACTATTTCTCATAATATCACATCCATACTCTTGTTCAAATTTGCTAGAGATTATCTTCATAATCCATTACAGTTTTATCTTTGTCATATGAAATTTCATGCTTGTCTTAGGCATCATATTGAATTATGTAATCCTTTCTCTTTTACCATTTTATCATTTCATTACAATCATGCATGTTACTATACTCCCAAATCGTAGTCATCTGGATGCTTGGTAAGGCAGCTAGAAGAGGTACAGTTGGCAGTTCCATACTAGCTTATCTCAATACCCAAATTCTTGACCAGAGTGTTTGGATATCGACTTCAGTTAGTATGCACATCATTCAGGTTATATTCAACATCCACATTATCATTTAATCCTAAATCCTATTGTCCCTATAGACTCATCTAACCTTGGATGTAATACCACATTGTTGGGACCTCTCCTTTGTTCAACATAAATGTCAAGGATTAGAGAGAAACCCAAAACCTAAACCCGATTATGAAACAAGACAATAAATTCTCAACAAAGATGATTTAAACAGTATATGAAAATCACCAATAATTTTTTCCTATTTCTTTCTTCACAATCTTCATAAACCATCATATCAAGGACATCACATTAAGATATCACAATTCTTATTCAACTTCATTAAAATTAGAATCAAATCTTACTGCTCACATGCAGTCCAGTTTACCACATATACAAGTACATTAATGAACAATATGATACACTGCCCATCCCGAGAAAGAGAGAGTACATGAACATTCCAATCTATCTAGATTGTTCTATTTATGTCTTCTTTGTCACAACCTCTCTGTTAGATAGAAAATACCTAAAAGCATTTGAAGCATCCTCATGAGACTCATATAGAGCCCCAATGAGTAGATACCTCACACTCAAGCTAGGTACATGCATCAACATCAGATTAAATATAACAAATTCAAAATATACTTGCATATATTGAAAAGTCTAACTATATAGTTGTAGCACAAGTCAAATCTAGTTTATAGTGGTAATCTAATCAAATATAAAAGGTAATCACTTAAGCAAAATATAACTTTCAAATATCTTTTAGAGTAAGCCTATGAACAAATTAGTAGATACTTCTTAGTTTTAATTAGCAATCCTTCTACATAAGTAACACGTTAATTTCTAAGCATTTTGAATCAATTCATAACAATAACATCATATTTGTGACATCCCACCAGTCAGACCAGGAACACATCCTGTAGTCCTAAAGTTGAAGTACACATAAGACATATCTATCAAATAGTACTATCAAATAGCAAACAATCCAACTCATATTTAGAGTGGATATAAATCTCAACATTTACAACTTGTCAAAAAGACAGATAAAAATATGAAATAGATAATCTCTATAACACCATGATTATCTTCCACATCAAGAAACATAATCAATAATGTCAAATCATCAACTAGAAGTACAAGGAATGTGACAAACATTCAAATCATATTCTATACGACTTGTGATATTTTATTCATTTGCCCTAAAAGTACTTGGCTTGTACCTCACCAAGTAGAAGTCGCCACGTCTGATTCTCATGTCAATAACTCACCATCACTATCTTAGGGTTTAGTCGGTCACCCTATAGGGTTGCCTAAACAGGCTCACATCCTTATCTCGGGTACATGAGACATAAACCAACAAAACAATATATGACGTATCACAACATTTCTCATATTTTCATATTTCACATATTTCATTTCACTAGAGACTATTCCTCATGGACATAGACTTTCACAACAAGGATTTAGGGCTAGAGCCACTCCAGATGACTCACTCCTAAATCTTGATGGTCTAAAATCTAAGGTATCGATCCACACTTCGGAAAACCTTCTCATAATTCATTGATTACTACAAGGAGATCCATTTTGTTTCCCTAGTGTGGACCTCAGGGGAAACTGACAGTGTTTAGGGAACCTAACTAGATGTGTCATAGTTTCACTTGCTATTAATCTATTTTAATAATCTCAAAAGAAGTCAAAACATCATGTATCATATGTGTGTATTCTTTCATAACTAGAATAACATGCAATAGATTAGGCTTATAAAAAAGACAATGATTAAAGCAAGAAGCACAAAAAATATGTAGTTTGCAACACATATGATTCTTTCAATTTTCTACATCATCTCATAGCAGTCATGATCAGTGGGCTTTCAGCCCAAGATATGATCTCATTGTCTAGCATTTACCGCATCAGGGTTTTATCATCATGAATGGGTTTTCAGCGCAAGACATAATCTCATTGTCTAGCATTTACCCTCATTAGGGTTTTCAAATGTAATCAATGCATGTCAAATTCAAACTCAACATATTTCTTAACCATTCATTTCATATAAACATTGTCATCAAGTATAATAGAGACATTAGAAATAGCAACAATAGAAGCATATAGACATCTCATGTCATTCATCTTACTTAGAATAGGTTCATAATGCTACATATACTTACTCCATTTGATTTTTATACATATGAATAGATCTCAACGCATAAATGTGCATAATACACTTAATAATCCTCTCTTACAATTTACCACTCTTCAGTTGGGGATACTATTCAACGCATAAGTGATCTCATTTAATTCATCAGAGAAGGCTATTCTTAGAATACAAGTATCATATCATATAATTACAATCTAAGAGCACATTCTTATACACCAAGTCATATCCTTGAATAATCATCATGTAATTAAATTAAACTATACTCATATACATTCCTTAACCCCTCATTTGAGTTATGTACTCATTAGCATTACATAGGTCGTCAGTTTAGTGTTAGAGTTAGGTTCACAGATCCATCTACTAGCTCTCATCATTTTTCTTTCATTTCATATTCATTAGTCTTAACTTCTTTCATTGCATGTTCACTATTACTCTTGGAGCATGAAATTCTATACTACTAAATGCATAAGGTTTCTCTCTCATTGATATCCTTTGTAGTCTAATTTTAGTATACTCTATTTATTTTAGGGAAACCAAGATATACATAAAGTAAAAAGAGAAAGACTTCATGATACTTGTTTTATTAATACTTTATTCATTACATGCCATCGCAATTTATATCACCCTTGTTCATTCCTTATTTTACATCTAGATACATGTACCAAGTTATTTGACTCATAATGGCATTTTCCTAAGTAAAGGCAATCCTTCCATTCCTTACTGAACTCTCAAATATTAGGGTTTCTTCTTCTTACTCTTTAGTCTTTATTCATCTCTTGATTCATCATTAAGCGACTTGTATAAAAGTGTAGCATTCATGCGAGGTTTGCTCGTATTCTATACATTATACTATAATACATGCATTAAGATTATATCATCTTAATAATGCTTATCACCTTCAAATAATGTAACAGTGCCTACAGTCGAGAATTTCATCACATTTATAAGATAATATACAACATTGATCTTTATATCTCATACTCAGTTCAATACTAGATTTCTAGTGTTTGAGAAGTCATCTTAGTTCAACACATCATAAGAATCATATCATTCATAAATCTCATCATGGTGCATAGGGGTTCATTAGGGATATTCACACACATAGAAACCCCGATGCCCATTTCCACATATTTTATTCATCCATCATAAGTATAAATTAATGCAATGTCTCATCTGATTCAATCCTTCAACACAAACTCTAAACAGGGAATATCACCACCTCATTTCGGTTCTTATGTATATATCATATTCAGTTTCAATGAGACTCAACAATACACTTATATAATTTATTCTAATACAATTTGTAGAAATATGTGCTTTCAGTAAAACAAATAAGAGTACCAGGTGTCCTATATATAGGAGCCAGGGAATACATGGGCTAAACAGAGACAAGGGAAAATACAACGGGCCTGAGCCCAACTAATCAAATATACTAACACACCCTCTCAAGTTGGAGAGTAGACATTGTGAAGTCCTAACTTGACGCCCATATACTTGAATAAAGCATGAGGGAGAGGTTTGGTAAGGATGTCTACAACTTAATCACATGTCCTAACGTGAGGAGTGATGATTTGCTTGGCCTTGACCATGTCTCGCACGAAATGACAGTCAACTTCAATATGTTTTGTGTGCTCGTGGAAGACTGGATTACTAGCTATGTGTATAGCCGTCTGGTTGTCACATCATAGAGTAGATGGAGTTTGAAAAGGAATTCCAAACTCAGTCAGGATAAACCTGACCCACTGTAGAACACAACATACATGAGCCATGGCTTGATATTCTACCTCGGTGCTGGAGCGAGCTACCACAACTTGTTTTTTACTCTGCCAAGAAACTGGGTGAG
Organism: Alisma plantago-aquatica; assembly: GCA_963693085.1. Classification (NCBI taxonomy): domain Eukaryota; kingdom Viridiplantae; phylum Streptophyta; class Magnoliopsida; order Alismatales; family Alismataceae; genus Alisma; species Alisma plantago-aquatica. The sequence goes on from OY856413.1 coordinate 743,548,615, forward strand.
TGCTAATCATGACACAATAGCCAGAAGTGGACTATCAGTCTTTAGAATCACCAACCCAATCTGCATCTGCATATCCAAATATGGAGATTACCTTGGACTTAGGACGTTTGTAGAGCAATCCTCATCCTAGAGCACTCTTTAAATAGTGAAGAATGTGTTGAACGCTGAACCGGTGGATCTGGAGTGGTGCACTCATATGTTGGCTGACTACCCCAACATCATAGGTAATATTTGGTCAAGTAATAGTTAAGTAAATTAGCTTCCCAACTATACGTCGGTGCTTCTCTAGATCAACAAATAGTTCTCCTCCATGCATAGGCTTCATATGATAGTACATCAGGGTAGATACTAGTTTGGATTCAACCATGTTGGCCTCCTAAAGTAGGTCCAAGGCATAGCATTGTTGTGACAGACTTATCCCTGAGGCTGAGTGAAGGATTTCAATTCTGAGAAAGTATCATAGGGTGCCCAAGTCTTTTGTATGGAAATATATATGCAGAGACTTCTTGAGTTGAGATATCCCCATCATATGATCGTTGGTGATGACAATGCCATCAACATAGGCATTATCAAGAACATGTCCTTTGGAGGACTTGGAGAAGAATAAGGAGTGGTCTGTGGTGGATCTCTAAAAAGTAAGCTGAATTAAGACGTCACGTAACTTGTTGAACCATGCCCCTGGAGACTGCTCGAAGCCGTAGAGAGATCATCGCAGATGACATACTTTGTGAGAAGATGCCCCCTCAGTAACAAACCCAGGCGATTGCTGCATGTAGACTTCCTCCAGGAGATCTCCATGAAGAAATGCATATATTCTTGATGTCGAGTTGGTAAAGAGGCCAATCAAAGTGAGTTGTAAGGGAGATAAGGATGCAGATAGATGCAATCCTTATCACTGGAGAGAATGTCTCAAAGTAATTCATGCCAAAGGTTTGGGTGAATCCTTTGGCAACCAGGCACGCCTTGAGTCGTTCAACAGAGACATCTGACTTATGCTTTATAGAGAAAACCCATTGACAACCTATAATATTTTTACCAACTGGTGGAGTCACAAGATCCCATGTCTTGTTTTCATAGAGAGCCCAAATTTCTTCCACCAGGGATGGTTCAGAGCATCTATTGGACACTTAGGAACATATGTTGTGTCCAGGGCAGTTGCAAATAATGAGGCAGAAGAAGAAATATGTGCTAGACAACAAGTGTTGCTAATGGGATGCCTGATAGTGCAAGAGTGTATACCTTTTCGTAGTGCTACCGGTAGATTAGATTGGTCCATAATAGATGATGATGAAGCAGATGCAGCCAGTGACTCATCTTCCATGTACTGATTTTATGTTGTTGATGGTGGAGATGGTGGTGGTGTCGGTGGGATGAATGGATCAGGTAATGAGACCATAATATCAATATGATCAACGGAGGGTGAGTTGGATAAAAAGAACATTTCATCCTCATGAAAAGTGACATCCGCAGAGATATAAATTCTACCAGAGTTAGGTTCAAGACATTTGTATCCTTTTTGAGAACAAGGATAATCGAGAAATATGGTTCAGATAGCTCTGGGAGAAAGCTTGTCAGGTTTGGGATCAAAATTATGAACGAAGGCGACACAACCAAAACTCAAGGGGTTAGAGGGAACAATGTGGATTGAGGGTAACCAATGGAAAAAAGGAGTGCGCTTCCTGAGAACAGAGGAAGGTTGGTGATTAATAAGGAAGCAAGCAGTGAGGACCGCATCAAAGCAAAAAGACTTAGGTGAGTTGGCATGAATGAGAAGCGAGCGTGTAATGTCAAGTAAATGACGATTTTTACGCTTGGCAATGCCATTTTTGTGTGGAGAGTATGCACACGAGCGTTGATGAAGTATCCCTACATCACGACAAAAGGAAGAGACAACCTTTTGAGTATATTCAAGGGCATTGTTGGTTTGAAGAACTTTAATAGACGTTGAAAATTGAACCGAAACCAATTTGTGAAAATCGCGGATTAGTGTAAAGACTTCATCACGAGTGCAAAGTAAGTAAAGCCATGTCATCTTAGAAAAGTCATCCACAAATTTAAGAAAATTGATATAGCCATTATAACTAGTAGTCCTGAAGGGATCACAAACATCAGTATGAACTAAGTCAAGCATATGAGATGATTGTTTACATATATGTGCCGAGAAGGACACACAATGGTGTTTCCCTAGCTGACAGGCATTACAGTGAATGGAAGAACATGAAGATAAAGAACTCTCTAATAGTTTAAACTTGTCTAAAGGTAAATGGCCATGGCGTAGATGTAAGTGAAGTGGAGTGGAGGAAAGAAGGGCTCATGGTGGTCTAGAGGGTGGGGTAGAAAAGTAGTAGAGATCACCAGAGCGTACTCCCTGCCAAATCATCGTCAAATCCCTCCAATCCTGTAAAACCAAACCAAACGGATCAAAAGTTACAAAATATTTGAGAGACAACAATTTTTGCTACAAACATCAAATTGTATGGAAAGTTTGGAACAAAGTGGACAACACTCAACTTAACTTTAGAAGAAATTGGAACAGTGCCACACCAAGTTACTCGTTTAACCGACCCATCTGCCATGGTGACTGAAGAATGAGGGATAAAGGAATCTAATGTGGTTAAAAGATGGGGCATACCAGTCATATGTTGAGTCACAACATAATCCATAATCCAGTTAGAACTGAAAACAAGCATGGACGCCCCAAAGTTACCTTGAGAAGAGGTGGCTAGGTGGGCAGAAGAACCGACAATAGGTAAATCCCGACCTACCAATCTGAAGAGGTAGAAGCAATAATACTATTGTGGAGGGGAGGATTCCCATAATATTGGACAACTTGACAAAGGCGTTCATATCCCTTACTAGATAATGAGACATAAGAAGTTTGAGAAGATGACTATGGTGAAGGAGGTGCACATCCAATTGTCACGACTGATGCTTGACCAATGTGGGCAAGTACTTGAGCAACATGGGCAGAGCCTCTACCACGTCCTCTCCTATAGTGAGGTGGATATCCATGCTTCGAGTGGCATACATCTTCAGTGTGGCCTCACTTGCCACAATAAGTGCATTTTGGACGTTAGCCTCGTCTACGACCACGACCTTTGGCCGTCGCATCCATTGCTGGTGGAGGTTCAAATGTAATAGTGGCAGAGATTTGAGGAGCAAGCATCTCAAATTGGGCTAGACGTGCATATGCCTAGTCCTTAGATGGAAGGGTTGCCCCAACCAAGAGTAGTTGTCACACCGCAGCAAAGCGAGGATGAATCCCGTTGAGTAAGCAACCCGTTAAAAGAGTCTCCTGCTCCATAGTGACTTCATCGGAGAGAAGAAGTTGAGTTGGTTTGCCAAGGCCTTCATGGAGTAAAGGTACTTAGACAAGGGTCTCTCTCCTTTCTATTAGGATAAGATCTTATCCATGATGTTATATATGTGTAGGCAATTGTCTTCTTGAGTGAAGAACTGCTTCATCTCCTCACCCATAGTTTTGGTGTTATGGTGCCACATGTTTTTGACCACAACATCTGACTCCATGCATGCCCAAAGCCACGAAAATACTTGATTGTTGCCTGTCACCTAGGCATCATCAGGAACCGTCGTCGCGTCATCAGTGATAAATTTGAGTTTGCCCCGGGACTCAAGGAATGTCTGGAAAGCATTCATCCACAATAGAAAGTTATCACCATTAAGTTTAACATCAAATACTTGGGACATATCGTTGTAAACGATAGTCGGCTTAGAAGAATCATCCATGATGAGGTAAGTAAAGTACCAGATATAATGGCACAGTGCAAATAGAAAATAAAAGTACTGGAATGTGACATGGTACAAAGAATAGAGCAGAAATACTACCGAATTAATGGCACGATAGGATAGAACATAAATAATACCAGATTGATGGCACAATAGGATAGAATAAAAATACTATCAGATTAGTGGCACGGTAGGATAGATGAACACAAGATCCCTAATTTTTAAGAAAAACACTCAACCATGTAGATTAGGAAAACCACATAGAGAGGAAGAAAAAGTAAAACGTTTCCTCTTTTTATTTTCGTGTTTTATAAATCAGCACATGATCTTTTGGATCTTTTTTTAAACTTTTTTTTATAGTTCTTGGTGACTAGAGACACAAGACACGGTGAAAAAACTAATACGCCACCGAAATAAGCCTTGTTTCCACTAATCGTAATGGCTTAGAAAAAAATAATCAGATATGTAGATAATGGAACTTATCCATTAGATCAGCGCCAACGAAAAGGGACACCGTCACGACAAGAATAGTATTAATATAACCAAATAAAAAGTGAAGCTCGGTGGATTAATCTAAGACATCCCATTGTCGTCTTCTCTTCGGTACGCAACGTCTCCAATCACTAATATGAGAAGCACTTGTGCCATCACGAACAACAACTCAGATATCTATAGAGCACCGTTACGCCAGTTACAAACAGGTTGCCTTCACCGAGAAAATCAAAACCAAATCACATCATATGGATGACGATCCAGATTGGATGTGGCAGTCGTTGGGAAAGGGAAAAGAAAATAGGGAACTCAAAGGAAGGAGCGGGAGGATCAGGGCTAGGGTAATGCTCTAATCTATACTACTATAAAAAGAGCAAGTTTGATGGTGCGCTCTCCTTGATTCACTCTCTTCTCTCCTTTTTTTAAGAAATTTTACTCATATAAATATTTATTTCCACACTCTCCAATTAACTTTTATTATCTTTTATTCTGTATTTCTCTCCATCCCACGGAAACGGTTACTTGAATCTCTCCTTTCAAACAACTAATACAAATATCTTTTACCGTAAGGACCCTTTCACGGACGAGTCCTCTCCCTGCACATTTCCAACAAATTTTATATGTCACGTGCATGTGCACGTGTGCGTTCACTAGTACCACCTAGAAAGATGTGCTTTCACCAAAACAAATAAGAGTATTAGGTCTCTTATATATAGGAGCCAAGAAGTACATGGGATAAATAGATACAAGGGAAAATACAATGGGCCTAAGCCTAACTAATCAATGAGAAATAATCAAAATTAGTAGAATTTGATTTCCTAATACCTTTCCAAATCAATACCTAATCAAATACAAATACAAGCAAGGTTTCTGATTATTTTAGCCGAATATAATTAGTCTTTCAACATGAATACAAAACTTAAGAGGGATAAAATCATTCACGAAAGGTGGAAAACACCTTTAAAATGTAGTTCAAACTTTGAATTTCTAGAAATCCAATCAACCTCTAACAACTGAATCCATTTCTTCCTTTTCTCAACTCGAAAACCCCAAAAATGGAGATTGGGAGAGAAAGAGTGAGAAAAGGGGAATATTTGATAATCATTTTGTATCAAATCAGAGGAGGGACGAAATCTTGACATGTGAGAGAAGATTCACCGTGAAAGATTATGCAAAGAAAACTTACTCGATTTCATCATATCTCGGATAGTGAAACCCTAGGTCAACATCTCCACCACTTTCTCCTCTCAAAACCCGAGCTCTCCTCACTCTTTAGGATTTCAATTATTTGGAATGGATCAAGAAATATGAGAGATCCTTGGGTGCTAGGTTGCTCATATAGATCAATTAAGGTACTTGGGTCAATTGCAAATTGACCCAACTTACACTTTCTTTTAATCAATAGATTTTTTGTCATAAAATATGTTACTGAAAAACATTTATATAATAGGTCAAACCTCCTTCAACAATTATGAAAATTTATCATGTTATGAGAGAGTTATTTTAGATCTCTATTTAAAATTTCAGATTGCCAATAAAAAGATAAAAATCAAATACTAACTACTATTTTGAGCCAGAATGCATGGTCAGCTGAGTTTGTCTAGGGGAAACTCGATTGACACCACACTTTGTAGAATTCAAACATCATCAAGTAATTATGAAAATTAAAAAATATATGAAATGGATTTTCTAAGCTATAATTAAAATTTTAGATCATTTGGATGTACCAATAAAAAGATAAATTCAAATACCACACTGCTATATATCAATTTGAATACATGGTCAATTGAGTTTGTCCTGGGAAAAATCGACCAATAAATAGGTCAAAAAACTCTTGAAAAAGTCTGATGTTTTGCAAGAACACTAATAATTGAGTTCTCCGAACCATATCCAAATTTCAACTAAATCAAAGTTGTAAACACTAAAAATAATTTGAATACTGCTATACTTATCAAATTTTGTATTCATATTTTACCAAAACCCAAATGTTTGGCCGATTAGGTTTTTCAATTCTCAAATCCTAATTATACAAATCAAGGTATGATTAAAGCTTCTTATTATGTTTAAAACATCATAATTAAACTACCGTAATCAATCAAGCTTTAAACAATGATCAATCTAGTTAAGCACACAATCATCCAAGTAAACCCCAATTAGATGGTTAATCTAAAAATGTGTCCTTACAATTCAATCCATCTTTAGTTTCATCAATCAACACACTATCATCAGTAAATTACATGCACCGATGAATATCATCCTGAACACACTATGTCAGCTCATATACAACAAGAACAGATAAACACTGGCTCAGTGTCGATCCTTGATTTTCCTTAACTGTGATAAGAAATGTTGGTGCCTCTCCTTCAATAGTCATCACACTTGTAGTTGAGTTATCGTACATGCCTTTAGTCAATTTAATGTATTGGACTATTACAACCTTCTCTAAAACCATCCACAACACTTCCTTGTGTACTCAATCATAAGCCTTCTTGACATCAGTAAAAACCATATGAAGATCTCTTTTGATTCCTTTATACTAATCTATAATATTTTGTAATAACCTAGATATTTATCTCGCCTCATGTATTTTCATCTACTTCATTGTTTCCCTTTTTCTCAATCTTGAATTTATTTCATGATTGAATGTGTTTTAATGATCGATTGGTTTGTCTTATGTACATATGTCTTGTAGAAGCACTCAATTAAACTTGAAATTCTAATTTGCAAGCACATTACACATTACCCTTCTCAACCCTATTTGTTTCCCCTCTATGTTTCCGTTTCTACTATAGTCTTGTATTGATGGTGAAGAGCACATTCTCACATTCCCAAGGCACATTTTTTTCTTCTCAAAATGGAGCTAGGACAAAGAAGTTTTGCTTAATTCTAATCCATTGAATTCTTACTATTTTTCCCTAGTCTATCGACCTAGTTTTGGCCTTGGGCCGTCCGATTTGGGACATTCCCAGTGTGATCATGGAGCGCACTTACTTTCCCCCTTCTCTTTTTTTTTTCCTTTTTTCGCTTGACCATAATGGGTTGCATGGACTGCTATATCTTGTGTGTCATGGATCCATGAGGATCTGATAGTCATGAGGATAGTTCTCCTTCTCAACATAGGTGTTGCACTGCAGTATCTGAGTAGTCACCTAGCCCGATCATCGTACCTCCTCCACCACCCTCCCTATTTTGTAACCTACCATACCTTGGTCGCTTGACCCACGAAACCAGTCAATGAGGCATGAACTTAGTCAAGCAAGGTGTTGTCTAACAACCCTCCTCTTCTAACCCTAACCAACATATCCCCACACATCCAAACCACCTATAACCCCCTATCGCTCTTGATCCACCAAGTATATTCTTCAACCTTAGTTCCTCAAGCTAGCCCAAAAACCCTCCCCAGTAACTTCAAACCTTGAAGTCACCACCTACACCCGCTTGGTTTCTGATCTTAGTTGGGGAAAGAAGATGACACATCAGATCGGGGGCTGGACGACTCCGATTGACCAGCCTCACACATGTGCTTCTCCCCCCAACTATTGTCCTCTCTCCCATATCTAGCCCTCTCAATCTCTCTCTTTTCCATACATGTGCCCAACAACCAAGTACAATGTGTCATGCCGACCTAGGCCCATGCTCTGTCACCCACTCATCCTTTCTCTCTCGCTTGCTCTCTCTTGCTTGAAAGTGGACCCTATAGGTGTCTCACCCTCTTGCAATGCAACACGTGCCCCTTATGGACCCACAACCTCAGTCATGTGGTGCAACACCCAATTTCATTCATGGTTCTAATGTCGTGTATGGTCACCCAAACCCACTTATCATCACCCCGTCACGTGCCAAGCCGTAGTTGATGCACCCAACCGTGTGCCATCATCATGGACAATGTGGGGACAAATATGTAGCCATGAACAAGGGAGTGCATCCAATGGATCAACCACAGGCCGACCCCCTTTGCCCCTCTCAATCTCAACCCACTTAAGGGTAAATTGTCTGAATCCCTATTTGAGGATATAAAATTCAAATTGCTTTATTTTCTTGGTCTATTAAGAAAAATCTAAGATACAATGTATCATTTTGATCACCATATCATCACCTATATAATGATACCAATACCTACTGCTAATTTTGCATGTTTCACCTATGATTTGGCAAAGATGATCTCTTTATGATCTTTTATTTAGTAATCAACCTCAATCGTGCACTATATGTATCGCTAATGACCTTTAGTCATTCAAATACCCTAAAAAGAAATCTTTAACTCTATTTAACTATGAGGTTGTCTTGGAACATCTATATGCACCCTAAGGATCATATGGACCTTATATGATTATCCTTGACCTAAAGGTGATCATTTATGTGCTTACATGCTATAACTTGACCAATTTCTTGGACTTTGGCTTAATTTGAGATCATCTATCTTTTAATCTCAAATCGGTAACCTTTCTAATGACATGTAACATAATTAACTAAGATATCATGATAAGTAGCCTATGTTCGGCTCATGATACCCCAAGTACCTAATTTTTGCATTTAAAATGACCTAGTTGACCTAGTTGTTACCGTATGATGAAATATAACCTTTATGCAAGCCTCTTTCTCTCTTAGATTAAAATAGAAATAACCCCTCTTATAACTCTTCTAAATATGGATGTTCTATCTAGACCTAAGGTGGCTTTGGGATACTAGTTCCACGTTGAATAAATGTACACATGTTGACATGATTGGATCTGTGCTTGAATATTATACAACATAGGTCTAGGAGAATATCCATATGATTATGGTATCCAAAACCTACTAATTTCAGACCCCATGTTATACCTATTTACATATTGGGCCTTCTTTGGCTTGGGTCCTTCTCTAGGAATCTTACATAAGGATCATAACTTGTCCACTACTCAAAAGGTGCGCTTGATCTGTTCACACTACCATTATATTGCATTATTCTATGTATGTTTGGATGAATTATTAGCTATTTCATTACTTGGTTGAGATATTTTTCCTATGAATGCTACTTTCATGTTTGATTATACTATGTTGACAAATCTTGAACATAATATAGAGAAATCCATTATATAAACTTGTGTAGCAACCCAGAATCTCAAGGTAAGGGAACAAGGCATGATCGAAATATGGTTAGCTCATTGAATTTGGTCTTGAGGCCCCTCACGTAAAAAATAGGGCAACATACAAGATTTGATGCCTAAAATGCCCCTCACAGACCCTTCCTTCAAAAGTGGTCTAAAGACCTAATGTTGATATATGGATAAAGAAACATAAACCATGCTTTGTATAATAGAAAGTCATTTCAAGGGTTCTCGCTTTGTTTCTTCTTCTTTCTTATTATAATGTTTCTAGCCAAACATCTTTATTACTCTTAAACTATAATTACACACCCTTTCTAGTGTTCTTCATGCTTTGGCATTGGTATATTTTGTTTATCGAATTTCTTATTGCCAAATGAATAGCCACTGCACTCACAACGACTAATCTATGAAATGAAACATCAGTGGGATATCCTTGAAATAGAATGGGTACATGCCTTTTCTCCTTCATGTATCTTGTTATATCCTTAATCTTAATATTGATCTTACATATATATTGTTTGTGTAAAACATTTCTACCATTTTTTGGACGGATTCCCAAACCCTACTACCACGAACTATGTAGTCTGTGGGGGTGTGATGAGGGTAACAAATGGTTACGTCACAAATGGTATTAAACCCACACACATGGATGTATATATATATTTAAGGCATAACACAACATAAGAACCTAGGGAGAACTAAAATACATAATGGTGAAACTAAAGAAATGGATATAGTGCTAAACATGGAAGTTCTGGCTTGTCTTCACTTTCTATCTGACTAGTTCACTAGCTGAGGTTTCTCTACACACATACCTTCCCAAAGTGGATTCAAGATTGTATTAGGTTTCTTCCCTTGAAGTGTAGAGTCTTCTAGCATCTCGTCTCTTCTTTATGGACTACCTAAGCCACCCAAGTAGATGATAATTAGTTAGTTTCTTCATATCCACATGTGATTCTTCTCTCATGACTAATAATCACATGGTTCCTTGATTATGGGTAGCTTATGTATGGGAAACAATCTTTTAAAATTATGTAATTCCAATTTAGATGACAATGGCATGATATGATCTTAAATTGAAAACTCTATTTTGCTCAATGAACGTACTACTGAAAGTAATGTATTCATGTGTAATACCTTGCATAATGCCAACCCATGGTTACCAAATCTACATGGGTGCTTTCTATGTTTGAAGTAAATCACAAAATCCTTGATGTGGTGAAATTTGGTAGAACCCATGTTTTATACCTCATGGTTGATGAGATCCATATTGATTAAATTTGTGTTGTCTCTATTCTGATCAAACTTCAAACATAACTAAGCAAAACTCTCCATATTGATATGTATCATGCCTGTAGTTTGATATGACTATGTCTTCAGACCCATAGATCATGATGGGAAGACTTTTTACAAGAGGCAACTCCCCTATTAATTACCATGCCTCTCTATAAGGCCAAATTTTGAATGGAGTGAATCATTCAAAGTCTTGACAATGTACTATTATGCTTAAACTCTTGAATTCCCAATTTGACTTCTCAATTTCCAGAAGACACCCTACCATGATCTATGAAAGGAAGGGGGTAATATTATGACCCCAAGTTTGCAAAATCTTGAAATATGGTTTTCATGTTATGACCTTAATCTTTGACCTCATGACCCCATGAAATATGATTTGAATATTGATACTCTCCCTATTTTGATAAGCTTGATGTTTCATGACTCATGAAGACTATTGTTCTAGATTAAGGTGGTAGTTGGCTCATAAATCCCCTTATCTAAGTCACATCCCTATTGTGACTACCTATAAATTTTCATCTTGTTGCTTATTTAGAGTTCGAAAAGGTAAATGCTTCCACATGATTGTGATTTCCAGACCTAATTACCTGATAGGTCATATGTTATGAGGATTTTGACACTCGATATTTATTCTCCATTTGATTATAAACTTGACCACAATGATTGTAGTTGGTGGTTAAGGTTCCTAAAAGGACTAAGGTCTAGATCATTCATCGAACTCGAATACTATGATGATGAAATTGATGTTGATATAATGAAATGTTTGTCAATTGTTTTTTATCAATGAATGATTACACATGTGGTCTGAGTATGAACCTATACCATAGCTTTGAAAGTTTTGGACATATACCTCGTGATGTCCCAATGACTCTTGATATTCAATTTATGAAATCTCAACATGTGATTATTGATCTCCAAAATGGTATTAATCCTTGAACATGATTTTCAGACCTTAAGATCACCCTTGATTCATGACTAATGGCTTTCATATTCCCAAATTTTGAAAATTTTAAATTGATGACTATGTTGATTCTCTCAATTTATGACATAGTGTTTAGATCTCGTGTGGACTAGGGTGGGACATTCCATTGAATTTGAAAATGGAATCATGATCGAAGTATGATGTTTGTCTCGAATACAAAATCTCAATCATTAAAGTATAACCCCACCTAGGACAATATAGAAGCTAGGACCTTGAAATGTTGGGATTGAGAGTCATGTTGTACTCCTGATTCAAGAGCTCTATTCGTTTGACCTAAAATTTGATCTCTCCAAAAATTGTGATCATATGATGATCTCTCCAAGTATGATGATCTATGTGATGATCTTTTATCTTTGATGATCCATGTGACTACATGTTTACTTTGATGCTCAATTGCTCAATTTTGAGATAGTGTTAATACTGAAGGAATACCAAGATTATTGATATATATCTAGTCTGATCAGTCAACTAGGTTATCCAGTTGACCAAGTGGGAGAATCTTGACCTAGGAAATCAATTGGACCATCCCTTCAATCAACCGACATGTCCAAATGGGTGACTAGACTTTCCAGACGAACGACTCTGCTTCCAATTAGTCCATCAATGATTCAATTGATTTCATATTTCTATTAGAAACCAATTAACGTGTGTCCATTATTATACTCCTCTCCATGTGCATCCTATGTATGTGTCCCTATAGGCTCTGTTTTACATTGGTAGGATATTTATAATCATATTATGATTCTACATACAAAGAATTGTATCTTGAAAGACTTCATTGCCACCCAAGTAATTGGAGAAGATGGAGGCTTCAATCTAGGATTGTGACTAATGTTATAATGATTGTATAATACCTTTATCTTGAATATCCATGTTGAGTTTGAATCATGGAAAATTCATCCTCTTAATGTTCAATCTTATTCATTTATCTAGAGTGGACCATATGAGATAGATATGAGATCAATATCATATATTGACTCACATGAGCATGGTGATACATTTCATAGTTTCACCAGTGACTAGGATATCACTCCAACATGAGGGACAAATTACATCTACATCACTCACAATGATCCATGTGTGTCACAATGCACCCAAGCACTACCTTTAAGGAAACCCTTATTCAAACTCATGTTGCTTAGTGTTAAAGGTATACCAAACAACATGCTATTATTGTAGTGACTTTAGGTATATGGATCAAAATCACTACTATCACCTGAGATATGGTTTTGACTGCTATTCATGGGAATGATGTATCATACTTTTAAAAAAAAATGGCCATTCTATTCATCCTGTGGCCTGGGCTCGATCCTGGGACCTCTCACTAACAAACTGGGTGTCTAGCCATCTTGGTGTCTTCTGTTAGACATGATGTATCATACTCAAGGTGGGTCTATCTAGTACACTGGTTCATAACAAGTATCTACATGTTTGACTTGATATCTAATATCATGACTAATGAGATGTCATCGTCAGTCAACACACATATTAGTATTAATATATTTTTGATATCCTAACTTCCACAATAATATCTGACTAGGGACCTAAACAATAACATATTATCTTAGTATACACATGATCTCATGTTTAGGTCTTCAACTCAAATCACATGTCATTTAGTCATTCATTATTAGGACATTATTATATCTATTCATTATTTTTTCAACTTACCCAGGAAAATATGATGTAACTCCTATCCTTTTGATAGTAAAACCTAGTTCAACGATGACATGAAGAATAAAAAAGATTTCCAAAGTGTCCATGACATCTATATAGAAAATGATGAAAAATAAAGTAAAATTTTGGGAGTCCACAGTGGAAAGTTGAGTCATGATTCATGTTGGATAAGTAGAAAAACAAGAAATAAATCTAGAGAATTTAGGTCCAACAATCTTGCTATGAGTGGGAAAGGATGAGCACCCCCATATCACCAAGTAAACCAATATCGAACTATTTTCATGCGATTTGGAGAAAGAGTAATTACATAATAATAAAAGCAAAAAAATGAAAATGGTAAAAGAAAGATTTTTTTTCCGGTGAGTTGGCTTTTAAGGCTGAAGATGTTTGTGGCCTTCCTTTCATCACCCTAAAAGTCCTATTTTTTAGTAGATTGGAGTCCTCATCACCTCATGACCTCCCACAATAGAGATCCCTCATGTGTGAGTAGGACCAATGTGTAGGGCATGCTAGACGATGATAAGCATATATGAGAGGAAATCAACATATGATCATGAACGGATATAAATAGTTAAAATAGGTTACTTGATACAATAGTTTAAGTAAATAAAGTAGTTAGAAGCACTGCTAGATTACCATTTTAATGTCCTAACAACATTAACAGAACAATTTGTGTTAGAGGAAAGATCCTCTGATAAAAAATAATGCAAAAAGTAGAGTGAGGTAGTTCAATCATATGACTTTAATAGGCTCAAGAGGGGCCTGAAATATGGTGTATCGGGGGGATATATAGGTGGATACTAAGGTTCAAAATTCTAGACAAGACCTTCTAAAAGAGGTGATAGCTCACCTTCATGCACCACGTCTATGGGGATTGAAGATTGAGGCAATCCTCTACGTGGCACCCAGCGGATGGCTCAGACTCGACCAATGTCACGAGTTGGATAAAAGTCATGTCTTGATTTCATAGTAATTTATGAATGTTTTGGAGAAAATGAAAGAAAAACTTAGAGAGAGACAATTCATGATTATTACTTGGATTTATCAGGATACAACAATTAAATATCAGTGGGGAAGGAATATTTTGTTCATGATAATACAACTGGGAAATTTATGAGAAAAAACTTGGAAAAAGAAAAATTGAAGAGTACATTGCACTTTGACAAGGTATCTTTACAAAAATCCCACAAATGGGTCAAAGTGGGCGTAAATGGGTTTCTAAGATGAGTGAAAATTGTGAATAAAAGGATATATATGGAAAACATGTGGAATGTAGAATGGACTCCATGATTAACTAAATAATTGACCTAAATCATGAATTGATAATGAGTGAGAAAAATGAGGTGTCAAAAGTTTTCCACTCTCAACATAAGGTTTGAGATAGGAGTGAGAACCACGAAATTGAGATAGTATTGACCCCCATTTTTTTGTCATGAAAGGCCAAAAAGGTTGGACTTGTCAAAGAAGTTGTGACAAACTTAGAGAGGGTAAAAAGCATAAGTGATGGATTTTCTTTTTAAGTATGAATTAATAAAATACCATTAAAAAATAAGATTGCATAGAAATGATTTCTCCAGAGTAAGGGTAGCCTCTAGATGAGACACTTACCTAGTTCTGAATTACCTTTATTCCCCTAGATTTTTGATGAGTCACTCAAGGGTTATCTACTGCAAAAGTGACTCCCATTGTCATTTTCTAGTTCATAGATCAGTACATATTTGATTCTCTCACTGACGCCTTAGTGAGAAAAGATGACTGTGAAAATGTGTATAAGATCAATGACTTATCAAAAGTAATTAAGATCAAGAGTCTACGATCATGGAAAATAGTGAAAATTGATTAATTGTAAAAAGATATTTGAAAAAAAAAGTTATCATCTCTTTTCATCTTGCACATATCTAGTTTTTCAATATTTTAGAGTGGGCCAGTTTAGAGTCAGGACCACAACTCTTAAAATGGTACAATATGGAGAATTTTCCTATCTGAGATAGGGATTGATAATGAGATTGGTAGTTGAGTGTTAGACAAGTTCCCAGATTTAAGGTGGCATGTTGGTCATTACTATATTGGTTAACTATCTGCCCTCTCAGACTATTGGTGATTCTTCAAAACAAACTGAGACTGGGCATCATATGATGATCAAGTAAAAAATGTTCTCCACGATGTGTTCCTCCATTGGTTCATCATATATCCCCTAGAGTGTCAATGAACGATTATCTCCAACTCTCTATTTCTCTTCCTAATTTGGGAGTAGTTATTGATATTGGAAATGGAGTCATGATTTAGGATCATAAAAATTTACTGATGATTTGGTTCATCGTTAAGTCACGATCCAAGTCTTTTGAAACATTTGAAAATGTTTAGTGAGAGTTTAGTTCAATTTTAGGTATGAGCATGAAAGCAAAGTTAATGACCCAATTTTAGGTTCTAGGACCATCAAAAAATGTAAGTGTGATTGTGATTTTGATTCAGTTTTAGGTCATGATCCAGGACCGTGTATAGAAATTGTGGTTTTGAGTTGGTTTAGTTTTAGGCCATGATTCATGACCCTAGTGATCATAGTTAGACCAAAGAATTATTTTTCTTTTCAAATGGGGAAATGTTAGCTTTATGTGCCAATATTTAGAATATCTAATTTTTACATGTTTTTTAGTGATTTTTTTGATCTATTTTTTGGCTTTGTGATTTTAGAAGGTTTTGGAAATTCTATTGAAAATCCAGGGACATGTTTGTATTTTTTGCAAAAGATTTTGTTTTAAAAGAGGGACAATGAGAGGCGAGTCTAGCACCCTTCTCATTTCTCTGTTTCACGTGTAGAAGTAGCGTTGAAGAGATTCTCATATGCGGTGACAACAATTAGGATACAGAAGGATAGAGTCAACATATTACACTAATTTGCCAACCATTTGCTAGAGGATCATGGCGTTCTGCCAGCTCGCCCCAATGGTGTTGCGGGTGGCAACCCTATGGCGGTGGTGGAACTTTGATTCACCCTCTGTTGTTGTGTTTTCGTGTGGGTTTCAGCTACATTCATCTCAGTGTGAAGCTGATGGCGGGTTTGCTCGAGGCTGAGGAGTTCCGGACAAAAGACGCCCAGTAGGGCTCTGCAATGGTACCACCATGCCAAAGAGGGAAGGAAGGGTGTGGGGGAGTGAACAACAAGATGTAAAAGTTGAGAAAATGGAATAGGGGAGGTTTGGAAGAAGAGTGGAAGCAATTTGGGAGCTCAATTGGGTGCAAAATAGGGTAGAGATGGGGTAGGTAAGGTTCGATACCATGGTCACTGATCACTGTACAAAGGAAGAAGAAACAATCTTGGTTGTTAGGTGGGATCTTGGAACCAAGGTTGGGTGAACCAAAGGATGTAAATTGGCTATAGAGAAATTGAGTCTTGTGATTAGTTGATAGAGATGGTCGCTGATCACTGGGGAAAGGAGAGGGGAAATCGGGGTGCGCCAAATTTTTTGGCCCAAAATTGATTACATCTGATTGAAGGGCCTAAAATCAAGTTTAAAATAAGAAACATTTAAAATGATCATATGTCTCTCATACTAGCTTAGAATTGAGAAAAATTTGGTGTGTTTGAAATGTAATAGTGTCCTCTACACAATTAGCACAATATCAAGTACAGATTTAAGACCTAAATGGTATAAAATGGGGATGAGATATGTGATGTATCATTTAGGTGCAACTTTAGTTTTATATCAATTTGACTATCACATTGGTCTTGTGAACACAAGATAAACCCCAAAAGCATAAAAGCAACTCAAATCATTAAATTAAGACATAGCGTAAGGACATTAAAAAAGACCTAAAAAGGCATAGAGTGAGGAATTAGTGTAAAGATGAACTACATAGCATATACATGAGGAGAGAGAAAAGTCCAGGTTATCATAGAGGTAGTGCCTATCAACTGTCCTGCATCGATAAATGCTAGACCTGTCAAACTGGGTCAAAATCCACGAGCACCCATGGGTCAACCCGTTTAAGTTGGGTTTGGGTGATGGAATTTGCAACCCATTAGAAATTACCCAAACCCATACACACTTGTTTATTTACCAAGTTTCATGGGTGGCCCATGGGCACCTGTAGGTGACCCACTTAACTGAATTACTTACATAAAAATAGATATAATGATATACTAGTACTTAGAATAATAAATATGATCTATTGCTAACCAATAATTGTTAAAGATTTACAACTTGAATTTACCCAACAAGATTTGATACGAGAGATACATATTGAGAAAAATAAATCCAACTCTAATACATTATCTAATTGTTCAATCAAACTTAATCTAAAGTCATAGTACCACTTACTAACTCTAGTTATTGATCATAATCATACCTTAGAGGATTTTGATTGTACATTAGAGAATATTACCTAAAAATATGTATGTGCTTGAATGGTTGTAAAAATATACCATACTTTTCTATTCGATAGTGATAATATATAATAGTTGGTTGTTATTGTGCTATATGTCATGTAAAAACACTAGAAAATGGTATTCTTGTACCATTACAGTAGCAACTTACTAAATAAGTGTTTCTTGAGCACATATTATATGGGCAGCTGTGGGTGACCCGCAACCTGCTGGGTCGGGTTTGGATTTGGCTTTCTTTGACCCATTTAGAATTACATCTTTTTGACATGCACCCGCGAGACCCAAACCCACAATGACCCAGCCCACCCACCTATTTGACAAGTCTAATAAATGGTATTTAAACAGGTTTTCTCAAGAAAATCTAGCTCTTTGGCAACTAAACTATCATAAAACATCCCCAGCTCAGTCCAACGAGTCTGTAGATATACCTTCAAAAATTTGAGACCCTAAAGATATGAATCAAAACACAAAGTCAAAATCTATTGTCACAAGTGAAAAGCCTAATTCAAGTTTTCCAAGTGCAAAGAAATAACACAAGGCAAACTTTCCAAGATATATCTCATCGCCTCTCAATGGCCTCAATGACGTAGCTTCATCCACATCATTCATGGATGAACCACAAACCTCCCCAACAATCCTGCTCGCACTACCAAGATGCATGTCAAGAGAAAATTTAGATCAAAATCTTCATATTCATACATGAAATAAATAAGACAAAGCTACAAGGCATACAATGGATATGTCTCAGTCCCAACATCATGTCACACATCTTGATCAACCATGACAAGATCATCATCACTCCAATCACAAGCCACCATATAAAAAATTATGACAATGATGACATAAGCTTTCCACAACAACTGAAGTGGACTCAATCAAACATGGATGACCAAGAAAATGTAAAAATAACAAAATCATATGAATTTCTTGGTGGTAATTTAGATCTTCTTCTTCTCATATATCCAATTTTTTTTGTGGTCGTTCCCAATCTAAAAGACCGTGCTCTTCACTGATATAAAACATGTCTATTTTTTGGACAATTAGTGTACGCAGAGGTATCACCTTTA
The DNA here is from genome assembly GCA_963693085.1 of Alisma plantago-aquatica. Classification (NCBI taxonomy): domain Eukaryota; kingdom Viridiplantae; phylum Streptophyta; class Magnoliopsida; order Alismatales; family Alismataceae; genus Alisma; species Alisma plantago-aquatica. Next base: position 743,567,347 of record OY856413.1, read on the forward strand.
TCCCTTATAATATATTTTGTTCACTGACATTTTATGGCTACCACATATCCTACAACTGGGAGACCGTGCTCTTCACTGATATAAAACATGTCTATTTTTTGGACAATTAGTGTACGTAGAGGTATTGTAACATCCCTATTTTTTTTAGTAAAATAAAACCTTTTATGTAGTTTTCTTTAAATAATATTTTGTTAAGAGCCTTAATACAATTTGTCCAAATTAGTTTTATTTCTAGGATCTTAATACAAAGAGAAATAAGAAAGGGCTCCAAATAAGTTTCTCCTTTATTTTAAATGTGTTGTAAATAATTGTGTAATAATGGTAATATGTTTATCTTGGTTTCTTTTTATTAAATAAGTCAAAAAGGAATGAAAGAGAAAGAGAAAGAGAAAGAGAAGGAATAAAGAAATTCGAAATTTAAATCACTAGGACAACAAGTATGCCTTTCTTTTATATATTTCACAATAAAACCCCTAAAGTTCATTTTTCTCTCTCCTCTTCTTGGAATTGACAAAAAGGAATAATAATGTGCCCCTTATTCATTTATTTTAGAAATAGGAGAATATGAGTGCTCTCTTGGCATCTTTTGGCCACCTTCCCTTTTTTATTTTACATAAAGAGGGAAGTAATATTTTCCCCTTGTTTTCTCTCTCCTCCAAATAAAGTGCATAAAAGGGAAAGAAAGAGGTGTTGAATGACTTTTAAGGAGTTGATAATGTCTATCTCATAATTTGGAATAAGGAATCGCAACAAAAACTTTTATATCAATTACTTAATTAATTTATGCGTTTAAATTAAGAAAGCGTGACAAAAATTGAAAATATAGACTTAACGTTCAAGGAACCAAAATCTAATTGATTAGGAACGTTCTAGACCATTTAATTAGTCAGTGGTCCAAATTTGGACTCATTTGGACTTTGTTTGACCCTCCAACTAAAATGGGAAAGCTTTGTAATTAATTTGACTAGATTTATATTTAATATCTTCGATTTCCCTATGGTTTCAGGATTTAAATCCCTCTCACGCGTTACCCTTATTTTCCTTATGCACGCATGAGTTCTGGCCTCGCGATCCTGATCTGACGGTAGCCGATTCATCCCCTACCTCTCGCCATTTGGGCAAGTCAGACGCCTACAACCCGTTTTATTCAACGATTGATTTCTCCCTCTTCAGTTATTAGTTTTGTGAGATTATTATGGCTCTGGCTTCGTCTCTCTCCTGCACATCCACTGATCCCTTGAACTCTCCCTCTCGTGGAGTATATAGGAAACACCCATTAGGGCCAACGCTGCTCTCCCCGCCGTTTTGCGCAGCCGCTACCCTAACCCTCTCCACTAATCTATCAAGCCCTCAAAAGCACCGCCTGCCCTGAGGTGTTCCTCCTCCATATCCAATTCGACTCGTGGCACTCTCAAACTCCCTGACCTACTCGAGTTACCTTCTCCGAAAAACGTGAGTTCGCCTGACCTCCTCAGACCACCTCAGATCAATCGAGTGTGCGGTGAGCATCCTCGACCTCTGTACTTACTTTCTGTATCGTTGTTTTGGCTCTTCATGTCCTCGATTTTTGTACCCTGTAGACCCCCCCCGCATGTCCTCGCCGATGCTTTGATGCCATGGCACCTCAGGGCCTCTCTGGCCAAGATGACACCACCTGGGACCTCGCACGAATCCGACCGACCTTTCTCGATCATTGGTTGGTATTTTTCCGCCCTATGCATCCACGATTAGCTTTTCACCATCTTCCCCTATTTCTCACTGGTTTCTGGTGTCCATCGCTACGCCAAGACGCGTCCGCCTTCTGTCTGCCTCCCTGTCTTCAATGGACTTCTGCAAGGTCTCTTTTGACTCTTTGATTCTGTTTTGTCGCCGACTTGTGTGGTTTCGTCAGTCATGTGCGGGTGATGTTGTCCCGACAGTGTCTAAGCCACCCCGACACCTCTGAGCATGGCAAAGCTTTCTCAATGGCTCATTGGCCTCGATGCCGTGCCAGCAAGTCGTTGGGGACCTCAGGTTCTCATGCTTGGCCTCCAGTGGCCGATTTGGTCAGAAGCAGGAGCTTCAAGATCTGCCCATCGGGGCCATGGTAGGGCGGAAGATGCTTGGTCATCGAATGACCAAAGTACCCTCGCGTGGTTGACCACACGATTTGTTCTATGAGGACATTTTGGAGATTTTAATCGCCCTTCCTCATTTGACCGAAGACTCTCTGGGGTGAGATCCCCTTACTGGTGTGGCCGCCCATGATTGACCCACATCAACCGGGCCCAGGATCCCAGTGGATAAAAAAAAGCCTACGTGGTATTTCTTGGATTTCTGATTGGTTGGTCTTTATAAATTCATAATAAATCTCTCGATGATCAGAAAAATGAGAAAAAAGATGTTTTGAAAATGATTTTTTGAGAGGAATCCAAATATGTGGTTTTTAGAATCTGATTTTGAATCGCCAAATGTTGATTTTATGAGAAATGGGAATTAGGGTTTAATTTGGTGAATAAAACGTATAATAATGTGAAACATGTTGTAAACAGGGTGATTTAGGTTACCAGACCCCCAAGATCGTGATTAGGGTTTTACTCAACCTAGGAAGAGGGAGAATTCACTCTCCAAGTGAAAAGGTAAGTGGTCCATGCAATTGAACATAGTTAAATTGGTTGATTCAATTATGCATATATGATTTTTTGATGAATGCCATGTTTATGTTATTTACTGTTTATATTTGCTAAAGTCATTGAATTTAAGATGAATTGAATTGCATATTATGTATGGTATCATCTTCATGAATCTTAATGATAAAGTTATAAATGAAATTAAATGTAAAGTTAAGAGTTTTAAGAGAAAGAAGAAAATGTTAATGTTACGCTTATATAAGTACCTCATAAGAGAAGAGGCACTTTGGTGCATAAGAGAAGAGGCACTTCGGTGCAACCTAAGAGGAACTTCAGTGCATAAGAGAAGAGTCACATTTGTGCAAACCGAGGTTACTTATATAAGTTAAGATAAAAGAAATTGATCTAAAAGAAAATGCATGTCCTTTCAATGTTCAATGTCTAATGTTAATGCTTATTTCCAGTCTTCAAGTTTTCTTTATATTATAACATGTTCAATCCACTTACCATTTGTTTGATGCATGGCTGGGGGTGTGATGCCCACAGGTTGGAAACTAGCTAAGGAGGGAAGTCCATCTAAGGAGGAAACCCTAGCTCAAGAACCTGCAAGGAGAAGAGCTTTGGTGGGGTGCCAACCATACCTAGTTTATAGACCTATTTACTTTTACCATGATTGTGTACATGTAAATTTTGTTAAGGTTGAGAATGAGAAATTGTAATCTTGATCCTGTGATGGTTTATTTAAACTCTATTTTGTGCAATGAATAGCATGGTTGTGACAATCCCTCCCTGAAATGCCAAGTACCCCACATTATGGACAATGTTGGGGATTAGGTTGTGCTTCCGCTGGTTATGTATGTAACTCTAGGGAAGGGGTGTTACAATAATGGTATCAGAGCCAAAATATGGTTGGCCACCGGGCTTTTCTCATGATCTCATGTAGTTTATGTCTTTTTCATAGTGATGGATCCTAAGAAGAAAGGTGAGAACGGAAAGGTAGCCATGGATGGGGATGAAGGTGAATTTGTTAGCATGGGAGAACAACGAGGATCTCCACGTCAAGAAACTCCCATGGTTCCCTTTGATATCCTCGTTAGAGCTCTAGCCACTGCCATGGGAAGAGGAGAAGGTCAAGTGGGCAACCCTAGGGTCAACCCCGAGCTTTCCCTAGTCGACTTTTTGAAGATCAAGCCTGACTCCTTTGCTGGGGAGGAAGAGGTGGACGTGGTGGGAAAAGTTGAGAGTTAGATGCAACACATGGAACATTGCTTTCATGAATTAGACTGTCCCAACCACTCCAAGGTCCGTTTTGGGATGCATATGCTAAAGGGTGCTGCTAGGACTTGGTGGGAGAACCTACTAGGTTCTCATGAAGATGATGCTCCTCCATTCACATGGGAGGAATTTTCTGAAGATTTCAAAGACCACTACATATCCGAGGCCATGATCGAGAAGAAGGAGGAAGAATTTCAGAACCTACGTCAACACGGTGACATGACGGTCACCCAATATGCGATGAAGTTCTGAATCCTGCAGAAGTACTACTATGACTATGATGAGAGTCGCAAAACCAAGAAGTTCATTCGAGGTCTCAAGCCAGATCTTAGTTTCGCCTTGTCAGGACATGGGCATCGTACACTCCAGAGTGCCCTAGATGCTTCCCTAGAGTTAGAGGATCATCCAGGAAGAGCTTAGAAGAAGGAGAGTCACCACAACAACCACAACCACAATCACCACAATGATAAGAAGAGGAAGGCACCGACTGAAGTTATTCCAAACCAACAGGAAAACCAGAATGCAAAGACCCAATGTGCTAAATGTTTCAAATATCACCTAGGTGAATGCAGGTTTGGAACGGGTGTTTGCTATGCATGTGGTGAAATGGGACACATAAGGCCTAACTGCCCTAAGTTCCAGAAGAAGGAGCCTAATGTCAACCAAGCACCTAAGGAAAAGAGGCATGCTAGAATATTTGCTATGGTAGATGATAGTGAGGATGATAAGACCGAGTAGAGTCTAGTAGGATAGTTCTTTTCTTTTTAGAACTTTATCTTTCATGCAATGTGTGGAACTATGGTTTTACATGGTAATGAGAATATATCAATGTTTTATGTTAAAAATATGAAAATTTCTAAGGTGGGTAGCATAACAAAATTTCAAGGACGAAAGTTAATTAAGGTGGGTAGTAATGTAACATCCCTATTTTTTTTAGTAAAATAAAACCTTTTATGTAGTTTTCTTTAAATAATATTTTGTTAAGAGCCTTAATACAATTTGTCCAAATTAGTTTTATTTCTAGGATCTTAATACAAAGAGAAATAAGAAAGGGCTCCAAATACGTTTCTCCTTTAATTTAAATGTGTTGTAAATAATTGTGTAATAATGGTAATATGTTTATCCTGGTTTCTTTTTATTAAATAAGTCAAAAAGGAATGAAAGAGAAAGAGAAAGAGAAAGGGAAGGAATAAAGAAATTCGAAATTTAAATCACTGGGACAACAAGTATGCCTTTCTTTTATATATTTCAAAATAAAACCCCTAAAGTTCATTTTTCTCTCTTCTCTTCTTGGAATTGACAAAAAGGAATAATAATGTGCCCCTTATTCATTTATTTTGGAAATAGGAGAATATGAGTGCTCTCTTGGCATCTTTTGGCCACCTTCCCTTTTTATTTTTACATAAAGAGGGAAGTAATATTTTCCCCTTGTTTTCTCTCTCCTCAAAATAAAGTGCATAAAAGGGAAAGAAAGAGGTGTTGAATGACTTTTAAGGAGTTGATAATGTCTATCTCATAATTTGGAATAAGGAATCGCAACAAAAACTTTTATATCAATTATTTAATTAGTTTATGCTTTTAAATTAAGAAAGAGTGACAAAATTTGAAAATATAGACTTAACATTCAAGGAACCAAAATCTAATTGATTAGGAACGTTCTAGACCATTTAATTAGTCAATGGTCCAAATTTGGACTCGTTTGGACTTTGTTTGACCCTCCAACTAAAATGGGAAAGCTTTGTAATTAATTTGACTAGATTTACATTTAATATCTTTGATTTCCCTATGGTTTCAGGATTTAAATCCCTCTCACGCGTTACCCTTATTTTCCTTATGCACGCATGAGTTCTGGCCTCATGATCCTGATCCGACGGTAGCCGATTCATCCCCTACCTCTCGCCATTTGGGCAAGTCAGACGCCTACAACCCATTTTATTCAACGATTGATTTCTCCCTCTTCAGTTATCAGTTTTGTGAGATTATTGCGGCTCTGGCTTCGTCTCTCTCCTACGCATCCATCGATCCCTTGAACTCTCCCTCTCATGGAGTATATAGGAAACGCCCATTAGGGCCAACGTTGCTCTCCACGCCGTTTTGCGCAGCCGCTACCCTAACCCTCTCCACTAATCTATCAAGCTCTCAAAAGCACTGCCTGCCCTGAGGTGTTCCTCCTCCATATCCAATTCAACTTGTGGCGCTCTCAAACTCCCTGACCTACTCGAGTTACCTTCTCCGACAAATGCGAGTTCGCCTGACCTCCTCGGACCACCTCATATCAATCGAGTGTGCGGTGAGCATCCTTGACCTCTGTACTTACTTTTTGTTTCATTGTTTTGGCTCTTCATGTCCTCGATTGCTGTACCATGTAGACCCCCCCCTCGCATGTCCTCGCCAACGATTTGACGCCATGGCGCCTCAGGGCCTCTCTGGCCAAGATGACACCGCCTGGGACCTCACACGAATCCGACCGACCTTTCTCGATCATTGGTTGGTATTTTTCTGCCATATGCATCCACGATTAGCTTTTCACCATCTTCCCCTTTTTCTCACTGGTTTCTGGTGTCCATCGCTATGCCAAGACTCTTCCGCCTTCTGTCTGCCTCCCCGTCTTCAATGGACTTCTGCAAGGTCTCTTTTGACTCTATGATTCCGTTTCGTCGCCGACCTGTGTGGTTTTGTCAGTCATGTGCGGGTGATGTTGTCCCGACAGTGTCTAAGCCACCCCGACACCTCTGAGCATGGCAAAGGTTTCTCAATGGCTCACTGGCCTCGATGTCGCGCCAACAAGTCGCTGGGGACCTCAAGTTCTCATGCTTGGCCTCTAGTGGCCGATTTGGTCGGAAGCAGGAGCTTCAAGATCTACCCATCGGGGCCATGGCAGGGCGGAAGATGCTTGGTCATCGAATGACCAAAGTACCCTCACATGGTTGACCACACGATTTGTTATGTGAGGACATTTTGGAGATTTTAATCGCCCTTCCTCGTTTGACCGAAGACTCTCTAGGGCGAGATCCCCTTACTAGTGTGGCCGCCCATGATTGACCCACATCAGCCGGGCCCAGGATCCCAGTGGATAAAAAAAAGCCTATGTGGTATTTCTTTGATTTCTGATTGGTTGGTCTTTATAAATTCATAATAAATCACTCGATGCTCAGAAAAATGAGCAAAAAGATGTTTTGAAAATGATTTTTCGAGAGGAATCCAAATATGTGGTTTTTAGAATCAAATTTTTAATCACCAAACATTGATTTTATGAGAAATGGGAATTAGGGTGTAATTTGGTGAATAAAACGTATAATAATGTGAAACATGTTGTAAACAGGGTGATTAGGGTTACCAGACCCCCAAGATCATGATTAGGGTTTTACTCAACCTAGGAAGAGGGAGAATTCACTCTCCAAGTGAAAAGGTAAGTGGTCTATGCAATTGAACATAGTTAAATTGGTTGATTCAATTATGCATATATGGATTTTTGATGAATGCCATGTTTATGTTATTTACTATTTATATTTGCTAAAGTCAGTGAATTTAAGATGATGTGAATTGCATATTATGTATGGTATCATCTTCATGAATCTTAATGGTAAAGTTACAAATGAAATTAAATGTAAAGTTAAGAGTTTTAAGAGAAAGAAGAAAATGTTAATGTTACACTTATATAAGTACCTCATAAGAGAAGAGGCACTTTGGTGCATAAGAGAAGAGGCACTTCGGTGCAACCTAAGAGGCACTTCGGTGCATAAGAGAAGAGGCACATTTGTGCAAACTGAGGTTACTTATATAAGTTAAGATAAAAGAAATTGATCTAAAAGAAAATGCATATCCTTTCAATGTTCAATGTCTAATGTTAATGCTTATTTTCAGTCTTCAAGTTTTCTTTATATTATAACATGTTCAATCCACTTACCATTTGTTTGATGCATGGATGGGGGCGTGATGCCCACAGGTTGGAAACTAGCTAAGGAGGGAAGTCCATCTAAGGAGGAAACCCTAGCTCAAGAACCTGCAAGGAGAAGAGCTTTGGTGGGGTGCCAACCATACCTAGTTTATAGACCTTTTTCCTTTTACCATGATTGTGTACATGTAAATTTTGTTAGGGCTGAGAATGAGAAATTGTAATCTTGATCATGTGATGGTTTATTTAAACTCTACTTTGTGCAATGAATATCATGGTTGTGACAATCCCTCCCTGAAATGCCAAGTACCCCACATTATGGACAATGTTGGGGATTAGGCTGTGCTTCTGCTGGTTATGTATGTAACTCTAGGGAAGGGGTGTTACATGTATCACCTTTATCCCTTATAATATATTTTGTTCACTGATGTTTTATGGCTACCACAGATCCTACAACTGGGAACAAAGGGAGGATTTTTTTGTATTCTGTTGAGCCCCCTTTTGAAAATCCAACAAACACTCCTTCTGATTGTTTGCTTTTTCCTTTCCTCACCCACTCCTAATATTTCATGAAAGGTGCGATATAAAGAGTCGATGGTTAAAGTGACACTTTGGCTTTTATTGGCAGGTTTATTACATATAAGAAATGATTTAACAATACATGGCAATATCATAGAAACTTGAAAGAAACATTACTTTCTTTCAAGATTGTGGACTTTTAAAAACACACAAAGGTTTAACTTTTAGAAAGGAATGCATGTGTAAATGAGTGCCCACTTTGCTAAAAAGTGAACATGTCAGGAGATGTCATGAGAAATAAAGGCAATGTAGCATTTGCTAATTTTTTTAGAATATAAAAATTATATATACAATATAAGTTGTTTTGCTACCATTTTTGCTATAACAAATGAACATACATGTGAATATGCATATGCCAAATCATGTGTTTAATTTATATCAAATAACTCTATCAATTGATAAGGAAATAAAAGAATCATCATATGCTTTAATCATGACAAAAATAGACCCTTCATTATTTGAATTATTTTTCATAAGGTAAGTTCTCTGTGTACTGAAAATATCCATACATATGTGATGATTTCCATTATCATCACTTTTGATTTGAGAAGATATTATGGGTGTGACACTCCTTGTCACATAAAGTGAGATTACTCAAAACAAAGCACATATTATCTCTAACAAACATATTACCAAAAATTCAGGGTAAATTAAAACCATTTTCCACACAGAATCTCAACTGGATTATATCACATGCAAGCCTCAAACTCAAGCAATCTATATTCATATATGCCCAAAGATATTAATTTCATGTTCAAGGATCTTAAGCCACCACCATTACATTTTACAACCTATTTCTATATATACATGCCATTTCTATACAATTATGGCATAAAGACAAAAACCTTGTGTCAATTTACAAAACAACAAATCTCCCCAAGGACCTGAGAGTATAGGTATGACACATAGGACTCTACTACAAAACTCTAATGGCATGTTCAACCTTATAACAACTACTGCTCTCCTTGCTGCTCAACACCGATTGCACAACCTCTACCTCCTCATGCACGACCACCTAAAAGATGTGGAAACCCACGGGGTGAGACCAAACATCCCGACAAGACATATAACTCTTTGCCAACATCTATTATAAGCACAACAAGATAACAGAGCAATTAAGTAAAGCAGTTGATACAGTTTAAGTAGTTTAAGCATTTCGAACTGAGTAGTAGAACATCTTATACTTTTAAAAGGAATATGAAGAACATGTATAATTGTTATAAACTAAACATCATAATAAACAAGGCATGGGGTCATCCAATGTGATACATATTTGACCCTAAGAAAATATACTACACGACTGCTTAACAATTTTCATTATTATGCCCTGAGGATTTGAGGCGTACCACTCAAGTCCAACTAACCACTACTAAGTCAAAATAGTACCATGCAAGATCTATGGAAGAGCCATACTCCATGATCATCACCTATAGTACTCGGTTAGTTCGAGTCTGCAATACAATGACATATCAGTCAGACTGCTGAAAAACAACTTATAGTCAAAGCTATAGTCCTGTAGATAGCAACTCATAGTCAAAGTTATGGTCCTATAAAACAACTAGCTTGCCTTGGTACATGGCACAACACTAGAGAAGAGACTCACACATGACCGTCCAATATTAAAGCATCATACCACTATAAAAATAATTTAAGGATACAAGGAGATATCTCAACTTGCACCCCACATATTCAATACTATGCACTCCAAGTTTCCCGTAGGAGTTACTCATTTTACCATCCAGCAAGATACTGACACTGAGGATGGATCTATGGTATAGGGAAACTACATGATTAGGGTTTCACTTGATTAGATATTTGAATTGGATATCTTTTCATGCATTAATCAAGTTACAACATATAATCCCTAAACATTAACTACAAAGTTAAGGTAGGATACAACTCCAGAAGATATAAAACATATAAAGTGAGAACTTGTCTCATCATCACACGACACTTGTATCACTGCCATTACAACACCATTATTAATATCACATCACTATGGGACATCAATACCTCAATCACATCTATAGAGGATTTCACCTCAAACTGTGCTCAAGGCACTTGTTAGGTCATTAGACCCAAGAACATAATTCTTGCACATTAATTATCACACTATGTTTCAACATTACTTTAATCACCACCATGTATTACATAGGGTTCACCATAGCATACATTCATCTCACCTGCAAGTTAGGGTCACACAAGTAGGGGAGAGAAAGTACCATCATATAATAATAATCTGCAAGTAGATCAAGCACATACATCACAATATCACAAGAGTAGGGTTAGGGTTACATGAGTAGTTGGTTAGGGTTTCATAATATCCCTCCACCGCTAAACACTAATTTCATCACCTGCCACATACTTAGAGAGCATTAAAATAAAACACCATTTCTAATGATTAGTTTAAACACCATCACATCATCACGCATGGACCATATGCCATGTGTTGCGGTCAATAGGGTAGTATGTGTAGTGACCTACCATATGTAGTGAACACGTGCATGCATGTGTGTGTGTTTCGACCTTGATCATGTAACATGGTATTACGACCATAACACCTATAGGTGTCTCAACCACCCTTAACACTTTGGTCTCAACCACTCTTAACACGTGTTTCGACCTCTCACAACACATGGGTCTCGACCTCTCACAACACATGGGTCTCAACCTCTCACAACACATGTCTCGACCTTGACCCTCAACAAAGTTTCACAACCTTGACACTAGGTGACGTTGTGTTGTGACCATCAACATTGTGTTATGACCATCGAAACTGTGTTAAGACTGCTACTACATTGAGGCACGTTGACCATCCATTCATGATATGTTGCGATTGAAACCAACTCAAGTGTAATGACCAAGGTAGCTGATCAACCATGTCACGACCTCTACATGATCCTAGAAAAATGTTACAACCATCACACTTTACCATCCTAGCTGCAACATCAACCGACATAGTGATAACCAAGCAACAATGATGTGTCACGTCCAATATGGTGTGTAGCGACCACCCCTCATAGGGTTAGGGTTGTTGCGATTGCAAAAACCACCCACTAAGGTGTGGACCCAAGAGGAAGTCCAAAGGGTGTAGTGACCATAGGTCAACCATGTTCCCAACTACATATCAGATCCTAATCTGGTTGAAACAAATGATCAACATTAGGGAATACTATACGTCACCTAAGAAGAACTCTCCATTCCAATGTGTCTTTCAAACCCTAGATTATGGGTCATAGAAGGTTACCAAAAGAACTATGTTTAGAGAGAGAAACCAGATTTCTTGCTTGTGTAAACAAACCTAAAATATCCTATTATTCAAGTGTAAACAAACCATACACAAAGTAACATTGTTCCATAAATAAAGATCCTAAGAAACATGTCAATCTTTTCAATCACCACCAAACTGAGTACAAGGATTTTAGGGTTTATAATAAAGAGTAACCTTCTTGAGAGAACTACAAAATTAAACCCTAAAATGTTCTCTCTTTTTCTATCATAACTGAAACACATTTTTAAGATTTAGAACAACAACATATAATCAGGTTTAAGGTGCAACTAATAGATGAGGGAAAAGTCATATAAGCCTCCTTTAATTGATGATTAAAGCTTCCAAGATCTCAGGCTCCAAGAGAGAGAAAGAAGGCTCATCTTGGATCACCACTCGACCACAAGATCATCTCTAAAAGGAAAAGAACACCATGGTCAAAAGAGAGCTCATGGAATGAAAAAACTCAAACCCTAGGTCGATTTTTAAGAGAGAAATAAGAGGTCTTCTTCTTACTCGAGTACCACCATGTCAAAACATGGTCTCCGACCCTTATGAAGAAGAGATCTCTAAGAAAGCCACCATGTATTATCCATAGCCTAATGTATGAGAGGAAGAAGATGATGACATGGTTTTCAGAAAAGGAAAACATGATCAAGAGAAAGTGATCACTTACCAAGAGAAGAATCACCACCAAATTGTTGATTGAGTACAAGATCATCTTCAACATGCAAGGTTGATCAGCCACCTAAGTTTCAACATCAGACATCCTTTGCTCCCAAAGCTCCAAGGTCTATCACAAGAGAGAACGAGGAGAATAGGATTGAAAAAGATGCTTGCAAGTGAAGAGAAGGGGTTATATATACAAGGTAGGAGAGAAGTGAGAGTTTATGAGGTGTCAACATATGAGGGTATCAGAAGGACACATGCCCTCCAAACAAACAACCTTACCTCCACTCACATGCATGCTTCAAATAGTAATGTTATCCAAAAAGTGTAGCGACAACTAGGTCGGCTACCACCTTGTTTTGGTCGAAACACTTCCTTGCACTTGTAATGATCAAAACCCTAGGTCACCATATGTATATGGTCGATACACTTCACTAAAGGACAAACTATTTTGACCAACCCACATCTAGGTCATCATGGTTGAAACAACAACATTGGTATGCATTGCGGTCACTACACTCACCCATGAGTCATGTAGTGGTCGCAACACACAAACCCTAGCAACGTTATCATATCAACAATGCAAACCCTAATATCACCATATGATGTCACATCACCAAACATGATTCCAACAAGGCATACCATAGCATCATATTATCCCTCATGATGCTAAGGTACAAGAAACACTCTCTTCATGTGACAATTTGCTATATAACCCTCACTTATGGGTAAATTGCAACCTGGTCCAAAAAAAGTACACATATAAAGAAAATGGCTCAAACAACAATCAAATTGGACCAAAATTGAAAAAACAAGCATGTCACATGTTATTAGAGCATCTCTAGAGATTAGGTAAGATTTAAGCATCTCATTATTACAAAATAAATACAATCAAGCATTAGTGTTAGGTCAGAGGTCTTACAACCATAAACCCCTAACAAGGATTTTGTCCCCAAAATCCTACGAAAAAGAGATGGATACTTCTTCCACATCTCATTCTTAAGATCCCATGTGGCTTCTTAAATGCCAATATGATGCCACAAAACATTTACTGACATGATGTCCTCCTTCTTCTTCAACTTCTTGATCCTTTTATCTAGGATCAAAATAGGACCTTCTATATAGGATATATCATTATTCAGTTCCACCTCGACAGGCTGAAGAGTCAACTCCGTATCAGGGTGACACTTCCTCAATATAGAGACATGAAATACTAGATGTAACTTGTACAACGCAGGTGACAACTCCAACTTATAAGCCACCTTTCCAATACGTGCAACTACAGGGTAAGGTTCCATATACCGGGGAGCCAACTTACCCTTCTTTCTAAACCTTAAAACACCCTTCCAAAGAGAGACCTTGAGCCATGTTTCCCACTTGGAACTATAAAGGTCTACGACGATTGTCAGCATAAGACATCTGCCTATCCTGCGCTGCCTTTAGCTACTGTTGAATCACTTTGATCTTTTTTTGTTGTCTATTATACAAGATCAGGACCTAGAAACTGATATTCTCCCACCTCATACCAACATAAAGGAGATCTACAATGCTCCCATATAATGCCTCATACGTTGCCCTGTAAATGCTCCTCTGATAGCTATTGTTGTAGGCAAACTCTATCAGACTAAGGTGTATATCCCAATTGCCTAAAAACTGCAACACAAAAGATCTCAATAGATCCTCCAAGGTTTGTATAGTCCTCTCAAACTGTCCATATGTCTGTGGATGGAACACAGTGTTGAATCTCAACTATGTGCCCATATCTATATGGATACACTCCCAAAAGTGACTAGTGAACTGAGGGCCCATGTATGATACTATGGTAGCTGGTATACCATGCAAACATATTATCTCATCGACATACACATGTACAAGATTCTCTACCATATACGTCATCTTTATAGGAAGAATATGCACGAACTTAGTCAACCTGTCCACTACCACCCAAATAAAATCATGACCTTTGGCTTTTCTAGGAAGTTTAACCACAAAATCCATCATGATATGATCCCATTTCCATTGTGGTATGGGTAATGGTTGCAAAGTCCCTACATGCTTCTAATGCTCGGCTTTAACCTACTAACATACTGTGCACTTAGACATAAACTTAGCTACATCATGCTTTAATCAAGGCCACCAATACAGATCTTTCAGATTCTAATACTTCTTGGTGCTACCTGGATGCATAACATACATAGAAGAGTGAGCCTCTTCCAGAACTACTATCCTCAGATTGTCAACATCTGGCACAACGACCTTTCCATGATAACACACTATCCCATCCTCAGACTCATGGAAGCCATTATGTGTCTCACTATCGAACTCTGCTCAGATATGTTGTACCGCAGTATCATTCTACTGTGCATCTCTAATCTACTGATTCAACATCGACTTTACTTGTAACTGTGCCAACAGTCCTGCTAGCATGGACACCTCTAACTGTACATTCATCTGACGTAAGGAGACCAACATGTCTCTCTTATGGCACACCAAAGCACTCAATTGTGTTGGCTTAGCATATGATGAAGAAGAATACTTTTTTCTGAAAGCATTTGCAACCACATCCGCCTTCCTCGAATGGTAATCTATAGTACAATCATAGTACTTGATTAATTCCATCCAACGTCGATGCCGCATGTTCAACTCCTGCTTCAAGAAGATATATTGCAGGTTCGTGTGGTCGAGACACCTATAGCTGTTATGGTCATAACATCATGTTACATGATCAAGGTCGAAACACACACACATGCATGTACATGGTCGCTACATAGGGCAGGTCACTACACATACTACCCTATTGACCGCAACACATGGCATATGGTCTATGCATGATGATGTGATGGTGTATAACTAATCATTAGAAATGGTGTTTAATTTTAATACTCTCTAAGTATGTGGGAGGTGATGAAATTAGGGTTTAGAGGTGGAGGGATATTATGAAACGCTAACCGACTACACATGGAACCCTAACCCTAATCTTGTGATATTGTGATGTGTTTGCTTAATCTACTTGTAGATTATTATTATTATATGATGATATTTTCTCTCTCCTACTTGTGTAACCCTAATTTGTAGGTGAGATGAATGTCATATCTATGAGAATGCTATGGTGAACCCTATGTAATATATGGTGGTGATTATGAGCAATGTTGAGACATAGTGTGATATTGAATGTGTAGGAATTATGTTCTTTAGTCGACCACAAGAAACTACAATATATCTTCTTGAAGCAGGAGTTGAACATGTGACATTGACATTGGATGGAATTAATCAAGGACTATGATTGTACTATAGATTACCATCTAGGTAAGGCGAACGTGGTTGCATGTGCTTTAAGCATTAAGTCTTCTTCATCATAATCTATTGAGCTGACATAGTTGAGTGCTTTGGTGTGCCATAAGAGAGACATGTTGGTCTCCTTACGTCAGATGAATGTACAGTTAGAGGTGTCCATGCTAGCAGGATTGTTGGTACAGTTATAAGTAAAGTTGATGTTGAATCAACAGATCAAAGATGCACATCACAATGATACTACAATACAACATATTTGAGCAAAATTCGACAGCGAGCAACGTAATGGCTTCCATGAGTCTGAGGATGGGACAGTGTGTTATCATGGCATGGAAGTTGTACCAGATGTTGACAATATCAGGACGATATATCTGGAAGAGGCTCACTCTTTTATGTACAATATGCATCCAGGTAGCACCAAGATGTATCAAAATCTGAAAGATATGTACTGGTAGCAAGGATTAAAGTGTGATGTAGTCGAGTTTGTGGCTAAGTGTGCAATATGTCAATAGGTTAAAGACGAGCATTAGAACCATGTAGGGACTTAGAAACCATTGCCCATATCACAATGGAAATGGGATCTTATCATGATGGATTTTGTGGTTGGACTTCCTAGAACAACCAAAGGTCATGATTATATTTGGTTGATAGTGGACAAGTTGACTAAATCAGTGCATTTTCTTCATGTAAAGACGACATATATGATAGAGAAGCTTGCACAAGTGTATGTCAATGCGATAATACGTTTGCATGGTATACCAACTACCATAGTAATTCAGACAGGGGTCTTCAGTTCACTAGACACTTTTGGGAGTGTCCCAATACAACTCTGGGTACATAGTTGAGATTCAACACTGTGTTCCATCCACAGACAGATGGACAGTCTGAGATGACTATACAAACCTTGGAGGATTTGTTGAGAGCTTGTATGTTGTAATTTTTGGGCAGTTGGGATATACACCTTAATCTGATAGAGTTCACCTACAACAATAGCTATAAGAGAAGCATCGATATGTCGCCATATGAGGTGTTATAAGGGAGATGTTGTAGATATCCTTTGTGTTGGTATGAGATAGGAGAATATCAGCTTCTAGGTATTGAGCTTGTACAACAGATGACAAAAAGATCAAAGTGATTTGGCAATAGCTAAAGGCACCACAGGACAGACAGTAGTCTTATGTTGATAACCATCATAAACCTTTATAGTTCCAAGTGGGAGACATGGTCTACCTCAAGTTATCTCCTTGGAAGGGTGTTTTAAGGTTTGGGAAGAAGGGTAAGGTGGCTCCCCAATATATGGGACCTTATCCCATAGTTGTACATATTGGAAAGGTGGCCTATAAGTTGGAGTTGTAACCTGAGTTGTAGAAGTTACATCCAGTGTTTCATGTCTCTATGTTGAGGAAGTGTCATCCTGATACAGAGTTGACTCTTCATCATGTCAAGGTGGAACTGAGTAATGATATATCCTATGTAGAAGGTCCTATTATGATCCTGGATAAAAGGGTCAAGAAGTTGAAGAAGAAGGACATCGTGTTAGTCAAAGTTTTGTGGCATCATCTTGGCATTGAAGAAGCCATGTGGGAGCTTGAGGATGAGATGTGAAAGAAGTATCCATCTCTTTTTTAGTAGGATTTTGGGGACAAAATCCTAGTTAGGGGTTTATGGTTGTAAGACCCCTAACCTAGCACTAATGCTTGATTGTGTTTACTTTGTAATAATGAGATGTTTAAATCTTAATCTAATATCTAGAGATGCTCTAATAACACGTGACATTTTTGTATTTTCAATTTTGGTCCAATTTGATTGATGTTTGAGCCATCTTCTTTATACATGTACTTATTTTAGACCATGTTGCAATTCATTCATAAGCAAGGGTTATCTTGCAAATTGTCACATGAAGAGAGTGTTTCTTGTACCTTAGCATCATGAGGGAGAATATGATGCTATGGGATGCCTTGTTGGAATCATGTTTGGTGATGTGACATCGTATGGTCATATTAGGGTTTGCATTGTTGATATGATAACTTGGCTAGGGTTTGAGTGTTGCAACCACTACATCACTCTTGGGTGAGTGTAGCGACCACAACACATACCTTAAGTGTTGTTGTTTCGACCCCCCTAAGGTTCTTCCATAGTCTAGATCAATCATGAGTGATTGGAATAATCTATGTGGATTTAGAGAGATACAATTCCAGAAAATGTCAACAATGTGATCAAAGAAGCCATGATTGGTTCTACTTAGAAAGATTGAAATGAAATGGTAAGTAGTTACTTGAATATGTAATATTAAGTGGATAGAGTTTACATTTTATCCTAAGATAAGTCAACTATGAAGTCCATTCAGGAAAGTATAGGAAATGTAGAGGCAATCTTCATGTCCATTATATCTATATGTATATGACTAGACCATGAGATCAAGATAGCAATATTAAATCAAATATAGATCGATAAAGTTAGATCTTTTTAAGTAGGTGATGCAAGAACTAGTACCATTATCAAGGCTCATCTACAATTTGAGAACTAGTTTGAATAAGTTAGCATAGAACTTGACAATATTGATGATCTCAACCTAACAAGTGGATAAGAAGTTAACTGTAACTTGCTAGATGCCCTGTATACTTCCATACCATTTTTGGAACCTCATAGCATGAAGGAAATTCTATTATAGATGAAGGATCCTACTATAGAGAAAGTGTTTAGGAGTATTGATGTAAAAATAGTTCACTCTTTAGATTCGATAAATCCCAAAGGGGTGGGGTTTGATATTTATTATGGGAAGGTGTATGTAGGTGTTCCATACTGTCATAGTTGGGGAATGAGGGAAGAGGTTTCTTCTCTTTGGAAAACTTTATTGGCCTATTTATGAGTTGAATGGAGAGTGGGTAACTATGTTTCACGGAATACATCAGTCCATGGAAGTATTTATGTGGACAAATGTTGGATTATTCCAAGTGATGCTCCCGGTGGATTTGACCATTATACAATGGGATTTTTTTGTGGCAACTCAATCAATTTTCATTCTATGTTTTTGGAGACCCTTATTTTGATGATGAATAATCATTCCACTTATTTGTGTCTAATGCTTTGACTTGATGATTTTAGATTAGGTATTGACACACTCCAAATGTCCTAACTTTTGCAACCTAACTTGGAAAAGACAAGTCAAAATCAGTGCAAGTGCACTTTTATGAAAAAGACATCAAATCTATTCAAATCATGTTGTAAATTATTTGTAATGATTGTATGACTTGAAATTAAGCTTAAAAAAATCAAGAACACTTAAATCACAATTTAAGCACTTAAAAAAAGATTTGAGAACTTTTATGGTATTTTCCAAAATTCATCACACAGAGTTTTGTCAGTCGAGTTTCATCTAGGATAAACTCGAGCAAAACCCTTGATGGATCTTGGGAACTACCGGAATCAGTCGAGTTTCCCCAAGACAAACTCAACGGACACCTCTACATACGAATATCAAATTTAAGCCATCGAACGAGTTTCATCAAGGACAATCTTGACTGACAACTCAAATTTGCTTTGTCACATAGTGCTATAGGTCGAGTTACCTTTACTGAAACTCGATTGACTACACTGTACGAAATGCATAGAAAAATTGTTTCTGGTCGTTGGAGTGTTGCAAATTCAAAAGTAGATATGTTGCAACACCCCTAAATGACTAGAATTCATTTTTAAGTGCTTCTACTGGATAGGAGACATCCTTAACCATAAATAGGAGCCCTTGGGCTTAATCCCATGGTTATCTAAGCACTATGAATGTCCTTGTATTATAGGTGTGTTCCTCTAAGAGCCTCCTTCCACTCTTAAGCTTAATCACTTGCTACATCCATTAGAGTGAGTAGGAAATTTGTAAGAGAGCAGTTCTACATGTATATCTTGTGAGGCTCTCACTTCCTCCACCTCCCAATCTCTCTTTCTACCATGAAGATGAAGGTTCTCTCTCTTAGATAAGAGAGGCGAAGAAGAAGTAGGGAAGGAGTCCCTTGGTGAAGGTGAAGTCAAAGGCTAGGAAGACTTATTGTAAGAGTGGGTAAGTCCTTGGTGAAGGTGAAAGACTCATTGAAAAAGTGGGTAAGTGCGTAGTGAGGTACAAGACTCTCAGTCATGGATGGGTAAGTCCTTTGTGAGGTTATTGTCTCCCTTGTCCTCAAAGGAAAGGTTGGGTATCCTTCTACTGAAAGAGGAAGGTCTTGTTGTATCTATTATAATGGAATATAAGGAAGGTGCAATGGTTGCAAAATCCTAGAGGTTGAACTCTATAGGTAGTGGATGCACAATCTCTTATTTTGGAGTTTGGAACCACTATACATAGATTGTTGTTGATCTTTTTCAATCTTTCTCTTTCTTGCTATGCATTTTTTATTGTACTCAAATTCCATATATGCAACCTTGTCTTGAGATATACCTCGAAGGTAAAATGAATTTCTTTTATGTTTTTATAGCTCTATTCACTCCCCTCTAGAGCCATCATCGATTTAACAAGTGGCATCATAGCGGGTCTTCTCCAAGCAATACTTATACAAGTAGGAGAAGATAGGTGATTATTAAGGTGGGATATACCTCATCAACATTCCAATTTTTGTTTGGAACAACTTCCTCTATTAGAAGAGAAGGTTACAATACTACATCCAAGGATCAAGTCTTGATCTATGGAGAATAATGGATCTTCCATACAAGCTACCAGAGACAAATATGGGAAAGGAGGAGAGGGTAGACGTGATGTACTCAAGGCTCAACACCATTGTGAATGGTCTTGCCGTTCTAGGTCATCATATGGATCAAGGAGAGATAAATTTAAAGATCCTTAGAACTCTCCCCAAGAAGTGGCAATCCAAGGTGACATCCATTGAAGAAATAATTTTGTTTGCTGATATTCCTATTGAAGAGATCATAGGAAATCTAAAAGCCCATGAAGTGAAACTTAACAAGCAAGAATACAAAGAAAGAGAATATGACAAAGAGTTCTACAGAATGAAGAAATCTGAAATCAAAGCCCAAATTGAATCTATTATTAGTCAAGCTTCTCCATCATATCAATCTGAATAAGATGTCATGTACTCTAAAGGTAGACTTCACAAAGGCAAGTCTTCTTCCTCCACCCTATGCTTCAAATGTGAGAAGAAGGTGTTGGTATGTATGCCCTGAGAGCCAATCATGGGATGATTGGTGGGATACATAAAGATTGATTTGATAAACATCAAAGGCAAGCTTCCAATTCATTCTGGTTCAGTCATTTGAGATAGTGATATAACAGATTGAATGTCTAGAGAATGACTGTACTCAATGATGTATGTTTTCAGGTTCAGGACCTGAACGATGAGATCATACGGATGCTAAGAGTTTGTACATTCTTGTTATGTCCCTAGTCAGATGTCATTGTGGAAGATAGATAGATAACAATGACACACACGACTAGATTGTGGTGTTGGTTGATGACATAATCTCATTAGTCATGATATAGAGATATCAAACCAAACACATAGGTACTTGTTAGAGAACAAGTGTACCAGACAGACCCACCGTAAGTTTGACACATGGAACCATGACATGGTAGTCACAGTCAGTACTCACAGTGATGGTGGTGAATGTGATTCTTTGACTTGAAATCACTACACTCAACACATGTCGTTGGGCACACTTTGACATCATCAAACACAGTCATGAAACATGGGTTGTTATAAAGGTGATGATTGGGTGGCTTTGACACATGGGGCTTTTGAGGGGTGAGTGATAGATATGGGGTTTGTCCCTCCTGAGGGAGTATGATATACATGGCCACTTGATGAGTAGGATTGAGAAAGGCGTGCATGCATGTGTGAATCAGTATGTGATATTGATGTCATACATATCTCTTCCAATATACTCTGAGATCAAGAAAGTAAATGAACGTGGACAGGATGACTGTTCCATGCCTCGAGTTCATTCGGGATATCAGTGACAAAGGAATTATACATTCACTGTAACACCATTCACAGATTGTAGGATTGAAAGTTGTTCTCCAACTTTCTATTTCACTTGGGTAGCACTGATGTGTGACTAGGCATCGCTCTTTGCTTGTGAAGTAATAAGTGTTATGGAATTTCACTGCCAATGTGAAAAGGACCTACACGGTCACACACATAGGATTTAACCTGGAAGAGGAGTTTTGTCCACAAATAATGTTTAGATTGATTGCTAAAGGAGTTTAGTAGTTCAATTAAACACTCAATTAATTGATAGCTCAATATCATAATGTTCAAGGTGTTGGACTGATTGATTAGAGTATCAGATTGATTGAAACTACAATTGACTGATTTTGCACAATCTACACTCTCAACCAATCGGCTCATATGATGAACCGATCGGCTGAGCTTGGTGAACTGATCGGCTCAGGTGGTGAGTCGATCGGCTCATGGATAGGGTGAAACGATTGCTTCAAGTGTTGAAATGATCAGTTCAACTGATGCAACTGAGCAAGTTGGGAAAGTAGGATTGGTGAGAAATTTCTTTTGGTTTCACTTGCCCAATTTGATTGGAACAAGGATTGGTATTTGATACCAATTAGAAACAAAAGAAGAAAAGTCAATCGGGAACTGACCAGGACCACGAACCGACCGGTTCAGAAGTGAACCGACCGTTTCATGGGTCCCAACCGATAAGTTGAGGTGTCAACCGATCGGCTCAGGTCCCCAACCGACCGTTTCAGTTGTGAAACGATCAGTTCAGGTTGCACAGTTGGTTGTTTTTGTGGAAAATCTTGAACCCTTCTACTCCTGCTTTAGTCCCGCATTGCTCGGGATAGAGAACCCTGTCCCATGACCCTCCTATATATATTGGGGGCTTCTCGAAGAACAACTCAGTGCAACCAGTTTCTCTGTAAAGTTGTCATTCTCTCTAGTTTTGATAACCGAGAGAGCCCGAGCAAGTGCTACCCGATAAGGGAGGCACAACAAGGGAAAGACAACTGCAGAAAGCGACTGGTGGCAGGAGAGTGTGTCGGTGACTAGTACGATGACAAGAGGGTGCGACTCCTTCCAATTCCTTGTGGGACAAGGAGATTGGAGTTCCAGGTGGTCCGTGTGGACTACTTCAGAGGCGGGATATTTCTGCCGCTCAGAGGACAACTTTCAATCCCGACAGTCCCGGTGAGACCAGGAGTCGTCAGTCCCGATGTGACCAGGAGCTGCACAGACACCGTCCAAGACCGGAGGTGAAGACCGCGCAAGCCGTGAGGTATTGTCGCCGAGCAAGCCTCGGGACAAGGTATGATTCCACAAACCATCCTTTCCTATTGTATAGACGTTGACGCATTTCCTTGTTCTGGGTTTGGGAGGAGAATTTATTTTGTTTCCGCTGCCTTCTCTGCCTCCCCTAAAACCCAACAGTGGTATAAGAGCCACGTCAACTACTCTATACTTTAGGGATTATCGATATGATCGATTTTGGTTTGTCGCCTTTTTTTATTGCATACGATGCGAATAAAATTGGCTTTATGCATGCCCAATCCTAAATCCACAAATCCCAATTTACATATATGATATGTATTATGAATGCAATCGATACACGTCGCCCTTAAATGAGTTTTGTGGTGGATATATAGCGTGGTTATGGCCAATAAACCCTATCTGTGTATGGTCGTATGTGGTTGCTTGCATCTCGATCTGCGCACCGATCTTCCTTCTCCTATTCCTGATGTAACTCAAAATAATTCGAGATTTCTTTCCTACCTTTGTTCCCCTCGAATGTAACTCGAGGTTTCTCTTTTTACATTGTAAAATAGGATATAATTTTTTTTCCTGTTATGTCAAAGAACGGAGGACATCCTAACGACAGCTGAGATGATCAGTTCAAGGTGTGAACCGATCGGTTGACGTTCGAGACAATCGGTTCAAGGAGTGAGCCGATCAGTTGATGACCGGTTCGAGGAGCGAGAGGAGCGGGTGGTGGCCATGATGAGATGCACGACGACCAGGCGAATCGATCGGTTGGAGGAGCCAATCGATCGGCTGGTGGCACCCAGCCGACCGGTCTGATGGTGAGCTGATCAGTCATGTGATGAGTTGATCAAACCCAGAAAGGCAAAGCACAGAGTTCATCTTACACAGGTTGCATGTGATGTAGACCTGGATGACCGTGATTCCTCTTGGCTCGAGGAATCACATTAGGATGGCCATAATCATCGCTTTATCGTTTTGCATGTTTTTTGTGGGATATAGCATGTATATGATACATACTATATATTGTGGTGATTGGATATGTATGTATATATATATATATATATATATATATATATATATATATATATATATATATATATATATATATATATATATATATATATATATATATATAAACCAAACCCCTCATTAACTATTAAGTTTTAGATGCCTTCCAAATACGACACACATGAAAAGCTTGATCGACCAAGTGTGGGCACGCCCTAGCGTGGTGCACCGTCTATCTCGTGGAAGCGTGAAGGATGAATGTGTGGGTCTACCCTAGTAGGGTGCATATTCATAGTGTTGGCTTTGGGTCAGACTTAACAAGGTGGCCTAGATAGGATCTAGCACCTTGAGGCATGGAGATGATCATGGCAAGGAGTTGCATATGACATCTTATCAAGAGTTGCATATGATGCAATTGGCAAGAGTTGCCTACCTGAGAGATCTAAGTTGTGGGTGACAGCCCTAGCTGGTCCATGACTTAGAGGATTTCAGGATCTTGCCCACTAGAAGGTTGTACGCTGCAATCTTCTAAATTGATGGTGAGGGCTATCAATTTGAACTAAAATAGTGGGAGTGATAATTAATTAAAGGCCTAATTATATCGTCAACTTTTCAAATCAATCAAATAAGTCAAAAATGAGTTTTTGGACTAAAATTTCATATTTCCTTTTGTAGTAAAAATGACAACAAACAACAATCACTTTTCTTTGTGATCGATCCTTGAAAAGGACAGGCTAAATGGGACAAACTTCCATGACTGGTATAGGACATTGAGAATGGTTCTCACTCAAGAGTGAAAGCTCTATGTCCTGGATACTCCAATTCCAGAGGAACCTACTCCTAATGCACCAAAGTCAGAAAGGGATGCTTACAAGAAACATTCTGATGATGCCATTGATGCAAAGTGCTTGATGTTGTGCTATATGAACCACGAGTTGTAGAAACAACATGAGAACATGGGTGTCATTGAGATGATTCAACATCTCAGGAACATGTATGAAGATCAAGCACGGCAAGAGAGATACGATGTATCAAGGGCATTGTTCAAGTGCGTCATGACAGAAGGAGATCCAGTTGGTCCTCACACACTCAAGATGATTGGGTATGTGGAGAACCTGATAAGACTGGGATTTCCACTGAGCCAAGAGTTGGCTACTGACGTGATACTGCAATCGTTGCCAGAATCCTACAATCAGTTTGTGATGAACTACAACATGAACAACTTTGATAGGCCACTGTCAGAGTTGTTGGGCATGTTGAGGACAGCTGAGACACAGATGAAGAAGGACAAGCCTAAGTTTGTGATGGTGATCATGAGCAAGAAAGGCAAATCCAAGCGCAAGGGCAAGGGCTGTAACATACTCGATTCTAGACACATGGGCTGATTTCCCATTATTCTAGGCCCCTTATTGATTAGATGGATATCCAAAGTCCCTTGTCCCTTTTATTTTCTTAGCTACCTTTCAATGTATATATTTTATTGTAATAGCATAGATCAAACCATATTAGGATCTGATAACCCTAATTGACTCTTTCGAATCACACGTACAGGAAATCATAAGATGTAATAACCCTAATAATTGAATTATGGGAATTTATGAGTATCAATACAAATCTATGATCTTGGCCCTAATAAGATCCTCAAAGATAATCCTAGGTCCTTAGAGTTATAGAACGGAGATAATTCAAAAGGATTTACCCAATTTGACCATTAGGATGAGCTTAAACCCTAATTAAATGACTTAAGTATATACTAGGAAAATTATAACACTAGCAATCTTAAATGGTAAAAATAAGTCCAAATTCGTGTTCCTTACACCCAAATTAGCTAGCATTCCAATTTTGGTCTTAATCGTATATCAAATGCACCCTTAATGGAGATTTAGGAATGAAGATATAAGCTAGGAGATTTATTTCATTATAGACTTGGTCATGCTGATGTAATGGATAAAGTCCAGATTTATTCAGCGTCACCCACTCTAGCCGTGACCATATGGACACACAGTCCTAATTCAGGTCGGCTTTTTAGGAGGAGGACTCGTCATCCCCTTCCTGTGACTCCTGCGCGTCCGCGAGAGACCAGGTCCCCACCGCAATGGTCGGTCATCTCTCACCTACCTCACTCACCAAAACACCATGTTTTCCTCGTCAGAGGATTCCATGCCCTAAACTGAACTCGACGATCCCAACTCACGGTTATCAACCACGCAGGATCACCTGGGGACTCTTTTCTTTAGGCGTTCTCTTCATCTCCCTCATTCACGACGGTGCACACCATTGTTCCGATTTCCTCAGTTATCCATAGCCGATACTGCCCCATGTCTCTGCGCCTAGCGATCCCCCTGTCTCTGTGCCTAACGATCCAGGCGGTGAGAAGAACATGCCGCCGTCTGCTGTTGGTGGAGGACCTGGTGGGCTAATATTGGCAACCTTCCTCATCTTCCTCCCTCCCTCCTTGTCCGATTCCTTAACCTAGCCACCAGTACTCCCTCTCCCTGTTCCCAACCACCGTTGCTATGGCACCATCTGCCCTGTGCCCAACCACCGTAGCAGCGAGGCCTAGCGCCGTCTGTGGTTGATGGACGGTCTGCAAGTACCCATATTTGAAACCCTGCTCTGCATATCTACTTCCTCCTCATCGTCCTCCCTCCTCCACCTCAATACAGGGGTAACCATGCCTCCCATCCGATGCCCTTCTTCAATGGGCCCTTCTATGCGGCGTCCCATATGTTCCCTGCATCTCAGCTTCCCCACCAGGCACACCCACAACAGTAGGCTTCTACTCATGAAGCTGCTTCTCAGCAAGGGCATCAGAATGCCAGCACCTCTACCGGATCAACTTCCTCTCAGAAACATGCTCAACAGAGTCGTGTTCCTGGTGTAGCAAGCACAACAACTCCAGGTGGTGCGGCGGCGGCTCACATGCTGTTACCCAACATTAAGCCCACTCAGCAGCAGTCACAGAGAATGAAGCCTTCTGATGAGGATGCTGGCTCAGAGGACACTCCTTCAACCCTGCAGTGCTGTAATCTTCCTCAACACTGTTGACACTCACACCCCTCCTTCACCAGTCTCCCACTTTGTGTAAGCCGCTGTCAGTTTCAGAAAAGTGTTGACACTGTTCTTCAGCATCTTGCCCCCTTCCATGGTTCCTTCCACTCCCATCTCCCGTCTCACCTGGTGCCCAGCTACCAGGGCCATAGAGCATCACCACCATCTATGCTGACAGTCATAGGGCATCACTTGCACCCAAATATGACCACTGCCGAATCCAGTAGCCACGACTCTTCCTATTCCTAATATGCAATCAGAGGGGGTCTACAAATGCTCCTTCCTCGAGCCAACATCTTGGAATTAGATTTTGTTTGAATGCTAAAAACACCAAAATGGATCCATCTCCATGACATGGTATGATTAATCTTTACCCTACTGCCTTTTCATTCATTGAAAAAATAATATAGGAACTTCTAAAGGTGAAGATGAACTTAGATACGAAACTTAGCAAAACTATTTGACAATTTAACCTGGAGTAATTGTACATATGTAAATATATTCATTATAGTATATATAGCAAGATTTTAAGATAAGTAATAGATATTGAACATGTCCTAGGTGCCAACATTATTGTTCTTTATCATTAAAAACCCTAGGTGTATATGTATACATTTAATGATGACCAATATCATGATAAGGATATAAGGTTGTATCTATTGAGAAATGGCCTACCTTGAATTCAATGGTTTAAAAGAGAGAAATAATATAAATGAAAGTACTTCTGTATACATATGCATTCAAATGGATGAGGGTAGGGTACATGTTAGTGTAGACTAGAAGATAATCTACCTCCATATAATCATTTGATACATATTTGTATCTGTGTGCACAACTGAGATATAAATTTAAGTGTGTAACTAGTACCTAATAAGTTTTGTTATATTTAAACCCTATATTTTCCTATTAAGGGTGCTTTCACATTTAATATATATATATATATATATATATATATATATATATATATCTTACAATATAAATCTTCAATATTACTATCTAAATAGAACCATATTGTCTTATAGAGAGTATGACAATTGGGGATCTAATCGGTACAAGATGATCATATACCTAGATATGTAACCTTGATCACAATATGACCTAGATGGAAATATAAGGAAATGTGATGCTAATAGAAATGGACCAATAAACCTATATAGAAAATTTAAATAACATGAATTGAACAACTTTGGATTACAAGCCAAATAGTGACAAATATTATTCTACTGTGTAGCTCATTCATCAACAAACCTTGGAGACTTTTGAAGGGTGAATTTCACCCCTAGAAATAGGGTTAGTCGCGAATATAAGGTATGTACCTCCTCTATTTTATTTTGGGCATTATTTGACTAAAATCTACATTCTTTTAATGAGGCATCTCTTGAACTGTTATTCTACTTGAAAATCACTTGCTTGGACATTTATTATTTTTCCTTCTCTCAATTCATGACATTCAATTGGTTATTGTGATACCTTGTTTATAATGGGTTTTTAGACCCCTTCTGCTATATTGTCTTTTTATTTGAAATTGACTAAAATGCCAGTCTTGTCACTCTATTTTATGCATGCTACATGTTTGACTAGAATATCTAGAATAGCAGTACTTATGTACAACCATATTTATTTAGGGCATGCGTATTCCGCCCGGGGTGTGCATTTCCACCCTTATTTATTTATAGGCCATGATCCTATGGTGTTATGGACCTGTTTTAGGTATATTTAGTCTACATTGTTATGCATGCAATTATTTGTTGTTTTAATGTGAATATGTGGTTTATTGATATGGCAAGACACTCTTTTATTATCATGCTTGTAATCTGAAATTAATATGCCTCATTTCTTTTGCTTCATTTCTTTTATTACTTTTCTCTTGAACATACCTAATTGCAAATAGCCCCCTCTTATTGTGGGAACATCTCTTTTTGTACTTTTTATCTTGTATAATGACCATAATGTTTTATATATGTACATACT
Organism: Alisma plantago-aquatica; assembly: GCA_963693085.1. Taxonomy (NCBI): domain Eukaryota; kingdom Viridiplantae; phylum Streptophyta; class Magnoliopsida; order Alismatales; family Alismataceae; genus Alisma; species Alisma plantago-aquatica. The sequence goes on from OY856413.1 coordinate 743,596,180, forward strand.
CAGCCTTTGCTGACCTATTTATTGTTTCCTATGTTCTGGGTGATGTTCCCTTCCACCCAGGTTTAGGTGCATTACAGATCAAGGTTGCTTGAAGATCATATAAAGAGAATTGCACCTAAGGATAGCTTGGAATGTCTAGGTTACCCTCTGCTACCGGGCTTAATTGTAGTTAGTTCAAGTTTTTGTAATATCACTTTTTATGGTGATGAACTATTGTATAATGATACCCATTGTAACTTTGTAATAGTTTTGTTACGCTGCTTTATTATTACATGGCTCTTGTATTATATCATTTGAGTGGATCCCCTTTCGGGTTCCACTCTTTACAAGGGCAAATCTAAGAAAGGTTCTGATGCTAGCCAGGAGCCCAAGTCGTCTTCAGCTCTCAACGTCAAGGGAGGTGTGACCAAGAAAGGCAATTGCCACCATTGTCAAAAGCCAGGACATTGGAAAAGGAATTGTCCTCTCTATATGGAAGAACAAAAGAAGAATGAGGCAACAAACGTATCTACTTAAAGGTGTCATGAAAGTAAACTAGTAACACTTTTGAGGTATATGATACCAAGATGTAAAGTGTAAAGCACTCAATAAATGGGGCAAGTGTTGCTACCATAGATAGGAGTACTTTAGTTTATTTTCAGCCTAAAAGGCATGTAATACAGTTATGAACTGCTATTTCATATTTGCCAATAGATAGAAACACTTTATTTTTGCATATTGTATGATAATGATGGCAATCAATAAAGAGATGTTTCAATTTCTAAAGATATGATCTTTGTGGCAATGCCTTGTTTATCTTGTGGTATTTGATATGCATAAGATAAAATGATACCTAAAAGTTATAGATAACTCAAACAATCAAATTAGCATCAATCATGAGAAATTCATTTCTAACTTCCATGTGATGGATAAATCTAGACTCTTTTGGTTAGAGAACCAGTAAGAGACATGAATATCTTGGACATGATTAATCAATCTTCACTAAAGGTAGTGGGAGAATGATTATCCTATTAGGTATGATACATGTGATTTATTTACATACCTATTCACTACTACAGTACCTACCTTTAGTGTCGGTTATTTAAGGCCTTTAGTGTCGGTTTCTAAGCGACACCTATGTGGGCGACACTAAAAGCTCACCCATTACGCGTCGGTTCCAAAACCGACGCCCAAACTCTTCGCGCGCCACCGAAATCGCGCCTGTTCCCTGTGGCGCGAAGGTATAGGCGTCGGTTATTAGATAATAAACCGACACCATATACCTTCGCGCCACAGAAAGGGCGCCATCTTGGCCACTATCAGCGTTGGTTATTAGATAATAAACTGACGCCATATACCTTCACGCCACAGGAAACAGGCGTCGGTTATTTATATAAAACCGACACTATAACTTTGTGTGTCGGTGTTATACAAATAACCGACGCCTATTGCTTTGTTTTTTTTTTCTGTCAGTCTGCAGACCTGCTGTGACTGGTCACAGGATGAGAAACCTACAATTAACTGCAGGTTTTACGACATCCATTGATATCAGCCAACAACAGGCCACAAACCTGCAAATTTAACAACAAAAATATTCACACATGCATTTAGCAATACAACCTGCAGTTCCATTTTATTTTCACACATTTAGAAACATTCATGTAGCTAGCAATCTGTAGTTCCATTCATTCACATTCACACATGTAGAAACATTCATATAGCAACCAACACTTTCATTCATTTTCACTCAGACACATGTAGAAACATCTAGACATGTAGAAACATTCACACATATATTATAATTCAGAAATTCATTTACAAAATATAATTGTTTAGTCATTATTCGCTATCAACATCCCAATTATTTTTAAAACCCCCACTATTTGTATGGCTGTTGCCCATTCTTCTCTTACTTCATTTAATTCTCCCATTGTATAGGGAGCATGTACATCTGGTAAGTCCGTTCCTGTAGTGGGGTCAGCTTTAAACACCTGTAAAGAGAATTATGTATATATATAATTAATGAGCTATAAATAAGATTGATATATTTCATATTATCTAATGAGACTATATAATACCTGAGCAATACAATCGATGTCCATACAACATGACAGACTAACACATATATAATACATAACAACAGCAACGTCGAATTTACATACAACACTAGCTTAGTACATATATAGTGGGACTTATAAGGTGACGATCCCACCTGGTAAAACAGGTTACCGACAACTACATGTTACGACTGGGAGGTCGTGATTCAACAACCGTATGCATTAGCAGGAGGACAAACAGATCACCATATGTTTGTCCTCCTGCTAATGCATACGGTTGCTGAATCACGACCTCCCAATCGTAACATGTAGTCGGTAACCTGTTTTAGCAGGTGGTATCATCACCTTAGTCCCACTATATGTACTAAGCTAGTGTTGTATGTAAATTCGGCGCTGCTGTTGTTATGCACTATATATGTGTTAGTCTGTCATGTTGTTATATGAATCTGAAGCACTTGTGTGTGCTGCACTTTATGTATTGTATCTGTATCCTGCTTCTCTTCATTGGGGCTTCTTCCTGCATATCCTGCATATCCTGCATAGCTATGTCATGGCCGTCCTGCATAGCCTTCTTCCTATATTTATTTTTCAAAGAGAATACAAACAATGTTTAGCATTTGTATTAACTAGAAGATAATGAAACATCAAATCAGAAAATGATATTGATATTAAAAAGTAAACATTTAGCTTCAATAAAAAAATATAAACATGCATGCCTCTAAAATTGTGATCTTTTATCAATTAACAATCCTTCATTGTGATCTCCGCGCACATATAAGTCATCATTAGCTTCAATATTTTGTGGAGTTGGCAACCCAACTGAGAATGGACTGGAGTCATCATATTTATCATAGTACTCTTCTTCATCTATAGGATCTTCAATGAACTGTCTTTTACCATGAAGAACAACCGACCATTTATCATTTGCAGGATCATAGATATAAAATACTTGTTTCACCTGTGATGCCAATATGAATGGTTCAGCCTTCTCGCCAATCTTTTCAAAGTTCACTAAAGTGAAACCCAATTCATCCACTATAACTCCTTTGGTGTTATCAACCCAATTACATTTGAAGAGCGGAATTCTGAAATCTATGTAGTCAAATTCCCATATCTCTTCAATGACACCGTAATATGAAATTTTAGCTTCACGTGGACTCTTATCCTTTACACTTTCAAAAAACAAAGTCGATGCTTGAAGGGTGACCCCACTGTTTTGGATGACACTCTTATCATCTTGGCGCTTTGTGTAATATGTGAATCCATTAATGTCATACCCTTCATAAGACATAACAGTCAACTTTGGTTTAAAGGCGAGGCATTTGATAGTTTCAGTAATATCATCTGGTGTTTGAGATAGTTGATGTAAGACTTTATCTTCAAACCACTTAATAAAAGTCTTGTTATGCTCTCTAGCAAGCCACATTGTATTGGCTCGAGGATATTGACTTTTGATGAAATTGGTATGTTCCTCGATATAAACATTCACTTCGTCCATGTTGTGTAAAATATACAAATGACCTTGTTCCAACTGCTCACGGCTGATTACTTTCACACGTGATCCAAAAATTCCTTTGCCAAATAGCTCGTCAATATTCTTATCATTATCAGGAGTGTCATTACCACTGAGAAAGTCATTGTAGAAATCCATAACCTCTCTCGCCACATAACCTTCAATAATACTCCCTTCAGGCCGATAACGGTTTCGAACATCACCTTTAAAAACGCTCATGTATCGTTCAAAGGGATACATCCAATGCAAGAAAACCGGTCCCAAGATTTTCACTTCCCTAGTCAAGTGGACAACAAGATGTACCATGATATCAAAGAACGAAGGAGGGAAATACATCTCAAGCTGACATAGGGTAACAACCACTTCTCTTTGCAAATTATCGAGAGTCTCAGGGTCAATAACTTTGCTGCAGAGACTGTTGAAAAAGAAACAAAGTCTGGTGATTGCAAACCTTACATGCTTCGGCAATATAGATCGAATTGTCACGGGCAATATTTGTTGCATTAGAGTGTGACAATCATGATATTTAAGACCTATCAACTTCAGATCTTTCATTGATACCAATCCACAGATGTTGGATGAGTAACCATGTGGCACCTTAACATTTACCAAGCATTCACAAAAAGCTTTCTTCTCTTTTCTAGACAATGTGTAACAAGCGGGAGGTAAGTATGTTCTTTTATTACCCATTTCACGTAATTCTGTTAATTCTGACCTTATTCCCATTTCACGCAGGTCCAGTCTGGATTTTATCCCATCTTTAGTCTTACCTGGTATATTTAACAGAGTACCAATGATGCTATCACAAACATTTTTCTCAACGTGCATTACATCGATACAATGTCTGACTGTCAAAGAACTCCAATAAGGAAGATCCCAAAATATTGACTTCTTCTTGAATGAAGAATTGTCACTCCATGTAGTACATTGTGATCTCTTACCAAATTCATTGACAAAGTCTTTTATTCTTTCATAAACAACCTCCCATGGTATAGGTTTAGGTGCACTATGTTCCTCATTCAATCCATTGAATGCTTTGCGCTTCCTACGATACGGATGGAATTTTGGAAGAAACCTTTGATGACTGAGATATACATTCTTACCGCCATGTTTTAGTCTTGTTGAATCAGTGTTCTCTTCACATATAGGACACGATTTAGCTCCTTTGACACTATATCCAGACAAATTCCCATATGCTGGAAAGTCATTAATAGTGCAAAACAACATAGCATGCAAACAAAATGTCTCTCTTCATGAAGCATCATAGGTCATCACACCTTCACCCCAGAGTTTCTTTAAGTCATCAATCAGAGGTTCAAGATAAACATCGATGTCATTTCTAGGTTGTTTAGGGCCCGATATCAACAACGACAACATTACATACTTATTTTTCATACACAGCCAGGGAGGAAGATTGTATATAACAAGCATGACTGGCCAAGTGCTATGTTGGCTGCTCAATGTCCCGTACGGATTCATCCTATCTGTACAAAGCCCAAGTCTTAGATTCCTGACTTCTTCACCAAATTCAGGGTACAATACATCAATCTTCTTCCACTGTGGGGAATCAGACACATATCGTAGGATCCCATCATTATTTTTCTTAACATCTGCATGCCACCTCAAATTCTTCACATCTATCGAATTGGCAAACAAGCGTTGAAACCGTGATATTATAGGTAGATACCACATCACCTTGGCAGGAGAACCAATTTTGGACTCCCCCGAAGTCGTCAATTTATACCGTGACGCACCACATTTTGGACAATCTTTCAAATCCGCATAGTCCTTTTGAAATAATACACAATCATTAGGGCATGCGTGTATCTTCTTGGCATCCATTCCCATTGGGCACAACAATTTCTTTACCTGGTATGTTGAGATTGGCAGCTCGTTTCCTTCAGGAAGCATTTCTTTCAACAAAGACAGCAATGACGTGAAGCTTTTGTCGCTCCATCTATTGTTAGCTTTCAACTTATACAATCTCAACACAACGTTAAGATTCGTAAACTTAGTACAACATGTGTATAACGGCATCTCAGCATCATGCACAATGTTTCTAAAAATGGGAGGTGGATCGGTGTGCTCTATCCTACAACTATCCAACATCGCATCAACGATGTCTACTGGAACTGGTTCATTCACATCTACGTCATCGTAGGCAATTTCTTCTTCCACACAAGCACTGCTATCGACATCCACTGGTTTCAGGTTTGAAATCTCTCCATGCCAGTTCCATTCTGTATAGCCTTGTATAATCCCGTTGCACATGACATGAGTTTTGATTTCGTCACCAGTGTTGACTTTCAAGTTGTTACCGCAATGCCTACATGGACAGTAGAACCTATCTCCAGGTTGTTTCCTATGTTCCTCCGCAAATCTAATGATTTGGTCAAGACCAGAAATAAACTCTGGGGTGCAGCAATTGCGAATGGACATCCATGATCTATCCATTCTATGATCAAAGAGAAAACAAGTATATATTAGGAAAAGATTAGGGTCTAGGGTTAACAAATACATGTGATGTCATTATTATATATAATAAATGTGTACCACCTATCCATTCTTGAACACCTAATCTCACTAGTAAGTGTATACTGTGTATTGGGTTTTCAAGAAAATTTCGGCAGCATTTCCCCGCTGTTCTCCAAGTACATATGTACTTAGAGAACAAACGGGGAAATGTTGCCGAAATTTTCTTGAAAACCCAATACACATTATACACTTACATCCTAAGTGAGATTAGGTGTTCAAGAACAGTCCCAAACCGGGGACTATCCAAGATTTACTCCTAATGAGTAAATCTTGGACGGGTTTCTAGGCCAACAAATAATGTTTTGTCATTCTTATACCTAAAATCCTAGTTCTTCAAGTTAGGGTGATTATTGATGTCTTTAAAAGCATGATTGGCAATTTAGGGAAAAGTTCATCATTTACATTCCAAGCATGTCACATGTGTGCATTACAGTTCATCATTAAGCAAGATATAAGCAAGTATGTCATATTAAAATAGACTATACAATATGAGAAAATAGTAGTGTAATCATGCAAATGGGAACATTCATGGGAACACACACTTCAGTTATAAGCATTCATGTAGCAACTTTCAGTTCCATTCATTAATCTCTTTTTACATCCACACACAGGGGTGTACCCCTAAACAATAACTAAACAAAGGGGTTGATGTACCCCTAAACATGCACATAATTAAAAAAACTATTAATACAGACAAGTCTAGATAGATAGACAACTAAATACTACACCAACATGGTCCCGCATCAATAACTTCTTTTTGATGATGAAGTTGTGTCACAAAGCTCCTCACTGTATTTAGACGAATCTGAACTGACAGGGGCCTCAGATTCAGATTCGTCTGAGCTGATATGCGACACCGTGCGCTCATACCGCAGTAGATGATCGGGGGTCTCGCAGTTACTGTTGGTTATCCAAACTTTGATGGAATTATGGCCAACTGGACGGAGAAAAAGCCTGTTGCAACAGACCACATGCATCTCTCCAATCCAATCACGCCAACTGGATTTTGATACAAGATTTCCCGCCAAATCATACTCAACCTCGATAACATGTGAATAATTGCCAAAAGTTATGGTCACTTTACCAGGCATGTAGTGTCTTCCTTTTAGAAAACGCCAATGTTTGGGTATGACCAATTGGTTTAAGGAACGATCATCTAGGATGATGTCCAATTGTTCTTCAATAGGGAACGTAAACATTGACATTGAGGCCCAGTTCATAGTGACTGTTATGGGTGGACAGAGACTGCACAATATTAGTATTAACAAAGTGTAAGTACATATAACGATGTTATATATTTTCAGAAAAAGTTGTATAACATCAGTTAACCTTAAATTGCTTGTCATAACTAACTTTATTGTGATAGACATGATAGCTTGAAAAGAAGTCTACATATGTACTTAGAGAACAAACGAGGAAATGCTACCGAAATTTTCTCGAAAACCCAATACACATTATACACTTACATCCTAAGTGAGATTAGGTGTTCAAGAACAGTCCCAAACCGGGGACTATCCAAGATTTACTCCTAATGAGTAAATCTTGGACATGTTTCTAGGTGCTTACTAAAATAGAACCATTATATGGAACTAATCCTACATTATACACATACTTTTCCTGAGTAAGATAATGTGCACTTCATGGAATTATTAAGATCTGAATATATATAAGTTGTTTCTACCTACTTTGATGGGATTTTATAACATTCGAGTCTTCCATTTAAGGCATTAGATGCATATATTGCAGTCCATTGTGTTGAGATAAGAATCCCATGTGATACACACGATTGAGAATCTTTCACGATACTAGGAAAATACACAACTAGATATTCATTTAGGTGTTAGACATTCATTTAGGTGTTCCTGATAACTCGCAGGTATGCACAACTATAAAACAATAGAATTGTCACACATAAAACACCCTATATAACTATAAAACAAAAAAGTATTAAGATATGCATGATACAATAACTATTTTGCATCACATTACAACAGACTTATCATTGATACCTTACTAACTTATTTCCACATTTACATATCATCACTTGATCAAAATTACATGTATTGCATAGACAATAGAGGATTCAACTCAGTAGAAGCACAAAATTAGTACCTAAACCCTAAACACAAATAAGTAAATAACTTAAAAAAAAACGCCCAGCAGCTGCTTGGGCGTGCCTTGGCACCGCCCAAGCAGCCGCCGGAGCAGAGGAAGAAGGAAGAAGGCAGGGCGGGCAGGCATACCTTGAGGGAAGAGGAGAGCAGCGGCCGGAGCACAGCAACCACCGGCGGAGGCGGCGACAAAGAGAGGAGAAGCGCCGACGAGGACACGGAGCAGCGGCGACGAGGGCATGGAGCAGGAGCACGGACGGCCGCCGGTGAGCACAGAGGGCAGGAGCAGGAGCAGGAGCAGGAGCACGGCCGCCGATGAGCACGGAGCAGCGGTGAGGGCAGGCGCACGAGCACGTCAGCGGCGGCGGAGGAGCAACGACCGGCGGGGGCGAGCAAGAAATCGCCAGACCTAACTAAAATCGGGAATGAAACTGGGAAAGGGGGAAGAGTCTCTCGCGCTGGTGAGATATTAAGTTGACAATAAGCGTCAATTATTCAAAATAACTGACAACTAAACCAACAATGTCGGTTCTTTTCCAACAACTGACGCCTATACTAGATTATAGTCGTCGGTTTTTAACTAAAAGACAACCGACAAGTATTGCTGTCCCGTGAATAATCTTTGGTCGTCGGTTATTCATTTATAAACCGACGCCATATGTGAAATTTTGGAGGTAATTTTTTCGCTGGAATTTTGGTTTTGGCGGTTGATTTTAGGTGTCAGTTGTTTATTAATTAACCGACACTTAATAAAAGCGGTACCCATGTCTGGTCGACCTTCACAGATTGTATGTCAGTTTATGTTATAAACTGACACTGTAGAGTTTAGGTGTCCGTTTATGTATACAACCGAAACCTTGAAAAGTGACTTTATAAGCCATTTCTGTAATAGTGATTGGAACAAATGCTAATACTTCAAATGGTGTTTAGAGAAATACCAATATGAATATCTTGAAGTGTTCAAGATTATCATAGATGAAGTGCAAATTTGGTAAAGTGTTAATTCTTGATGAGATCAATGAATGAAATACTTGGACCAAATGTTTGAGATCCTTATGAGTGATTATGATAGTGTATCATAGTGAACTCATAATTAAGGCATGGTGATGTCTAAATCAAGAAGGAATCATACTCTAAGGAGTTAGAGAATGATTATCAAATAACTAAATTCTTCTTAATAAAAGAATACCCCACACTAATAAAGGACATTAAGAATCACAAGGAGTTGTGAGTTCCTATATCCTTGACAGATACATCTCGATCATCTATATGATGAGTTGGTCATGTGATGAGTCAACTATCTAGATGAATATGAGGAACCGAATTTTGAGTTATGGTTTATGACCATTACATCCTAAATGACATCCATGTGAACCATAAGGTATGACCTTGATGGTAGAACCCATTGGATAAAATCCATAAGTGCAAATGAATCTTAAGTGTTAAGACTCATGGATAACATTTTGCAAATGATGATGCTTGTTGATTGCAACTTAATGACTAAGACATTTGGCATATGGATACTAAAACTGCATTCCTATGAGGAATAGAACAAGGATGTGTACGTGACACAACCTATAAGGTTTATGAATCCACTAATGCAAATGAACTCTATAAGTTACAATGGACTAATCAATGTGATTGATTGAGTACAAGCAACTCAGAATTGGATCTTTACTTTGATGATATAGTCAAAGGGTTTGACTGATATGTCAAAGATAAAGAAGGGATTTGTGATTTAGTGGGAGCGTGTTCACATTCCACATGTTGATGTGAAATGAAATGTTCTAAAATGGAAATCCAAAAGTGGAAATTATCTTTAAGGAAGATAGAGATGTTTCCTATGTGATAGGAATAGAGATAATTCTCGAAAACCTCTTGATCTGAAAAGAGAAAGCATACATTGGCAATATGTACTGAAGGGTTCAGTATGCACAGATTCAGTGGGAGAAAACTTGTCCATGTTACATGGAGTTAGTATCCCAAGGCCAAGTGTGCAATTCTTATGAAGAATGAGAACACTAAGAATAGATATGGATCTATCATGTATGTAATTATCCCATTATCTTGCATGTATCGACATGGAAAGAACAAAATGCATTCATCATCTTGTATGTGGGACATGACAATATGATGTGCTCATCCTAATAACTCGTATGTGGGACATGACGAGTGGATGTATGTCTGTCTACTTCCAGTAAGGGTTATTGGAATACCATGAGAACTTGATAAGTACTTGAGAAGTACTAGTTCTATGGAGATAAGGAAGAGTTCAATGTAAAGAGTTACATTGATGCGAACTTCCGAAAGGACAGAAAATTAATCGCAAAATATATAGGATATATAAAAGTGAAAGTTTGTTGATAATTGGAAGTGTTCCAATAAAACCATTTAAAAGGGAAATGCCGAGTATCCGTGTGTTAGACAACAACAGTGGATACTATATGGGTCTGGAAGTTCATGAGATGAACTTATAGATATTCCGGTAATTGATGACAAGTATGGAATCCTTGATCATGTAATGTGGCTAAAAGTTAGCAAAGGAATACTAGATCGCATATTACGACAACTCCATCTCATACATGTGATGTATAATGAAGAGATGAGAGACATGCAGTTAAAAGCTGACTTTGGTAAGGTGTTGCCATAACTCACTATGTTTGCACTAGAGCACAGTAACATGTGAGACATGTTTGAAGATCACTATGAATATGATTCAAGGGTGATTGGCTCGCAGTGCAAGTGGGAGTCTGTTGGTATGTATGCCCTGAGAGCCAATCATGGGATGATTGGTGGGATACATAAAGATTGATTTGATAAACATCAAAGGCAAGCTTCCAATTCTTTCTGGTTCAGTCATTTGAGATAGTGATAGAACATATTGAATTTCTAGAGAATGACAATACTCAATGACATATGTTTTCAGGTTCAGGACCTGAACGATGAGATCATACGGATGCTAAGAGTTTGTACATTCTTGTTATGTCCCTAGTCGGATGTCATTGTGGAAGGTAGATAGACAGCAATGACACACAAGACTAGATTGTGGTATTGGTTGATGACAAAATCTCATTAGTCATGATATAGAGATATCAAACCAAACACATAGGTACTTGTTAGAGAACAAGTGTACCAGACAGACCCACCATGAGTTTGACACATGGAACCATGACATGGTAGTCACAGTCAGTACTCACAGTGATGGTGGTGAATGTGATTCTTTGACCTGAAATCACTACACTAAACACATGTCGTTGGGCACACTTTGACATCATCAAACGCAGTCCTGAAACATGGGTTGTTATAAAGGAGATGATTGGGTGGCTTTGACACATGGGTCTTTTGAGGGGTGAGTGATAGATATGGGATTTGTCCCTCCTGAGGGAGTATGATATCCATGGCCACTTGATGAGTAGGATTGAGAAAGGCATGCACACATGTGTGAATCAGTATGTGATGTTGATGTCATACATATCTCTTCCAATCTACTCTGAGATCAAGAAAGTGAATGAACGTTGACAGGATGACTGTTCCATGCATCGAGTTCATTCGGGATATCAGTGACAAAGGAATTATACATTCACTGTAACTCCATTCATGGATTGTAGGATTGAAAGTTGTTCTCCAACTTTCTATTTCACTTGGGTAGCACTGATGTGTGACTAGGAACCTCTCTTTGCTTGTGAAGTCATAAGTGTTATGGACTTTCACTGCCGACGTGAAAAGGACCTACAGGGTCACACACATAGGATTTAACCTGGAAGATGAGTTTTGTCCACAAACAATGTTTAGATTGATTGCTAAAGGAGTTTAATAGTTCAATTAAACACTCAATCAATTGATAGCTCAATATCATAATGTTCAAGGTGTTGGACTGATTGATTAGAGTATCAGATTGATTGAAACTGCAATTGACTGATTCTACACAATCTACACTCCCAACCGATTGGCTCATGTGATGAACCGATCGGCTCATGTGGTGAGTCGATCGGCTCATGGACAGGGTGAAATGATTGCTTCAAGTGTTGAAATGATCGGTTCAACTGATGCAACTGGGCAAGTTGGGAAAGCAGGATTGGTGAGAAATTTCTTTTCGTTTCACTTTCCCAATTTGATTGGAACAAGGATTGGTATTTGATACCAATTAGAAACAAAAGAAGAAAAGTCAATTGGGAACTGACCAGGACCACGAACCGACCGGTTCATAAGTGAACCGACTGTTTCATGGGTCCCAACCGATCGGCTCAGGTCCCCAACCGACCATTTCAATTGTGAAACGATCGGTTCAGGTTGCACAGTTGGTTGTTTTTGTGGAACCCTTCTACTCCTGCTTTAGTCTCGCATTGCCCGTGATAGAGAACCCTGTCCCATGACCCTCCTACATATAGGGGTATTGGGGGCTTCTCGAATAACAACTCAGTGCAACCAGTTACTCTGTAAATTTGTCGTTCTATCTGGTTTTGATAATCGAGAGAGCCCGAGCAAGTGCTACCCGATAAGGGAGGCACAACAAGGGAAAGACAACTACAGAAAGCAACTGGTGGCAGGAGAGTGTGTCAGTAACTAGTACGCTGATAGGAGGGTGTGACTCCTTCCAATTCCTTGTGGGACAAGGATATTGGAGTTCCAGGTGGTCCGCGTGGACTACTTCAGAGGTGGGATATTTCTGCCGCTCAGAGGACAACTGTCAATCCTGACAGTCTCGGTGAGACCAGGAGTCGTCAGTCCCGGTGCGACCAGGAGCTACACAGACACCGTCCAAGACCGGAGGTGAAGACCGTGCAAGCCACGAGGTATTGTCACCGAGTAAGCCTCGGGACAAGGTATGATTCCACAAACCATCCTTTCCTATTGTATAGACGTTGACGTGTTTCCTTGTTCTGGGTTTGGGATGAGAATTTTTTTTGTTTCCACTGCCTTCTCTGCCTCCCCTAAAACCCAACAGAAGGGTCATTTCAAGGAAGATTGCCCACAAGGCAAAAAGACCCATCATCATAAGAGAAGGAAAGAGAAGCACAAGAAGAAGGAGAAATGGCACAAAATATCTTGTGACTCCTCCATCTCAAGCTCAAGTGAAGAATCTGGTGGAGGATCTAGCTCAAGCTCTAGTGAAGATGGATAATGCTACTTTTCTCTCATGGAAAGTTCAAATGAAGACTCAAATGAGGCAAATCTAAGCTCTTTAGATAAATAATCCTTAGTTGCCATTATTCATGCTACTCGTTCCTCTCTTAAGTCTAATAAAAGGAAAATGAAAAAGCTTGCTAGATTGTTGATAACTTGCATGAACAAAAATATAATGTTGAACATGATAAAATTTGCTTGCAAAATGATGTTGACAATCTTCAAAAGTATTACCTAGAACTTGAATTAAAATTCAACAATGTTGACATAGAAAACAATGCTTATCTTAATCAAGTAGACTCTCTTAAACTTGAAAATTCTAACTTGCATGATAATATTAGATTTCTAGAGGCTTAACCACTTATGCCTAGTTCTAATGAAGAGCACAATAAAATTGTGAATTATCTAATGCTTGATATTGATGATATTAAAATTGAAAAAGTGGACAACGAATTTGTTTTGCAAGGAATATAATCTAAAAACAGTATCTATCTTTCTAAGATTGCTTTGCTTGAAAAAGAAATTGCTTCCTTGCTTCTAAAATCAATACCCTTGAATCTTGCTCTAGCTCTACTAGTAGAGAGAATAATGTTGATACTCTCCATAATGAAAAATATTCTTATATGACCAAAGCACTTTGCTTAGAAACTGACGTTTTGCATGCTAGAGATGATATCAATTCATTGTTTTTGACTATTACTTCTCTTATGCATGACAATCATAGTTTGAGATCGTCTATGAAAAGATTTTTAGATGATAAAAAGAATCTAAATCAAATCCTAGATCATACTAGCAAAAAAATAGGTAGATATAGTATTAAACTTGATAGTAGCCAAAGGAATAACAAAGACAAAGGGCCTTCAATTTTCAATGAAGAATCCTATAGTTCCAAGGCTATGAGATAATGTAATTTTTGCAATGAAATTGGCCATTATTCCAAATATTGCCCCTTTAGGAAAGCACACAAGAGTAATAGGACTTGGACTGATAAGCTAACCCCTCCAGACCCAAATTTATGATTGGGGTCCATCTCATATTCTTTCTTGTAGGTCACTTAAAATTGGATTGACACGAGCTATTGATTTGCAAATTAACTTCTCAATCCACATGAAGGAAGAAAGGTGAGATGTGTATGGGTTAGAAACAAGTGGAAAAGAAATGGTAAGAATGGAGGTAATGGTATTCTTTCTCATATCCAATCACATCTTGTTAGTATGCCCTATACATATGGCTTTTGAGTCAAATTTGGTATATTGTGATTCACATCACTTCTTTCTCAAAAACTTCCCCTAATCTTTTTTAGTGTATTACTAACTTGCTTATATATGTTTGGATATGACTTATATTTTTATCATTCCTATAGATATGTTTTTCTGGAAGCTATATGCTTTTTGACAACAACTGTTGTCAGTCAAGTTTGTCCTAAAAGAAACTCGGCCAACAAGCACAAATGGGTGTTGCCAACAACTATTATCGGCCAAGAAGTTCAACCTAGAAACTTAACCGACAACACTGTACACAAAATGAACAGATGGCTTTTTGGATGAGACTTTCCCTCTCAATTAGACTTTCTCAACCAATAGCCTTATTCTATAGCACTCCACTTGGTACCTTTATATGCGCATATTTTCATGCTTTAAGTTTCCTATCTTGCATACAACTCTATCTTTCTAATTGCTCTAAATTTATATCTCTATATCTTGCATTTACCTATCTTGAGTTTTTATGCATGTTTTGATGATGACCTCTTTGACTCTCTTGGTTGTGATCTAAATTGCTTCCATTGTGCTCTAACTTGCTACCTTGTTTCAATACAACCTTGGCTTTCTTATTGGTAATCATCTTTCAATAATGATGCACACTTGTTAGTGAGTAATATCCTTTCATGCGTCTATAATTTCTTATCTCTTTGTTTGGATATTTCTCCACATATTCTCATAGCTTTCTCTTTAACTTGTGCATCTTTTTCTATGATCTAGATCCTACTAATATCATAAATTGTGCTATCATCTACTAGTTTTTCATATACATGTAGTTCTAGTCTTGTTCATCAATTGGTATACAACGATATGCAATGCTTGTATCTTGTTTCATATATACATACTCAAGCTTGTTCCTCAACTTGCATATCTACTATATTGAGTTATTTGCTTGCATAGCATTACCTTAACATACGCTAGAATTACATCTAATGTTTTTCAAATGCATGACTTGATTTGCTTTATATACATTGATTGTACAAGCCCCTAGTTTTTTATCTTCTACACTCTATTTTATAAACAAGTTGAATTTTATCTCTACAACCCTTCACTTTTTAAATGACAATGGGGGAGAAAACACATATTATGTAAATGGGAGAACACATATATGTAGAACATAAATGAGTAGAAGACATAGTATGTAAATGTTATGAAACCTAACAATGCAAGAGTATTAGCATCAATTAAGGGGGAGTATGAGAACTCCGTTAACATCAATTGAGGGGGATCATATAAACATTCCATGGAAACCCCTAGGTTTCTCTAGAAGTATGATTTACTTAAATGCTTTCAATACATTTATGGAATGGTTTGTAATCTTCAAAAGGGGGAGAATGTTGAATCAAAGTATAATGGACTCTTAAAATCTAATTGACTATACTATTGTTTTGATGTTAACCAACCAATCCACTTATTTGTGTCTAATTCTTCTACTTGAGTGATTTTAGATTGGGTATAGACACACTCCAAATGCCCTAACTTGCACATCTTAACTTGAAGAAATATAAGTCAAAATCAATGCAAGTGCACTTTTGTGGGAAAATATTATAATTCACTTCTAATGATTGTATGACTCGTAATTAAGCTTAAAAAAACCAAGATCACGTAAATAGAATATTTAAGCACTTTTATGGCACTTACCAAAATTCATAACATGGACTTTTATTGGCCGAGTTTCATTTAGGATAAACTTGAACAACACCCTTGATGGATTATGGGAACTGCCAGGGTCGACTGAGTTTCCCCAGGACAAACTCGACTAACACCTTTGATATTACAAATCAATTTTAAACCGTCGGCCGAGTTTCCTCCAGGATAAACTCAATCGATAACTTTAATTTGCTTTGCCGCATGGTGCTATCGGTTGAGTTACCTTTATTGAAACTCGATCGAATGCACTGTACAAAATGTGAAAAAGAAGTGTTTCTATCTATTGGAGTGTTGCAAAACTCAAAAATATATCAGTTGCAACACCCCAAATGACTAGAATTCATTCTTAAGTGCTTCTACTGGCTAGGAGATATCCTAAACTATGAATATGACCACTTGGGTGTCATCTCATGGTTAGATAAGCTATATGAAGGTCCCTATATTATAATTGAGTGCCTCCAAGTGCCTCCTTCTTCTCTTAATCTTAATCACTTGCTACATCCATTAGAGTGAGTAGGAGATTTCTAAAAGAGCTAGTCCTACAGATATATCTTGTGAGGCTCTCACTTCCTCTACTTCCCAATCTCTCTTTCTACCATGAAGATGAAGTCTCTCTCTTGTCTAAGAGAGGTTAAGAAGAATAAGGGAATGAGTCCCTTGGTAAAAGCTTCTCCTTGGTGAAGGTGAATTCAAAGGATGAAGATCCAAGTGAAGAGTGGGTAATTCCTTCAAGGCGGAAGACTTGTCGCAAGAGTGGGTAAGTTCTTGGTGAAGGTGGAAGACTCATTGCAAAAGTGGGTAAGTCCTTGGTGAGGTAGAAAACTCTTGGTCATGGATGGGTTAGTCCTTAGTGAGGTTATTGGCTCCCTTGTCCTCAAAGGGAAGACTAGGTATCCTTATCCCGGTAAAGGAAGGTCTTATTGTATCTCTTACAATGGAATATAAGGAAGATTTAATGGTTGCAAAATTCTATAGGTTGACCTCTCTAGGTAGTGTATGTACACTCTCCTAGTTTGGATTTTGGAACCACAATACATAGCTTGCTCTCGATCTTTTCAATCTCTATCTTCCTTGCTATGTATAGCACTTATCTTATTATATATATTTAAGGTATAATGAATTTATTTAAGTTTTTATAGATCTATTCACCCCATGTCTGGAGCCCATCATCGATCTAACAAGAAGGTCTCAGATCAAATTTCATCCACTATTTCATCTTGAGTGTGATATTGTATCTTGGGTGGTTGAATTTCTATTGGAAAGAAAAGGGAGGATGTAGTTGAAAGATAAGGGCAATGTATTCTCCCTTTATCTTATATTTCTTTTAGGAAATAATTCATATAATTATATTTCCATCTATGTTTGGAATTGAATTATTTATCCATGAAGAATTGAACTAGTATATGGGATGAATATTTTATTCATGAAGTTGTAATTTCTATTCTCCCTACTAGAAAACCTTGACTTGCTAGTGATTTATAGCCAACTCTTAACGACATAAGTATATTTCATAAATCTCACCCTTTCTCTCTTTACAATTACCATCTTGATATTCTCAATCAATGAAAAATGTCCTTGCTAATCAGGCCTTCCTTCCTAAACCATGTTATCTTTACATATGATTCTTTTTAATGACCATAGTTAGACCATTAGTAGACTTTTCCTTTGTATCACAAACAAAATCTACACCATTAATGATTCTTTTATCAACTATGGTGTTCTCTTTAATTTCACCAGTATAAGAAAAAAATCACATCCTTACTTATCAGCATATCACATCGAATTTTAAAGTTCATTATATGCATAGCCACTTAGCTTATGTTGGACTTTGAGTTTTATCTTCGTAACTTGATTTTGAACTCACTTTTGATTTCCATTATCCTACATCATCTCACGTCATCCTTATTTCACAAAGCTTATTATCCTACATGGAATTTATTCCTTCTCATTATATGCATTATGTACCATTTCTCCACATGAATGCTCATCTAAGAGTTACTTCAAGTCTCTTCTCATTATTTCACATTAGACCACATATGATGAATCACTTTTCCTTGAATTCACATTTCATTAGAATGCCAACTCCAAATTCTACAGATTTATTCATTCAAAGCCATTATTCAAGTATAGGAACTCTTTTTTTATATTATTTTTTTGAATTTTTGAGTATTGTTGAGTTTGAAAAGATATATATTCTTCTCAAGAAATCAATTACATAATTATATCATTCTTTAAATGGACATTGTTTCCAACTAACGGCTTGGTTAGAGAAATGAAAAGGATATCCACCAAAGAGTTGCACACCGACTATCACTCTCTCAATACTTAGATACCTGACCACGACACCCAACACATGAGTTCAAGTACTATGCGTCATGTTTATGATATGTTCATAACATGTGTTAACATTTAATCCTAGTTCCTATTGTTCATGTAGACTCATCTAATCTTTGCTCATTTACAACATTCTAAAGACCATACTTTTGATTAAATCCTTGATTAATTATTAGGATGAATCTTCATATAAAAATTATCTTAAACTATCACACAATAGAAATTGATAAGATAGGAAGTAGCAAACATGATTTATTTTCTTCTTTTTGGCATGAACTAAATAGGTTAAAACCCCAAGTGAAACAATACCATAAACATCTCATATACATTACACATATCACCAACCTGAAATAGAATATATGATGTACTTTGGAAGATAAGATCCATAAGAAAAAAAACCAAAATTATGACATAGAAAACTCTACACTAACACCATGGATGATCCAAAGAATAATAGGATGTAATACTTCTACACAAATATTTTATATAAGAGAAGTTGTATTTATTTTCATGAATCATAAAATGTAGGTTTTAAGGTGACTCATATTTAAGAAAATACAACATTATTTACAATATAAACATGAACAAAAGCACAATATATAGTATCATATCAACTACCCAAATAATGTTGGGGAATATGAGAGTACATTGACATTATAAGCTTATCTATATTAATATTGAGAGTTCATGTCAATCGCATGAAGCCTCCTGAATCTTTTTAGGAAACTATTCTTTCATATGCATCTAATCTATATGAAAAACTATTCTTTCATATAGTGACATTCCACTTTACTAAGTAGTTAATTCAACATGCCAGATATATCAAGTAAGTACACAAAAAGAAATCTTTCCATAAATCATGATCAGGGCTAAAAGTTATATCCTAATAAGTTGTAATATATTTACACTATATCTCATAGTTAATTTGGAGAGTAGCATCCAAATAAGTAGTATATGATTGTGTAGTCTCTAATCCCATAATAGATTGTGTAGTCTCTAATCCCATAATAGAGAGTCTTAGGAGTATCTAGTCTTACTAAGATCCCCACACCCTGGTCAATGTGGATATATAAGGAAGGGGCTTATCTTACTGTGACCTACATAAATGTGTCAAGGCTCCCCTAGGTACACAAGTCATGACACTTATCATATCACCTTGACATGAATTCAAAATAAAGCACATATTGTATTAATACCATTTTATTCTTATTGGTAGGAATGCTATATAGAAAGGAGATACAAATTCCATGACACTCATATAGTACGTGATTTTCTGACACCAAGGAAGCCAACAACTTTCAATAACCCACACACATTCAATTATATATATATATATATATATATATATATATATATATATATATATATATATATATATATATATATATATATATATATACGGGCACCTTCTCACCACTCCCTAGATTGCAACAAAAATACTCATTTTCATTCCTGAACATCTAAGCACCAAGGAAGTTATACAATGCACAATGAATACTCTACACAATTTATATTTCACTTATTACTTAGTCTAGTTACTTATATTTTATGGCCTTTGCACAATAAGAAATAATATCTTGCTTTCTCTGACTCAATTAGGGGTTTTCACTCATTACTATCAAAGTTACTATAAGGAAAAGGAAAAAAAGTAGTCTACAAGATGAACATGTAGTAGAAAGAGGTACATATTTCACAAATATGCAATATTATATATATACATATACATATATATTGCATTTATTTAATTATTAGTAATCCAAAACACATCGATGATCACCATTCTCACTTGAAGCTTCCACTAGGTCTTATCATCTGGTCCATCATACTCAAATATTATCCTTACACAAGGCATAAGCATTATGTTACTTAAACCTTATATCATAAACATAACTTAATGTATGGACCACACATGATAGTACACATATTTCAAAAGTTCTATTTATATTGTACTTAAAGCAATGTACAACATGATATAATGATAATAATTTCCATCTGTAGTATAGAAGGTACTTAGAGAAAAACATTTCATATTAAGACACTCAAGAAATGTTACCTATGAAAGTAGAAAGCAAGCTTACATTAAATTCACCATTTATTCTCAATGATCATATGATATATGTGAACTTGTGAATATAATAGCGTAAGATAACCATATAAGAATATTCTATTAGCAAAAACCCAAACACTTCATGAATTATTTGATTTCATGTATATTTTATTATATATTAATAGTTCAACTAGACCTTCATGAATTTTACCTATAGGATAAACCTCATAGCCTTGACACCTGGAATCATCCTCATTTCATCGAACTAAGGTCTTGAACTCATATAGCCGTATTTCATGAATACTTGATAACAATTTCATGACCATCATACCAAATGATACTATATATCAATTTGTTTATTGATAATTTAACATAATCATCCCATACCATGTCATTTTTGACTTAGACAAGGTGACTTCGTAAGAAAGCATAAAATACCATTAAGACTCTCAATATATATGTACATTGAAATTAGTAAAAGATGCATATAATATACATAATGATCCACTTTTTATGATCAAGTTTTTGCAATATTATATCATAACATATAAACAAATCTCTTACATTTATGTTTACATAGAGTTCACAAAATCCTATACGTAAGGACTACAATTAAAACATAATTCCTATCTACTCTTCAATATACATAGGACATATCATGTATGTCTCTTCTATGTCTTCGATGTACCACCCATCCATGAATTCTCATAGGAGACAAATCCAAAAATTGACGAAAAGAAAGGTTTATGTCACCAAAGCTAGTACGAAATATTGATTATTGAGATTTTTAAATAGATATGAAAAATATAAAACTCAATGCATATACAATTAGGTGAGTACTACTTGGTGTTATGGATATCAAGATAAGAATTAACATTGTCAAGATTTGAGCTCCAAGATATCAAATTCACAAGGTCATGCAAAAACAAAATTTTAAGGTGATTCAAAATTGTCCACAAGTTGTACAAATATCCAAGATGTTCATAATAATATATTATTTTCAAATACTAAATTGAGCATTGTGATATTATATCTTTTTTATAGGGATAAAGTGCCACAAATTCAATCCTCTATGTGAGAATGACACAATAGCCTAATTTTTATTTCAACCAAAATATTGAGGGACAAATAATGCATTACAACAGGTGCCTGGGTGATGGTATATTACCCAGCCTCAAGCGAGACAAATATCTAAGGGGCAAAGTCAAATGGGATCGAAATCTCAAATAGATCAATGCTAGTGCTGTCTTAATATTTGACAATATTTGAGATTTGCAAAATATAATTATAGAGACATTTAAGAGGAAAGATATGGCTAATAAATAGTTTGGAGTCACAACTAGAAAGATAGCATGCAATTTCACGAGGGAGTAAATAGCTCAATAATGGAATAGAGAATTCGGTACCTCAAGACCCCAAATGTTTCACAAACAAAAACTTGAGTGGCTCCAAGCATTGATGAAGAAATATCTACACGATATAATAATCTTGTTATAGTTTGGATTTAAATAAATTTTGTTCAATTTACTTTATTTAAGATGAAGTTTTTTCATATCAGATTACTGCTCCATATTTCCCCCGCTACATCATTTCTGGGATCTCAACTAATACATCATTTCTAAATCATATTTTCTCCAGATTATATCCTCAAATGTTATTTTCTCTTTTATATAATATAATTCTAGTTAGTCACTAGGCCCTAAGATGTTTATTTACCAATATACCCCTAATAGAAAAATAGGGTTTTAGCTTCTCAACAAAGTATACTATTATTATTTTGAGTTGTTTAGGTCAATAGGTTTCTATTATGTAAAATTACCTTTTTTCTCTTCACAATGAAGGCCTTGATATGTATCATTATCAACCTATGTGTCTCTGGTCATTATAACTTCTCTTCATGATTCACTCAAGTCATCTCTACCTTAGTAGAGTTGGAACCACAAAACATGGTTGCATATGAAACATTCACTATCTAATATTAACATTTATGTTACAATATATTTTTACATGCATATACCTACTTACTAAAGTTAACATATCTAATATTTTAGCAATTCACATATTAATTTTTTTTCTTTCTAATTTATGTATAGATTAGGGTTCAAAATTTTAAAAAAGGTTAAATTAGTGTTAAGAATATTTTTCTTGATTAGTGTATGAAGGTATGTATTCTTTTATACTAATCTCAATGTGTGCATATCTCAATATGTTGTATTCATATGATGAAATGACTAAGGTATCAAATATCTTCTAGAGTTGTACTTATCCTTCATATTTCCATAAGTATTAACTAGGTAAATCTTTAATCTATTTAAGTAACTATTTTGTCCATTTCAATCATACAAGCTTGTATGTATCTTATTCTATAATATTGAAGATTGCGGGATGATGTCACATATTTGTGCTTGTCAATTAGTATATCAATATAAATACTAGTTGGTGCATGATTACAATGCCAATGGGGTTATAGATATATACATTTGATTGACTAGTATTCATTAATCATTCATATTAGTTATGTTGTTGCGGTTCTAAAATCAACGGATAGGAGGCATAATTACTCACATGCATATGTGCAGATTAGTACATAGATCCTTTTGGGGTTGGATTCATCTAGGGACACCCTTGGTGCCGATTATCCTGAAGCTAGTAGCAACATGTCATAGGGTTAATTAGTATATTATGCATCTTCAACTAATAGCGTAGAAGGGGATATTTATTGAGTTTGGGACTCCAGTTCATCATGGACTCCATATGGACCATTCACAGCATATTGTAGATTAGAAGATGTCATGTAATTTGGTATATACCAGGGGGAGGCATGACTTATGCTTCTCAGACTTCCTAGAAGTTTGGACAAGGAGAACTAATGTGACCCTATTTTAGGGCTTCATATTGTGTCTTATTGCACTTTAATCACATTTATACCTGTTCGATTGCATGTTATTTCACTCAATATGTGTTTTTTAGCAAATGCACTTAGGACGTTCTTTGCGTGTTTTTAGGTACTTGGACCACACTTGGATGGATGGGAGAGAAGGTGATCCTAGGGTTCCTCCACCATTGGAGGGGTCCAAGGAAGGTCTAAGAGCTCCCCCAACCTACCCAATGGCCAAGACTCCAGTGAATAAAAGATGACCATTGAAATCCAAAATTGAAGCTCAAAGTGCAATTGAAGACCCCAACATAGTCAATGTGTTAAGGAATGATCGTGTTGACCAAGTTAAAAATCACAATTGAAGCTCATTTCAAGAAGTGAAGACCGAGTTCAACACCACATACGTTCTATCCAACACAGTCATGGCATGAAGTCCCCAACACGGTCATGCTGTCCAACACCAGCACATGCTTTCTCCATAGAACGGGCAACACTTCCATAGTCCACCACAACCATGTGACACACCATAGCTGTGTAGCCACCAATCCACCACACCCATGCCACCAGTCATTAAACACCCTCAAAGAAACCTGTAGCTTCCACCATTTCTCACCTTGACCATTCCATCCCATCAGGATCATTCTAATCACTACCCACCACATTCATGCTATTGTAAACCTACCCAATTTTCTACACTACATTACCCATTCTACCCCCACTTGACCCAGTGCTTCCCCACCACCTATATATAAATGGGTGGCGGTTGGAGCTCAAGGTTAGCTACCTTCTACCCTCTCTTAGCTCTTCATTTTCTACCCTTAGCCATTCCATCGCTTCCCCACCTCATTTCCACTCCATTTTCACTCTGTTTCACCATTGCCACAACCAAAACCCTAATTTTCTAGTTTTTAAACCATTTCCCACTATTATTCCATGCCATTTCACCTTACAGGAGGGAGGAACACACCCTTGAAGCTGATGGAGAGGAGTATTTCTTCATCTACACTGAGCTCCATGAATACTTCTATTGGAAAATATGGACATAAAGTATAGCAACAAAAATAAATTTTTTTATCTATCTATATTCCCATAACAACAATATTGCGTCAACTACTATGAAATAGTAAGGATGATTTAGTGAGTTATATCTTGTCCTGGAGCAAGTCCAGTGACAAAACTCGCTTCAATACAACTATAAAAAGGTTTCCCTTATACGGTGGTAGCTCCTGGTCTTCACCATGAACAATGAACATGACAACTTCTATAATGCCTCTGTGGTCTCATCACGAGTCCCAAGGTGTTGTTGTCCTCCTAGTAGTAGAAAAAAGACTCCTACCTCTAGAGTAGTCCACACAGACCAACTATAACTCCTCTCATTTAACTATAATGGATAGGAAGGAGTTGTCCCTCCCATTGGTGTACTAGTCTCCGACTTGCTCTCCCACAATAATAACTCTCAGTTGTTCTCTCCTGTAGATATCCCTCCCTTGTCGGGTAGGATTTTCTTGGGCTCTCTTAGTTACCAAAATCAAAGAGGACAAAAGTTGTCAGAGGAATTGATTCTCAATTGTCTGTGTTGTATCTTGGGAAGCCCCCAATACCCCTCCTTTTATAGATCGGGTTTGGGCCAGGGTTCCCAGTATGTATGGGATTTGTGTGGGAGTGGAAGGGACATGAAGATCTTGAATTTTCACAACATACAAACCATGAGAAGATCTTATGATGACCCAAACGGTCATCTGGTCATTTGAGACAGTCATCTTGCACTTCCAAACAGACGTTTGGCAATTTCTCAATCACACACTAATTTGGCAATTTTGATTCCAATTAATATCACATATTAATTCCTTACACCACAAGTAATGTGCACTCGAAACTATTTAGGAAATATCTAGAATATTCATTAATCCCAAACAAGCCATCTCACCCAGGTGAGATGCTCGTATCACTCACCCACACAACTTTCTAGTAAGTTTGAGATGAGCCGGTCGATTCAATCATATTGAACATGTTAGTTTAAGGGCATAACTTAGCCAATTTGAACTCTGATCAGTTGACAACCCAAATGGCTGTCTCAACACTTGAGATGCCCGTCTGGCTTCCCAAATGACCATCTCAACACTTGAGACATCTATCTGGCTTCCCAAACGGCCATCTCACTCAGTGAGATGGTTATTCAACAGTCTATCAGTCAATCAGTTAATCTGTTGTGTGAATTGAATACCTAAACACTTTAGTAATCAATCCAAGCATCATTCAAGTTATACTCCTCTTCTAGATGAGTTCATTTGTGTGTGACCCTATAGGTCCCATATCACGTTGGCAATGAGTGTCCATAACTATCTTATGACATCATAAGCAAGGAGAGGTGCCTAGTTGCACATCAGTACTACCCAAGTGAATGGAAAGTTGGAGAACAACTTCAACATACAATCTATACAAGGTGTTGTAGTGATTGTATATTTCCTTTGACGCTGATATCCAGGATGAACTTGAGACACGGAATCATCATCCTCTCAATGTTCAATCCATGTTTCTTGAACTAAGAGCAGACTATCTGAGATAATGTGACCTCAATATCATATATTGATTCACATGTCATGCACATGTGTTTCTCAGTCTTGCTTATCAAGTGGCTAGGATATCATACTCCAGTAGGAGGGACAAATCCCATATCTATCACTCACAGTCTATCCCCATGTGTCAAAGTCACCCAATCATCACCTTTATAACAACCCATGTTTTAGGAATGCATTTGATGATGTCAAAGCATACCCAACGACAGGTGACAAGTGCAGTGATTTTATGTCTAAGAATCACAATCACCACCTTCACTATGAGAGATGACTATGACCACCAATTATGGTTTCCATGTGTCACTCTCAAAATGGGTTTGTCCGATACACTATTCCCTAACATGTATCTGTGTGCTTGGTTTGATATTGCCATATCATGACTCATGAGACTATATCATCAACCAACCCACACTCTAGTCTTATGCATTACTAGTGTCTATCTACCTTCCATAGTAACAAGTAACTAGGGGCATAAAAAGAATGTACATACTCTTAAAATCTATATGATCTCATCCTTTTAAGTCACGTACTTGAATGCATACGTCATTGAGTATTGTCATTCTTTAGACATTCACTTTGTCTCATTATTGTCTCATAATTGAGTGAAACATATGAATTGGAAGCTTGCCTTTATTTATATTAATCAAATCCTTTATGGTATATTCCATGTCAATCATCACATGATTTTCTCTATGGGCATACCTTACCAACAGACTGCCACTTGCACTTAGAGACAATCAACCATGAATCATATTCTTAGTGATCTAAATATGTCCACCATGTTTCTGCTACCCTAGTGCTTAATCAGTGGGTTAGAAACACTTTGCTTATAGTCAGTATATTGCATGTTTCCTTATCTCTTCATTGTATGATTTCTCATCTAAGATGGAACTTCCATAATATGGTATCTGATATTCCTTGGCTAACAATTAGCTCCATTGTTGCCACACTTATCACTACTGAGTCATCAATGGTTGGAACATCTATAAGTTCATCATATGAAATTTTGGGATCCATATATTATCACTTTGTGTTCGCAACACAAGTATACTCGACTTCTATTGTAGAATAGAATGAATGGCTATTAGTTTGATACCTTTCCAACTAATCAACACTTCATCTTTTAAATCAAAAATTTTAATATTATTACGATCACTTTTATCATTATGGAAGCTTGTATTGATGTAACCCTTTACATCCAACTCTTGCATTTATTGCCATCCTTATTAATTATCAATCTATCCTTAAGTACTTCACAAGTACTAATGGATGACATTCCAATAACCCTTATTAGATTTTAATATCATCTTGTCATGTCCAATACATACAAGGTTATATGGGGTAAGTATACTTATAGCATTCATGATAGATCCATCATATGACATCTTAATCATGATTTTCCATTCTTCACAAGAATTAGAATATGTGGTTCATGAGAGACTAATTCAGATTATCTCTTATTGAACTCATTCATGTTGAACTCTTTGAACACACTGCTATTGTATGTGCTCAAACTTCCATTGTGAAAAATTCAAGAATTATCTCATAGGTCTTGATTCTTATCTCATAAGATGTTTCATCTAATCCTTCATTGCTGAAGGTGTTTTTGTCCCAATTCTCAATATACAATATTGAGATGTTATTCCTCATCATATGTGAAATATTCATATATGCTCCCATTAAACCTTTTGTAATCAGAGATTTCATCTTTTATCTTGATTCAAGTCAAACTCTTTGACTATCTTGTCAAGTCAAAATATCTCATCTCTGAGATGCTTGTTTCAATGCCAAATTGAACTTTTGTAGTTTATAGACTTTATTTGCATTCCTTGAAGTTATGAAACCTTTTAATTTGTATCACGTACACATCCTGTAATGTATTCCTTTTAAGGAATCTAGTTTCTATCTTCATATGCCAAATATGATAGTCTATTTTAATTACAATAACAAACATGACAATTGATAAAGGAATTTCTATCATGATCAACATCTTGAACTTGATTTGAAATTATTATTCAACTAGTTTGTCCTTTTATGTTACCCATGTAGATCTTTGCCACAAGATCCTATTGCACCCTTTAGGAATCACCCTTTGACTGGCGTTATCAAGCTCCTACTTTGTTAGCTTACATGGATTCCATATTACTAAGAAATAGCTTCTAGTTGACTAGTTGGCTCATCCTGTATGACCAACCCATCTGAATCATTGGATTCTCAATCCTCCAATCTCGTATGTGTTCTACTAGAACTATTTTGTTCTTTGTTACATGACGAACCTAATATTCCACAACAACTTGTGATTCTCAATATTCTCATTGTACCTCTTTGTTGACCTTGAACATTTTGAGTTTTACTTTTACTCCCACTAATTCTTTAGGTACTCAATTATCCTATCAACAAAACAATTTTGTTACTGGATTGTGATAGTAACAATAATATTCAATAGTCATGTTTTATGGATAAACCTTCTCAAGAAGTTACTTTGTTAATGTAGGTTTCAATCCCTTTAGACGTATCAGGACATTCCCTTATATGATGTCATTATAAACCATTCATATGGTAAATGATTTAGTGATTGGACAATATTTATGAGGGTATAAGAAGATTAGATTAATCAATAATTATATCATGACTCATCATGGTATAATTCCTTCATTCTGACACGTCATCATGTTCAGATGGATTTAATTTTGTGATACATTATCACAATTCTTTCCTAAAGATTCTCAAGATATTGATGCAAAATATTTCAACATTTGATATCATCAAAGTTCTTAATACTTTTGTCAAAGTCATACTTCATTTATAATCTCTTTGAACACTTTAAGAGATTAATGCTTCTATTTTACTTGGTACATATCATCATAATACTAGTAAATAAAATGAAGTATAAGTTATTACCTATATCATTTACTCCATAAAATCTTCATGCATCACATGTATGAGGTCTGATGGAAGCCTTATCCTCCCACTACATCTAGACATGTCACTTTGTAAGTAAGGCTTTGCATGCTTCCTTAGGTTCAATAACCAAGGGAATCTAGATTAAGATCAATATGTATTCTGGACATGCATTTCTTATGTGTACATCCAAGTTGACTATTTCTAATGATAATATTGAGTTATCAATTATATTTCCTTGGTATTAATGTTAGAAACATTCATCTTAAAATATTTCATAGAAAGACCATTTAGATGATTGGGCATTGCCATGCAAGATCATATCTTTTGAAACAGAAATATTAAAATCTTAGCTTATTGATATATCATCCTTGTCATACATGATGCTTTAAGTAAATGTTTCTATTTATTGGCAGACATGCCCATTGGGATAAGATAAATATAAATGCAGGCTAAATCTTCCACAACACTTGCTTTGCCTTGTCCACCTTTATCCTTCCATGAAGGCTTTTACTTCTTGTTAGATCCTGCACATCAGTATGTTAGATCTCTATTTGGTATCACATACCAAATTGAAGAAGTAATCAAATTTATCTTATAATGTTTATACATGAAGTGGAGGCCTCAGTGCCTTCCTTCTTATTCTTTAATTCCTCTAACTCAAGTGGGAAATTTATTTCTCAATGTCTAGGCCGGTGGAAGTGGTGACAATCGCCTCTTGTTTTCTTCACTCCACCTTTTTCTTTGAGATCTGAAGACTTAGGATTCTGACTAGCTGTAGAACTCTTCTTAGCTTTTCCTTTTCCTTTATACTTCCCCTTTGTCTTATTGATCATCATCACAGACTTGTGTTTGTCTTTCTTCATCTATGTCTCAGCTATTCTCAACATGCCCAAGAACTCTGTCAATGGTTTGTCAAAGTCGTTCGTGTTGTAGTTCATGACAAACTGAATATATGACTATGGCAAGGACTGTAGAATCATGTCAGTGGCCAACTCTTGACCCAAGGGGAATCCCAGTCTATCTAGGTTCTCAACAAACCCAATCAGCTTGAGCACACGAGGACCTACTGGGTCACCTTCTGTCATGGTACATTTGAACAGTGCCTTGGAGACATCATATTTCTCTTGTCTTGTCTGATCTTGGTACATTTTCTTGAGATGTGTGACCATCTCAATCACACCCATATTCTCATGCTGCCTCTGCAACTCATAGTTCATGGATCATAACATCAAACATTTGACATCCACGACATCTTAAGAGTGCTTCCTGTAAGCATCCCTGTCATCCCTTGGTACATTTTGAGGTGGTTCCTCTTCATGACATAGAGCTTTCTCTCCTATGTGAGAATAATTCTCAGATTCCTGAACCAGTCATGGAATTTTTTCCCATTTAGTTTTTCCTTCTCAGGGACCGATCACAAAGAAAAGTGATTATTGTTCGTAGCCATTTGATTCTACAAAAGAATTTGCAAATTTGTTGTCAAAAACTCAATTTTGATTTGATTTGATTTGATTAAATATGGGTGATAATAATTAGGTCTTTAATTAATTATTGTTCTCATTATTTGTTCAAATTGATAATCCTCAAGTATCAATTTTGAAAATTGCAGCGAACAATTTTCAAATGAGCAAGATAATTCAACTATGGCCCAACCAATGCCACAAACACAGTTAATTACCAAGGTAGGCAACTTTTTCCAATTGCATCATATGCAATTCTTGATAGATAATATGCACATCTCCTTGCCATAATTATCTGTATGCTTCTGGACCCAGACGCTATGAGAATAAGTAGTTAAGCCTAACCTAATAGCCAATACGATAATAATGCATCTCGCAGAGGCGAAACCTACATTATTACCATCACTCTTCCACAAGGTAGACAGAACACCACGCGGAGGCGTAACATATTCTTAGTTGAACAAGTTTTTCATGTGTATTGCTATTGGAAAGCATATTAGACTTAATATATTTGGTTGAGGGGTTTTATATATATACATATACTGTATACAATCACCACATATATAATACGTATCATATACATGCTATACCCACAACATAAACATGCAATATAAAACAAAAAGTGATGTGAGGTCTAAAACCTCACTTCCACCTTCCATTACTACCCTCAGACCCTAATTACCCTAAGAGTTCCTATCCTAGAAACCTAGGCTTTATTATAACCTAATTGAATTACACCTAAACCCCAATTTACAAGGGTCACTAGGAGGTGATAGGGACTAGTTCCCCTATAAAAGCCTACTCTATCCATGTCCAATTAGTAGTTTAGGGCAATCCATTAGCATCTAAATGGTTATTTGGTTTGGTAATCTAAACGAAAGAATAACATTTACATTTTGTCACCCCAACCCAATTGACAAGTGCATTTCCCAAACATACCACACTTCTCTTAATTGTTTAAAACCCTAATTACCTTCTTGCTTAGCTAGTATTTACTTGTTTAGCTTTTTACTTTCTTAATTAGTTCATTGCCTTGTTCTTGCTTTTTCCATGCTAGTTTAGATCTTCAATTGCTCTTTCACCTCATTTTCTAGTACATGGTAGTGTAGATCTCTTCTTGCTTACCTTAGAATAATTTATTCCTTTCTTGCCTTCCTTACTTAGCCTGTCATTTCTTGCTCACTAGAACTAATTGTCTAGGGTAATTTAGGTTTTGATTTTTGTTCCTATTTAATTTCTTGTTCAACCCTTAGTGCTATCAAACAAAATCAAATTTAAGCCCTTCAACCCTATACTTCATAGTAGGAACCTAGCCAAAGCAAATCTAGCTATGGTGCCCCCTTTCTCTCTTGGGTTTGACCCCTAACTTACCACTTTCCTATACTATAACACAAACCCGTACCCTTGCAGGAGAAGTGTGTTAGTTTATGTGAAGGAGCCTATTAGGGCATTATAAATGTGAAGGATCCCAAGTGTGTTCGAGTCTCAAGGAGCGCATCTAATCAATCTCAATTGATTTTTGTGTACAAACCTTGAGGCGAAGAAAGACACACCAAGAACCAGTCTAGATTGGTTGTGGCATGAAGGTAGATGACTTTAGGGGTGAAAGAGAAATCCGAGTTGTCCAGATTGTACCCGATGTAACCCAAAAGGTAAGGTCATAGAAGCAAAAGCCATTGAAATTAATATTTTATATATTGGAATAATACATTTTGTTACTAATCAACATGTTGGGTTTTATTCAAGTCTACTCAATTTTTGGGTCAGGTTAAGTCAAGTCCATTCTATTCAGGGCCAGGTTAGGTTGATTCTTATCTAGTTTGGGTTAGGTTCAATCAGATTGGGTTTTGGGTTTGCAATTTTTGCTAATCTTTATGGTAGATTATATTTTGTGATTTTTGGGTCTAGTCAGGTCCAATTGAATTTGGGTCATGCGTGTGCGGGCCTGGGTCCACTCAGGTCCATTCAGGCTGGGCCCATTTAGGGGTTGGTCATTCTGGGTTTGGATCCATTTTGGGTCGGGTCTATTTTGGTTGGGTTCAGCAAAACCCCACCCATTTCCAAGCTTAGATTTAGTGGCATCCAATATAAGGTTTATATTTCTCT
Source organism: Alisma plantago-aquatica (assembly GCA_963693085.1). Taxonomy (NCBI): domain Eukaryota; kingdom Viridiplantae; phylum Streptophyta; class Magnoliopsida; order Alismatales; family Alismataceae; genus Alisma; species Alisma plantago-aquatica. The sequence continues at coordinate 743,628,713 of OY856413.1, forward strand.
TCCATCTCTTGATCTATAGAGAACAGTGGATAAAATGCAACTAAGTAGAGAACCCTAGTAGGTAGCGGGGGTTAAGAGAAGTCGAGGTGTAACATACCGGATCTTGGACCCTACCCTAGAAGTTGACCTTTTGGTCTTATCCAAACAAGGTTGAGATTAGACCTAAAAGATGTTTAGTATAACTCTAATGAGCTAATGCATGCATAAATCTCCCCAATGTAACCGAATGTTCTCACATTAATCTTAGGCCAAAAATAGACACATAAAATATGTCACATGATGGAAGGTTTCATAATATTCCATGCAAAATAATCTTACATAATTTCTTTGGTGATAATATGAAAAAAGAAGCATAATTGGATGAATAATGGTACTGATAATAATAATGAGCCAAAAATATTAATTATGACATAACTCAGTAATAGAAACCCCAAAAGTGGAATCTAAGTTAAAAATCATGTTCCTTGGATCCTAATTTTCTTTGGAGTCAAGTTTCACATTATTCACATAATAATAATTAATTTAATTCAATTTGGAAAGAGAAGATCTAAGTTTTCCTCAAAATATCAAATAAAATAATAAATGACTCCAAAAGAGGAAAATAACCTTGGATTCGTAATCTACATAATAACTATAGACTTTGGGTGAATTTTCATCCAATTTGGAGAAAGTTTGCTTAAAAGGTGTGTTCAAGAGAGAGAAAGTGTGCAAAACCTTCAAAATATTAAATAAATAAACAAACAACTCCAACATGTAAAATTGATGAAAATTCGTATCCAAAACATTAAAATATGCCTATGGTTGAAGTTTCATAAAATTTGGAGAATCTTAAAGTCATTAATGCATCAGGAAAGAGAAATAATATTTGATTTATTTAACACGTCAAAGATTCTAAAAATGCAAATCTAATTTCATAATAAGAATCTACATACCTTAATTGGCCTCTGTTCAAAACTCCACTTAATTTGGAAAATGTTTGAACCCTTGAATGAAGAAAGAGAAAAAAGAAATAATGATAATGTTTCAGATTAATCGAAATTGAATTTGTAAAGTTTTCCTTTAAGTTTCCTTGTCACACATTTTGATTTTATGACTATTCTTGACTGTTTGATCCTAGATCTAACGGTGCAGAAGTCATCTCCTACCTTAGATAGGAGATCACCCCACGTGAACAGTAAATCTAAACTTGCGATGCATATATCTCTCTCGTTTCTTGATGGTTTGCCGATATTTCATCGCCTATGCGTTCGTGAGTTAATTTCGCACCTGCCCATCCTAACTTTGTTAGGTTTTCCTTCGGTAGGATCCTCGGTCAACCAAGACTCCCCATTGTATCCCCTGTTTTCTTCCCTACCAGTATTCCTTACCTCTCTGGGTCTTCATTATTAGCTATATATATAATAAAACTTTCATTCTATTGGGAAGATCTTATCCGACTGCTTCATTTTCCCCCAATCATCCAGAAACCTCCTTCCTTAACTCAACTTGTGGCGGCGTGCCTCCCCAACTCCTCCCATGGGTGTCTGACCCTAAAAGAGGCAAGATCGGGTCTGGAATCTTCACCGGAGCCTGCACAAATCTGCGGGTTCCCTCAATTCTTCTAAATCTGGTACTGTGCTCATATCCCCAATATTGCTTCCTACCTGCAATTTTGAGAAATCGTTACTTTTCTTTCTAGATTCGTCCCTCCTTTTTCCATCATGATATTCATGTAGACCTTCTGATATGTGTGTTCTAGTTTTGTTTCTCAACCTGTTGGATTTCCTTTGGGTTCCCATCTTGGCCGCAAGGTCAGACTGGGAGAGGTGCTTTAGAGGGCTACAGTTGTCCATCCACCTCATGTCTGGGTTCACTGAGTTTGTCCTGGTGTCAGGAACTTAGTGATTCTGGTGTCCTCAACGATTTCATGTTGGAGGTGTGGTTTCGAATCAAGGATCAATCTGCAGACGGGTTCTCCCAGGCAGAACAATGGTTACTTGTATTTATAAGGTTGTCCTCTGATTGGGCCATGTCAGCAGACGGGTCCCCTCTCTTTTGCAATTTCTCTGTTTATGTGGCATTTTCTAATTATTTGATTGGTCGAATTTATAAAATACATAACTAATTATATGTTGGGCCAAAAATTATAAATAAATAGTCATTGAATTCATAAAAATGAGGGCTATCTAATGATACTAGTTTTGTCACTAAAATCTAATCTTGAAAATATGTGATATTAATGAATTTACCTCAATAGTTAATAACTTGTAAAATTCATAAATAAATATATATAATTCAAAAAATATAATAAAATATGTTTTAGACTCTGAATAATATAAACTAAAAAATGGCATGGTTTTCATAATCAATTCACACATTAAGAAAAAGGTGACTTTTAGGGTTTGTGAAATCAATGTAATTTTAACCCTAATTTCACATATATGATAATAGGTGCCTTGGAGACCTAGATTTGGATCTAGAAGTGACTTTTGTCTTTTAGAATATGTATAAAGGTATGTTGTATCCCATATTATTCTATGTTGAGCAATTCACCTATATTTCTCCATTCTCTTGGTTCTATAGACATTAGCCTACACATTATCTTGTCTTTTGGAAATTATGCTTCATGTGAAGTACTCTACTTGTTACTGATCTTGTGATCGTGGATACTCTTTTGGACTCTTATATTATTATTTGTTCATGTTGGAACTCTATGTGATGACATATGATGTCTTTTTCCCACTTGTGAGGTGGATGTATATGTTGGTCACTTATGTGGTGACTAGTTTGTATAATTTGACTATACCTTTTTACTTGCCTCTCTATTAAACATGCTATGTGATTCAGTAGCACTAGAGTAGTGTAATTGCATTGGTTTTATTTATGGGCAAATGTGTAAATTCCTGCTCGAGCAGTATGCTCTTTTGGGATGGAGGTGGCCCCATACCCGGGTTTCAAATTTTGTGAGGTTTGGCCCATGTTATATATTGTGTAACGACCGACAATCAAATCATTACTTATTAAGCGGAATTTAAACATAAACAACAGATTAACAAAAATCACTAAAAATTAAAACCAATTTGCAAAGAGATCCATTTCTAGGAAAACTCTTTAAGGCAGAATCAAAACTTTATGTACATCATTGCTCACATTGTACATACACTTTACCATCTTTTCTCGAGGATAACATATATCAGTTGCTTTACCAAACTATACATGAGCAACATAAAACCTCGAGGCGCGTAAACCAAAATCTCTTATTCATCATAAAATCAGTATGAACCAACTCCAAGGACCTGAGAGTACAGAGACGACACATAGGACTCATATCTACAAGACATGACAGACAGTACACTCAACCGGAGCTGTCACTGCTGCCTCAGCTGTTGTTCTTCCTCTGCAAAAAGGTCTTCACCTCCTCGTGCACGTTCACCTAAAAATTTGGGCCCCACGGGGGTGAGACAATTGAAAATTGCCCCAGCGAGAGATATAACTCTCCGCTGACCATATTATTATCATAGTTAATCATTTATAAACTGAGCAGAGGTTCTTATTATATTAATAGGCAGGATTAATCATTGTATGAACATAATGAAGTAGTCTCCTTTCTTTAAGGAGAACATTGCATCTACCCATGGTAGAATTAATAATTAACTACTTGCTTTGCAAGGAATGTAAAGAAACATAAATCACATCTATCCACTAAGGATGCATAAAAGAAATGTAACATCAGCCAAATGATTTTCGTATTTAAGCAAACATGCTAGGCGGCTGATTACATTTTACAATCACACTTATGCCCTGAGGAGATGAGGTATACCGCTCATACTCCAACCGACCACTACGAAGTCGAAATCGGTACCATACATAGGTCAATGGAAGAGCCGGACTCCATGAACTCCCACGTCTCGGTCAGTGCGAGACCACAAGCAGAACTATGTCAACTGCTTATCGTAGCTATCCAGGGTATACTGGCAACTTGCTACAGAGTTACAACGTCAGCTGCCTCTCTTCGGAATCAAGAGATTTTATGTTTATCTCCACATCATCCGGCATTCATCATCGGAATCAAGAGATTTTATGTTTATCTCCACATCATCCGACATTCATCATCATCGGGAGATTCGTGATACATCCATCCCGGCCTTTATAATGAAGGATTGAGAGATCTCATGTTTATCTCACGTCAATCCCTTCATTAGGGCGTAAGGTATTTGCGCCCATCACCCCCACATATTCAACAATATGCGTTCATCAGGAGATCCCGTAGGAAAACCTGTTTCACCATCACCAGCTACTGACGATGATGGATCTATGGCCAGGGCTCTACATGATAAAATTCCACTTGATTAATTAAGTGAATTACCATATTCTTTTAGCATCAGGTTTTCACACATGAATTATTATGACAAATGCTACAAAGAAAGGTATAATACATCTATCAAGTACTTTCAAATCTTTAAAACACATGATACTTGGGATCTCAGTCCCTTATCACATTACTGGGAATTCTCATCCCTTCACATCATCATTATCATCATTATTGGATTTGGGTATTCAAACCTTAGATCATCACATAACATTGTTACCTCTATAACATGTATCCATTACCTCTAGGTCCTCAGACCAAGGTATTTATTTCACTTGTTGTGCAAGTATTCACATGGCTCACAAGGCCATCACACATCTTGTTACCTCTCACTAGGCAACAACTTATTCACATGGCTCACAAGGCCATTAATCATCTTGTCACCTCTCGCTAGGCAACAACTTATTCACATGGCTCACAAGGCCATTCAACATTATACTTGTTATATAAGTATTTAACATAGCTCACAAGGCTATTGTAATAAGAGAAATACAACCTTCCCATCATTAGGGTTAGGGTTTCCCTTTTTTATCGATTAGGGTTTCTCTTACATGTCATTACCCTTCATTAGGGTTAGGGTTTTCCATTATTAACCATTTAGGTTTTCAAGATCATATTATCAATGATCAAACCCTAATTCATTACTCCACACATCTAGGAGCCAACATTGATACCAAAAGTATTCAATCGTACTTATTTATTCTCATTCATTTATTATTAAATGAATCATCAATACAAGGTATGAGTTCGTCTCTCATCCTTACCAGGGTATGACTACATCATACTTTATTAACTTGTCTTAATCCTTTCTCAAGGTATGTTAGCCCACACTTATCGAAGTGCATCAAACTCATTACATTTCAATGTAATATTTGACATAACACACTTCATGTATTACTCATCCAAGTATATTGGATTTGAGGTGCATTAAGGTGTATCAACCTTGGAGTGCTGGCTGTGATATCTATCATGCCTAGATGTATCACTTCCCTCATCACTTTTATCTTATTTAAGTTCATCACTTATCTTGTATTAGGGTATTTCCCATCCTAATACTTTAAGCACCAACCTATCACATTTATCATGTAATGTATTAGTCATAAGTCACACAATTGAATTATTCAACCATCATTAATGATATGAACTCATCTCGGGTTAAGGCATTATTGATATAGGATTTACCATTATCAACCACTCTAGGTGTTTCACCTATCAAGGTATTATCCACACCATTACTTAGTGTTACACTCATCACTCCTAAGAGTGTCTTTATCTTACCTTTACAAGGTGTATAGGGTTAAATCATGTGCATATGTTCACCATATCAGGTTGTAGGTGTATAGACACTTACCATATCAGGCTAGGATTTGCACTTGTCTCCATATCGGGCATGAGGTACCTTCTTGACCTCATATCAGGCACAAGATATATGTATGTGTTGCCCATGATACTTATGATGTATCAACCCATCACCATGTCGGGCTAGAAGTACATTCAATCACCCTATCGGGCTAGTCACCATCTAGGGTTAGCCATGACGGGCTAGGGTTACCATATCGGACCCAACCCAATATATAAGTCAATTGGAGTGTAGGGCACCAAACCATATTGGGCTACATCATCAAACATTAGGTTGCAACACCCATGTCGGGTTAGAGTGGATTGTGTCGGGCACATGGCATATACATGTGTCGCCCATGATACTTAAGGGGTATCAACTTATCACCATATCGAGCTATCATATTGTATATGTTTGTGTATTGTGCAACCCTATCACTCAACCCTATCGTACAACCCTATCGTGCATCCATGTCATGCATCTATGTTATGCATTCATGTCATGTAATAACACTTGTTACTCTTCTCTTATATCGGGTTACCCAAATTAGGGTTTCATGTCAACTTATAACTATTCATTCAATTTTGTATCATGTATGGAGTCTATACTTGACTCCCTATCGTGCAATAGGTGTACAATACACTCCCATATCGTTCAATAAGGTTTAAAAACCTATTCATATCATTTTAGTGAAATAGGTACATCATCATATCGGGTTAGAGGTGCTTGCACCCGATATCACTTTTATAAAGTGATACCATCATCTTCAAGCTCTAGACCTTTGTTCTAACAGATATAATTCATGGCAACAGGTCTAAGAAACTAATTGAACTCATAATTTCATCAACTATTTCAGAAATTTCGAAATTAAAAGTATTTCACTAATTAGAGCAATTTAGGTGAAGAATAATAACATGGTTGAGTTCAAGTTATACAACCCGCCTTAAGAACCACTTCAAAGCTTCAAGCTACAAAGATCCATGTTCCTAAGGTTGAATATGACTTTATCAAAGGTCCAAGGCTCGTTCACAACTCCTTCATATACAAGGAATCACCATGGATAAGAAATTGGTGAAGGACAAAAGAAAGGTAGATCATAACCCTAATTCCATGCTTCAATTCAAGCTTGAAGACAACTATAGCTTACCTTAGGGTTAAGTTTTGAGCTCCTTAGCTCCTTGGCCGACACCCCACCACTCTTGGGCGATATGGAATTCCTCTTGGCCGACACAACCTTGCTTGTGGCCGATACCCCCTCACTTGTGTCCAAAATCACTTCAATTGGCCGATATCAACTTGCTATGAGCAATATCAACATGGTATGGCTGATACACTTGCTATGGCCGATGCCCAAGGCCTATGCACGATACCCTTGTGTCCTTGCACGATATGCAAACCCTCTTGCACTATATGGCACTCACTTGCACGATATGGAACTCACTTTGCACGATATGGCACTCAACTCTTCACCCTATTGGCCGATATCACCTTATATGGCCAATTTCACCTACTTGGCCGATATGCTTTTGCTATGGGCGATATCCAAGGACCTATGCACGCTGCTTGCTCTCCTGCACGATACAAGAGCCCCATGCACGATACCACAAGGTAGGAGGGTGGTAAGGGTCGAAAAATTCCATTAAGGGGTCAAACTAGGGGTATATATACTTGCTGATCATGAAGAGAGGCAAAAATGAGGTGTCAACATTTTGAGCTAGTAGGTGCCACGTGTCATGCATGGGTGACACGTGTCCATGCATGCATCAAAATTTATCTTGACATGCAAAAAGGTTGAGGATCATCTAAAGATGCAAATTCGTCCATTGCTTATCCATTTGGATAAGTCATCTATGTTTAATCACTATTTTATGTCAAGCCGATACACTTTTTCTAAGGAAACTTGTTGGCCGTCATACCTCACCTCCTTGAGGTTCTTTGCACGATATGGACATTTCCATGAGTTCAAAAAACGATATGGGACACCTCCTTGGGCTCCATGGCCGATAGGAACTCATATATAAGCTTTTCAACTTTATACAACTCAAGTTAAGCTTCCAAATTCAACCCTTTTTCTTGGTCATTTCTTCACCAAGATTACCATCATTCATGATGGAATAAAACATGGTGTCCCATTCATTCTATCTCCTCTAAATGATACATAGAGGAAGTAGGAATACTCTAGAGGTGGTAATTTGCATATCAACCCCATATTTTGAGTAAATTACAATTTGTACCAAAATTGGTGCACAAGGTACCAGCATTGTTCAAACAAGTTCAAACTTGGAATTTAGACTTTCCACAAGCCACCACCTTGCATCATTCTCTCAAAATTGATGCTACAACACATGAGGCATGTTCAACATGTGACATTTTGCATTATAGCCCCTCAATTTGGGTAAATTGCACTTTGGTCCAAAACAAAGGAAAATTGCTCAAACAACATTCAATCGGGACCAAAATTGAAACATAAATGTGTCACATGATAACAAAGCACCTTAGAGGATTATATTAAAGTTCTAAGCAACGTTATTAGCCAAAACAAATAGGGTTACCTCATAACCCAGGTCAGGGTTGTTACAAGTTATAAACCCCTAACAAGGATTTCGTCCCCGAAATCCCAAGTAAAGGGAAACAGATATTATTCATTCATCATATCATCAAGTCTCCATATAACATCTTAATGTTATGGAGATGCCATAGAACTTTGATCAACGCAAAGTTCTTTTACACAAAAATCCCATGGAATCAAACACATAGGATACATGCTTCACTATCTTTTTATTATCGACTGTGTAGTTAATTCTGGGTCAGGTAACACTTTTCTCACTCAGATAGAGGTTGTTTGTTAATCTCATTTGACAAACTTTTATTGTAATATTTTTACAATTATTCCTTCAATTAAATCATTCTCATCAATGTTATGTTTATGCAGAGCATAAACCCCTAACATATGATGTCCATACTATTTCATGTAACTAGACTGATTTCACAGTTGGCCATCCCAGGCAACCAACATAAATCATCTGATTAGGAGTTTATGTTTTCACCTTCTCATACTACCTGACACTTCTTAGATACCAAGATTCCTTACTTTAATATCTATCACATGTGTCAAAAACTCATCACATCCTCATCTTTCTTTCATCTTGGGACATTACTTGTTACACATATCTTTATCTTGGGACCAAAGTCCAAGACAAACTGATACTTTTTCTAAGTATCCTTCAATTGAACATTTTTAACTTATACACATCAAGCGTCATAAGACCCGCTTGATTTCCATGTCCCTAAAAAGAAAGAACACTAAGGAACATATTCCTATTATCACCCCATCATCATCTAGGGTTGTTTATCAAAGAGAAGAGATTATCATCTCCTCTGGTTATTGCATGAACTTTCAACTATTCATGAGTCATTTACTCATGTTTCATCCTAGGTTCCTTGCCATCAACATAGGAATTATAAGGATTATTACATGTCATTATTCTTTTCTTTGTTATTGTCTAACATGTTCATGAGCATTTTGTGATTTTATCACATTTCCCATTTCCACATCATGGGAAAAAATCTTTACTATTCACACATGCTTTATCTGACAGGGATCATCTCCCTTGTTCTCATTCTCTTGTCATGAGGATTATACTTTTCATTTCCTCATACATACAGATTGATCTGAGATCATCTTAGATTCCACTTTATTGCACTTAGGATGTGATATACATGTCCATACCATATTTCTAGTTTCATTATACTCACTAGATTGTCTCAGAATGACTACTTGATCAGAGTAATCAGAAAGATAACAATCTAAGAGTTCCATACTTGCCCTATCTCCAATAATTATATACCTGGCCAGGGTATATAAGTACTGAGATTAGGTAGTATGCACTTTGTTTACTATCATGTTCCTTACTTTTCATATCATTATAAACACAAGATTTAACGTTCCTAGATTTTCTCCAGGCACCACATATATACCTCATCCTCTTTTACACAGAAAAGGGCAATTATAGAGTATTTAAAAGAATACTGAACATAATATAAATTCTAGTTCTCATCATTGCTTCCCTATGTCCCCATAGGACAATCAATAGGGAAATTCATAACAACAATCCTTTTTAGGATTATCAGATAATCATCAAGATAAGGCATATCAAAATGAAAAGTTCTATATAACTGTTACCCCTCGCGGTCATCCACCACTTCAGGTTGACTCAACACATAGAGTCTAGTTATTTCATGTTGTTGCTCTCGCCTTTTTACGTTATTGGGCTGTAACTTTCATAAGCCCTTCCGAGTCTACCTCGGTTGTTGAGTCATTTCCTCCTTTCTTTCTGAACAAAAGAGTTTAGTGTGCTCAACATGTCCATAACTATAGCATGTCTTGTCCTCGTACCATGGTCTTATCGGTCTTATTACCGATGTAGAGACTAAGCCATGGGTTCTTATAGGTGAAAAGTTAAGACCCTTGCCTTTACTTAGTGGCTACTGCCCTGGTACACTAGGCATTTTTTTTTTGTACTGGTGGCAACAAAAACTTTGTCTTTTTAGAACAACTAGGCACATGTCTCTAGAATTGTAGAGACCTTTCCTTATTTCTCAACTTATTTCCCCATCTTGGGCATTGCCATCATAGATATACTATCTGTCTAACTTATGGCAGAGTCTACTTTCTCTCCATATGTTAATCTTTCCCACATTTTCCACTGTTCCAACATGACTATGTCATTCAGGAACCCTTTCAAAGCCCAAAGTTTCGGTATTGAGGACTGGTAACCTAGGTTGTAATGCTAGTATTCAGTCTACTATATGCATCACTGTTGTCCTAGCCTTCCCAACAAGAGAACAAACATAGGATTCTCTATCCTGATCGGGTCATGATGGGAATTCTCAGGCATTCATTCTTCTCTTGCCTGATCCCTTGTACCCTTTCCTGGTGCAACAACATTGCCCTCAACAATGTATTCCTCATGTTCCCCAGTCATTTATAAACTTCACCCTTTCTTATGCACAAGCAGAAGTCACTATAAGGTATACTGGAGGACACTAACACATACTCAACACCTTAGTCCTATGTCTCTGTAGACTCAACGAACCTTAAGCTCTGATACCAAACTTGTAACGACTGACAATCAAATCGTTACTTATTAAGCGGAATTTAAACATAAACAACAGATTAACAAAAATCACTAAAAATTAAAACCAATTTGCAAAGAGATACATTTCTAGGAAAACTCTTTAAGGCAGAATCAAAACTTTATGTACATCATTGCTCACATTGTACATACACTTTACCATCTTTTCTCGAGGATAACATATATCAGTTGCTTTACCAAACTATACATGAGCAACATAAAACCTCGAGGCGCATAAACCAAAATCTCTTATTGATCATAAAACCAGTATGAACCAACTCCAAGGACCTGAGAGTACAGAGACGACACATAGGACTCATATCTACAAGACATGACAGACAGTACACTCAACCGGAGCTGTCACTGCTGCCTCAGCTGTTATTCTTCCTCTGCAAAAAGGTCTTCACCTCCTCGTGCACGTTCACCTAAAAATTTGGGCCCCACGGGGGTGAGACAATTGAAAATTGCCCCAGCGAGAGATATAACTCTCCGCTAACCATATTATTATCATAGTTAATCATTTATAAACTGAGCAGAGGTTCTTATTATATTGACAGGCAGGATTAATCATTGTATGAACATAATGAAGTAGTCTCCTTTCTGTAAGGAGAACATTGCATCTACCCATGGTAGAATTAATAATTAACTACTTGCTTTGCAAGGAATGTAAAGAAACATAAATCACATCTATCCACTAAGGATGCATAAAAGAAATGTAACATCAGCCAAATGATTTTCGTATTTAAGCAAACATGCTAGGCGGCTGATTACATTTTACAATCACACTTATGCCCTGAGGAGATGAGGTATACCGCTCATACTCCAACCGACCACTACAAAGTCGAAATCGGTACCATACATAGGTCAATGGAAGAGCCGGACTCCATGACCTCCCATGTCTCGGTCAGTGCGAGACCACAAGCAGGACTATGTCAACTGCTTATCGTAGCTATCCAGGGTATACTGGCAACTTGCTACAGAGTTACAGCGTCAGCTGCCTCTCTTCGGAATCAAGAGATTTTATGTTTATCTCCACATCATCCGGCATTCATCATCAGAATCAAGAGATTTTATGTTTATCTCCACATCATCCGACATTCATCATCATCGGGAGATTCGTGATACATCCATCCCGGCCTTTATAATGAAGGATTGAGAGATCTCATGTTTATCTCACGTCAATCCCTTCATTAGGGCGTAAGGTATTTGCGCCCATCACCCCCACATATTCAACAATATGCGTTCATCAGGAGATCCCGTAGGAAAACCTGTTTCACCATCACCAGCTACTGACGATGATGGATCTATGGCCAGGGATCTACATGATAAAATTCCACTTGATTAATTAAGTGAATTACCATATTCTTTTAGCATCAGTCAAGTTTTCACACATGAATTATTATGACAAATGCTACAAAGAAAGGTATAATACATCTATCAAGTACTTTCAAATCTTTAAAACACATGATACTTGGGATCTCAGTCCCTTATCACATTACTGGGAATTCTCATCCCTTCACATCATCATTATCATGATTATTGGATTTGGGTATTCAAACCCTTAGATCATCACATAACATTGTTACCTCTATAACAGGTATCCATTACCTCTAGGTCCTCAGACCAAGGTATTTATTTCACTTGTTGTGCAAGTATTCACATGGCTCACAAGGCCATTACACATCTTGTTACCTCTCACTAGGCAACAACTTATTCACATGGCTCACAAGGCCATTAATCATCTTGTCACCTCTCGCTAGGCAACAACTTATTCACATGGCTCACAAGGCCATTCAACATTATACTTGTTATATAAGTATTTAACATAGCTCACAAGGCTATTATAATAAGAGAAATACAACCTTCCCATCATTAGGGTTAGGGTTTCCCTTTTTTATCGATTAGGGTTTCTCTTACATGTCATTACCCTTCATTAGGGTTAGGGTTTTCCATTATTAACCATTTAGGTTTTCAAGATCATATTATCAATGATCAAACCCTAATTCATTGCTCCACACATCTAGGAGCCAACATTGATACCAAAAGTATTCAATCGTACTTATTTATTCTCATTCATTTATTATTAAATGAATCATCAATACAAGGTATGAGTTCGTCTCTCATCCTTACCAGGGTATGACTACATAATACTTTATTAACTTGTCTTAATCCTTTCTCAAGGTATGTTAGCCCACACTTATCAAAGTGCATCAAACTCATTACATTTCAATGTAATATTTGACATAACACACTTCATGTATTACTCATCCAAGTATATTGGATTTGAGGTGCATTAAGGTGTATCAACCTTGGAGTGCTGGCTGTGATATCTATCATGCCTAGATGAATCACTTCCCTCATCACTTTTATCTTATTTAAGTTCATCACTTATCTTGTATTAGGGTATTTCCCATCCTAATACTTTAAGCACCAACCTATCACATTTATCATGTAATGTATTAGTCATAAGTCACACAATTGAATTATTTAACCATCATTAATGATATGAACTCATCTCGGGTTAAGGCATTATTGATATAGGATTTACCATTATCAACCACTCTAGGTGTTTCACCTATCAAGGTATTATCCACACCATTACTTAGTGTTACACTCATCACTCCTAAGAGTGTCTTTATCTTACCTTTACAAGGTGTATAGGGTTAAATCATGTGCATATGTTCACCATATCAGGTTGTAGGTGTATAGACACTTACCATATCGGGCTAGGATTTGCACTTGTCTCCATATCGGGCATGAGGTACCTTCTTGACCTCATATCAGGCACAAGATATATGTATGTGTTGCCCATGATACTTATGATGTATCAACCCATCACCATGTCGGGCTAGAAGTACATTCAATCACCCTATCGGGCTAGTCACCATCTAGGGTTAGCCATGACGGGCTAGGGTTACCATATCGGACTCAACCCAATATATAAGTCAATGGGAGTGTAGGGCACCAAACCATATTGGGCTACATCATCAAACATTAGGTTGCAACACCCATGTCGGGTTAGAGTGGATTGTGTCGGGCACATGGCATATACATGTGTCGCCCATGATACTTAAGGGGTATCAACTTATCACCATATCGAGCTATCATATTGTCTAGGTTTGTGTATTGTGCAACCCTATCACTCAACCCTATCGTACAACCCTATCGTGCATCCATGTCATGCATCTATGTTATGCATTCATGTCATGTAATAACACTTGTTACTCTTCTCTTATATCGGGTTACCCAAATTAGGGTTTCATGTCAACTTATAAATATTCATTCAATCTTGTATCATGTATGGAGTCTATACTTGACTCCCTATCGTGCAATAGGTGTACACTACACTCCCATATCGTTCAATAAGGTTTAAAAACCTATTCATATCATTTTAGTGAAATAGGTACATCATCATATCGGGTTAGAGGTGCTTGCACCCGATATCACTTTTATAAAGTGATACCATCATCTTCAAGCTCTAGACCTTTGTCCTAACTGATATAATTCATGGCAACAGGTCTAAGAAACTAATTGAACTCATAATTTCATCAACTATTTCAGAAATTTCGAAATTAAAAGTATTTCACTAATTAGAGCAATTTAGGTGAAGAATAATAACATGGTTGAGTTCAAGTTATATAACCCGCCTTAAGAACCACTTCAAAGCTTCAAGCTCCAAAGATCCATGTTCCTAAGGTTGAAGATGACTTTATCAAAGGTCCAAGGCTCGTTCACAACTCCTTCATATACAAGGAATCACCATGGATAAGCAATTGGTGAAGGACAAAAGAAAGGTAGATCATAACCCTAATTCCATGCTTCAATTCAAGCTTGAAGACAACTATAGCTTACCTTAGGGTTAAGTTTTGAGCTCCTTAGCTCCTTGGACGACACCCCACCACTCTTGGGAGATATGGACTTCCTCTTGGCCGACACAACCTTGCTTGTGGCCGATACCCCCTCACTTGTGGCCAAAATCACTTCAATTGGCCGATATCAACTTGCTATGAGCAATATCAACATGGTATGGCTGATACACTTGCTATGGCCGATGCCCAAGGCCTATGCATGATACCCTTGTGTCCTTGCACGATATGAAAGCCCTCTTGCACGATATGGCACTCACTTGCACGATATGGCACTCACTTTGCACGATATGGCACTCAACTCTTCACCCTATTGGCCGATATCACCTTATATGGCCAATTTCACCTACTTGGCCGATATGCTTTTGCTATGGGCGATATCCAAGGACCTATGCACGATATGCTTGCTCTCCTACACGATACAAGAGCCCCATGCACGATACCACAAGGTAGGAGGGTGGTAAGGGTCGAAAAATTCCATTAAGGGGTCAAACTAGGGGTATATATACTTGCTGATCATGAAGAGAGGCAAAAATGAGGTGTCAACATTTTGAGCTAGTAGGTGCCACGTGTCATGCATGGGTGACACGTGTCCATGCATGCATCAACATTTATCTTGACATGCAAAAAGGTTGAGGATCATCTAAAGATGCAAATTCGTCCATTGCTTATCCATTTGGATAAGTCATCTATGTTTAATCACTATTTTATGTCAAGCCGATACACTTTTTCTAAGGAAACTTGTTGGCCATCATACCTCACCTCCTTGAGGTGCTTTGCACAATATGGACATTTCCATGAGTTCACAAAATGATATGGGACACCTCCTTGGGCTCCATGGCCGATAGGCACTCATATATAAGCTTTTCAACTTTATACAACTCAAGTTAAGCTTCCAAATTCAACCCTTTTTCTTGGTCATTTCTTCACCAACATTACCATCATTCATGATGGAATAAAACATGGTGTCCCATTCATTCTCTGTCACGACCGATAATCAAAACGTCATTAATTAAGCGGAATGAAACATAAACAGTGGATTAACATAAATCACTAAAAATTAAAACCATTTTTTTTAATGGAGATCTATTCCAAAGAAAACTCTTACTGAAAGGTCCAAAACCTTATATACATCATTATTCACATTGTACATATCTGGTACATCTCATCTCGAGAATAACATATAACAGTTGCTTTATCAAACTATACATGAGAAACATAAAACCTCGAGGCGCGTAAACCAAAATCTCTTATTGATCATAAAACCAGTACGAACCAACTCCAAGGACCTGAGAGTACAGAGACGACACATAGGACTCATATCTACAAGACATGACAGATAGTACACTCAACCGGAGCTATCACTGCTGCCTCAGCTGTTGTTCTTCCTCTGCAAAAAGGTCTTCACCTCCTCGTGCACGTTCACCTA
Organism: Alisma plantago-aquatica; assembly: GCA_963693085.1. Classification (NCBI taxonomy): domain Eukaryota; kingdom Viridiplantae; phylum Streptophyta; class Magnoliopsida; order Alismatales; family Alismataceae; genus Alisma; species Alisma plantago-aquatica. Next base: position 743,644,830 of record OY856413.1, read on the forward strand.
AAAATTTGGGCCCCACGGGGGTGGGACAATTGAAAATTGCCCCAGCGAGAGATATAACTCTCCGCTGACCATATTATTATCACAAATTTAGCATTTATAAACTGAGAAGAGGTTCTTTCTATTTTTACATACAGGATAAACCACTGTATGAATAAAATAAAGTAATCTTCTTTCTTAAGGAGAACATTGCATCCACCCATGATAGAGTTATCAATCATCTCTCTACTTTGCAAGGAATTTAAAGAACACAAATAACATCTATGCACTAAGATGTATAACTGAATTGCGCATCAATCAATGTTCCTCGTATTCGATCCTTAAGTAGATATACTACACGGCTGAATATATTTTAACAATCACACTTATGCCTTGATCATATGCAGTGTACTATACATATGAGATTCGCAGTGCACTACGATCACACCGTACAAGACTTAGCGACACACCCGGGAAATGCTAAGTCTGACGCCAGCCCTGTTCTGCTACAGGACCCCAGGCTCTCCGGCCTGAAACAATGCACTACTCTGAGTGCTCTAGACTCCTCCTCTAAGCTGAGTACACAGGCAGAGAGTCTCACGGGGTTACCACCATGACTCCGCACGGTTCTTGTTGCAATAACCCCTATTTCCTCCAGTGCCACCATGACTCCACACGGTTCTTGTTGCAACACTGGCTCTCTATCCTCGTGCCACCATGACTCCGCACGGTTATTGTTGCAACACGAGTTTCACCCCTAAGAAGCAGACCTGTCAAAGGGGTTCTACGGTGTTCAGGGCACCTAAGTCTAACATTAACATTATAGATACATTTAAAACAGAAATCATAACTCATTGTACATCTCTCCCAAGGCTCACACGGCCTGCCATATCATAACAATTGGCATGACACACTTCATACACTAAAATCATGCAATTGAACTATTAAGCATCACCATATCTCACACTAAGAACTTTGATATGACAATTACTTAATTCATCACATGGATCACAAGGCCATTACACATCTTGTCACCTCTCACTAGGCAACAACTTATTCAAACACATGGCTCACAAGGCCATTACACATCTTGTCACCTCTCACTAGGCAACAACTTATTCAAACACATTTGAATTGTCCAACCATCATCAATTAATATGGACCCATGTCTGGTTGAAGCATTATTGATATAGGATTAACCATTACCAACCACTTTAGGTGTTTCACCTATCAATGTATTAGACACACCATTATTTGGTGTTACACTCATTACTCTTAAGAGTGTCTTACCCTCACCTTTACAAGGCATCTCAGATTAGAAATATACATATGTTCACCATATTGGGTTGTATGTATATGAGCACTCCCTATGTCGGACTAGAAGTATATACACACCATTCATATCGGGCTAGATGTATGTATATATATATTACCCATGTCATGCATTAGGTATTAAGCCTTCACCATGTCGGGCTATACATCATCTAGGGTTTTGTATCGGGCTTCCATATCGTGCATTAGCATTAGCCTAAATTAGGGTTTCATGTCAACTTACAAGTATTCATTCAATATTGCATCATGTATGGAGTCTATACTTGACTCCCTATTGTGAAAGGGGTGTATACTACACCCACATACCGTGCAACAAGGTATACAATCATATCCATTTCATTTTAGTGAAGCAGGTGCATCATCATATCGGGTTAAAGTTGCTTTCTTATGTGCTTCCACCAATATTACTTCTATAAATTGATACCATCATCTTCAAGCTCTAGATCTTAGTTCTAACTGTTATAGTTCATGTAAATAGGTCTAAGAAACTACTAAAACTCATAATTTCATCAACTATTTCAGGAAACTTTGGAATTAAAAGTACTTCACTAATTATAGCAATTTAGGTGAAAAATAATAACATGGTTGAGATCAAGTTATATAACCCGCCTTAAGAACCACTTCAAAGCTCCAATCTCCAAAGATCCATGTTCCTAAGGTTGAAGATGACTTATGAAGGTCCAAGGCTCGTTCATAACCCCTTCATATACAAGGAATCACCATGGATAAGCAATTGGTGAAGGACAAAAGAAAGGTAGATCATAACCCTAATTCCATGCTTCAATTCAAGCTTGAAGACAACTATAGCTTACCTTAGGGTTAAGTTTTGAGCTCCTTAGCTCCTTGGCCGACACCCCACCACTCTTGGGCGATATGGACTTCCTCTTGGCCGACACAACATTGCTTTTGGCCGATACCCCCTCACTTGTGGCCAAAATCACTTCAATTGGCCGATATCAACTTGCTATGAGCAATATCAACATAGTATGGCCGATATGCTTGCTATGGCCGATACCCAAGGCCTATGCACGATACCCTTGTGCTCTTGCACGATATGCCACCCCTCTTGCACGATATGACACTCACTTGGACGATATGGTACTCACTTGGGATCAAAACACTTCACTCCATGGCCGATATCACCCAATATGACCAAGATCACCTACTTGGGCGATATGATCATGCCATGGGCGATATCCCATGACCCATGCACGATACCATAGCCTCCCTTCACGATATGGGAGCTATGTGCACGATACCACAAGGTAGGAGGGTGGTAAGGGTCGTAAAATTCCATTAAGGGGTCAAACTAGGGGTATATATACTTGCTGATCATGAAGGAGAACAAAAATGAGGTGTCAACATTTTGAGCTAGTAGGTGCCACGTGTCATGCATGGGTGACACGTGTCCAAGCATGAATCAACATTTATCTTGATGTAAAAAAAGGTTTAGGATCATCTAGAGATGCAAATTTGTCCATCACTTACCTATTTGGATAAATATATCATTTAAATCATCATTTTAAGTCAAGCCGATACACTTTTCCTAAGGAAACTTGTAGGCCGTCACACCTCACCTCCTTGAGGTGCTTTGCACGATATGAACCTTGCCAAGAGTTCAAAAAACGATATGGGACACCTCCTTGGGCTCCCAGGCCGATAGGCACTCATATATAATCTTTTCAAGTTGATACAACTCAAGTTAAGTCTTCAAATTCAACCCTCTTTCTTGGTCATTTCATTACCAACATTACCATCACTCATAAGTGATTCAAACATGGTGTCTCATTCATTCTCTCTCCTCTAAATAATACATAGAGGAAGTAGGAACACTCTAGAGGTGGTAATTTGCATGTCAACCCCACATTTTGGGTAAATTACAATTTGTACCAAAATTGGTGCACAATGCTCCAGCATTGTTCAAACAAGTTCAAACTTGGAATTTAGGCTTTCCACAAGCCACCATTTAGCATCATTCTCTCTATTATGATGCTAAAACATACTAGGCACATTCAACATGTGACGTTTTGCATTATAGCCCCTCAATTTGGGTAAATTGCACATTGGTCCAAAATAAAGGAAAATTGCTCAAACAACATTCAATCGGGACCAAACTTGAAACATAAGTGTGTCACATGATAACAAATCACATTATAGGATTTCATTAAAGTTCTAAGCAACTTTATTAGCCAAAACAAATAGGGTTACCTCATAACCTAAATTAGGGTTGTTACATTCTCTCTCCTCTAAATGATACATAGAGGAAGTAGGAACACTCTAGAGGTGGTAATTTGCATATCAACCCCATATTTTGAGTAAATTACAATTTGTACCAAAATTGGTGCACAAGGTACCAACATTGTTCAAACAAGTTCAAACTTGGAATTTAGACTTTTCACAAGCCACCACCTTGCATCATTCTCTCAAAATTGATGCTACAACACATGAGGCATGTTCAACATGTGACATTTTGCATTATAGCCCCTCAATTTGGGTAAATTGCACTTTGGTCCAAAACAAAGGAAAATTGCTCAAACAACATTCAATCGGGACCAAAATTGAAACATAAATGTGTCACATGATAACAAAGCACCTTAGAGGATTATATTAAAGTTCTAAGCAACTTTATTAGCCAAAACAAATAGGGTTACCTCATAACCCAGGTCAGGGTTGTTACATATTGGGAGTGGAAGTATGTCATCTCTATCAGGTTTGAAGTTTGTGAGACTTGACCCCCTTTGTATTTATATTATTCTAGGGCTATGATTATCTCACATGCATGAGGAATATTGATGATGATTGTGGGGTGTGTGCCCTACTTTCTCTTATTGTGCTTCATTTCCCACCATGACAATGGATGCATATATGGAACAATCTTTTATTTGTTTTAATGACAAGTATCCCCTTTTGTGATTCATTTCTATTGATTCCCACTTGGGTGGTACTTTTCTTTTCTATGGTAATCTTCTATTTATTTTATATCCTTATTTCTTTATATTGCTCAATTTTAGTTTTTAGTATGCACATACCAATCTTTGCTGATGTATTCTATTTTTCTCTTCTTGCTGGGGTATGCTTCAAACCCTAGGTGAAGGATGTGGAGGACATGGCATAAATTTATGGACCTAGCTTAAGGAGTTAAAGCTTGGAGACAATCTTGATGTGGTTTATATTTCCCTCTACATGGATTCTTATGATGTACCTTTACATCTAATTTTAAGATGTTCTTTTATAACCTTATGAGAAATTGAATATAGTCAATGTTTTTATTCCACTACTACACTTTGGTTGTTTTGAATACCATTTATAGGATTTGAAAATTTTATACCCACTCCCACATATCTTTTAGGTGTGCTTGGACTGGAGGTTCTATTGTTCAAATTTTGAGTAGGGAGTGGTTCCCCTCTGGGATCCCACTCCTTACAACTTGTTATCAGAGCCCATGCTAGTTGGAATATGACTATTTCAATTTTGTCTCCCTAGTTATAATCTTCACCTTATGTGGTCACCCTTTAGGTGAAATATTTTCCTAAATTTTTCCTAAGTTGTTTATAAGATGATGAGAAGTATCCATTAGAATCATGATGGGTAAACCCTAATTATGTGATGAGGCTAGTTGATCATACTCTATCATATATGTATTTGTTGACATGAATCCTTATATGAAATAGGGATTGACTTGAGGATGCAATTAGGTTATGAGAATGAGGAGGTAGTAGTATAAGAAGATTTGTTATGGATAAATCGTGACTTGGTTTTCGTAAATGATTTTGGATCCATCTTTTGTTTTATGTTGAATCAATTTTATCACCAAATTTACTTTCCATTATACTACTACATGTATAAAATTTTCTGGATTTCATTGAAGTTTTCCTAAACTAAGTCATAATAAAGTGATAGAGGAAGTCTTGGTAGTGAAACCATAAACCTAGTGCTAACCCTGGTTTTAACTTTGGAGTTGTGACTAGGATTGATATAGAGGTGCAATCGACCTATCCTATGACTGTTGGATGTTTTTATAGGGTTGTTAGGTTAGAGACATGAGGACCTAAAAATCAACCCTAGATGGTTCTGACTTATTATTTGGATACACGAACAAAATAAATCTCTAGGACTTTCACAACTAAAAGATATGTGGGTAACCCTAAATGTTGTTTAGTTTGACTGGTTAGGTTAAAACTTTTAAGGGGTGGAGACTAGTTGGTTTTTGATGTTTGGATTAATATATTTTGAGGAAAAAATCCTTTGAAGGGGTGGAGTGCTATAACATACTTGATCTTGGACCCTACCCTGGAAGTTGACCTTTTGGTCTTAGCCAAACAAGGTTGAGATTAGATCTAAAAGATGTTTAGTATAACTCTAATGAGCTAATGCATGCGTAAATCACCCTAATGTAACCTAATGCTCTCACATTAATCTTAGGACAAAAATAGACACATAAAATATGCCACATGATGGAAGGTTTCATAATATTCCATGCAAAATAATCTTACATAATTCCTTTGGTGATGATATGAAAATAAGAAGCATAATTGGATGAATAATGGTAATAATAATAATAATGAGCCACAAATATTAATTGTGAGATAACTCATTAATAGAAACCCTAAAAGTGGAATCTAATTTAAGAATTGTGTTCCTTAGATCCTAATTGTCTTGGGAGTCAAGTTTCACATTATTCACATAATAATAAGTAATTTAATTCAATTTGGAAAGAGAAGATCTATGCTTTACCCAAAATATAAAATAAATTGGATTCATAATCTACACAATAAAAACAGCCTTTGGGTGAATTTTCATCCAATTTGGAGAAAGTTTGCTTAAAAGGTGTGTTCATGAGAGAGAAAGTGTGTAGAACCTTCAAAATATTAAATAAATGAACAAACAACTCCAACATGTACAATTGATGGCAAATTCATATCTAAAACATTAAAATATGCCTTTGGGTGAAGTTTCATAAAATTTGGAGAATCTTAAAATAATATACACGAGGAAAGAGAAAATAGTATTGAATTTATTTAACACATCAAAGGTTCCAAAAAGGCAAATCTAATTTCATAATCGAAATCTATATGCCTTAATTGGCTTCTATGCAAAATTCCACTTAATTTGGAAAAGTTTTGAACCCTTAAATGAAGAAAGAGAAAAAGAAAATAATGATAATGTTTCACATTAATCGAAATTGAATTTGATAAAGTTTTCCTTTAAGTTTCCCTATCATGCAGATTTTGATTTTGTGACCTAGTTCTAATGGCATAGAAGTCGTCTCTTACCTTGGGTAGGAGACCACCCCACGTGAACAGTAATTCCGATCTTGCGATGCATATATCTCTCTCGTTTCCCAATGGTTTTCCGAGATTTCTTTGCCTATGCGTTCGTGAGTTAATTCCGCACCTGCCCATTCTAACTTTATTTGGGTTTCCTTCATTAGGATCCTCAGTCGACCAGGACACCCCATCGTATCCCCTATTTTCTTCCCTACCGATATTCCTTACCTCTCCAAGTCTTCATAGTTAGCTATATATATAGCAAAACTTTCGTTCTATCTGGAAGATCTTATCCCGCTGCTTCGTTCCCCCTGATCATCCAAAAACATCCTTCCCCAACTCAACCAGTGCCAATGTGCCTCCCTGACTCCCCCAGTGGGTGTTTGACCCTAAAAGAGGCAAGTTCAGGTCTGAAATCTTCCCCAGAGCCTGCACAAATATGCGGATTCCCTCAATTCTTCTAAATCTGGTACGATGCATATCCCCAATATTGCTTCTGACCTGCAATTATGAGAAATCATTGCTTTTTTTTCTAGTCTCGACCCTCCTTTTTCCATCGTGATCTTCTTGTAGACCTTCCGATATGTGTGTTCTGGTTTTGTTTCTCATTCTGTTGGATTTCCTTTGGGTTCCCATCTTGGCCGCAAGGTTAGACTGGGAGAGGTGCTTCCAAGGGTTGTAGTTGTCCATCAATCTCGTGTCTGGGTTTGCCGAGTTCATCCTGGTGTCAGGAACTCAGTGATTCTAGTGTCCTCGGTGATTTCACATTGGAGATATGGTTTTGAATCAAGGATCAATATGTAGATGGGTTCTCACAGGTAGAACAATAGTTGCTTGTATTTTACAAGGTTGTCCTCACAGTTTATTTTCTTCCTATTCTAACTAGGGGCATAACAGTCTTTTCACTGTGTTTTGTTTTGCTTTGGGATGAGTCAACATGGCCTCTGACCCTGCGACATGCCCTCCTCTGATTGGGCCATGTCAGCAGACGAATCCTCTCTCTTTCCCTCTCTTTTGCAATTTCTCTCTTTACGTGGCATTTTCTAATTATCTGATTGGTCGAATTTCTAAAATGCATAACTAATTATCTATTGGGCCAAAAATTACAAATAAATAGTCATTGGATTCATAAAAATTAGGGTTATCTAATGTTACCAGTTTTGTTACTCGAATCTAATTGTGAAAATATGTAATTTTAATGAATTTACCTAAATAGTTAATAACTTGTAAAATTCATAACTAAATATATATAAGTCAAAAAATATAATAAAATATGTTTTGGACTCTGAATAATATAAAGTAAAACATGGCATAGTTTTCATAACCTAATTCACACATTAAGAAAAGGTGAAACTTTTAGGGTTTGTGAAATCAATGTAATTTTAACCCTAGTTTCACATATATGATAATAGGTGCTTTGGAGACCTAAATTTGGATCTAGAAGTGACTTTAGTCTTTTAGACTCTGTATCGAGGTATGTTGTATCCCCTATTATTCTATGTTGAGAAATTCATCTATATTTCTTCATTCTCTTGGTTCGATGGACATTAGCCTACACATTATCTTGTCATTTGGAAATTATGCTTCATGTGAAGTACTCTACTTGTTACTGATCTTGTGATCATGTATACTCTTTTGGACTCTTATATTATGTTTTTTTCATGTGCTTATTTCACATGCATGCAGGACATTGATGATGATTGTGGGGTGTGTGCCCTACTTTCTCTTATTGTGCTTCATTTCCCACCATGGTAAGGGATGTATATATGACATAATCTTTTATTTGTTTTAATGAAAAGTATCCCCTTTCGTGATTCATTTCTCCCGACACCCGCTTGGGTGGTACTTTTCTTTTCTATGGGAATCTTCCATTTATTTGATGTCCTTATTTCTTTATGTTGCTCAATTTTACTTTTTAGTATGCACATACCAACCTTTGCTGATATGTTCTATTTTTCTCTTCTTGCTGGAGTATGCTTCCAACCCTAGGTGAAGGATGTAGAGGACATGACATAAAGTTATGGACCTAGCTTAAGGAGTTAAATCCTGGAGACAATCTTGATTTGGTTTAGATTTCCCTCTACATGGATCCTTATGATGTACTTTTACCTGTAAGTTTAAGATGTTCTTTTGTAACCCTATGAGAAATTGAATATAGTCAATGTTTTTATTCCCTTGCTACACTTTGGTTGTTTTGAATATCATTAATAAGATTTGAAAATTTTACACCCACTCCAACATATCTTTTAGGTGTGTTTGGACTGGAGGTTCTATTGTTCAATTTTTTTGTAGGGAGTGGTTCCCCTCTGGGATCCCACTCCTTACACAAGGCTACCCATATAAGGGTTGTTGGTAGCGGAGATGGTTGTATTTTGTGATGTGGTTGAACTATTGACCTTAGAAGTTTAGGTAGAGGTGTTTAAGGCATATTGTAGAGTAGGTGATAGCGGTATCAAAGGTTGAAGGGAAAGTGGCAAGGTAGCATTAGATTTGCATCATTGCAATGATGGTTGAGAATCTGTGTACTAATAGGTTTGTGGAGGTCTACTAGTGTTTCCCTACAACCATGGTGGTTGGGAGAAAAAGGGTGTGTGAAGGAGGGTGGCTAGGGTTTCTGGGAGATGAAGAGGCACATGAAGGGAAGAAATAGGGAGAAGGATATGAAGAGGAGATGGAGAGAGGATACAATGGATGACATCATCAAGGGGAACTATTTCCTTACATGAGGAGAAAGATACACAATCCTATGCAGGGTATGAAATGTGGGACTGAAAAAATTAATATAATTAATGAAGACCCCATGAATGATATAAATGTAATGATATTACAAATTTGTCTCATTCAATTGGAGGGTCAAGAAAATACTGAATATGGTGAAAATTGGACTAGATGTAAACTAACCAGAGAACTAAATAAATAAAATGCTAGCTCTATAGTTCTAACCTAGTTTACTAAATTTTCTATCATAAATGACTCTATATATAATATATAATGTTTTAAAAGTATATTTTAATTGATTAAAAATCCACTTGTTCTAATATTTAGAGTATGTGAACCATTAACGATCCACTCGGTATTTCTAGAATCACCCCAGATAATGCCACAATGGTTCACAATTGTAAGTTGAAGGACCATTTTGCAAATATTTCTGAATGAAGAGCAATAGCTTATTTAGACACAAGGAATTTCCAAAAGGGAACAAGTAGATCAAGATACACGAGGGATAAATAAGAAAAAAAATTAAAACTTGAAATGAGGATGAATTGATAAAATTTTCTCAAGTGAGGAGAATAAATTTATACAGACAAAGGAAATTCAATTTAATACTAATCTCTATCAAATACCACTATAATTCAATAAAATTAACCAACTAGATTTTTGGAATGAAGGGTAACATTGCAAATAAGTTAAAGTTAGGGGGAAACAACTCAAAATGGATTTATTAACCAAATTCAATATGTTACAATATACCATCCATTCATCAATGATTAATGTTAGCAAGATATTTTTAGTCCTGAAAGTGTGTTCCCTCTTTTTTGATCTATAAAATGTACAATGAAGAGATATAAAAGAAAAGAATAAAAAAAGGAATGTTTGATTAGGTTAGAATATCTATATCCGTTTGAAGAAATCTCCAAATCAAAATTGGATCTTTCCCTATCTTCGAAAATACTTTGATTTCTTGTAGACCATATCCAATGAAGGATCAATAAGGCACATGTATTAGCATATTTTCCCTTCAGGGTTAGGAGGTCTCCTGCTCCAATAGGCCTACAAGGAATGTAGCCATCCCTGACATCTAGATCCCATATAAAAAAATAGAGTATTTAAAAAGAAGATGTGTCATATTTTCTTCCACAACTTTGCATATTTCATAGTGAGAGGGAAAACTAAAACCCCTATTATGAATATGATCACGAGTCACAATCTTCCCAAGCATAATTCTCCATCCCAAGAATTTGTACATGTTGGGTACATTATCTTTCCAAATCCAATTGGACCAGAGGACAATCAACTTCCTAGTACTTAGAACAACCCAAGAATCTTTAGTCTTCCTCACTTCAATCCCATCCAATAAACATTTAGGAGAGCCACTGGAATTCATCTTGAAGAAACATTTGACATAATCAATTTTTTTTTGATGTATCTAGACCTGCTAACAACCCATTGACATTCATTGATGAGGCAATTGATTTTGAAAAAAAAAACCTTTGCCTAACTTTACAATATCCCTTTCATATAGGACATCATATATCAAACAAACCTTTTCCCAACCATGGATCCCTCCATAAAAAAATCAAACTGCCATTTCCTAGCTTGATAGAAACTTCAAATAGAATAGTGTCCCTCTGCATAAGAATTTGCTTCCACATACCAATAGAGTTGGACACAACTCTTTACCCTCCAAAAGTAATCACCTTTAATGTACCATTAACGTATCATCAAACCCATAGAGATCCTTTTTCAAAGAAATATTCCAAAATTTTTTATAGTACATACCTTCACCATATGAATAGTTATCCTTATACCAATTCCATCTTCATTTTTGTTTAGACAGACACTTTCCTAGGAAACCACATGAATAGAGATTTTGAGATTGAAACCACCTCACAAGAAACCCCTACAAGTCTATCAATATCTTCAAAAATAGAAACAAGAATATGTAAGGAGGATGCCCAATATGTTGGTATGTATGCCTAGGGAGCTAGTCATATGATCATTGTAATATGACATCATGTACTTGATTTGATTAATAATAAGAGAAATTCCATATATTATGTTTGTTCAATTATGAGATGATTATATAACATGATAGTTGTCTAAAGAATGATGTTACTTAATGACATATGTTTTTAGGTTGAGGACCTAACAATGAGATCATATGTATGATAAGAGTATATACATACTTGTTATGTACCTAGTAGGATATTATTATGGAAACAAAATACACAACAATAATACAAAAGACTAGAATGTGTGTTGAATGATGATAGTCTCATTAGTCATGATATTGTATATCAAGTCAAACACATATGAACTTGTTTGAGAATATTGTACCAGACGTACCCACCTTGAGAGTGATACATGAAAACGTTGAATGATAGTGAGAATAAACACTTAAAGTGATAGTGGTCATTGTGGTTCTTAAACCTGAAGTCAATACACTCATCACATGTCATTTGATGAACTTTGACACCATTCAACGTGACCTTGAATAAGAGTTGGTATAAAGGTGGTGATCGAGTACATTGTAACACTTAGGGATTGATTGTGAGTGATGTAAATGATATTTTTCCCTCCTACCAGAGTTGATATCTTAGACACTTGATAAGCAAGACTGAGAAACACATGTCCTTGCTCATGTGAGTCAATGTATAATATTGAGCTCACACACATCCCAATAGTTTGCTCTAGTCCAAGGAATATAGATTAAGTACTAATAAGATGACAAATCCATGACTCACATTTAATTTGGATATTTGAGACAAAGGAAATATACGATCATGGTAAAACTGATCACATATGTAGGTTGAAGTTGTTCTCCAACTTTCCAATTACTTAGGTAGAAATGATGTATTTATAGACACCGCTCATTACTTGTGATGTCATAATCTGGTTATGGAAATTCACTGTCAATGTAGATTGGGATCTATGGGGTTACACACATAGGATACACTTGGAAGAGGAGCTTATCATGGACAAAATTCAATTTGGTTACTAAAGGGTCTAGGTAATCAAAATGAATAATATGGGTTGTCAGTCGAATGACTAGAGTGCCTATTATACCGAGTGATGTGTCACTCAACCGACTGAAGTGAACAATTGACCGATTGGATTGTTCTGACTCTGGATGGTGGAACCAGTCAGTTGACCGATTGAAATGTTCAATTGATCAAAAGATTAAAGTTTCCAACATATGATTAAAAGTAGTAAGTTGACCGATTGGAATGTCCAATCGATTGCATGGATCAAATTGACAAGTTTGAATGAGTCAACAATTTATGTTGTCTGAAACAACATGCATTAATTATCACATTAAAACCTATTTTATTATGTTGTTGATTACAATCCAATCGATCAACTAGATTGTCCAATCAATTTAATGGTTGTGCATAGCCACCTCCCAGCCATGAACACTGACCCTTAAAGCTCCCCACGGGTTGTGAAACCCTAGCCTAGTCACTCCTATATAAAGGGGAATGGCCAAGGCTCTCAACACGCACACTTGTCTCAAAATTATGGTAACATGAGATCCTAAGCCATCTTACCCATGAAAGGGAGAGATAGTATGGGAGAAGAAGTTGATGCTAGTACATTGACAAACAAAGGGGCAACTCCTTCCCACCGGCTCAGAAAGAGCAACATGGAGTTCCAAGTGGTCTGTGTGGACTATGTATAGGTGTGGAAGCATTTTCTGCTACGCTAGGAGGATGATGTCAACTACTGTCTATGGATGCTATACTAAGAGGACACCGTCGACTACTATCCATGTGATTCTTGAGAAGGAAGCTCATATTTGTGTAAGGATAGTCATTGGACTTGCTCCATGACAAGGTACATGTTGCACCCTCTTTCATAATGCATCGTTGTTTATGGTATCTGCTAGTTAGAAAATATGGATATAAAATTTTCATTTTCGCTATATACTCTATCTCCATATTTCCCTACATAATACATATTAAAGGAACTAGCATGGACTTGATCAATTTAACCCTTCCAACATAAGTCAACTGTCTGAATTTTTAACCTTTAAGACATGCTTTCATTTTATCTAGAATAGGCGAACACAAGTTCTAGTTAACTTCCCTTGATACAAAGGAATCCCAATGTCTTTCATAGGATATTAGCCACCTGAATATTCAAAATATTTTCCAACCAAGCTTTGTCTACTTTATCATTTTCAAATATGACACTTCTAACAGAGCTTACACACATACCAAAAATATCACTAAAATTAATAATGAATTTTTTTGATACACATAACAGAATGATGATCAACATTCATGAAAAGCATGGGAGATATAGAAATAATGTGAAGCTTTCATAGGATTGAAAATGTTTTGATTCTCAAAATGAGAAATCAAATTAAAGAAGCTTTCCATGGAAAAAACATATAGATAAGGATCTAGAGTGTCTCCTTGCCTAATACCTCTTTTGGGACAAATGACTCAAAGGGATTAATATTAATAAGCACCAAGAAATTGGTAGTTGAGAGGATTTTCTAAATTCACTAAATAAAACAAGATGGAAAATTAATTTTAGAAAGAATGAATAAGATATAATCCAAATTAACAAAGTCATAAGCCTTAACGAGGTCCGTCTTCAATCACATCTTAGGATACAAACTTTTCATAATGTTATTTGTTAGCTCATAAACAAGAGGGTATAATCAGTAATAACTCTTCCTAGTAAGAAAGCACTTTGGACAAGATTATCTAAGTCTATTAGCTAAGACTTCAAAGTCAATTTTATTCATAACATTGCATAAGGATATGGATCTCAAATCCTTAGCAGAAGAAGATTTTCTTATCTTTGGAGTGAGGGTTGAAAATGTCCTATTGGCTTCTTTGAGAAATTGTCCACTGGTAGTGAAATTTTGAACGAATTAATAACATCTGCACCAACAACCTCCCAACAAACTTTGAAGAAATAATAATTGAACCCATAAGGCCCTGGCTACTTATCACCGTAGGAGTGAAGAACAACATCTTCAATTTCTTTAGAGACCACAAAAGATATCAACAAGTTAAAGTGATCTCCACAAATTTTAGGCAAATCCCATTCACCCTTCTAGAAAGGTCTATCAGACAGTATTTCAAAAAGGTGATCAACATAATAATCAAACAAATGCTTCCTAATAATAGCATTATCAGTACATACAACATTATCAGTAGTCAAGATTTGAATTGAGATTCTCTATCTTTTGATTTTTAAAGATGAGTAGAGAAACTTGGAATTTTATCTCCATGATTTTGACATTGAAGTTTTGATTTTTTGTTTTAAAAAAGATATCTTAGTAGAATATGAATGAATAGCCTTTTTCCTTTTAATAACATCATTCATAAGAAGAACCAAATCCCCAAGGCCTTATCGAGTATATTAGAAAATACAAGCCTCACCTTCCAACACCTTTCTTTTCTCATGAATATTGGCAACAACCTCTTTTTTCAATTAACAATGGAGAAGATTTAACATTCTTCAACTTTTAATAAACCTTAAACATAGAATTGTATTCAACCTCTGGATCCCAAGCTCCTTTAACTACATCCATGCAACCAAGTATATAAGAGCATTCATTCATAAAACAAAAAGGAGTTTTAAGCTTTAATTTGTTATCATCCAAGTGTATAGATAAAAACCTATGATCATTGTGAATGGAAGCAACAATCATACTCCAAATCCTCATGTAACAATAAATAAGAGCATTACTATAAAACACTCTATCACGATTAGACATAACAAGATTAGTTACTTTGTGTTTATTATCTCACATGATCGAAGGTCCAATCATATTCAATTCAATGAGATCATATTTGCTAATGAAATCATTGAAGAGACACATATAACTATAAGAGGGTTCATGTAAAGAGTCAAACCTGATAGGGGATCCACTCTACTCAAATGATACAATACAAGAGCCATGTAGTAATAAAGTAGTGAAAAAATAACTAATTCAAAGTTACAAGATGTATCTTTATACAATTGTTCCTCACCATAAAAGGTGGCATGACATAATGAAAAGTTATGAATCTAAGGCCAGTTGTAGAGGGAACCCACCTATCCCAAGCTATCCCTAACTCCATGTCATGCTCATGATCTTATTGAGTCCATGTCCTCTAATGTACCTATACCTGGGTGGAAGGGAACATCACCCAGAAAATAGGAAACAAAGTATAGAGGTCAGTAAAGGCTGAGTATGTACATATATAAAACACTTCAGACATTTTAATGGGTTTTAAGTATAAAGAGATGTTCCCACATGAAAGGGGGGCTATTTGCAATTAGGTAAGTTCAAGAGAAATGTAACAAAAGAAATGAGGCATATTAAATTCAGATTACAAGCATGATAATAAAGAGTGTCTTGCCATAACAATCATCCACAAATTCATATTAAAACAACAAATATTTGCATGCATAACAATGTAGACTAAATATACCTAAAATAGGGCCATAACACCATAGGATCATATGGCCTAAAAATGAATAAGGGTTTAACCACACACCCTGGGCAGAAACACACGCCCTATATAAGTATGGTTCTACATAAGTACCACTATTCTAGATATTCTAGTCAAACACATAGCATGCATAAAACAGAGAGGCAAGACTAGCATTTTAGTCAATTTCACATAAAATGGCAATCATATCAAAAGGGGTCCAAAAGGCCAATTATAAAAGAATATTTCAGTAGCCACAAAAATTTATATGAATCAAAGGCATGAGGTATGAATGTCCAATAATTGGATTTCAAATAAAATTGATATTCCAAGAGGTACCTGATTTTCATGACTAGTGGTTAACTCAGTGGATACACTTAATCCTCAAAGTTGATTATTCATCCTAGGAATACATTATGTATGTTAGTCAAATAAAAGCTAACATCTGTATACATTTCTATTATAGATATTCATATTGTCCTTATCCTAGTCCCAATCACCAATGACACATTAGTGTTGGAGTCTTATTAAGTGGATATATGATCCATTAGGTATTAGTATTAGTTCTAATATCCATCTTTGAACATACATATGCCTAAATATTTCTAAGTTACACATATGTGTTCCATAGAAATCTACATTCCTTTATTTCGGTGTTGTAGTTTTATTCTCTCTATATTTATCGTATTAATGAAGCTAGGATTTACATCAAAAGATTTTTCTTCTAATGGAAGTCCTAATGTACACCAAAAACCATAGGGAGTTGATGTTCTCTCTAGGTTTACCTACAACTGGTGCTAGATAAATGCTCCAACCCCACAAGAGTGTGGAAGCCTTATCATAGTACAAATATAGGATCAAACCCAAAGGATAACGTGAAGAATCTGGATGTTTTTGTCTCATTTTGTCTCGATCTAAGTTAATCATTTACAACCAAGAGATTGATAGGATTAATCTAATCTAATCTAGAACAAGAAAAAGTAAAGGCAAGTATGAAATCTAGTTAAAGTTTGAAATCTAAGATTATCAGATGATGATAGATTACTGGGGTGATGTGGATATTAACCACCACTACACATGCATTATATCTGTACCAACATAGCAAGACCTACAAGCAAGATACATGGATGTTGTGCAATGCCGATGCCCTCTCAGACAAGGATCATTGCACACATCCATCAAAGATTGAGTAGCTCCCATCTGGTACATATCTGCGTGTCAATGGAGATATGTGCCCTCCGAAGGGAGGTCTTACTCAACCTCATGAAACATGCATCGAAAGACTAACAAGTGAGTGATATTATCAATTCAATTAGTATCCTTATAGACTATTCCTCTTTCGAGGACATAGCTACGAGAAACGTGGGAGTGTTGCAATGCCAGCCATCCCTGCATGAATGTTCACTTACTTTGCATCACTCCCTTCACAGAGTGTGTTCCTCGACCCATCAAGATTGTACTTTCATACGTCAACTAATTCCATTTCATAGTATGAAAGTACAATGATGGAGGTGAGTTTACTCCACTCCTTGAAAGGCATTACAAGATACCAAAATAGATTTGTGTTGGATACACACATCAAGAACCAATTCTAAATCGATAATCGAGTCTCAAGAGTATACATAGACAATCCACAACAAAAGACAATAGATCATGCGAGAAAGCGGCCAACATTCGAGCATGCAATGAAACGATTAGCATTGAATCGAAAAGATAACATCTTTAGGTACATATTACAAATCATGGGTAGCGAGGCTAGTCCCTGCACCCCAATGAATTACACTACTCGCTCCTCATAGAGGGATCAACAAAGATAGAGGAGAAAGATAGAACAAGCATTGTCGGAGCAGAACAGTAGATCTGCAATAGCCCGGTGTGGATTGCCCCAGTCTTCGGGACTGCTCTGACTTTGTCGATGAAGTCCGTCTCTTGCTGCCTCAATATTTGTGTGCACCACCAGAGACATACGAGTAGGGCCAGGTAGATCTTGGTGGAGATGAGGTAGCAGTGGAGTAGCCTTGCGGCCTCCCTGATCTGATGCCGAATGAGGACCCTTTAGGTCCTATTTATAGGCCTTGGTGGAGTCCTGAATGGTTTGGACTTGTTTTTTTTGCAATTTTCATAGTAACTGATTTGCTTTACACGGTTTGAGAGAGCGTGAGGCTCTCTTCTCTCAGTCTTAGAGTAATCTCATTTTGGTTTAGAAATCGAGAGATTTCTCTTTGTCTTCAGCCTCACAGTCCTGCCTCCACCGGTCTTCAGTGCCTCGCGGTCCTCACGGTTCCACAGCCTAGTGGTCTTGAAACCACTACAAACCCCAAGAGGTCTTGAGACCGTTTGTCAAGACCGTTAGGGCATGTGGGTGGTGATCGCGGGTGCCGTCGGGTGCGCGCCAGTGGTTGCCGCGGGAATGGAGGAAGCAAGTGGCATCGACAATGCTACAGGCATTGCAGGTGAATGGTGGAGGAAGGGAAGGCAAAGGTGAAGACGACAACATAGACGCTACTCCTTGTGGTCTTGGGACCGTGAGGGTGCTCATGGTCTTGAGACCGCTAGGGCAGACCGCAAGGACAGGTGGCGGTGGTTGCTGGCAGGTGCAGGTGTGCTGATCCAGGCGATGAGGATTAGGGTTGTGGCGCATTGCTGCTGGGAGCCAGAATCGATGGTGAGGAGGAAGGATGTGGCTCCTGTGGACACTGTGGTCTGCTGATCTCGAGAGCATAGGAGAAGGATAGGGTGACGACATGGGGTGCTGCTAGCTGGAGAGGACGATGGAGAAAGCGGAGGAAGGCGTTCCTGGATCAATGGTGAAGCAAGTGAAAGCACTGTCCTCTACGCAGTCTTGGGAGAGGGAGCACTCCATGCGGTCTTGGAAGGTTACTATTCAATCGGTCTTCAGGACCGGTTGCTCCTGCCACGATCTTGAGACCGGTGGAGTAGCAACGGTCTTGAGACCGGTGGGTGAAACCATGTGAAGGTGTGAGGGTCCAAGACCGATAGAGTAGGAGATTGAAAGGGTTAATCTGCTTGGGTAAAATTGTTAGGGTTTGGATGAATATGAGACATCGATCCTTGATCGGACGATGTCAGAAAATGCATGGTTTTGGGGGCAAGATCAAATAGTCAAGACCGCTAGGATCAAGACCGAGAGGGCAAACCGAGAGGCCAAAATTGAGTGAGGTCAAGACCGAGTGAAGTCAGTACCAAATGGATGAAATTGAATGGATCAAGACCGAATGGTCAAGATCGATTGGTCAAGATTGATTGGTCAAGATCGAATGGTCAAGATCAATTGGCTAGATGAAAAGGAACCATTGGATCTTGATCAGATGGTTGAGAATGATCTGCAGAGAAGAAGGAAAGTGAGTAAAGGAGGATAAGATCAAATAAACTAGTAATTAGAACTATTAGAGAACTATTTACATGAAACTGAGGAGATACTCAGAGTAAACCAAAACAAGGGTGGATCAGTCGATATGTGACACAAAATTCCTAGAATTAGCGACTATGAGGATGAATTTGGAGGATTCATCACCACACCAAACTTAAGCGTTGCTCGTCCTGAGGAACGAAAAAGCCCAAGATAGTCACCAAAATGCTCGTTCATCTTGTAATTACCTCATCTTCGTGCAAATGTTAGAATTTTCACGAAACTGAGAAAAAATATGAAGCATAACAAAATTAGGGAAAAAATGTCGGAAATTCTTTGAATTGGTGACTGAGGATGAATATGGAGGATTCATCACCACACCAAACTTAAGCGTTGTTCCTCCCGAGGAACGAAAAACTTAAAATAGTTGCCAATGAAATCAATCATCTCGTGATTGCCTCATCCTTATGTCATATCATAATTTTGTTCATGGCTCAGATCGATACAACATCAAGGCTTCCTTAGATCACTGAATACATCTTATGATATCCTCATTTCTGAGTTCACTTTACTGAAGTATTTCCTTCTCACTCTCTACCATATCAGTCATGTTTAAAAGTTTTATGTGATTTTGAAAAGACCCTCAGAATCAATCAAACATGTATATGATCTGTCACTGGTGTTTTCAAGAGAATGCTTGAAATAGAGGCAAATGGGGTGCCGGTAGATTGAAAAAAAGAAAGAATAGGGGTGTGACCAAGGGATAAGAATCTCTCCTCTAATTGATTCAAGACTCTTATTATTGGTGGATTCATCAAGATACTTTGAGTGTTTTGTGCACAACTCTGGTTGACTTAGCCTTACACCTGATTTTTTTTAAAGTAACTCAAAAGTGTGTATAGGTTGGCTTAAGGCTTTTGGATAACTTACCTCTTCGAGAAGAGGTAAGGGGTCATTTTTGGAGCCTTAGGATCTCACTACCGGGCGTGACACATCTGCCTTTGTGAGGGTAGCTAATGTACCAGCTGGGAAAGACCTTTATCAGTTATCCTTATTCAGGGCACAACTCTCATGCTTTTATTCACACTCTAGCTTTTATTCATTCTCACTTGGCTTAGGAGAGAGGGTATTTTTGGATTTTTGTATATTTGGGATGTCGGGCCTCTATTTGGAATCGGGGTAGATTTTTCCTCATCCTTGGTATGTGCACAATCATCATTGTATACTTTTTGAACAAAATAAGAAGGTGATATGCCCATGTTATGTATGGAGGAAACAGTTATAGAAAAAGAGGTGTGGTGTACCACACCAAACTTAGAGTTTGGCAATGTTCTAGCTTTCACTAGAAAAGGGTGTGGCATGCCACACCAAACTTAAAGCTTTGGCATGGTTAGTGAGCGGAGGGGTATGGAGATGAAAGAAGAAGTGTAGAAAAGAGTTCGGATCATAATGCAGTTTGTTGAGCGATTCCATATGATAGGTTCCTTTTCTTCATCACACTCTACTCAAATAATGACATGATAAAGCTTCAAATGAGAATTTCATACAACCGATTCATTAATCAGTGAGATGCATGATGCATTTGATCTATCTCAGTCTTATTGAAGCTTATCATCTTTTTCTATTAAGGACATGACATTAGGGTTCATAGAATATACAAGATGAAATCATGTATTGGCTAGTTTTAAGCATTGTTTTCTCGTGGATTTGCAAAAAGAGGTGATGAACATAGATTCAAAAAGCAAAAGCTGACTAGATAAATGCTTTATTTCAAGAATACTATGAAAATGTAGAAAAATTACAAAAAAGAAACTAGAATGGAAAAATAGAAAGAAGTAAAGATAGAGGGTGGAGTAAGAAACATACCACCCACCCTCCATCTCAAACTTATGAATTTGCTCATTTCTGAGAAAACACTGGGTTTGAGATGGAGGGGAAGAGTTGTGCAGTGTTAGCCAGGTGGTCCTCACAACTGAAAGAAGGTCCTACGAAGATGTTTCATGATAGTCATAACTGAGAGCGAAGAAGTGGCACAGACAACCTGTTGAATGGGTGGTCGTGGCAACTCGAATGGGTTTTTTGGATGACTTGGATGCACATTTCTTTCACCTCTTTGTCTGTCTAGAAGAATCCAGAGACCTTCCCCCATCAGCGGGGGAGGTGGAATATATGTAGTTGAAACTAGAGGATTAGGCAAATAATCGAAGTCATGCCTATTTGTGTCCTCTAGTTGTGGCCTTCCCTCATAATTTTGAATCAAGATGCCTTATTCATGATCCAAATCAGTTGATAGAGGGTCGACCACTTGAACTTCTCCTCGTACCAGATCAGGTGGTGGATCCAATTCAAGCTTCATTTCATCACTCGATTTTTCTTGTGTAGGGTGTGGTTGCCAGGGTGACATTTCTTCATCAGGGGGGTTGTTCTGAGTATTATCATTTTTATGCCATGTATCCTCCGGAGGGTTATCATTATCAATGTTGGGGTCGATATGAGTAGCATATTTCATTCTAAAGTTAAGGTGTTGTTCAAATTCTTCTTTGTTGTGCATTCTTAATTTGTCTGAGTAACTAGAGGGAGATTCAATAGGTAGAATGAACTCTTATTCAGATAAGGGAATCATGAGAACCTGAGGTAGAGGCTCCAGTGATGTCTCTTCATGGGAAGGGTTAGCCCATGGCATATCGTTTTGTGGACTAGAATCCTCCCACGAATCTATTTTTTTGATATTGAGACCAATATACTCCATTCCTGAGTCATGCTGTTGTTTCAGTTCTTCCTCATAGCACACCTCCAGTTCTATTAAATATTCAGGAGAAGTTGCTACGGGAAGAATGAAACCTTGTTTAGGTAATGGAGATATGTCAGTCTCCTGTATGTTTTGTAGCTCAATGTCTTCCCAAAGGTTCTCCTTGTCATTACAAGGGTCTACGGAAATATCGTATTCCATTCCAAAATCAAGAGATGGTTCATGTTTCTCTTCATAGTACACCATCAAATCGTTCAAGTAATTAGAAGGAGATTCAATGGAAAGAACATACTCTTGTTTGAGAACTAGCTCTGTCTAGATTTCTTGTAGGGATGGCAGCTCAGGTAACGTCATTTCATGGAAATAATCGATCATAAAGTCATCATCTTGGGGCCCAACATCTGCTGGGGAATTTTCATGGATGTTGGATGGAGCTACATATCCCATCCCAGAGTCAAGATGTTGTTTTGACTCTTCCTTGTAGTTTACTCTCAAGAAAGGTTCCACTGGAAGGAAGAACTCTTTCTTGGAAGATGGCTCCATCTGAACCTCATGTGGAGGTGACAACTTTGTTAAAGTCATTTCTTGGAAAGGATTGGTCATCGAATCGTCATCTTGAGATTCTTTTTCATCATCATAAGGGTCAGTGAGAGTGGTATGGTCCACACCTGAATCAAGATCTTGATCACAATCCCATCCTCGAAGTCTGTTCCTAGATCAGTCGAATGATCAGAAATTTCTTCATAAGGACAAATCAGATCTTGTTCCAGTATTGGAGACATTTGAGTTTCTTACATAAAAGACATCTCCTTATCTGAATCAGTCTCATATTCATCTGAGTCTGACTGTGAAGGAGTGTAAAGTTCTTGTAATGCAGACCCTTCTTCATTGGAATTCATCAACAAGACAACTGAAGTTGAAGAATATTTGTCGTATAGGGAGTCAATCATTGCTGATTGCTCCTCAATCTGTAAGGTTGGATCTGGGTCTGTGAGGGAAGAAGATGGGTAAATACCAAAATTTATCCCCAATTGATCTCCTGACTGTAGAAAAACTTCATATTGGCCAATCAATTTTTCATCTAAGGGAATAGTACATGAGTCATTTTTTGAGTCAGACCTTGGCTCAGAAAATGATTCTTTTTTTTGTGATACTGTGGAGAAATCATCCTCAAGTTCAATAATTTTCTTTGAGGATGATTCCTCTCCCTGCACTACTGCTAGAAGATCATTGGAAGGCACCTCCCACATGATATCATAATCGTCATCGTAATTGATTGCAATATGTGGATGAGGAGTGTGCTCAAGGGAAACTGGTGACTGTTCTTCATGTTGCTCAGAAGCATGGACAAGTTGCGTAAGTTGATTAAGCTCGGGTTTCAACTTCTCATTCGTGGCTGTCTGATCAACTAGTTGTTGAGCCACCGACTTCTATAGAGCACGTACTTCTTCTATTAATGCGTATCGATCTTCATGGTAGGGCTCTTCACTGTACCCATTGGGTTGATGTTGATAGAAGCTCTCCTCATCGTAGTATTGATTAGCATTGCAGTCCAAATTTTCTTCTGCATTACAATCTACGCCTTGAAATATGTCATAATTGGGTTCTTCGTAGTAGCTTCCAGAAGGATATGGATTATAACTTGCATTATATCCATAGTTGTGTGAAGAGACTGCCTTGAGTTTCCCAACTATATGATTTGTGATTACTTGACGTAGTGCATTCACGTAGTGAGGAGGAGCGTTGGAGCAGTTGATTGATGAATGGGAGTAGTCACCACATAATTGACATGTAATGGTTGGTGGCATTGACTGCTTCATTTTGAAGAGAATTGGTACTTGAAATCAAAGAAGGTGTTTATCAGGCTTGACCAATCACTTCAAATTCAAGAGAGTATGCAATAAAACATTAACTTTTTGAGATCAAGGTTTTCACCCCCCTTTTTTTAGATTTTTGAAAAGAAAACAAAAAAACCCTAGAGAAACTTAGGTCGATATAGAATTCGACGAAGACGATTCTTATGACATTGTCCCCGGCAATGACACCATTTTTTAATGAAGCTAGGATTTACATCAAAAGATTTTTCTTCTAATGGAAGTCCTATTGTGTACCAAAAACCCTAGGGAGTTGATGTTCTCTCTAGGTTTACGTACAAATGGTGCTAGATAAATGCTCTGACCCCACAAGAGTGTGGAAGCCTTATCATAGTACAGATTTAGGATCGAACCCAAAGTACAACATGAAGAATCTGGATGTCTTTGTCTCGTTTCATCTCGATCTAAGTTAATCGTTTACAACTAAGAGATTGATAGGATTAATCTAATATAATCTAGAACATGCAAAAGTAAAGGCAAGTATGAAATCTAGTTAAAGTTTGAAATCTAAGATTATTAGATGATGACGGATCACTGGGGTGATGCAGATATTCACCACCACTACACATGCATTATACCTGTACCAACATAGCAAAACCTGCAAGCAAGATACATGGATTTTGTGCAATGTCGATGCCCTCTCAGACAAGGAGCATTGCACACATCCTTCACAGGTTGAGTAGCTCCCATCCGGTACATATCTGCATGTCAATGGAGGTATTTTCCCTCCGAAGGGAGGTCTTACTCAACCTCATGAAACGTGCATCGAAAGACTAACAAGCGAGTGATATTATCAATTCGATTAGTATCCTTATAGACTATCCCTCTTTTGAGGACATAGCTACGAGAAATATGGGAGTGTTGCAATGCCGTCCATCCACGAACAAATGGTCAATTACTTTACATCATTCCCTTCACAGAGTGTGTTCCTCAACCTATCAAGATTGTACTTTCATACATCAACTGATTCCATTTCATAGTATGAAAGTACAATGATGGAGGTGAGTTTACTCCACTTCTTGAAAGGCATTCCTAGATACCAAAATAGATGTGTGGTGGATACACACATCAATAACCAATGCTAAATCGATAATCAAGTCTCAAGAGTAGACGTAGACAATCCAAAACAAAAGACAATAGATCATGCAAGAAAGAAGCCAACATTTGAGCATGCAATGAAACGATTAGCATTGAATCGGAAAGATAACATCTTTAGGTACAGATTACAAAGCATGGGTAGCGGGGCTAGTCCCCGCACCCCAGTGAATTACACTACTCTCTCCTCATAGAGGGAGCAACAAAGACAGAGGAGAAAGATAGAACAAGCATCGTCAGAGCAGAAGAGTAGATCTGCAAAAACCCAGTGTGGATTGCCCTAGTCTTCAGGATTGCTCTGACTTTATCGACAAAGTCCGTCTCTTGCTACCTCGATCTTCGTGTGCACCACCAACGATGTACGAGTAGGGCCAGATAGAGCTTGGTGGAGATGAGGTAGCAGTGGAGTAGCTTTGCGACTTCCCTAATTTGATGCTAAATGAGGACCCTTTAGGTCCTATTTATAGGCCTTGGTGGAGTCCTGAACGGTTTGAACTCATTTTTTTGCAATTTTCACAGTAACTAATTTGCTTTACACAGTTTGAGAGAGCATGAGGTTCTCTTCTCTTGGTCTTAGAGACCGGTTAATCTCCTTTCAATTTAGAAACTGAGAGATTTCTCTCGGTCTTCAGCCTCATGGTCCCACCTCCACCAGTCTTCAACGCCTTGTGGTCCTCAAGGTTCCACGACCTAGTAGTCTTGAAACTTCTACAAACCCCAAGCGGTCTTGAGACCATTTGTCAAGACCGTTAGGGCATGTGGGTGGTGATCGCGGGTGTTGTTGGGTGCGTGCCAGTGGTTGCCGCGGGAACGGAGGAAACAAGTGGCGTCGATGATACTGTGGGTGTTGTAGGTGAACGATGGAGGAAGGGAAGGTAGGGGTGAAGACGGAAGCATCGACGCTGCTCCTTGTGGTCTTGGGACCATGAGGGCACTCACGGTCTTGAGACCGCTAGGGAAGATCACAAGGGCAGGTGGTGGTGGTTGCTGGCAGGCGCAGGTGTGCTAATCCAGGTGATGAGGTTTAGGGTTGTGGCGCAATGCTGCTGGGAGCCAGAATTAGTGGCGAGGAGGAAGAATGCGGTGCCTGTGGCTGCTGTGGTCTGCTGATCTCAAGAGCACTGGAGAAGGATATGGCGACGACACGTGGTGCTACAAGCCAGAGAGGACGATGGAGGAAGCGGAGGAAGGTGTTACTGGATCGATGGTGAAGTAGGTGAAAGCACTGTCCTCTGTGCGGTCTTGGGAGAGGGAGCACTCCATGCGGTCTTGGAAAGTTACCGTTCAATCAGCCTTCAAGACCGGTTGCTCCTGCCACGGTCTTGAGACTAGTGGAGTAGTAGCGGTCTTGAGACCGGTGGGTGAGACCGTGTGAAGGTGTGAGGGTCCAAGACCGATAGAGTAGGAGATCAAAAGGGTTAATCTACTTGGGTAAAATCACTAGGGTTTGGATGAATATGAGACATCGATCCTTAATCAGACGGTGTCAGAAAATGCATGGTTTTGGGGGCAAGCTCAAATAGTCAAGACTACTAGGATCAAGACCGAGAGGGCAAATCAAGAGGCCAAAATTGAGTGAGGTCAAGACCGAGTGAAGTCAGGACCGAATGGATGAAGCCGAATGGATCGAGACCGAATGGTCAAGACTGATTGGTCAATATTCATTGGTCAAGATCGAATGGTCAAGATTGATTGGCTGGATGAAAAGGAACCGTTGGATCTCGATCAGATGGTTGAGAATGATCTGCAGAGAAGAAGGAAAGTGAGTAAAGGAGGATACGATCAAATAAACTGGTAATTAGAACTATTAGAGAACTATTTACATGAAACTGAGGAGATAGTAAGAGTAAACCAAAACAAGGGTGGATCGGTCGATATGAGGCACAAAATTCCTAGAATTAGTGACTATGAGGATGAATTTGGAGGATTCATCAAGTATGGCTCATGTTTAGTCAACTAGGATTGAGTATACATTTTGCATCAGGTACATTTACTAGGATGCTCTTGAAGGAACTTAGGGTTCATGTCTCTCATATACTTGTATTTTAAATACATAATTACCTCCTATTATGGGAAACCAATAGTATACATTATCATCATTTTTATGCCAAGTACTCGAAACATATTGTATATTGTCTTACCTAATATTATTCATCGATTTTGTAATAGTAATAATACATGAGATACTGGATTTAGATTCCCTATAGACTAATACTCTAGTACATATATGCATGCCATCGTGATACACACACACACACATATATATATATATATATATATATATATATATATATATATATATATATATATATATATATATAATTGTAAGGGGTCAACTAAGTCGATCAAGTTAATATTTTGTGTTTCTATCCCATATGTCGTGTAAGATCTAATTCTGAAATTGAAATACAAGATGTAGTGCATACCTTCATTTAGAGTTGTCAATCGACAAGCCTGAAGTCCTACTGGTGAAAGTTTAATGCATGGGGTTGCATCGTCCTTGCTTCTTGGGTTGGCTGACGATGACTTCGTGTTGTGTCAGTAGTTACGCCATCTGTGGTGGCATCTGAACCTGTCGAACTCCACTGATGAGGCCACTAATGGATAGAGCCAGCAAGATGGTCTACTAGTTTAGTTGGGATCAAGGAAGTAGAAGAGGGAGGTGGGGTTGTAGGTCATCTGTTAGCCACTGGAGGTAGTGGCCATGCCCTATAGTCCTGGTGGAAAGCGCAAGGTAGGAGAAGGTGGATCTGATGGAGTTAGAGGCTGGAGGAGGGAGAGTTGTAGTGGTTAGGTATTACGGTAGACACATGATGATGAGGTGATAAGGAACAAAAGAAGATGAGAAAGAAGAGGGAGAGGGGATCATCGATATTGTGCCAACCACTGAGTTTGCTGACAGCATATGAACTCCAGCTGTTAGGGGGAGGGTGGCTGGCGGTAGCAATCCCTTCCATGGTAGTCAGGCACATGGAGGAAGAGGAAGTGGGAAGTGTGAAGGCATCTATCCCTTGTCTTGCAATGTTGATGGCTTGCTATCAAGTCTCACGATCACCAGGGAGTGGGGTGGCTATGGAAAACAGGGAAGTTCATGGTTGCGGGGATTCAACCAATTGCATCCCATGACAAAACTTGGAAAGTCATCGTAGGGATTCAATGAAGATACTGGTCAGAGCTATTTTCATGTACCAGACCCCGATGGCCTTGCAACAACAGGAACCATCAACTACTGGTAAACCATGGCGGTGGTGACTCACTGTCACGGGCAACGATGACTCACTGTCACGAGCGACGATGGCTATCGGGAACCTATAGGAGGGTGGGCGCCAGGGTTAGAAGAGAGAGGAGAGGTTGAAGATGAAGGAAGGAGGCAAATGAGATGAGAAAGGAGAAGGGGTGTTAGAGAGGCAGGGACAACAAAGGAGGTGGGAGATGGCGAAGTGGCTGCCGTCGGTCTAAGCATTGGAGGTCGTTGACGTTGTTTCTTCAAGTTGGTCGATGGGTGATGGTAGGCTTCTTAGACGTAGTTGTAAACTGAGAGGACAGTGAGGCTGTGATTGGTGCTTGCCGTTGGGGCTGTATGGTAGTAGGTGAGAGGGAAGCCAAAGAAGAAGAAGAATGTGTGATGGATCTAGATGCTGAGAAGAGTAGTGTTGGCAAGAGGTCGAGAGAGTTACACTAGTACAGAAATGGTCTATAGCGTCTTTTTTTAAGCCTATAGCGTCACTTTTCAGCCGACACCTAAGTGGCTGTCGCTACAGAAATTGCTCTGTAGCGTCGGTTTTTTTAACCCAAAAAAACCGACCTTGTATAATAAAAACTGACCCTATAGGCTCTCAAAACTAAACCCAAATGAGAAATGAAACTGTACCTGAACCCTATAACGTCGATTTTTTAATAAATAACCGACTCTAAAGATTATTTCTAAGGACCTATAGCGTCGGTTTTCTTAAAAAACGGACCTTATAGGTGTCTTGGCCGTTCCGCGTAGAACGACCGTGCTGCATAAAACAGTCATGTTGGGATGAGGTAGAACGGCCGTGCTGCCTAGCATGACCGTGTTGGTTTATATTAGCACAGCCGTTTTACCATATCTCAACATGGCTGTTCTACGCGGAACGACTGTTCTACCTCATCCCAACACGACCGTTTTATGCAGTACAACCATTCTACGTGGAACGAACAAGACACCTATAAGGTCGATTTTTAAAGAAAACCGACGCTATAGGGTCGATTTTTTTTTAAAATTTATGTAGAAACTGAACATAAAAAAATAGAAGAACAAGAATAAGATATGGGAGAGGGGAGCATTGATGATCAACTGTCACCATTCCAAACCACACATTCATAACAAAAATGATTCATATATTGAGTTGAGTACACATAGTCACATCATAATTTACAAAATGATAGATTACAAGTCTGAGATGATATGAAATGTCAGACACAAAAGTAAATATGAAAGAGTACTAAAACCACATACATAAATGGAACGTAACTGACATATTTATTCCAATGCTATATTGACTTCATTTAGAAAAGCATCTGACCACTCTTCTCAGAATTTATTTAAGTCCTCACGTGTGTAAGGCTGAGTTGTAAAGATCTGTAACAGAAAATGCACATGCTAATATTTTATAAAATGACTACAACTCACTTGTAAATTTATGATGTTATTCTTTATTACCTGATCTATAGTCTGAATGTCATTTGATGCTTGTTTGACAATAGCTTGCATATATTTTATTACATAGTAACCACAAGCCCAGTCATTATTTTGTATAGGACACTACAAATAACGAATTATACTTAATGTTAGTAACTACTATAAACAGAAGACTATAAGAGTTGACATATAAGAGTTGAAAATTAATACATATAAGACTAAGAAGTTGTCAAAATAGCTACCTTGACATTTTTCAAAGTCAATGTCTTTAATTTTGTGGGTATTTGTCCTCGGCCTTCACAAAAAGCTTTTATACCCCTATCAATTAAACGATAGTTGGTAAAATAGAAATTCTAAATAGAAATATCATGTTGAAGCATTGACTATATTTATGCTTACGCCATAGCTGGCAATTTCAGTTTGTGACCCCTTGTTATTTTTCCCATTGGGTCAAGATAATAAAGAGTCATCAATTTTGGGACAATTACCACTAATTTCCAATGTCTAGATCTGAGTAAGAATAAAATAAACATTAAAATAAATACATTTGATCATTATTAAAATTATATTGAATAATAATATTTACTGGACGTTAAAAGGAATTAGGATAATTTCCTTTCCCACAGTAGCAAAATATTTGAATGCATCAGAGAAGTACTCACTCACTTCCTCAATATGTGTCTCCACCTGACTAGTGACCGAAGGAACTAAGAATCCAACATTCTTTATATCAAAGTTTATGGCCTCGGTATATAAATGGCTATTAAAAATTTGTAATTATTTTCATATGTAGAAATAGGCTAAAAATGTGTATTGGAATTTTCTATATTGATAGATCCTTACTTTGTCCATACTTCTAATATCGAAGTATTCAACCAATCATAACGGAATAACTCTATAATATCATCAAGAAAAATATAATTGTCAAAGTTCCTCCCAGTTGCATCTTCTATTAAATTGATCAACATTTGTAGTCCAGAGCTTTGGTTGGCTAAGTATCGACACAAACATTTACATTTACTTCCCAACTCGTCGAATGTGGATTCTGAAATAATAGATGGCTTTGGCATAGGAGGACGACTAGTAGAATTTTTACTTTTGGGTTTGCAAACCTGTTAATTAAGTTACATACTTCTATTACACGAGTTCATATATGCAGTCAAATATGAAAAACATGGTAGAATTCAAGTATACCTTGTCATTGATAACCAAGTGTCTAGGCCAACCCACCATAGCACCCTCTGCTTCTTCAACTGTATTATATTCATGATTAGGTATGGGTAGTGGTTTGTCCCCCATTCCGTCATACACAAGATGGATGGACACACGACAAATGTCATCAGTAATTTGTTGGCAATGCAATGTACCACCAAGGTTGTACACATTTCCCACTGCCACAACATTATATTCTGGAACTTCCACTACAAGTTTACAGTTCATACCAACCTAGATTGAAATAATATAGGTTATATAAGAAGAAGTAGAAAAGATACCTATTACAACTATATATATTATCATATATATATATATCATACTAATAACACAACATATAGAACAAAAACTTACTATAGATTGTTGTGGTGGGTCATTGGGAGTGCTCCCATGACCTTCTACAACTGTAGCATGGGCTTGTACCTCATCACTTGAGAGATGTACAATATGAATAGGTTGAGAAGGTTGAGTAGGCTGAAATGAAGACATTATTTCTTGTACTTTCTGTGCTACTAATGCTTTGACCTCCTCTTGTGTAAGACCTCCTGCACGACCTCTTTTAGATTGCGAAGGGCCAAAATAAGACTTGAATCCTATGCCAGCTCCTAATCCCCTAACACAGCCAGGATGCTCCTTCGTACCAAGAGCAACTGATAGTTCATCTATGTGGCTAGTTGGGATGAACTTTCCTTCCTTCCTTTGCTTTTGGAGATCAATCTATTCATAGTTAATAAAAATATTAAATCACAATATCAATTAGATATAAATAAATCTAAGTTTGTGGAAGTTACTCTTTACTTAGTTGGGATAAACCTACCATCTTTTGTGCCACCTCCTTAGTTACAGGGTTGACAATTTCACCTGCTCGATTCTTTCTAGCATCAATCCATGTCAAGTGTCGGGGTGGACGCTCAACTTGAGTTGTACTAGATTCTTATCCAGAAGAGGATTGCTTCTCTTGTAGTTGGCGACAGAAGGCATAACCACCGGGCCCAAGCGATGGTCATGCACACTTTTGGCCCGTCTTTCCTTTTGAGCCTGGTGGATAGCCTGATCATTTAAAATGAGATATTACAATTCAGACTTGGCAAACATGTATAAAAATATTCACCTCCTTAATTGTATAAAATTAAAGATTCATACAATACATCACAATCTTTATTACTTGAAACTCTCCCGATCTCCTAGCTGCAACAAATGTTTCCCATACCTCAGGATCTATAAAAATATATACATCTGTTGCTTTCTTCTTTTGTTTAGGATTATCTATAAATACCCTTGTGAGATATGTCTTAAAACCCCTCCATCGTACACCACAACGTTGTAGCACTCTTTTCTTGTGATTTTTTTCATTTAGATGAAAAACACCCTATACATACAAAAGAAGAAATTAATAATGTTGTTTTGAAAAGCAATTAATTCCAAGTAAACCAAATTAGAATCAATAGATAAAAAAACATATTAAAATAATATCACTTCCACTCAAAGATATATCTTTCCATATGAGGTATTTTTTGGCATTAGGAACATCATGCCAATTTTCTATATCTATTGGCACCTTATTGCGCGTGGTTGACCCTACGTAATGCTTGAAAGCACTAGCATGTTCTCCAATAGGTGCTCATATGATATCAAACTAGACTGGCAATTTGTCCCCTTTAGCCCTGAGCTCCTGCAACCTACGCATTAGTGTGGGACCTCTACTTTTCTTAGCATCACCACTACCATCCTCATGGTGCTCATGCTCATGCTCAGAATGTTCATCTTCACTCACCATTTTAGAACCTACAAGTATACATGATAAAAAAAAGTGATAATAAAAGCACAAGTGATAAGGTATACTAGCTTGAATGATAATAAAATAAATAATTCAAAGAATACATGCCTCTAGTATTGGTTGAGTTGTTAGTCAAGGAAAATTCCTTCATCATGGTCTTGACGTTTATAATATTCATCGGTGTTATATTCAACATTTACACTTGGAAAACCAACTGAGAATGGACTAGAATCATCGATGTAAATGATAAATACAGTAACTGTATAATGTATTTTTAGTTTTGAAGAAAATTTCAGCAACATTTCCCCTAAGTTCTCCAAGTACACCGATGTAAATGATAAATAACCACTCACATATGTACCCAGAGAAAAAATGAGGAAATACTACTAAAATTTTCTTCAAAACTAAACATACATTATACAGTTACATCCTAAGTGAGATTAAATATCCAAAAATAGTCCCAAACTGGGGACTATCCAATGAGTAAATTTTGAACAGGTTTCTAAGTTGATACATGCATAAATGTATTATTGTCATATTTATATATTAAGTTAAACATCATGCATCGATGATCTCATATATAAACCCTAAAATGTCAATCTCAGAATACACAATGTCTACCCTCATATTTTTGGAATGTATATATAATGATTACATATGTGATTGATAAAAAAATGTAGATATGAATGAATACATATTTTTATCATTGGTTGATTTACTAGTCAAATAAAATGGCACATTGGGAGAGTGAGAATATTATACCTCACTTGTAAGCTGAAGAAGAAATATATGCAAGTCAACAACAAGTCAATAGCACCTGCAACAACACAAATGCACGATTCAATTCTGTTATAATGTATTAATTAGGGGTCAGTATATATCAATTTATAGGAGCAGTAACAAATTTAAAATTGACAAATTTTGATGATTCTACAACTCAGCCAACACGACCGTGTTGGGCAACACGGCCGTGAAAACAACACAGCCATGCCGCCCAACACGGCCGTGTTGGCTGAGTTACAGAATCATCAAAATTTGTCAATTTTGAATTTGTTACTGCTCATAACATGGCCGTGCTACCTGGTCAGTTGCTTGAAAGTAAAACGTAAATGGAGGAGTGATGAGGTGGCAGAGAGAAATACCTTGAGAAGAACCGATCGGTGAGAGAGCTTGTACGGGAAAGGAACCAGAGAGAGATGCGCACGACCTTTGCAACGCCTAAGGTGTCATTGCCTTTCAAGGAAGAAAGCACTGGAGAGAGATGCAACATCGTCGTCGTCGTCCAAGGAAACGATGCTGGAGATGGTGGTAACGAGCGTCGTCGTCACCGGAGATGGTGGTAAGAAGCTTGGGCGTCGTCGTCCAAGGAAAACGACACTAGTTTGCCTCTTTTCGGACAAGGAGATGGTTGCGAGAGGTCACCTTTGTAGAGGCGGTGTTGCTTTTCTTTGGGTGCGGGAGCGGAAACGGGGAAGAAGCAGTGGCAAATGGAAACCTAAACCTTACTATCGGGCTGCTATGTGCAATAATAGAAGACCTATAGCGTCGGTTTTGGGTAAAAATCGACCCTAAAAGTCTACTAAAAAACACTGCCCGGACTTAACCTATAGCGTCGATTTTTTAAGATAACCGACGCTATAGACCTGATTTATAACGTGGGTTATCTTAAAAAACCGACGCTATAGATTAAGTCCGGGTACCTTTTTTTAATATACTTTTAGGGTCGGTTTTGCACTAGAACCGACGCTATAGGTCAGCATATGTAAGGTCGGTTATATATAAAAACTGACTCTAGAGTTCCAAAGTGGTGCCCACATTTTTTGTTGACCCTACAACATCAGTTATTAAAAAAAACCGACCCAATAGATCGAGACACGAAGCCAAAATTGCATGAATTTTTGCGGCGGGAAACCTATAAGGTCATTTTTTATGATAAAACCGATGCATTAGTCTGTTAGGGCGGTTATTCTAATAAAAATGACGCTATGGGCAGCGTCATTACTGTCCAAAAATGTAGTAGTGCTAGTTGATGGAGCATGTGAGAGACCGTTGGTGGCGACACCTGATCACCGTGGAGGTAGCGAGCAGCCAAGCTGTCATGGTGGCTGGCACAAAGTGCAAATAACATGGCTAGGAATCTGGCTACTACTGCTGTAAGAGAGAGAAGCAACACCTAGGGTTTAGGTTGCGGGTGATATGATGGAAGAGCGGAAGGGAGAGGAGGTGAAGAAGAGGAGGAGGAGGTGGGGGAAGTGGTCTCTGGTTCCGTATGTTGTGGCATTGGGTCAGCACGAAGATGCAGCTAGGGAAGGGGAGACCATGAAGGTGGTTAGAAATGAAATCGGAAAGGAACTTAGGTCTAGCTAATGTTTTTAAGTGCATCGATATCTGTTAAAAGCTTATAATCAATCAATTAAATGAAAGAGTAAACAATGTTCAATTCACCTGAATTTTGGTCTATAAGCCAAACAAAGTGCAAGGATTCTAGTTTTCATGTCAATTTCATCTTTTGAAAATGTTTAATATTTTATCGCTCACTAGTAAGTTAAAAACCTAAGTGATGAATTTGATGCATGTCTTAACCAATTTGATACATTAGTTTATATTTTTATATTTTCCTTCATCAATAAGACTTAGAATGGGTCTAGAATGCCAAAGTAAGATTTCGTTGGTTGGTGAATTTTCTCAGTAAACCCTAGTATTGAATTGATTTGGTTATTTCATCCTAAAACATTTTAATTTTAGGAGATTACATATTAGATATTAACACATTTTAAAAGGGTCCAGGACAAGGTAGGTATAGGATTATAGCCTAAATTTGAGTATGTTACAACACTCTACCCCTTAAAGAGGATTTTGTCCCCAAAATCCATCAATCACTGTTCATATGCACTTAATCATATTTTTAGACCAATCTAAGGTTTGTAATACACTTACATGTATCGGATCATAGTACATCACCAAGATGAAATTATATCACTCCATGTGCAAGTATCCATTTCTTGTCATCTAAGATGTCGAGCTAGATAAGTTACACCAAACCAGTATTATCTCAACCAGTTTGTATCCATTAGGGCTACCTACAATGTTATCATAGTTTTGCCATTCTTTTATCATGGTCCATATCATTTTCCTTATTATCATCATCATCAACAACAACAACATTATCATCATTACCATCTACATACCATCATCTTCATCATCAATATCACCGACATCATCATCTACTCCTCATCATCATCGTCAACATAACCATCATCATCATCACAACACCATCATCATCATCATCCAATCATCATCATCGTCATCATCATCATCATCATCATCATCATCATCATCATCATCATCATCATCATCATCATCATCATCATCATCATCATCATCATCATCATCATCATCATCATCATCATCATCATCATCATCATCATCATCATCATCATCATCATCATCATCATCATCATCATCATCATCATCATCATCATCATCATCATCATCATCATCATCATCATCATCATCATCATCATCATCATCATCATCATCATCATCATCATCATCATCATCATCATCATCATCATCATCATCATCATCATCATCATCTAGGGGGCAAAAAGGGTGAACCTAGGTCTTATGTATCCAAGGCTACTTTGTACTCTCTACACCACACTTAGTCCTAGGGTTTCAGGTCCATCGTTCTAGTCAAGTACTTCTTCATTTAAAGGGTTCCTCTACAATTCAAACTTCCTTGTGGCGATGACTTGGCTCCTAAACCATCGATAAAATATGAATTTTTTTTTCTTTTGTACATATAATATAATAATGAAAATAAGTTTGACGATGAAAATTTGTCGATGAAAAATCCAAAATTGGTGCAAAAAACAATTAATTCGAGAACCAAGTCCACCACTTATCCACCACATGAAAATTGTAGTATTATTCTATCGTCACTGCAGTCTACCAACATCTTCTAATATCTCAATCATACAAGTGGTAAGAAAAAAAATACTTCTCTAGTCTCATAGCATATGAGGAAGAAGGGTCTCCTAGTACGTGTGGTCAAATCCTATTAAACCTTGATAAGGTACGATACCAACCATTCCCCATGTCACTCTCAAGCATAAATGACACAGCCCCATCACAAGACCTAAGGGAGTCATAAGATCATCTAACCATTATAGTAAGGTATATGTGTTCATTCTACACTTGATGATTTACAACCATAGTTCCGTCACAAAATAAGATGAACTATATATTCAAATTACTCATCACATCGTTCACTGGGTGATCTAATTTCTCCATGGAGGTGAGAGAGACAAACTCCTAAGAATATTCTACCAGACAATAGATTCCACCTACCAATCCTCATGCATAAGGCATAAAATGGCTAAACAAAGATGGCATAAAAAGGTCAAACAAAGATGGCATTTAATCCTTAGATAGATGACCTTGGGACATACCTATATTGAGATACTCCATGTAGAAGGCAATACATGCATTTTAATAACTAAGCTCATTCACGTTATCACTTAGTACTAAGGGAATCATCTTAAATCTTAAGATACAAATCAAGAGTTTACATCTATAACTTATGTGTTCTTAGTACCCCAAAGTGGGTATATACGAGGCATGCTAGAGAAACAACAAAGGGAAAGGGGTTCAAGCTGACAACTAGAACAAAGCTTAACTATGACTATTCAAATCATTCGACATTGCAAGCTCTTAGGCTAACATCCTAGAAAACCATGGCGTGTGAACCAACACTACAAGAATCAATTCCATGTGGCTTCATCCCACCCTCATAAAGAGGGTATGGGTGTTAAGGGTTACTAGAGGCTAACTCACATCCACATAGGTGGGTTGAGGAGTGTAAGTGCCCAAAATAATTAGGATTTGAAAACCCTAATTGGTATTCTACTACTAGGTAATTAGTTTGTCAACAACCTCTAAGGGTCACCTACCTAATTAAGGGTCATCCTAGGACAACTTGAAATAGTCAAGTTACCGACTACTTAGGCTCTGATACCATTTTGTAAAGAGTTGAACCTGATAGGGGATCCACTCTACTCAATGATACAATACAAGAGCCATGTAGTAATAAAGCAGCAAAAACAAAACTAATTCAAAGTTACAAGATGTATCTTTATACAATTGTTCCTCACCATAAAAGGTGGCATGGCATAATGAAAAGTTATAAATCTAAGGCCAGTTGCAGAGGGCAACCCGACTATCCCAAGCTATCCCTAACTCCACGTCCTGCTCATGATCTTATTGAGTCCATGTCCTCTAATGTACCTACACCTGGGTGGAAGGGAACATCACCCAGAAAATAGGAAACAAAGTATAGAGGTCAGCAAAGGCTGAGTATGTACATATATAAAACACTTCGACCATTTTAATGGGTTTTAAGTATAAAGAGATGTTCCCCACAAGAAAGGGGGGCTATTTGGAATTAGGTAAGTTCAAGAGAAATGTAACAAAAGAAATGAGGCATATTAAATTCAGATTACAAGCATGATAATAAGAGTGTCTTGCCATAACAATCATCCAAAAATTCATATTAAAACAACAAATATTTGCATGCATAACAATGTAGACTAAATATACATAAAACAGGGCCATAACACCATAGGATCATGGCCTAAAAATGAATAAGGGTGGAAATGCACACCCCAGGCAGAAACACACGCCCTATATAAGTATGGTTGTACATAAGTACCGCTATTCTAGATATTATAGTCAAACACATAGCATGCATAAAATAGATAAACAAGAATAGCATTTTAGTCAATTTCACATAAAATGGAAATCATATCAAAAGGGGTCCAAAAGACCAATTATAAAAGAATATTTCAGTAGCCACATGAATTTATATGAATCAAATGCATGATGTATGAATGTCCAATAATTGGATTTCAAATAAAATTGATATTCCAAGAGGTGCCTCATTAAATAATTGTAGGTTCAGTCAAATAATGCCCAAAATAAAATAGAGAATATACATACCTAATTTTCATGACTAGTGGTTAACTCAATGGATACACTTGATCCTCAAAGTTGAGTATTCATCCTAGGAATACATTATGTATGTTAGTCAAATCAAATCTAACATGTGTATACATTTCTATTATAGATATCCATATTGTCCTTATCCTAGTCCCAATCACCAATGACACATTCATATCGGAGTCTTATTAAGTGGACATATGATCCATTAGGTATTAGTATTAGTTCTTATATCCATCTTTGAACATACATATGCCTAAATATTTCTAGGTTACACATATGTGTTCCATAGTAATCTACATTCCTTTATTTCGGTGTTGTAGTTTTACTCTCTCTATATTTATCATATGGCTCAGGTTTAGTCAACTAGGATTGAGTATACATTTTGCATCAGGTACATTTACTAGGATGCTCTTGAAGGAACTTAGGGTTCATGTCTCTCATATACTTGTATTTTAAATAAATAATTACCTCCTATTATGGGAAACCAATAGTATACATTATCATTATTTTTATGCCAAGTACTCGAAACATATTGTATATTGTCTTACCTAATATTATTCATGGATTTCGTAATACTAAGAATACATGAGCTACTGGATTCAGATTCCCTATAGACTAATACTCTAGTACATATATGCATGCCATCGTGATAAGTATATATATAATTGTAAGGGGTCAACTAAGTCAATCAAGTTTATATTTTGTGTTTATATCCCATTTGTTGTGTAATATCTAATTCTGAAATTGAAATACAAGATGTAGTGCATACCTTCATTTAGAGTTGTCAATCGATAATCCTGAAGTCCTACTGGTGAAAGTTTGATGCATGGGGTTGCATCATCCTTGTTTCTTGGGTTGGCTGACGATGACTCTATGTTGTGTCAGTAGTTATGCCATCTGTGGTGGCATCTAAACCTATCAAACTCCACTGATGTGGCCACTAATGGATAGATCCAGCAAGATGGTCTACTGGTTCAATTGGGATCAAGGAAGTAGAAGAGGGCGGTGGGGTTGTAGGTCATCTGTTGGCCACTGGAGGTAGCATCCATGCTCTGCAGTCCTAGTGGCAAGCGCAAGGTTGGAGAAGGTGGATCTGATGGAGTTAGAGGATGGAGGAGGAAGAGTTGCAGTGGTTAGATATTATGGTAGATACATGATGATGAGGTGATAAGTAACAAAAGAAGATGAGAAAGAAGAGGGAGAGGGGATCATCGGTGTTGTGCCAACCGCTGAGTTTGCTGACAGTAGATGAACTCCAGCTGTCAGGGGGAGGGTGGCTGGCGGTAGCAGTCCCTGCCATGGTAGTCGGGCACATGGAGGAAGAGGAAGTGGGAAGTGTGAAGGTGTCTATCCTTGGTCTCACAATGTTGGTGGCTTGCTATCAGGTCTCACGATCACCAGGGAGTGGGGTGGCTACAACAAACATGGAAGTTTGTGGTTGCGGGGACTCAACCAGTTGCATCCCATGACAAAACTTGGAAAATCATCGCAGTGATTCAAGGAAGATACTGGTCGGAGTTATTTTCATGTACCCGACCCCAATGGCCTTGCAACAACAGGAACCGTCAGCTACTAGTAAACAATGGCAGCAGTGACTCATTGTCGCGGGCAACGATGACTCACTGTCATGAGCGACGATGGCTACCGGGAACCTACAGGAGGGTGGGCGCCAGGGTTAGCAGAGAGAGGAGAGGTTGAGGATGAAGGAAGGAGGCAGATGAGATGAGAAAGAAGAAGGGGTGTCGGAGAGGTAGGGACAACGACGGAGGTGGGAGATGGCGAAGTGACTGCCATCTATCCAAGCATTGGAGGTCATTGACGTTGTTTCTTCAAGTTGGTCGATGGGTGATGACATGCTTCTCGGACATAGTTGTAAATGGAGAGGACAATGAGGCTGTGATTGGTGCTTGCCGTTGGGGCTGTATGGTAGTAGGTGAGAGGGAAGCCAAAGAAGAAGAAGAACGTGCGGAAGATCTGGATGCCGAGAAGAGCAATGTTGGTAGGAGGTTGAGGGAGTTAGTCGATGGAGCATGTGAGCGACTGCTGGTGGCGACACTTGATCACCGTGGAGGTAGCAAGCGGCCAGACTGTCATGGTGGCTGGTGCAAAGTGCATATAACATGGCTAGGATTATGTCTACTGCAACTGCAAGAGAGAGAAGCATCACCTAGGGTTCAGGTTGCGAGTGAGATGATGGAAGAGCAGAAGGGGGAGGAGGTGAAGAAGAGGAGGAGGAGGCGGGGGAAGCAGTCTTTGGTTCCATCTATTGCGGCATTGGGTCATCACAAAGACATGACTAGGGAAGGGGAGACCACAAAGGTGGTTAGAAATGAAATTGAAAAGGAACTTAGGTCTAGCTAATGTTTTTAAGTGCATCGATATCTGTTAAAAGCTTATAATCAATCAATTAAATGAAAGAGTAAACAATGTTCAATTCACCTGAATTTTAGTCTATAAGCCAAACAAAGTGCAAGGATTCTAGTTTTCATGCCAATTTCATCTTTTGAAAATGTTTAATATTTTATCGCTCACTAGTAAGTTAAAAACCTAAGTGATGAATTTGATGCATGTCTTAACCAATTTGATACATTAGTTTATATTTTTATATTTTCCTTCATCAATAAGACTTAGAATGGGTCTAGAATGCCAAAGTAAGATTTCATTGGTTGGTGAATTTTCTCAGTAAACCCTAGGATTGAGTTGATTTGGTTATTTCATCCTAAAACATTTTAATTTTAGGAGAATAAATATTTTTTTTTGGTCAGTCGAAAACTCGTGTTGCTTTTTTTGTATTTTCTCTTGGTTTATATACAATGCTATCCACCTTCAGAACTGAAGATGGTAAAAGGAAAGAAGGTGTAACTTTACACGTGTTATAAGAGAGTATAAGAGACAACTGAAGATAAGAAAAAATGAACCACCAACCTTAACTCTGAACAACAGCAAGACGCCGAAGCTTTCAAAACCAGACGAGCCTCAGAAAAGACATCTTAGACAATAAGAACACCCAAGAGAGCAACCAAAAATGCAGACATCTCAGCTTTAAGAAACATCACAGATCTGAATCTAAGACCAAAATAACCAGCAACTTCAACCCATGAAAGAGAAAAGAATCTCCAAAGCAGCATCCAAACAACAGGGAAGGGACCAAGATAGAACACCATCAAATGAACAACAAGCAAACATGGCCTGGCCCAGATAAACATCCCATTAACCAAGGAACCAGCCTCAACCGACCAGCATCACCCAGCTTCAAGCAAAATAACAGCAATCCAACACCCGATGCACAAGCAAAGGAACAACTCCAACAGAGCAAAGGGGTACTGCAGATTATAAACACAAATAAGATAAAAAACCAACATATCCAGCCAACAAGATGGAGTGGGAGGGGAGCGTCGAAATCCACCCAGGATGGTGACTCGACCCTCTCAGCAGCCATCAAAGAAAAGGTGAGAGGGGAGCGTCGACATCCAACGAAGGATGGGGATTCGACCATCACCAGATCATGAAGAAAGAACATCATGAAGGAGAAAGGCGTCACAATCTCTGAGTCTCATAGCTCAACTAGTTAAAACAGATCCAAACTCATCAGGCTCTGGATCTGCATCACCTCTTCAACTTCATGTAGAAGTCCAGAGACAATCATAGATAAAGGATCAAAGCCAGGCCACCAAAGCTGTCCAAGACTGATCCAACCAGAAAGACAAGAGAGAAGAAAACCTTCCAAGGATCTGGCTAAAACTATAACCCATAACCAACATAAACAAGCAGATATGAAGGAAAGAACAAGTAGCTTGAGCTAACAAAACTCATCCACCCCTCAATAGAGAAAAGAGCAAGCTCCAAGCCACAAACCAGGGCAAAAAACACTCAACCAGAGGGAACCAAACAACACCAACATCACCCAACAAAACAACAAACCATCAACACTAGGCACAACAGTCTCCCAAGGAACACAACCAGAAGCCGAAAGCCAAACAGACATCATGAAACAGGAGATAAGACCATACTCAAACATCAGATACACAACCAACATCAACCTTCAAATCACCAACCGAAACAACCAACAGCAGATCACATAGTTAACATCTTGATATCACTCTCAACCTCTTTCCAAAGAACATCAGGGTTCTTATACCTATTATCGTGCACTCTTCTATTTCTTTCCCGCCAACAATGATGCATGA
Organism: Alisma plantago-aquatica; assembly: GCA_963693085.1. Taxonomy (NCBI): domain Eukaryota; kingdom Viridiplantae; phylum Streptophyta; class Magnoliopsida; order Alismatales; family Alismataceae; genus Alisma; species Alisma plantago-aquatica. Next base: position 743,687,496 of record OY856413.1, read on the forward strand.
TGATAGGTATAGCAGTATCATCATTCAAGCTCTTCATACCAGCAATAGATTCCCAACTCCTGGGAATATTACTAACCAAACCATTTCTCTTAGCCTTATCCCACAAACTTATGGAATAACTAAAATTGAAGCTAATATGGTTAGTATCTTCATAAGCATTCATACAAAGGAAACAAATGGATGTAATAGGTATCCCTCTCCTCCTAGAATAATCTGATGTAGGAAGCTTATTGTGGATAGCCTTCCACATATGAATCTTAGCACTCATGTTACTTTTACTTTCCCATATCCACTTAAAAATCTTCTCTTCATTCTTCTTAATCCTAATACACTCCCAAAAGAATTTAAATCTAGGATTCTTGACGCCCTTCAGAAGAATCTTATCCTCATTATCTTTGCAAATAGGAACAATATCCAGAATCTCACGCAGCTTAAGAGAGTATCTAGAGTCTTTAACCTTCAACTCACCATTGGCAATAAACTTACTCAGACAAGTATTCTTTAAAATTCCAGCAATAATATATATGCTTTCATCCATAATATCACTCAAAAACTTGCCTTTAATCCAATGATCACCCCAAGTATCAATTTTCTTTCCATTTCCCACCTTGAACTCAACCATATTGAGGAGGCAACCCCTGCTCCGAATGATATTATTGAACATCCAAGAGAAGTTGGGAGAAATCTGAACTCTCCAAAAGGACTCTTCCTTGAGATACTTTTCATTAATCCATTTGACCCACAAAGTATATTTTTTCCTAGCAATATCCTAAGCATTCATAGCAAGACAAGAATTCACAACCTCCTTGCTTTTCCTAATGCCCAAACCTCCTTCCTTCTTAGGTAAGGTGACATCATCCCACTTAATAAGGTGCAAATTAGCTTTGTTATCAGAATAGCCCCAAATAAAATTCCTACAAATCTTGTCAATCTCGTCGAGAGTGGAACACGGAACTGGAAACGCCATGGCCTAATAAAGATGCATAGAGGACAAAGTTGACTTTACCAATTCAACCCTCCCGACAAGAGACAACAACTTAGCCTTCCATCCTTCCATATGTTTCTTAACCCTATCCACCAACTTCTCACAATGTTTTTTATTCAGCTTACCATAGAAGAGAGGTAAGCCAAGGTATTTAGTATCATCCAAATTGCCAATCTTCATGCCAAGGATATTATAAATCTCATCATCATCATCATTCACACCCAAGATGATCGTACTCTTGTTACTACTAACATGGAGACCAGACATAGTGCCAAAACCATCAAGAAGCTGCCTAACACCTTTAGCATTAGTCGTACCAGCCCTGGTGAAAATCATCAAATCATCAACAAAATGAGATGCGAACATTTCAAACTCTTAGAAATCTGAGCAGGGGACACCATAAGATCCTTTTTAATCATCTCAGAAAACCCTTGCATAGTAATGGTGAACAAGTACGACGCTATAGGATCACCCTGCCTAACACCATTAGAGGGAAAAATAGTCCTAGTAGCTTCACCATTGACAAGCACCTGGTAAGAAGAAGTTCTAAAAATCACTTCAATCCAACGAATCCATTTTGGAGAGAACCCCATTTTGAACATAACAGAGAAGAGATATTTCTAGCTCACAGAGTCATAGGCTTTCAAGATATCAGCCTGGATACACATACTCCTAACATTCTGTTTTTGAATATCACTGATAATCTCATTTGTGAGTAAAATAGCATCTTTAATACTTCTCCCCTTCACAAAAGCACACTGATTCATATCAATAATAGCAGGAAGACAAATCCACAACCTATTCGTCATAATCTTAGAAATGAGTTTATAGAAAACATTGCATAAGGCAATAGGCCGCCAGTTGGTGATAAGATTGGAATAAGAGCCTTTAGGCAAGAGAGTCAAAAAGGTCCTATTAGCTTCCCTAAGCATGCTCCCATTAAAAAAAACTCCTTAACAGCCTTGAAAACATCGTCCCCAATAGTCTTCCAAGCAATCTTAAAGAAAAACCCATTAAAACTATCAGGTCCATGACTTTTATCATCATTCAACTCATGAACAACATCATCAAGCTCTTTCCTCATGACCATCTTTGTTAACATATTATTCTGCTCATTAGATAACCGAAGTCCACTCCAGTCTCCATCCCAAGAAAACCCTTGGTCGACTTTGCAGAATAAATCTTCATAAAAAGCAGAAATATAATCTTTAATCACCTCATTATCCTTACAAATATCATCTCCAATACTAAGACAATTGATAGTATTTCTGACCCTTCTCGTTTTAAGCGAGGAGTAAAAAAATTTGGAATTGGAATCCCCTTCTTTAAGCCACTAAACTCTAGACTTTTGCCTGTATAGAGCTTCCTCCTTATCCAACGCCTTCCTGGCCTCCTTTCTAAGAGCATTAGCATTTGCTCTCAGGATAGTATCAGTAGGATTCATATCCGACAGCTTTTGGGCATCCAAGGAAATCTTATTCGCAGCCATAGCATTATCATGCACATTACCAAAAATGTTTCTGTTCCACTCCTTGAGATTTTTCTTAAGATTTTCCAGCTTCCTATAAAGCTTGAACATAGCATATCCCTCAACCTCCAAATCCCAACTATCTTTTAGAATTTCCTAAAAATCACTATGATTTCCCCAACTATTAATGAATCTAAAAGGTGATTTAAAACTCCTAGATTCTCCAATAGATAACAAGATCCTTCTGTGGTCACTGACAGTATTAGAAATAGACTCACCATGGAATTTAGAAAAGCTCCTCATAAACTCTTCATTATAAAGCACTTTGTCAATTTTTGAGGCAATACAATTGTCCCCTTCTTGCCTATTATCCCATGTGAAAAACGACCCATTTAACTGCATCTCCATGATGCCATTATCTAAGACAAAGTCATTAAAGTCATCCATAGACTTCTTAGTAGGAGGTTGAGTACTGATTCTTTCCTCATTCTTCCTAACCACATTAAAATCTCCAATAATCACCCAAGGACCAGAAGAATTCAGATTACTATCTTCAAGATTCCCCCAAAGAGTAGCTCTGTCATCAGAACTTGATGATGCTTGGGAGCTGGATTCACTATCTGGCGATTTCCTTGTAGAAGCAAGAGTAGAATTTGGAGTGGAGGGGCCTGAACCATTACTTCCAAAATCATCAACTGTCGCTTCTACAACTTTATTGACTTCCTCCGATAACTTCATGTCTTCTATAGCTGGAACACTATTAGAAAGTCTCTCTTTCTTCTGTAGAATTTCATTTTCATCAGTAATTTCCTCAACAATAAAAAAACCATCATCTTCATTATTGACTCTCTGTTCTTCACTGTCACGAATTAAAGCATGATTTGTCTTAACTTCCCAAACCTTCTTCTGAGCTTTGAACCCTTTTGCCTTCTTTTCAGGGGAGCAAAACCAGATGGCGTTGCTTCTTTATAGTCTCCATGTCCCAGAAAGCCACAAACTCTGCATTTATAGGGAATCCAATCATAGGACAAAGAGACCACATGCTCATCCCCCTCATCACTCATCAAAGTAATAGATTTTGGGAACTTAGCATTCCTATTCATAATAACCAGTATGCGAGCAACCTCCACACATCTCATAGAGAAAGTTCCTTCATCCATTCTTATAGGAACACCCAAATAAGACCCAATCAGCTCAAACGATTTTACATCCCAGAGTTCAATAGGTAGGTTCCTGATATTAATCCAAATCGGAACATCATCCAGTATTGCCTTCTGTTGTTTTTCGCCAATATGCCATTTCTTCAAAACTACAGGTATGTTCATAACATACCAATCGCCTCTCAGAACATGTTCCAGATCCTCTATCTCAGAAAACCTGATAGGAAAGAACCCTTCCCCTCTGTCAAACAATTCAAACACACCATTAATGTCCCATATGTTCTCAAAATGTTCCGCCATCATAGGGATATAAGGTCAGAAATCTACAATGTAGCCCATTAAGCACCTGCTCCATTTTTCCGCATTATCCAGAGCTTCCTTTCTAGGGTACACCAGCTTACCATCACAGATCTCGATTGCCCTCGCCTTCAGTTCAACCGACTTTCCGCTATGAATAGGCTTGAACTTTTCCCATTTTTCAGAGGCTACTTCTGGACATAGAAATGAATCACTCCGATCCCCTCCAGCTTTGCTTCCGAGACCGCATGCTGAGATGACATTAGGCCTTCGATTGATCACCACCGCCGTTGCCTCTGTCGCCTTCGAAATCGCCTCTTCTCGCGGAGCCAGGGTAGCGGGAGCCATATCAAATCTCCCCTCTTCTTTTGCTATATTTAGCGGGAGAATAAATATTAGATACTAACACATTTTAAAAGGGTCCAAGACAAGGTAGGTCTAGGATTATAACCTAAATTTGAGTATGTTACAGTTCAATTTTACCAAACTTATTAGAAATAAAAGTGCACAACATTAAAGTCTCACAAAAGAATCCAAGGAGAATAACCAACATCCTTGTATATACCTAGTAATTGAGGCCACAAATAACTTCTCAGGTTCCTGGTTATGACCCTACACCATAGTGAGCTAGAAAGTACCACTAACAATAGTAACCTCATAGTGAATAAATTGCTCATTGTCTTTAGCTTTAAAAAACTGAACATCATTTTTGCTCCAAAGAATAAGAACACACCCGAGGGGTATTTTGGTTGGAAATCCAGTTAGCACCCTGCCATACATTATTAGTAATTCTAGGAATATTCCTCCTTCTAACCTTTGATTCAATGATACAAGCTATATAACATTCATTGTCAGTAATTGCCTCATTCACCGCCTTCTGATGTCCTATCTTATTAAGGCCACAAACGTTCCAAGCCATGATAGAGTAGGCATGAACCATGATATAAGGAAAGAAGAACTACTAGTAACAAAGCTAACATGATTTTCCCTACAATAGCATCATAAGAGGACCCATCATCCTCTAGTCCTTCAAGGAGCTGAAACTTATGAAGCTATAAGGTGAAATCAGGTTCCCAACAACTTTTGCTAAGGAACTTCATAAATATACTTTGGAGGACATTTGTTCCTTCTTGTCTTCTTTCTCCAACTACCCCCATAGGAAGGATTTTCCACAATCATCTCTTCATAACCAAAGTAGGTGTTTGAGGACTTTCACTACTCTAGAAACATCATCTATAACTTTTGAGACTGAGGCATTTGCACAGAAAGTTGTCCTTCAATAGGGGGTTATAATAGAAGGTTTCAACTTCACTCATGATTTTATTCATCCAAACATGCTTGATCTTTGGTTTCTCAGTCACAACTTTGATTCATTCCCCTTGACCATGCTCAAAGGTGCCACATTCTTTACAAAATAATTTAAACCATACATACTCAATCTTCACAGAGTCTTTCACACCGTCACCACTGACTAGCTTGATTTTAGTAGGAAAATATGAAGAAGCTGGTACCAAAACTTGACACCTAGCAAACTCCAGTCTCTTGAAGTCTTTGGTAAGTAGATCCACTCTCAAGAGAGTCCCAATACAACCCCTATTATACCAAATACCTCCTCATTCTAAAGATCTAAAGGTAGATCATGTAATCTTATTCGTACAAGAACTTCAGTTAGCTTGAACTTTATCAACAGTTCCCTTTTCTTCCATTTCTAAGCATAAAATTTTACACACCACCAACCCGGGGCCTTGTTCCAAAGCCACAAACATATCTTCATGATCTAAGAATATGATGATAAAGAAATCGCCCTTCTAGATAGAATCTAAAATCCTCTTTTGTCTTCCAAATCAGGGACAAATGTCTGTGCATTGTTGGCCAATGTGGTTTAAAACCTATCACATATCTAGTCAAAGAGTTCTTGCACCACAAGAGATTCCTTTCAGCACTGGCCTTTGGACATATGATTACACCATTGATAGTTTCCACTTGATAATATTTAAGCAATAGTTCATTAGTTTCCCGCATCTTGAACATATCCGTCCACTTCCTCATATCTTTGACAATAGGAACCCGTTGAGCCCATCACTGAGATTTCATAGGGCCTTTGGAAGAATAGGTGATGGATGGAAATTAGAGCCGACTATGGTCTATTCATGAGTGGAGGTTTCCCAGTGTCACCCACCCTGTCGCCAACCCTATCGCGGAGTCCATGTCTGTAGCCATCTAATGTTACCAAGATAGGTTCACTAAGAATGTCTTATAGCCAAAGATTGTCATGCATGAAGTTGTAATAATCTGATTTAAGAAAAATAAAATTATGAAAACATGGACATAAAACAAAAGGCAGTAGATTATCAAAGTATCCCTTAAAAAAATATTATAGATCTAAAATCTCTAGTACGGCGATTTTTACCATAATTCTTACATGCAACACCTTCACTTCAATAAAAGAAGGAGAATATAGAGGATTTTAAGGAGAAGTAAGGTTGTCTACCATGTATTCATTAGAAATCCAAACTGGAGGGTATACAAGAGAGAACAATAGTAATTTGATGAGAAACACTATATAATATTTACCTAAATATAAATTTTACATGTTTTGGAACACGATTCCTAGCCCCCCTTATAAATCACCTAAAATCACCTCTGTGCACTTGATCTCCCAAGGGTTTCACCCTCCAAATTGATCAAATTTGTAACAGACTGAGTTCATTAGTGGGTGAGGGCAAAATTGATCAAATTTGAGGTCGATGCTAAAAAAGGCCATGTCGCTATCTACAAGTTAGTGCAACCTATGACAATACAATCCAACTTATGGATCTGATTAGGTACAAGTCTCCCAAACTTACATATGGACCCGACATGTGATATGAGGTCCTCACATACCTTTAGTGATCCCTAAACCCCCAATATGATTCTAGATACACATGTATATCACATTATATATTTGAAATTATCATGTTTTTCATTACTAATGGTTTCAAGAGGCGCCTTCCATCTTCATATTCTCTACTATTATATGCATCCAATATTTTTATATTTTCATCGTCTATTCAAGTTTAAGTAGTTTCACTCAACCAAAGAATAAGCACAACATATGAATCACAAGTGTCAATTATTACACAACAACAATTTTACCGTTCAAATGAACAAAAAAATAAATCTTATATCAGAGAGATACAATTTTGTTAGATCGAACTAGGGAATGTGTTCTTATAGTTCCTAATTACTCAACTGAAAAAAAGTGTAATCTCAAGTAAGAATTTAAGATCTCTTTGTTGCACCAACTCAACTCTATGTAGCATATGGATATTGGTAACATTTTGTGGAGCTCCAAAAATGGTTCATGTTGAGGATCTCAACTAGCTAGTAGAGGTGATTAGGACGATGAATTCTAAATATATCTTGGGAAGTAGGTGAAAATTGAACTATTATCACCCTTCTTCTAAAAAAAAACTAGTTTATACTCTCAAAAGCAATGCCACCATAAGGCTATGGATCAATTGCATTATCATAAAAGAAACATCTAATGTAGAGATCAAACAGAGTGAATATGCAATTGACTAGGTAATCGCTAATTACGTTACTAAGATGGAATCATGTGATCACATATTATGTCTCCATTCTTATTAAAAGACACGGGGAGTCAGAGAATAGATGTCATTAATTATCCCACGTTAATGTATATGGTATATATTTGAGTTAAGAAGTAGCAATGCGTCCAGCCTCGCATTTTATTATCAAAATCCCTCTCCCACAAATCATCCTCTGAGTCACATCGCACCAAGATATGATGGAGGATCTCCTCAACGCGCGTTCTCAATCCTTTCAAATATCCTCATGTGGCTGCCGATCGATGGCGTCCCTGTCTGGCTACCACGGTGAGACATATATATCATCATCTACTGGTCCTTGGCGCGTAGTCGCTCGTACAACAACGCTTCTTCTCCCTCTCCCAAATATGTATCATCATCTCCTGGTCCTGGCGCGTAGTCTCTCATACAACAACGCTTCTTCTCCCTCTCCCAAACATGTATCATCATCTCCTGGTCCTGGCGCGCAGTCTCTCATCCAACAACGCTTCTTCTCCCTCATCTCATGGGATTTCCCGGTCTCTTCGTGCAAATACTTTTTGTAGCAGGTTAGCTCGGTGGTGATCGATACCGATTTCAGAGTCGGTGGAGTGATACTGATGGCCAATGTTACTGCACTCTCTTCCCCAGCAAGTGGCCAAGCTTTCATGGACTTGTTTGCAGTTGAGCATATATCTCTGCGATGCGCTCGCGCACTCCATGCGACGGTCTTGTCACTCCCAGCATTTGTGTGTAATCTGTTACTCCGTCGACGCTGCTGGGCTGCATAGCCTGCATGCACTCCCAGTAGATCCTTGGTGGGATTGCTGTTGTAAGAGACCCGGGCAATACAGACGGATTAATGTATATGTCCTACATATATAGTTACGTATTCGAAGACCATACTTTTTGGTGAAAGATCCTGAACTGGCGCGAATTTCAGGGTACACGTTGCACAATTTTCGCCAACTAAAGGCCCAACCCACTCCACGAGGGCCGAGGCCCATCCAAATGAGGGTATCAGTGTCCAAGCATGGCATGCGTTTGTCCATATCGCAAGAACGACACTTGTATGATATTCTCCTAACAACGTCAACCAGCGGACTCTCTCAATAGAAATCGTCCGGTTGCAATAACTTGCCAATCAAATAGGGGCTTATATTTGCCGTGACAGGATGCTATACCAGACCATCTTAATCATACATATAGCTCAAAAATTCATACCTAAAACAAACAAAAAAGGATTTACACATTAGAAATTAAAGTTGTGTTTGGTACGTGGTGATAAAATTGACGATGATAGTGATGATGATAGAGACGGTAATGGTGATAGAAAAATTATTAAAATATGTTGTTTGGTAATATGTGTATGGCGATAAGGATGGTGATAGAGAAATTATTAACTAACAGGAGCGTCACTATGAGAGCTTTTGGTGGTATGGGAGTTGCTGCTATCGTCTATTGTATCTGGTTTGAGAGAAATACCAGAATCCACGGTGGTCGGGCTACTGATATGTTTGGTGTTTTTGAGTCCCTTGCTGGTAGACTTGTTGCTAATGTAAGGGCTAAACCTGTTGTTTATAAAGGTTTAGACCCGGTCACCAGTACACAGTGGGGTTTTTGTAGTTATCTGTCCCTTTGTACAGTATATGTTCACCTATACGTCTTTTTTGAGATAGTAATATTTTACCTGATAAAAAAAAAGGGATGGTGATAGTGAAAAATTTAAAAAATGTTGTTTGTTACATGGTTATAGTGATGTGGAGGGAATTTTTTTTATAAAAACACCCAACACAAGTAAGAAATATATTTATTAGAATATTTTTTTTGCATATTTGTCTAAATAAGTAGTGAAGTCTTGAAAGAAACTTTTTTCACCATGATTCACCATACTTTTTTATGGGGACAAAAATAGATCAAAATTCACCATAGATTCACCATGATTCCCTATCACCATGACAAACAAACAATATTTTTATTTCATTATTATTTTCCATAACCATGATTCACCTCATAACAAACACGGCCTAAATATAACACGCGCGGAATAAAGATTGGCAACAGCAAACCGGGAAGATCCTCCGGACGAGTATTAGATCTTCGATTTAATTAAAAGGAAATTCTTGGTAGAATCAGTCCCAAACCCCCGGCTGCACCCCTCAACGCTCATGCAACTGGTAGGAGGATCTGCTGCTCCCGATTCAACAAGGAATACGCTAGTCCTAAACTGATCATTATACACGTGTATACATAGATGCATATCGTCAGGCTGCAATCAAATCCCGATGACACGGTGACACTTGTTTATGACACTTGTTTATGTAGGGAGCAGCAAATCCTGCATGCAACTGACGTTATGCAACGGCCGCATAAACGTTCATCCAAAAAAAATCGACCGGAAACGCCCTTCCTTGCTGGAAAAAAGATCGCCTTCCCCTCTTCAATCTATAGACCCTTTCCCTCCCTTCCCTAGTGAAGCCGTCCCACGCCCCTCCTGCACCGCTTGGATTCCTCCGCCCCGACACCATCGGCTGGATCCAGCCAGCGGACGGACGTCCCGGATGATTAATCGCGGGCACACAATCGCGATCCTGCTTCGTCCTCGGAAGAGGACACCGACCTGCGCCGGATCTGAGGAAAAAGGCGCGATATTTCTTTCAATTTTGGGGCTGGGAAGGAGGGGGATTTTTCTGGCACGCAAGTCGGGAGGCGTTGGCTGTGATGCCGACGGTAGGGACGAGGAGGTCCACCAGGGTGTTCGTTATCAAGTCCATGCCCACCATGGCCGCAGAGGACGCACCCGTGGCACTCGTCCTGAGGACCGGGAAGCGCCTTGTGCTATCCAACAAGAAAGTCGAGGCTGCTGGAAGTCACCATGATCCTCGTTTTCTTTGTTAGCGTCGTCCAAGGAGAAGCTGTCGATGTGGAGCACTTTGGAGAGGCCTTCGTGCTCGTTGTGGCTGCTGCTAGCATACCCTTGCCAGACGTTGCTGTCACGGCGGATCAGGCGGGCCTTGAGGCCCTTGACGCTCTGATTTAATTAGTTGGAAACGAGTCTGGGTATGATAGTGAGACTGGGTATAAGGGAGATGCAGAGGTTGGTTACGAGGATGAATTTGACGAGAAAGATGATGGTAAGATCTTATTTTGGGGAGATCGATTTGGAGGCACTGGCGGTGCAGAGCTGATCAGCAAGGATGCGTTCTCAGAGATGAAATCCCAGCCTCGGTGCAGGATGAAGAATTAGGATTAGAGTGACATTCGATGACCCATGAAGGTGATGATTGATGTGGGTGTTTTAGTTGCGCGTCATTCCCCTATGCAATGCTCATTATTTTTAGGAGTGAAGACTTGTAGTTTAATGTAAAATTTCCAACATCATCTCAGTTGAGAGGGTTGATAGTTGTGAATGATGTCCTTAATCATTCTATTCCCTTTACAATCGAGCTTCTTCGGTCGGGGGAGTTTTGAGGATTCCATTGTTTAGATGCATAACGGCATGCATACCTCCACAAACCTGCTCACAATGTCGCCATTTTAAACTCCTGATTATTGTACGATGACTAACAGCTGCTGCTTGGCATGCCTGCCATATGAACAGTTCGTGTCTGGTAAGAAAAGTAAGCTCGCGTGATGGAAGAAAGCTGTCCGTGCAATACTGTGAGTGACTTCTTGTTCCTTTCGAATAGCCAAGACAACTGCAAGCCTGAGTGTTGTCTCTGGTCTGAGTAGATCTACAACACTAAAGTGGTTTCGTCTTCAAGTAAGAGTTGGGCAGTTTTAGAAGTATGGAATGTTAATGTATATATTTGTAACTCATTTATTTTATTTGGTTGGGTGTGCTCTAAACTATAAGAATTTGGTTTCATTTGTTTGGTACGATCTCCTTGCCACTACACTAAAAAAACTCATACCACAAGGCCTGTGGTCCCCACCACATTTGTTATACAGCTGTAGCGCAGAGTAAAAAGTGTACAAACGAAGAGAGAGAGAGAGAGAGGAAGATAATCGCTGCATGGCCCCACTCTCCCGCAGCCCGACTTCACGCTCCAGTCCCCACCGCACGCGACCACACCCTATTCGGGCGCGGTACATATTCCGGGATTTGGAACTGAAGTATGCAGTTCGGTGGGTTGTAAAACAAGGAATTCTAGATGGCTTTGGGAACACAATTCATATTTGCGAAGAAAATAGAGTATATGTCGATACTAATATTTCGTATTAACTAGTTAACTATTGCGCAATATAGGGTTAATTGCAACAAAAGGATTGTTAGCATTTAGGACAAATCATAGAAGATGACAAACATGCAATAATATGAATAAGTAAGTCAAAAGAATGAAGATGCATCATCAAAGGGAGATAACAGAAAACACATGTACTTTCCCCTATATATAGGGAGATAACAAAAAACTATATACTAATGGAAGATTACAAAAAGCTATATAAAAATTGTATACAAAAGTATACAGAGTAATACACATGTGTATAAAATTGTATACAATAAAACACATTGTAATAAACACGTGTACAAGCGATACACACGTATACTCATACAAGTACACATGTATGAAAAACACCTATACTCATACAAGTACACATGTATGAAAAACAATACAAAACAGTACACATGGAAGTACATATGTGTACAAAATTCATATGTGCGAAGTACACATTTGTACAAAACAATACAAAAGAGTACACATGCCAATACATGTGTACAAATCATACACAAGATAGTACACACGTGTACAAAATAGTATGCTGGCAATACATATGTGTATACAACAATATATATGGATGTGTACATTTGTACACAAAAGTATACATGGATGTACACATGTATGTATAAATGTATATACAACAATACACATGGATGAGTATATGTATACAGAATAGTACATGTATGTACAAATGTGTACACAACATACACATTGCAATATATATGTGTACAAAGACTAAACACAATAATACATATGACAATACACATGTGTACAATAATATACAAGACAATACTAATGTGTACAGGACTGTACAAATGACAATACACATGTGTACAATACTATACACAACAGTATGCATGGCAATACACATGTGTGCATCAATGCACTTGGCAGTACAAATGTGTACACAACAGTACACATTACAATATACACGTGTACAAAACTATACACAACAGTACACATGGTAACACACGTGTAAAACAATACATATGGTAGTACAAATGTGTACAACTGTACACACTGCATTACGCATGTGTACAAGACTATACACAGTAGTACACAAGCAACACACTGGTGTCCAACAATATAGGTGGTCGTACAAATGTGTACACAATAGTTCACATTGCAATATACATATGTACATGACTATATACAACAATACACATGGCAACACACATGTGTACAACAATACACATGGCAGTACAAATGTGTACAAATGGGTACACAACGGTATTCATGGCAGTACACATGTGTACAAGACTATACACAACATTACACATGGCAACAACATGTGTACAAAAATACACGTGGTAGTACAAATGACACAACAATATACATGTGTACAAGACTATACACAACTATGCACAAGGCAACACACATGTACAACAATACACATGGCAGTACAAATGTGTTCACAATAATACATATTGCGATATACATGTGTACAATATTATACACAACAACATGCATTGCAACACACATGTGTACATTAATGCACATGGCAGTACAAATGTATACACAACAATACACATTACAATATACATGTGTACAACTGTACACATGGCTATACAATATGTACATGACTGTACAAATGGCAATATACATGTATACAATACTATACACAACTGTACGCATGACAACACACATGTGTACAACAATACACATGGTAGTACAAATGTGTACACAACTGTATGCATGCAAGTACACATGTGTACAAGACTATACACAATAGTACGCATAGCAACACAAATGTGTACAACTATACACATGGTAGTACAAAGGTGTATACAACAATACACGTTGTAATATACATGTGTACAAGACTATACACAACAGTACACATGGCAACACACATGTACAACAATACTCATGACAATACAAATGTGTACACGCCAATACACATTGCGACATACATGTGTACAAGAGTATACACAATAGTATGCATGGAAACACAGATGCGTACATCAATGCACATGACGGTACCAATGTGTACACAACAGTACACATTGCAATAAACATGTGTACAACAATACACATGGAAATACAAAAATGTACAAGATTGTACACATGATAATACACATGTACAATACTATACACAACAATACACATGAAAACACACATGTTTACATCAATGCACATGGTAGTACAATGTGTACACAACAGTACACATTGCAATATACATGTGTATAAGACAATACACAATAGTACACATAACAATATACATGTGTACGAGATTATACACAACAATATGCTTGGCAACACACATGTGTACATCAATGCACACGATAGTACAAATGTGTACACAACAATACACATTACAATATATATGTGTACAACAATAATCATAGCTATATAAATATGTACACATGACAATAAACATGTGTATAATACTAGACACAACAGTACACATCGCAACACACATGTGTACATCAATGCAAATGGTTGCATAAATATGTACACAATAATACCCATTGCAATATGTATGTGTACAAACCTATACACAACAATACGCATGACAACACACATGTGCACAAAAAACATATGGTAGTACAAATGTGTACACAACCATATACATTACAATACACATGTGTACAAAACTATACACAATAATACGCAGACAACACACATGTGTCCAACAATATAGGTGGAAGTACAAATGTGTACATAACAGTAAATATTGCAACATACATATCTACAAGACTATATATAACAGTAAACATGGCAACACACATGTGTAGAACAATACACATGATTGTACAAATGTGTATATGACAATACACAAGTCTATACAAAACAATACAGATGGTGCCACACATGTGTACAACAATGCAAATGGCAGTATTATACAATCATACGCATGGAAGTACACATGTGTACAAGACTGTATACAATAGTACGCATGGGCAACACACATGTGTACAACAATACACATGGCAATACAAATGTGCACAAAAAAGAACACATGTGGAGAAAACAACACACACGGTATTACATGTGCAAGAAATTGTACACAACAGTTTGACATGGTAGTACACATGTGTACAAAACTATACACAATCGTATGCATGACAATACACATATACAATAGTACACATGGCAGTGCACATCTATACAAAACTACACACTACAATGCACATGTGTACAAAATTGTAAACAACAGTACACATGGAACTACATATGTGTACAAAATAATACAATACAATACACATGGTAGTACAAGTATACACAACAATACAAATGACAGTACACATGTGTATAAGATTATACATAAGAGTATGTTTGGAAACACACATATGTACAAAGATTCTCATGGCAGTACAAATATGTACACAATAGTACACATTGCAATATACATGTGTACAAGACTATACAATAGTACACATCACAACACACGTGTACAATAATGCACATGGCAGTACAAATGTGTACACAACAATACACATGCGTACAAGACTATACAAAACAGTACGTATGGAAACACACATGTGTAGAACAATACACGTTGCAGTACAAATGTGTACACAATAGTACACATTGCAATACACATGTGTAAAAGACTATATACAATAGTACACAACCAACACACATGTATACAAAAACACACATGGCAGTACAAATGTGTTCACAAAAGTACACATTGCAATATACATGTGTACAAGACTATACACAACAGTATGCATGGTAACACACATGTGTACAATAATACACATGGCAGTACAAATGTGTACGAGACGGTACACATTGCAATATACATGTGTACTAGACTATAAACAACAATACATATGGCAACACACGTGTACAACAATACACGTGGTAGTACAAATATGTACACAACAATACATATTGTAATATACATGTCTACAAGACTTTATACAACAATACACATGGCACACATGCGTACAACAACACACACGACAGTACAAATGTGTACATGATAATGCACATTGTAATATACATGTGTACAAGATTATGCACAACATTACGCATGGAAACACACATGTGTACAACAATACACATAGTTGTACAAATATGTACACAACAATACACATTGCAATACACATGTGTATAAGACTATACACAACAATGTGCATGGAAATACACATGTGTACAACAATACACATGGTTGTACAAATGTGTACACATTACAATACACATGTATAAAAGATTATACACAACAATACTCATGGAAACACACATGTGTACTATAATACATGTGGCAATACAAAAGTCTACACAACGGTACACATGGTAGTAAACATGTGTACAAGAATATACACAATAGTATGCATGACAACACACATGTGTACAACAATACACGTGGCAATACAAATATGTACACAACAATACATATTGCAATATACATGTGTACAAGACTATACACAGCAGTACTCATGGCAACACACATGTGTACAACACTACACATGATAGTACAAATGTGGACAAGACTGTACACATGGCAATACACATGTGTACAATACTATATAGAATAGTATACATGAAAACACACATGTGTACATCAATGCGCATGGCAGTACAAATGTGTACACAACAACATAGATTGCAATATATATGTGTACAACAATACACATGGCAATACAAATGTGTACATGATTGTACACATGACAATACACATGTGTACAATATAATACACAACAATATGCATAGCAACACACATGTGTACATCAATGCACATGGAAGTACAAATGTGTAAACAACAATACACATTGTAATATACATGTGTACACGACTATACACAACATCACAGATGGAAACACACATGTGTACAACAATACTTATGGTAGTACAATTGTATACACAACCGTACACATTGTAATACACATGTGTACATGAATATACACAACAATACGCATGCAACACACATGTGTCCAACAATACATGTGGCAATATAAATGTGTACACCATAGTACACATTGCAATATACATATGTAAAAGAGTATACACAACAGTACACATGGAAACACACATGTGTACAACAATACACATGGCAGTACAAATGTGTACACGATAGTACACAAGTCTATACAAAATAGTACACATGGTGCCACACATGTGTACAATAATATACATGGCAATACAAAATGTATGTACAACATTACACATGACACTACACATGCATACAAGACTGTACATAATAGTACGCATGAGAACACACAAGTGTACAACAATACACATGGCAGTTCAAATGTGTACAAAAAAGCACACATGTAAATAAAACGATACACACAAAATTACATGTTTAAAAAATTGTACACAACCTTTTGACATGGTAGTACACATGTGTACAAAACTATACACAATCGTACGCATGTTAATTCACATGTACAATAGTTCACATGGTAGTGCACATATGTACAAAACTACACACTACAATGCACTTGTGTACAAAATTATAAATAACAGTACACGTGGCACAACATATGTGTATAAATAATACAATACAATACACATGGAAGTACAAGGGTACACAACTATACAAATGGCAGTACACATATGTACAAGACTATAAATAAGACTATGTATGGAAAAACATATGTGTACAACAATACTCATGGCAGTACAAATGTGTACATAACAATACACATTGCAATATGTATATGTATAAGACTACACAATAGTACGCATCGCAACACACATGTGTACAACAATGCACATGATAGTATAAATGTGTGCACAACAGTACACATTACAATACACATGTGTATAAGACTATACACAACAATACACAGGGCAACACACATGTGGACAATAATACACATTGTTGTATAAATGTATACACAACAATACACATTGCAATACACATGTGTAAAAGACTATACACATCAATGCACAAGCAACACACACATGTACAACAATACACGTGACAGTACACATGTGTTCACAACAGTACACATTAAAATATACATGTGTACAAGACTATACGTAACAGTACGCATGGTAACACACATGTGTACAACAATACACATGGCAATACAAATGTGTACAAGACGGTACACATTAAAATATACATGTGTACTGGACTATAAATGATAATACACATGGAAACACACATGTGTACAACAATACACGTGGTTATACAAATGTGTAAAAAATAATACATATTGCAATATACATGTCTACAAGACTTTACACAACAGTACACATGGCAACATACATGTGTACAACAATACACACGACAGTACAAATGTGTACATGATAGTACACATTGTGATATACATGTGTATAAGATTATACACAACAATACACATTACAACACACATGTGTATGACAATACACATGGTTGTACAAATGTGTACACAACGGTACACATTGCAATACACATAAGTACAAGACTATACACAACAATACGCATGACAACACACATGTGCACAACAATACACATGGCTGTACTAATGTGCACACAATTGTACACATTACAATACACATGTGTACAAGAATATACACAACAATACTCATGGTAGCACACATGTGTACAACAATACACATGGCAGTACAAATGTGTACACAATGGTATGCATGGCAATACACATGTGTAAAAGACTACACACAACAGTACACATGACAACACACATGTGTACAACAATACACGTGGCAGTACAAATATGTACACAATAGTACACATTGTAATATACATGTATACTAGACTATACACAACAATACTCATGGCAACACAACTGTGTACAACAATACACATGGTAGTACAAATGTGTATAGTACTGTACACATGACAATGCACATGTGTACAATACTATACAAAATAGTACGCATGGAAACATGCATGTGTACATTAATGCGCATGCGGTACAAATGTGTACACTACAATATACATTGAAATATACATGTGTACAAGAATACACATGGCAGTACAAATGTGTACATGACTGTACAAATGGCAATACACATGTATACACAACTATACACAACAATACACATGGCAACACACATGTGTACATCAATGCACATGGTAGTACAAATGTGTACTATTCATTGCAATATATATGTGTACAAGACTATACACGACAATACATATGGAAATACACATGTGCAGAACAATACATATGGTAGTACAAATGTGTACACAACCGTACACATTGCAATACACATGTGTACAAGAATATACACAATAATACACATGCAACATATAGGTGTCCAACAATACATGTGGTAGTACAAATGTGTACACAATAGTATACATTGTGATATACATATGTATAAGACTATACACAATAGTACACATGGCAACACACGTGTACAACAACACACCTGGCAAACAAATGTGTACATGACAGTATACAAGTCTATACAAAATAGTACACATGGTGCCTCACATGTGTACAACAGCTTACATGGCAGTACAAAAGTATATACAATAGTACACATGACACTACACATGTATACAAGATTGTACACAATAGTATGCATGACAACACATGGGTGTACAACAATACACATGGTAGTAGAAATGTGTACAAAAAAGCACACATGTAGACATGACAATATACACAATATTACATGTGTACAAAATTGTTCACAACAGTTTGACATGGTAGTATACATGTGCACAAAACTATACGTAATGGTACGCATGACCGTACACATGTACAATACTACACACAAAAGTGTACATTTGTACAAAACTATACACTATAATGTACTTGTGTACAAAAGTATACACCACAACACACATGGAACTGCATATGTGCACAAAATAATGCAATACAATACACATGACAGTACAACTGTACACAACAGTATAAATGGTAGTACACATGTGTACAAGACTATACATAAGAGTACGTATGGCAACACACATGTGTACATCAATACACATGGCATGTCAAATGTGTACAAAATAGTACACATTGAATATACACGTGTACAAGACTACACAAAAATACACATGGAAACACACGTGTACAACAATGCACATGGTAGCATAAACGTGTACACAATAGTACACATTGCAATATACATGTGTACAAGACTATACATAACAATACGCATGACAACACACATGTGTACAACAATATATGTGGCAATACAAATGTGCATACAATAGTACACACACTAGTACAGAAATGGATTATAACGTCCCTACGTGTAGGGTCAGTTTTACCAAATAACCGACCTTATATGTCTAAAAAAACGCGGGCACCACTTAAGACCTCTTGGGTCGGTTTTCTTAAAAAACCCGACCTTGTAGTGTATCTCTATAGGGTCGGTTTTCCAAATAACCGACCTTATATGTCTATAAAAAATGCGGGCACCACTTAAGACCTCTTGGGTCATTTTTCTTAAAATAACCGACCTTGTAGTGCATCTCTATAGGGTCAGTTTTTATAAAATAAGCGACCTTATAGACAATTGGTTTAGAAATTCATTTACAAGTTTCCCGCGACAAAAATTTGCTTGATTTTTGGCTTTGCGCCTCGATCTATAGGGTCGGTTTTTCCTTATAACCGACCCTAAAGGGCTCCTCGGTCGACAAATACGTCGACTGAATAAGAGCTGGATTTCACATATACGAGCACCTTTAGGGTCTGTTTTATCCTTATAACCGACCCTAAAGTCCTCTTCGGTTCTGCACCTCTAAGGTCGGTTTTTCCTTTAAAACTGACCCTAAAGGATCTTCGGTCGACAAATTCATCGACCGATAACAATTCTGGATCCAGTTTACTTCACGCATGTATAAGCACCTCTAGCGTCAGATTTGTACTTATAACCGACCTTAGAGCTTTTCTCGGTCGACAAATTCAACGACCGATAAGGAGTCAGATTTCAAGTGTATAAGCAACTTTTAGGGTCGATTTTTTGCTTATAACCGACCTTAGAAGTCTATTCAGTCGACAATATTGTCGACCGAATTGGACTTTAGGGTCGGTTATAAGCAAAAAACTGACCCTAAAGGTACTTATACGAACGAAATTTGGCTGTTTCTCGGTCGACGAATTTGTCGACCGAGAGAGAGCCAGATTCGTTCGTATAAGCTCTTGTAGCGTCAGTTTTCCTTTATAACTGACCCTAGAGGGTTTTTCGGTCAACAATATTGTCGACCGAGATAAACTTAGGATCCAATTTAGTATTTCACACATGAATAAGTACCTCTAGGGTCGGTTTTAAGGAAAAAACCGATCCTAGAGGTACTTATATGAAGGAAATATGGCTCTTTGTCGGTCGAGGAATTATTCGATCGAGACAAAATCGGTCGACAAATTGTTCGATCGAGGCCAACCCTGTGAACCTCCATTTGCTTGAATTAAAAAGGCAATATTCTGATTAAAATATAAATCGTAACGGCTAGAAAATCGACCGTCGTAACGGCAGACGACCGTTGCGGGCGTCGGTCGAGAAATTGTCGACCGAAATGGCTAGAAAATCGACCGTCATAACGGCTAAAAAATCGACCGTCGTAACGGCTAGTTCGATCGACCGTTGGCCGATCGGGAGACGACTGTTGCGGGTGTCGGTCGACAAATTGTCGACCGAAATGGCTAGAAAATCGACCGTCATAACGGCTAGAAAATCGACCGTCGTAACGGCTAGTTCGATCGACCGTTGGCTGACCGGGAGACGACCGTTGCGGGCGTCGGTCGACAAATTGTCGACCAAAATGGGCTCTGTTTTGCTATAAATAGCACCCAAAATGATCCATTTCTTCACACCTTCACATTCTCACTTCTCTAGCTCCTCTCTAGTGTGTTCTTGTGAAAATCTTTAGCTTCTCTACATCCAAGTCTTGCTTGCTACTTCTCCATTTCAAAGCAACGAGATGGCTTCCTCATCAACGCGTGGAAAGAAGCAAGTTGTAGGAAGGAAAGGAAGGACGGTCCCTGATCTGCTGCCGTTCATCAACGACGTCCCTTTCAAAGACGCAGCTGCAGGCGACCGCTACCTCAGGCTCTCCTCAAAAACTCCTCTTCCATGACGGCCAGTCGACGTCATGGACTTCCATAACATTGTCGATTGGGAGGAACTCTTTAAGGTGCAACATTTGACTGATTTTCTGGTCCCCTCCTTCCATTCCTACTCCTCCAAAGTATTTAATGAATTCTATGCCAATTTAACCCCACATCCTGACCATGATTCCTTCTCCTCTATGGTTGGTGGGTATGGATTCCATTTTATTGAGGAGGGTATTCTTGATATGCTTGACATAAACATAGAAGAATATAAAGATTTTGTTGATCTCACCATAGGAAATCCACTCAACAAACTCTCCCAAGATGACACTACAACTAGCCTTAGTGATGTCAAAAAAGCCATCTTTCAATCAAATATGACTTGCCATGAAGATAGGGGTACCTATTATGACATAAATTTAAAACCTGAAGCTAGGATCATAAATCTCATTGTTGCCACCAATATCCATCCTAGAGCAAACAAATCTGAAGTACCCACCTTTCGTATGTGCCTTATCTATGCCATTCTCAAAGGTATTCCCATAAACTTTATTCGTATCATCCTTAAGAATATGCTTGAGTTTTCTGGCAATCCACCTTATGCTGACTTTGTATGCCAAATCACTGAACATTTTCTTAAGAAGAATATTGAGGACGACTTAGGTTACACATGGGATAGAAAACCCCAAAAGATAAGTAAAAATACGGTGGAAAAGTTGGGAATCGACTTTGGCCACAAAAGGGCTAGGACTGAAGGGGAGACATCCACCTAAGACATACCTCCACCACCTCCTCCTACCAACCTACCCCATGATCCTATTACAAAAACCTTGACATACATTGCTGGATCCCAATATCACCTAAGTAGGCAATTGGATTATAATCACCATGGCATGACTTATTTAAACCAAAGGATGCAAGCTCTCTCTCCTAACCAACCTGATGAATATCCCTATTCCCTTAATCCTGGCATGATAAATCCATACAATCCTTCCTACAACTACTATCAAATTCCACCTCCACCATCTCCTGATCTCACACATACTCAGTTTTCCCCAATTCAACTTCAAGACATTATTTCCCACTTTCGCTTTGATCGTGTTCCCACCTTCTTGGAGGCTTATGCCTTAACCAAGATAGGTGCCTTGGAGTGGCAGACACTGGTCAAATATTATGGAGCTGAGCCCTTTCTTGGAAAAGATCCAGACATTGATGTAATCCTTCGGTCTTTTCAGTGAGATTATGAGATATCTTTGTAATGATTGTAATGGATATCTTTTTATAAAGCAAGTATGTCATGCTTCATCATATAAAGTGTATGAGCATTAAATTGTTATGAATAAAAGTGTTTTCCATGGCTTCATTTGGACATATACATGTTATATAAGAATATTGTTATTTCAAATGATTGAAAAATAAATTATGGCTAAATTTGACAAAGCATCACTTGGTTTTAAAATTAAATATCTCTTTAAGGGAGAGCATAGCATAAAATTAAGAAGGAGAACTAAAGAGTCATACAAAATGATTATATTGGATATCATGTAAAATCTTGTATAAGTACTTAATTTAAACATTGAAACATGGTTAATCTCGGTCGAAAAACTACTCGACCGAGACATCTCTGTCGACATATTTGTCGACTGAGAATGAGAGCCAGATTTCCTTTCGTGCGTGTACAAACATCTCTAGGGTCGGTTTTATCTTTAAAACCGACCCTAGAAGGTCTCTCGGTCGACAATATTGTCGACCGAAATGAGTTTTGGATCCAGTTTAGTTCACGCATGTATAAGAACCTCTAGGGTCGGTTTTTTTTTACTTTTTACCGACCCTAGAGCTCCCCTCGGTCGAAGAATTTGTCGACTGATATCATCTCGGTCGACAAATTTGTCGACTGAGAATGAGAGCCAGATTTCCTTTGTGCATGTATAAGCACCTCTAGGGTCAGTTTTAAAAAAAAACCGACCCTAGAGAGTCTCTCGGTCGACAATATTGTCGACCGAGTTTAGTTTTGGATCCAGTTTATTTCACGCATGTATAAGAACCTCTAGGGTCGGTTTTTTAATTTTTTAACCGACCCTAGAGCTCCTTTCGGTCGACAAATTTTTCGACCGGAAGAAGAGCCAGATTTCCTTTCGTGCATGTATAAGAACCTCTAGGGTCAGTTTTTTCTTTAAAACCGACCCTAGAGAGTGTCTCGGTCGACAAATTTGTCGACCGAGAAGTCTTTTTTGTTACCTCTAGGGTCGGTTTTAACCATATAATCGACCTTGTAGGAGGCATCCTCGGTCGACAATATTTTCGACCGAGAAGCTTGTTCGGGCATCGCTTACCTGTTGGGTCGGTTGTTTGCAAATAACCGACCCTACAGGTTTCGAGGGTAACAAATAGTCGGGGTCTCATTTTCCCTCCATTCTCGCTGCCAAGACCTAGTTCTTCTTTTCTCCTTTGCCTCCATTTTCGCACCGCCAAAGCTCATTTTCCCTCCATTCTCGCTCGGCCAAAGCTTCTCCTTACCAAAAGAGCTGCCGCGCCGCCAAAGCTTTGCCAAGAAGGTCGTCGTCGTGTTCGAAGGGAGCTCATCGTCAAAGCCTTGCCTCCTCTCCATGAAACCCTTGCCGCCTCTCCGCGTTGCCAAGCCTCCTCTCCGCGAAAAGAGCTCGTCGTCGCCGCCTCTCCACACTTCCACGAAGGTTGCCGCCTCTCCAGGAAGGTCGTCACATCCTCCACGAAGGTCACCGTCATTTCCAAGTAAGGCCACCGCCTTGTTCCCTCATTCCCGAGTTCGTTCCCGCCGTCATGGAAGCGTCCAGGTCCAATCTCGGTCGACAATTTGTCGACCAAGAGCCACCTGCGCACGACGTCCAGGTGGGCTCCCGGTCGACGAATTGTCGACCGAGATTGGACCTGGACTCCTTTAACTATACAGTTATATTGTTTTTCCATTTTATATGGTTTGATAACATCCCACTTCCTTAATCAATTGCTTAACACCCAATTTTGTTAGTTGCATGCTAACCTAGCTCTCTTCTACTTTCCTTAGTGTTAATTTCTTAAAGAATTTTCTCTAGTTAGTGTTACTTAACATGCTTTTAGTTGCTTAGTTAGTTGATTTCCTAGTTAGTGTATGCTTTCTTTATTTTGATAATTTCTCTAGTTAGTTGATAGATCAGAGTTGCCATTATTAGATTAGTGTAGTTGCTTGTTCTTTCTAGCTTGGCCTAATTGCTTGCCATTTCCAATCTTCAACTAGCTTCTCTCTCTTGCTAGTGTATTGATCATTTATTTCTTAGTCCATGATATCTAATTTTCCAGGGCTGGTCTAGATTTTAAATTTTTTCCTTCCATTTGCTTACATCTTAGTCTAAATAATCATACCCCCATTTAAACCATAAAAATTGTAGCTCTATGCACTAGAAGTCTGGATAATGACATCATGACTGGAAGGAAATCCTTAGATTATGAGGAGTAAACTTTGGATACTCCCAAATTGACACTTTAGGGTTGATGCATGAAATAATGCATTTATATATTAACTTAGAAACCCGTTCAAAATTTACTCATTATGAGTAAACTTTGGATAGTCCCTGGTTTGGGACTGTTTTTGGATATTTAATCTCACTTAGGATGTACCTGTATAATGTATGTTTAGTTTTGTAGAAAATTTCAATAGGATTTCTTCATTTGTTCTCTGGGTACATATATGAGTGGTTATTTGCCATTTACATCGGTGTACTTGGAGAACTTAGGGGAAATGCTGCTGATTTTTTTTCAAAATTAAACATACATTATACAGTTACTAGTGAGATTAAATATTCAAAAATGGGATAGGTGGTACACTTTAGTATATAAGTAATTAACTTCCTATCAATAAAAACTTATAGATTATTATAGTATCAATATTAAACGGTTAGTTTTATAATTAATTTTAATGTGATATAGAAAATGGATCGAAGTTGGATGTCTATCAAGAACCGTTGCAGTCCAGAGTTTGCCAAAGGTCTTGATGAATTTATCAGATTTGCTGAGGAACATAGGAAACTACCTACATATAGGCTATATTGTCCATGTAGAAATTGTTGTAACAATTTGAAAGTTGATACTGGTGAGGAAATTAAGAATCATGTCATATGCAATGGGATCATACAAGGTTATAATGAATGGTATTGGCATGGAGAGAAATTGAATTATGGATCAGAAAATGTCGATACTAATAGTTGTGGCATATAAGATATAGATAATGATGATAATGTTAATGATGAACCGATTCAGGATGATATGGTTGATGAGATGCTACGTAGTTGTCGGGACAATGTCATTGATCCACCTTCTTTATTTGCAAACATTGTCCATGATGCTGAAAAACCATTATATAAGGGTTGTACTAAGTTCACGAGGTTGAGTGCTGTGATGCGATTATATACTCTTAAAGCTCAAAACCGTTGGAGCGATAAGAGTTTCACTTCACTGTTGTCTTTGTTAAAGGAAATTCTTCCTGAAGGCAACGAGCTTCCAATTTCAACATATCAAGCAAAGAAAATAATGTGCCCAATGGGAATGGAGGCTAAGAAGATTCATGCATGTCCAAATGATCGTGTGTTATTTTAGAAGGACTATAATAATTTGATAAATTGTCCAAAATGTGGTGCGTCAAGGTATAAGACTACAAATTTAGCTAAGGCTAAAAATGGCTCTCCTGCCAAGGTGATGTGGTATCTACCAATAATACCACGATTTCAACGTTTATTTGCTAATACAGAAGATGCACAAAATTTGTCTTGGCATGGGGAGTTAAAGGTCAATGATGATGGCATCCTACGACATGCATCTAATTCACCAAAATGGAAGAAAATTGATTTATTATACCCTCAATTTGGTAAAGAACCAAGAAACCTAAGACTTGGGCTCTGTACAGATGGAATGAATCCCTATGGTACATTAAACAACCAACATAGCACGTGGCCTATTATGATTGTTATATATAATCTTCCTCCTTGGTTGTGTATGAAAATAAAGTATGTGATGTTGTCAATATTGATATCAGGGCCCAAGCAACCTAGAAATGATATTGATGTTTACCTTCAACCTCTAATTGATGACCTAATGAAACTATGGGAAGAAGGTATTATGACATATGATGCTTCACGTAAAGAGATCTTCAGTTTGCGTGCTATGTTATTTTGCATGATTAATGACTTTCTAGCTTATGAAAATTTGTCTGGATATAGAATAAAAAGATACAAAGCATGTCCTGTTTGTGAGGAAAATACTGATTCAATCAGACTGAAACATGGTGGTAAAATTGTATATCTTGGTCATCAGAGATTTCTCCCACCAGTGCATCCTTATCAAAGGCAACACAAAACCTTTAATGGGTCAACTAAGGAACGAAGTGCTCCTAAACCTATACCAGGAAATGTTGTATATGATAGGGTGAAACATATTGTTAATGAATTTGGAAAGAGTTCAAGTAGTCATACACTCGCATGTGACAAATATCTATACAAGAAGAGGTCAATATTCTGGGATCTTCCTTATTGGAGATCTTTGGCAATTAGACGCTACATTGACGTCATGCATTTTGAAAAAAATATTTGTGATAGCATCATTGGTACGCTATTGAACATACCAGGAAAGGCTAAAGATGGCATCCAATCTAGAAAAGATTTAGAATTAATGGGTATTAGAAAAGAATTATCAGTGGAGATCAGGGGTCGCCGCACATATTTACCACCGACTTGTTACACTTTGTCAAAGAAAGAGAAAAAGACTTTCTGTGAGTTCTTGTATAATATTAAGGTTCCACAAGGATACTCTTCTAATATTCGTAGATTGGTATCAATGAAGGATTTGAAACTGATAGGTCTCAAATCTCACGATTGTCACACCTTAATGCAACAAATTTTACCTGTGGCTATTCGATCTATATTGCCGAAGCATGTAAGGTTTGCAATCACAAGACTCTGTTTCTTCTTCAATGAAATATGCAACAAAGTGATACATCCTGATACTCTCGATAAATTACAGAAAGATGTAATTGTTACCATGTGTCAGCTTGAAATGTACTTTCCTCCTTCATTTTTTGATATCATGGTTCATCTTGTAGTACATATTACAAGGGAGGTGAATATGTTGGGTCCAATTTTCTTACACTGGATGTATCCATTTGAACAGTACATGAGTGTTTTTAAAGGTGATGTTCGGAATCGTTATCGTCCTGAAGGGAGTATTGTTGAGGGTTACATGGCTAGGGAGGTGATGAACTTTTGTAATGATTTTTTGAATTGCAATGAAACTTGTAGCGATCAAAAAAATTCCCATCACACTGGATCTTATTGTGGCAAAAGAACTCTGGGAGGATGAGTGAAAGGAATCAGTCGTGAGTTGTGGGAACAAGCGCATTTGTATATTTTACACAACATCGATGAAGTTAGTAGCTACATCACAGAATACAATGATCTTATAAAGAGAAATAATCCGCGATCCAGTTCAATGTGGCTTGCAAGAGAGCATAATCGAACATTTATTAGGTGGTTTGAAGAGAAAGTATTTAATCAACTATCTGAATCACCAAATAATGTTGCTGAGAACATAAAACGGATCGCCTTTAAGCCAAAAATGGATGTCATGTCATATGAAGGTTATGACATTAACAGATTTTCATACTACACAAAGCGTCAAGATGAAAGTAGTGTAGTTCAAAATAGTAGGGTCACTGTTAAAGCTTGTTCATTGTATTTTGCTAGTGCCAAAGATAAAAGACCACGCGAAGCTGAGATGTCATATTACGGCGTCATTGAGGATATATGGGAAATGGACTATACAATTTTTTGAGTTCCTATATTTAGGTGTAATTGGGTTGACAACAACAAAGGAGTTTTAGTGGATGAGTTGGGTTTCAAATTGGTGAATTTGGAAAAGATTGGTTTCAAAGATGAGCCATTCATCATGGCAGACCAAGCAAAACAAGTATTCTATATTGATGACCCGACAAATAAAAATTGGTCTGTCGTTCTTAATGGAAAAAGACAGTTTACTGTAGATCCTATAAATGAAGAAGAATACTACGAAAAGTATGATGATTCCAGTCCATTCTCAGTTGGTTTGCCAAGTGTAAATGTTGAAGATAACACCGATGAATATTATAAACGTCAAGACCATGCTGAAGGAATTTTCCTTGACTAACAACTCAACCAATACTAAAGGCATGCATTCTTTGAATTATTTATTTTATTATCATGTATACCTTATCACTTGTGCTTTTATTATCACTTATTTTTTTATCATGTATACTTGTAGGTTCTAAAATGGTGAGTGAAGATGAACATTCTGAGCATGAGCACCATGAGGATGGTAGTGGTGATGCTAAGAAAAGTAGAGGTCCTACATTGATGCGTAGGCTGCAGGAGCTCAGGGCTAAAGGGGATAAATTGCCAATCCAATTTGATATGACAGGAGCACCTGTTGGGGAACATGCTAGTGCTTTCAAGCATTATGTAGGGCGACTGCGCCCAGTAAGGTGGCAATAGATATAGAAAATTGGCATGATGTTCCTAATGCCAAAAAAGACCTCATATGGAAAGATATATTTGTGAGTGGAAGTGATATTATTTTAATATATTTTTTTATCTATTGATTCTAATTTAGTTTGCTTGGAATTAATTCCTTTTCAAAACAACATTATTAATTACTTCTTTTGTATGTATAGGGTGTTTTTCATCTAAATGAAAAAGATCACAAGAAAAGAGTGCTACAACGTTGTGGTGTACGATGGAGGGGTTTTAAGACATATCTTGTAAGGGAATTTATAAATAATCCTAAACAAAAGAAGAAAGCTACAAATGTATATATTTTTATAGATCCTGAGGTGTAGAAAAGATTTGTTGCAGCTAGGAGATCAGAAGCGTTTCAGGTAATAAAGATTGTGATGTATTGTATGAATATTTAATTTTATACAATTAAGGAGGTGAATCTTTTTATACATGTTTGCCAAGTCTAAATTGCAATACCTCATTTTAAATGATCAGGCTATTCACCAGGCTCAAAAGGAAAGACGGGCTAAAAATGTGCATGACCATCGCTTGGGGCCCAGTGGTTATGCCTTCCGCCGCCAACTACAAGAGAAGTAATCCTCTTCTGGAGAAGAATCTAGTACAACTCAAGTTGAGAGACCACCCCGACACATGACATGGATTGATGCTAGAAAGAATCGAGCAGGTGAAATTGTCAACCCTGCAACTAAGGAGGTGGCACAAAAGATGGTAGGTTTATCCCAACTAAGTATTTATATCTAATTGATATTGTGATTTAATATTTTTATTAACTATGAATAGATTGATCTCCACAAGCAAAGGAAGGAAGGAAAGTTCATCCCAACTGGCTACATGGATGAACTAGCAGTTGCTCTTGGTATGAAGGAGCATCCTGGCCGTGTTAGGGGATTAGGAGCTGGCATAGGATTCAAGTCTTATTTTGGCCCTTTGCAATCTAAAAGAGGTCGTGTAGGAGGTCTTACACAGGAGGATCTTGAAGCATTAGTAGCACAGAAAGTAAAAGAAATAATGTCTTCATTTCAGCCTACTCAACCTTCTCAACCTATTCATACTGCGCGTCTCTCAAGTGATGAGGTACAAGCCCATACTCCAATTGTAGAAGGTCATGGGAGCACTCCTGATGACCCACCACAACAATCTGCAGTAAGTTTTTGTTCTATATGTTGTGTTATTAGTATGATAAATATATGATAATATATATAGTTGTAACATGTATCTGTTCTACTGTTTCTTATATAACTTATATTATTTCAATCTAGGTTGATATGAACTGTAAACTTGCAGTGAAGGTTCCAGAATATAATGTTGTGGCAGCGGGCAAGGTGTACAACCTTGGTGGTATATTGCATTGCCAACAAATTACTGATGACATTTGCCGTGTGTCCATCCATCTTGTGTATGACGGAATGGGGGACAAACCACTACCCACACCTAATCCTGAATATAGTACAGTTGAAGAAGCTGAGGGTGCTATGGTGGGTTGGCCTAGACACTTGGTTATCAATGACAAGGTATACCTTATTTCTACCATATTTTTCATATTTGACTGCATATATGAACTCGTGTAATATAAGTATGTAATTTAATTAACAGGTTTGTAAACCAAAAAGTAAAAATTCTACTAGTCGTTCTCCTATGCCCAAGCCATCTTTCATTCCTGAAGCTACATTCGACGAATTGGGAAGCAAATGTAAATGTTTGTGTCGATACTTAGCCAACCAAAGCTCAGG
Source organism: Alisma plantago-aquatica (assembly GCA_963693085.1). NCBI lineage: Eukaryota > Viridiplantae > Streptophyta > Magnoliopsida > Alismatales > Alismataceae > Alisma > Alisma plantago-aquatica. The sequence continues at coordinate 743,718,398 of OY856413.1, forward strand.
ATTACAAATGTTGGTCAATTTAACAGAAGATGCAGTTGGGAGGGATTTTGAGAATTTAATTTTTCTTGATGATATTATAGAGTTGTTCCAGTATGATTGGCTAAATACTTCGGTAATAGAAGTATGGATAAGGTAATGATCTATCAATATATATATATCAAATTCAAATACACATTTTTAGCTTAGTTCTATATATGGAAATAATTACAAATGTTTTACAGCCATTTATATACTGAGATCACAAACTTTGATATAAAGAATGTTGGATTCTTAGTTCCTTCAATCACTAGTCAAGTGGAGATAATTTTTGAGGATGTGAATGAGTACTTCTCTACTGCATTCAAATATTTTGCTAGTGAAGGGAAGGAAATTATCCTAATTCCTTTTAACGTGCAGTAAGTATTATTATTCAATATAATTTTAATAATGAATAAAATTATTTATTTAATGTTTATTTTATTCTTACTCAGAGGTAGACATTGGGAATTAGTGGTGATTGCCCCTAAATTGATGACTCTTTATTATCTTGACCCAATGGGTAAAACAACAAGGAGTCACAAACTGAAATTGCCAGCTATGGAGTAAGTATAAATTTAGTCAATGCTTCAACATGATATTTTTATTTAGAATTTCTATTTTACCAACTATTATTTAATTGATAGGGGTATAAAGGATTTTCGTGATGCTGGAAGACAAATACCAACAAAATTAAAGACATTGACTTTGAAAAATGTCAAGGTAGCTACTTTGACAACTGCTTAGTCTTATATGTATTAATTTTCAATTCTAATATGTCAACTCTTATAGTGTTATCTCAACTGCTATTTATAGTAGTTTACTAACATTAAGTATAATTCGTTATTTGTAGTGTCCTATGCAAAATAATGACTGGGCTTGTGGCTACTATGTAATGAAATATATGGAAGCTATTGTCAAACAAGCATCACATGACATTCAAACTATAAGTCAGGTAATAAAGAATAACATCATAAATTTACAAGTGATTGTAGTCATTTTATAAAATATTAGCATGTGCATTTTCTGTTACAGATCTTTACAACTCAGCCTTACACCCTTGTGGACTTGAATGAATTCCGAGAAGGGTGGTCAGATTCTTTTCTAAATGAAGTCAATATAGCATTGGATTAAATATGTCAGCTCCATTTATGTATGTGACCCTTTCATATTTACTTTTGTATCTGATTAATATCATCTCAGACTTGCAATCTATCATTTTGTAAATTTTTATGTAATTATGAATCATATTTGTCATGAATGTGTGGTTTTGAATGGTGACGGTTGAGCATCAATGCTCCCCTCTCCCAGAATATATGAATCTTCTTGTTCTTCTGTTCTATTTCATTTTCTGTAGAAATTTTTTAAAAAAAATCGTAACTTCTAGCGTCAGTTTTTTAAATAACCGACCCTAAAGATTGAATGACCACTTCAGTGTGATCCTCGGTCAAGAACATTTTCAACCAAAAATATTTCGTTCGACAATTTTCTTGATCGAGAGAGTTTTACAGGGTCGTTTTTTTTGGAATAACCGACCCTAAAGATTGAATAAAAGACATAAGAGTAATCCTCGGTCGAGAAATTTCTCGACCGAGAGAGTTTTTCTCGACCGAGGATTACTTTGAAGTCTTTTATTCAATCTTTAGGGTTGGTTATTCCAAAAAAACCAACCCTGTAAAACTCTCTTGGTCGAGAAAATTGTCGAACGAAATATTTTCGGTTGAAAATGTTCTCGACCGAGGATCACACTGAAGTGGTCATTCAATCTTTAGGGTCAGTTATTCCAAAAAAACCGATCCTGTAAAACTTTCTCGATCGAGAAAATTGTTGACCGAAAATATTTCGGTCGAAAATTTTCTCGACCGAGGATCACACTGAATTGGTCATTCAATTTTTAGGGTCGGTTATTCCAAAAAAACTGACCCTGTAAATGATATCGGTCGAGAAAATTGTCGACCGAGATCGTTATAGGGTCGGTTTTTTTGGAATAACGGACGCTATAGAGCAAATTCTGTAGAGCAAATTCTCACATGGGTCGGTGTTTTGCGTCGATGTTTACTCTGTAAGGTCGATTTTATTTGGTCAAATAAACCGACGCTATAGAGCAAACTCTATAGCGACGACCACTTAGGCGTCAGTTATAAAGTGATGCTGTAGGCTTAAAAAAACCGACGCTACAGACCATTCCTGCACTAGTGACGTTGCAATACACTTGTGTAAAAGACTATACACAACAACACGCAAGCCACACACATATGTACAACAATACATGTGGCAGTACAAATGTGTACACAATAGTACACATTGCAATATAAATGTGTATAAAACTATACACAAAAGTACGCATGTCAACACACATGTGTACAATAATACACACGCCAGTGCAAATGTGTACACAATATTACATATAGTAATTTAAATATGTATAAGACTATACACAACAATATGCATGCTAATACACAAGTCCATACAAAAACAATACACATGGTGCCACACATATTTACAACAATGCACATGGCAGTGCAAATGTATATACAATAGTACGCATGGCACTACACATGTGTACAAGATTGTACACAACAATATGCATGGCAACACACGTGTACAACAATACATATGGCAGTACAAGTGTGCACAAAAAAGCACACATGTGGACTAGACGATACACACAATATTACATGTATACAAAATTGTACACAACAATTTGACATGGTAGTACACATGTGTATAAAATTATACACAATGGTATGCATGACAATGCACATGTACAATAGTACACATTGCAGTGCACATCTGTACAAAACTAAACACTACAATGCACTTTTGTACAAAATTGTACAGAATAATACACATGGAACTACATGTGTACAAAATAATACGGTACAGTACACATAGAAGTACAAGTGTACACAACAATATAAATGGTAGTACACATGTGTACAAGACTATACATAAGATTACGTATGACAACACACATGTCTACAACAATACACACAACAGTACAAATGTATACACTACAATACACATTGCAATATACATGTGTATAAGACTACACAACAATACACACGGCAACACATGGTAGTACAAATGTGTACACGATAGTACACATTACAATATACATGTGTACAAGGCTATACACAACAATACACATGGCAACACACATGTGGACAACAATACACATGGCAATACAAATGTGTACACAACAGTACACATAGCAATACACACGTGTAAAAGACTTTACACAATAGTACGTAAGCAACACACATGTGTACAACAATACACGTGGCAGTACAAATGTGTACACCACAGTACACATTGCAATATACATGTGTATAAGACTATACACAACAATACGCATGGAAGCATACATGTGTACAACAATAGACATGGCAGTACAAATGTGTACAAGACAATACACATTGCAATATACATGTGTGCAAGACTATACAGAACAGTACACATGGCAACACACATGTGCACACCAATACACATGGTAGTACAAATGTGTACACAATGGTATGCATGGTAGTACATGTGTGTACAAGACTATACACAACGGTATACACAACGGTACACATGGCAACACACATGTGCACAATAATACACGTGGTAGTACAAATGTGTACACGACTATACACATTGCAATGTACATGTGGACAAGACTATACACAATAGTATGCACGGTAACACACATGTGTACAAAAATACACATGGCAGTATAAATGTGTACACAATAGTACACATGTGTACAAGACTATACACAACAATAAGCATGGCAACACACATGTGTATACTAATACACATGGCAATACAAATGTGTACATAATAGTACACATAAAAATACACATGTGTATAAGACTATACACAACAATATGCATGGCAACACACATGTGTACAACAATACACATGACAGTACAAATGTGCACATAACGATATACAAGTTTGTTCACAACAATACGCATAACAACACACATGTGTACAACAAAATACATGATCGTACAAATGTGTACAACAAAGCACACATGTAGACAAGACAATACACACGATATTACATGTGCACAAAATTGTACACAACAGTTTGACATGGTAGTATGCATATGTATAAAACTACACACAACGACACACATGACAATACACATGTACAATAGTACAAATGAAAAGACCATACATATTAGTAGATATGACAATTCACGTGTACTAAACTATACACATGGAAATATGCATGTGTACACAAGAGTACATATTTATACACAACTATATACAACAATATACATGGCAATACATATGTACACAAAAACTATACACATTGAAGTACACACGTGTACAAAACAATACACATAAAAATACACATGTGTAAATAGTACACATGTGTACACAATAGTCACATGGTAGTACATGTGTACAAAACTGTACATAATAGTTGACATGGTAGTAGACATGTGTACAAAACTACACACAACAGTAGACATGACAATACACATGTGTACAAAACCATACACATGAAAATATGCATGTAGAACTATATACATGGAAATACATATGTGTACAAAACTATACACATGAAAATATGCATGTGCACACAAGAGTACAATTCTTTACACAATTATACAAAGCTGTACACGTCACAGTACACATGTATATAAAACTATATGTATTGAAGTACACACATGTAAAAAAGAATACACTTGGCAATACACATGTGTACAACATACACATGTCAATATACATGTGTACTTCCATGTGTACAAATGTATACAGAACAGTACACATGGAGGTACACATGAGTACAAAGTTATACAGAACAATACACATGGAAGTATACATATATATTGAGCTACACACAATATTACAAATGGAATTACACATGTGTATAAATTTTACACAACATAAATATGACATGTATATCTATAAAACTATGCACAACTATACACATGGCATAACATATGGGTATAATGATTTACACAATAGTACACATGGAAGTACACATATGTATAAAGCTACGTACATCATTATAAATGGAAGTAAATATATGTATAATGTTATTTACCAATGATATTCATACTTTTGGATTACATCGACATAGAAGACAAGCGGGCAACAAGCTACGCTGCTAGTCCTTTTTGGATGGCAAACGCAATCCTTTGAAACACTACATCCATACACTTAGGGGCCATAACATTACTATTCATAACTTTTTGGACCCTCTTCAGAAGATCCACAACTTCTGGTGCTAAAAATCCAAAAGTATCGAATCCAAAAGGGATGAAGGCATGTTGATTCTCAATACACGCTTTCTCATGCTTAACCACTTTGGCTGAAGCAGCTTTAAGGGCAACATGTCTGGCTGTAAAGGCCCCACTCTTCAATCCTACCAGTGGAGAAACTCCTATCAAATCTACATCATGTTTTCCTCCGACCCATCCAAAAATCAAAATATCAACATGTATCAGTGTGGATCTCCCTTCTTGTGGATTAGTTAAAAAGTTCATAGGTGGCTCTTTCTTAGCAGCAACACTTGCACATTTGAGAACATCAAATAGAATGTCTCTAACAAGATCGTGTCTGTACTTAAAACCTAGAAGCTCCCTACAATGAACCACATGCTCCCCAAAATTATCCAAGCACACCTTACGACACACTGGACATATCTCATCGGCTGGAAATAAAGGAATCATGAGACGATATCTAAGGATACTACGGTATTCCACTGGTGACATGTGCAGACCAAGTCCATCAATAGGAATAGCAAGGAGAAAATCTTGAGCATGATCAGCTTGAAGACACCCAAAAACTGCCTTCTGTCTAACAGTCATGTCAAACTTAACCTCCATCTCCTCCATTATTTTACTAAAAAGAGCACTCGCCAAAGCATTTTGGACCTTTGGGGGGATGGTGTCCTTTCTAGAAAAACAACTGAGTTCAAAGGAGGGAATCGTGGCACGAAGAGGATCTAGAGCAGAATCAAAGTCAGAGTCCATACTGTGAATCTCACTATCTCGCAAAATGTGATCGTGGAGCACCCAAGATTGGGCCCTAGATGCCACAAAAGTGTAGAGGAAGCCTCAACTGTTGAATATAGTCCCAATCCACCCATACGAATGGGCAATGAATCCACCCTCCATTGGAGGTCTCCAAAAAAGGGATCTCCACAAACTATAATGTCTTCAATAGATCCTCATAAGCCTCTATCAAACAACATAGCTGCTTCCTTCATGTATGTAGGTTGATAAGTCCTCAAGCCAAATAAAAGTTTTACAATACACATACAAGATCGGAGTAAAAGAAGCTCACTCTAAGGGTCACCCAACTGAGGTAGAAGATGCATCAACTTCACATCCTTGGAAGCCCTCACCATAGCCAATCCCTCAATAAAACTACTATCTCTACTAACTGCTGCTCCAAGCAACTTCACCCAAAACAAAGGTCTCCCAATATCCGTTGGGAACAACTTTATGTGAAGCTCCCTACCATCACTTGTAGGCCAGAAAAGCTCGGTTTTATGAATATATAAAACCAGAACCAAATCCCTTACAGGATTCTCTTTTCTTTGAAGCCCCTCTTGTAGTAAAAGTTGACACTATTCTTGGGTGCATCAAGTCCTTCCCCAAAGGGACTTCATGTGGTAGAGATAGTTTGAGGGGCCAACACATCTTTGATGCTATGTGTGGAGAGGGTTCTGTTGTGGCCACTGACCTCCTACATGTCATCACCCTTTTGGTTAATTTATGATTGGGAGGAAGATGTCCCCTGTGCTTGGCAGAGTTTATAGCTTCTGCACCGCTTACACCGCTTCTTAAGACAAACAACGGCATATGCCCAATCGCAGTTGGCACTATTTGGAGACGCCTAGTGTCCAAAGTTTCTAAGGAAAGAGTGAGTAAAGATATGACCAAGTATCTTAATGACTTTCAATTTGGAGTGTGTGTATTTGGTGGGGCAGAGGTTATTTTGTATAGTGTCAATAGAGTGCTGAATGCGCGACATAGTGATGGTTCTCTATCCATGCTCACAGTGGATTTTTCTAATGCCTTCAATCTGGTTGATAGGTCCGCCTTACTTTGCGAGTTGAGGGCGAGATGTCCATCTATTTCCTTGTGGGTGGAGTTCTTGTATGGCCAGGCAACAAGGCTATACCTTGTGTATAGAACTACACACAACAATACACATAGAAGTACACATGTGTATAAAGATATGCACAATAGTACACATTGAGGTACATATGTGTACACATCTATACAAAATAGAACACATGAAAGTACACATGTGTACAAAACTTCGCACAATTGTACGCATGCAAGAAAACATGTATAATGTTGTATACAAGAGTACACATGGAGGTACATATGTGTATAAATCTGTATACAACAATACAAATGTAAGTACATATGTGTACAAAACTATACACAACAATAGTCATGGAAGTAAAGATGTGTATAAAGCTATACACAACACTACACATGTGCACAAAAATGTATACACAGTTGTACACATGGAATAAAAAATGTGTATAAAGCTATAAAGATGTAAACAACCGTACACATGGATGTATATAAGTCTATAAAACTATACAAAACTGTACACATGGAAGTACACCTATGTACAAAACTTCACAAAATACTATACATGGATGTACACATGTGCATAAAGTTGTATACAACAATACACATGGAGGTACACATGTATAAGTTTTGCACAACTTACACATGGACAAAAATATGTGTATAAAGGTGTACACAACAGTACCCATGGAAATATACATGTGTATAAAACTATACACAACAATAGACATAAAAATACACATGTGCATAAAGATGTACACAACAATACACATGGAAGTAAACATGTGTATAAAACTACATAACAATATACATTGCATAACACATGTGTATAAAGTTTTACAGAATAGTACACATGTGTATAAAGTTGTACACGACAATACACATAGACATATACATGTGTGCAGAATTATACAGAACAGTACATGTGGAAATGCATGTGTGTACAAAACTGCACACAACAATACACATAGAATTGCACATGTGTATAATGTTGTATACAACAATACACATCAAGATACACATGTGTATAAAGCTGTGCACAACAACACACATGAAAGTACACATGTGTATAAAGATATATACAACAACTTATGGAAGTACACATGTGCACAAAACTATAGAGAACAATACACATAAAAGAACACATATCATACACATCTATATACACATGTGCACGCCCATATAATACACATTACAAATAGCAATACACGTGTGTATAAATAGAAATACACATGCATACTTTTGTGTACAGATGACAATACATAAGTGTAAATAACAGTTGACATAGAAGTATATAAAAGTGCACGTAACAATACATGTGAAAGTATATATTAATCGTACATTTACAACAACAATACATAACATTAAATCGTAGCAGTACACACTAATTAACTAGTACATATTTACGTTATTATGTGTAAAAATACAGATTATGTTGCATGTATGATACACATAACCTTTAATGCATGTATGATACACATGCATGCATGCATGAATACACGAACACAGCCTTTTATAATAATGAACCAATTTCGTATTTTCTACTTTTAATAAAATAATGTCATACTAACAAATTATGTTTGTTGTGTGACTATACTAACCAACCACATCCCTTAGAATAGGACTGAGTCAATGTCATGTTCTTAAACATATGCCAATAGAATTTCGTTATCTGACAAATCAATAGATGGAACAGCCATTCTATTGTTTCCAAAAGGAGTGGCCATCCAAAACAATATTCCGTGAAAAGGGGGTCAAATACAAATCATATTACTTTTTGTTAGTGCGAACCATCTTTATCTAGTATTCTGTGTGCAAAGCTCGTACACCAATGGGTCCTCTCTTTTATTTAGCCTCTTCAAGTGCAAAGTATCTCAACATCATCATTTGTGTCCCCAGCTGGCCAGACTGTGTGCCTACAATCTAGCTATAGGGCTCCGAATTTATTTAGATCGAGCCCTCACAACCAATGACTGCTTGTTCTTTGCTCATTAGGTAGATCGGAATGGATAAAGATAGGTTTTTTCAGCAGGCTCTTGCTTCCTTCATCCAAGAATCCCTACCTCAGCACCGCCCTTTGAACTCATTCAGATGTAGAGCCTCAAAGGGATACTTGATCGCCGAGACGTAGTGCAGCCAGAACCAATAAATGAGGATCTGGGTCTTCTTAAAGAAAATCCACAGGTAAGGAAGAACAACGCCGTGGTGGCAATGAGGAGGGAGTACTATGATGAACGCGAATCTCGGTTCTTGGACAACGAAGAGCGACATGCAGACGATTAGTGCGGGAGACGACGTACTATGATGCGATGTAGACGTTGTGCGACGTCTCGTGAAAGAAGATGAAGTGCTCTTGGATGAACGTTGGGACGGCGCCAATGTAGGAGGAGAAGATGAGGTAGTCCGCGAAGAAGTAGAGGCGATTGATGTTGTTCGTAATAGGGTCCAAATCGCGATGTAAGCCATAAACAGTAAAGCTTTTACCAGAGATACGCTGAGGTGTGCAGAGAGCACTGTCCTTACGAGTATTTCCGCGGTACTCGACGGTGAGCGCCTGTGCGATAGTCTCTTGCGCGGTTACTCTCTCAGGATCCAACAACGTTTGCCGACGTGAAGCGCGCACACGCAGTCACGGCGACGAGCGAAAGACGACTGATCGTTCTTCCAGTGGACAGACAACAGCAGAAGAAGAAGAAAGTGAGAGATCTTGTACAACTGTTTCGAACGACAGCGAGGGACAAAGATAAATAGCAAAGAGAGGCGCGCGAAGAGTTGTGTTGCGGTTGCAAACCGGGCCGCCATTTGGAAGCGTCCAAACGAAGATGTGCGTTGAAAAGATGTGTCAAATGTCTCTATTTGGTTCAGTGAACCGAAGAGCAAAACCAAGCCGGGGCCGCGCCCGCACAAGGGGCTCCGAGAGGCCGGATTTGCACCCCCCTACACGCGGGATGCGACGTGCGTCGACGCGCCCGATTAAAGGGTTTCCGGACTGGGCCGACCCAAACCCCGTTGGCAAGGCCCACCATGCGCGTGCGTAGGGCCTATCCCCTTTCATTCCTCAATTGTACTATGGATAAGAGTCCATATATAAGGAGGAGGGAAGTCTCCAACACAAGCAATATGAGACTAAACTTTTGCCTTTTGGTTTGAAATATAGAAAAAGCATAACAATCCCCCACTATTTCAAAACAAAACAATATTAAACCGAGTTGACCACTGGAAGAACTTAAACAAATGACATGCATAAGCTTTGGTAGAACTGAGTTCTTTGAACTAAAGCATAGAGTAGATGTACATAATCTATGGAAGATTGGTAGAACTATGTTCTTGAACCAATTCCTCCTTTATCTAATTAGAGGTACATTACTCACATGACATTCATAAAATCAATTACCTTTCTTACAGATTGGCGTCTTTAGGCCATGCTCCTACTGGGAAAATTCATGAATGCTCTAGAGATCAGCCCAAATCTCAACAGGAGCGGTCCCACTCCACACTCATATAGTTGGACTTTCATCAAACATATATTGCAGTATATACACCACCATTAATGGCTATGAAATCCACTAAGAACTATATTCAACTGAATCACTATAAATTGTTGTTTACATCATAAGAATGAGATACATTTATTACAACACGTTGAGTCCTTTAGTGACTTAGTTTTTCCCATTGAACCTTCTTCCCGGGATCACTGTTCATGAAGGTTGGGTGTCCATCACTTTGACTTCTGGTATGAGCATAGTCCCATTCTCCTCGATGTATCGCTCACTAGTCGTTGACTTAATGGCTTTGTCAGAGGATCGGCCAAGTTTAATTCTGACTTAACATAATCCATTGAGATTATGCTATCACATACAAGCTGCCTCACAATATTGTGACGTAGACGAATATGTCTATTTTTCCCATTATAAACTTTGTTTTTAGCTCTTGCTATGGCAGCTTGATTATCACAGTGTATAAACACTGGTGGAGAAGGTTTCTCCCAAATGGGAAGATCCATTAGAACATGTCTTAGCCATTCAACTTCAGTCCCAACCTTTTCTAAGGCAATAAACTCAGATTCCATAGTAGAACGAGCTATACATGTTTGCTTGGAGGATTTCCAAGACACAACACCTCCACCCATAGTGAAGATGTAACCACTTGTAGATTTCAATTCATATGAATCAGAAATCCAATTGGCATCACAATATCCTTCTAACACAGTTGGAGATCCACAAAAAATCAATCCATGATTAATTGTGCCTTTAAGGTATCTTAAAACCCTATGTAGAGCATCCCAATGATCCTTATTAGGATTTTGAGTATATCTACTTAATCCCCCCACTGCATATGCTAGATCTGGATGAGTACAATTCATTAAGTACATCAGGCTTCCAATTACTTGTGCATATTTGACTTGTTGAACACTATTACTTTTATTTTTCTTGAGATTGCAATTAGAATTAAAAGGTGTACTTACCGGCTTACAATCAAACATTGAAAACTTATTGGGAATTTTCTCAACATAGTGTTCTTGGGATAGCATGACGCAATCATCATTTTTAAGAAGTTTAATTCCTAAAATTACATCTGCCTCACCCATATCTTTCATGTCAAAATTAGAAGCCAAGAAGCCTTTTGTACTATTTATTATATCAATATTAGTGCCAAAAATAAGCATGTCATCTACATAGAGACATATTATAACACAACCTTGGTTATCGACTTTAGAATATATACATTTGTCTCCTTCATTTATATGGAATCCATATGATACAACGACCTTATCAAATTTCTCATGCCACTGTTTAGATGTTTGTTTCAAACCATAGAGAGATTTGATTAGTCTGCATACCATATGTTCTTTACCCAAAACTACATACCCTTCGGGTTGATCCATATAAATTTCCTCATCTAAATCTCCATTCAAGAAAGTAGTTTTAACATCCATTTGGTGTATAATTAATTTCTTAATAGATGCCAAAGCAATTAAAATCCTGATTGAAGAGATTCTAGTAACAGGAGCAAAGGTATCAAAATAGTCAATATCCTTTTATTGTTTAAATCCCTTGGCAACCAAACGAGCTTTGTATTTATCTACAGTCCCATCTGTTTTCAATTTTCTTTTAAATATCCATTTACATCCTATGGGTTTAATACCTGGTGGAAGATCCACTAATTCCCATGTATGATTAGATAATATTAGATTCAATCTCACTATTAATTGCTTCCTTCCATAAAGAGGAATCAGTTGAATTAATAGCTTCATTGTAAGATTGAGGGTCATTATCCACTATAAAGGAATAGAAATCATCACCAAGATTCTTTTCCTTCCTTATCCTAGTGGATCTTCTAGGTTCTATATCATCCGGTTCTAAAACATCATTAGAATTGGATGTACTTGGGATATTCTCTAATTTTTTTTGAAGGATTAGCTAAGTTTTCTAAGGGAGTTTTCATAGGAAAAATATGCTCAAAAAATTCAGCATTTTTAGATTCAACAATTGTATTAGGTTCTACAACATTGTTGCTACTTCTAATAACCAAGAATCTATATGCATCACTATTTTGAGCATAACCTATAAAAACACCATCTAGGGTTCTAGATCCCAATTTTCATTTTTTAGGCTCAGTTAATAAGACTTTAGCTAGACACCCCCACACTTTGAGGTATTTCAATTAGGAGGATATCCTTTTCATAATTCATGTGGCATCTTATTTGTCTTCCTACCAGGGATGCGATTTTGAAGAAAATAAGATGGAAAAATCGCTTCCCCCCACAAGTTGTTGGGTGCTCCTGAATTGATTAAAATAGAATTCATCATCTCCTTTAGAGTTCTATTTTTACGTTCAACAATACCATTTGATTGAGGCGAATATGGAAGTGTGTATTCATGTTTAATACCATGGTTCACACAAAATTCATTAAAGGGAGAACAATCATATTCACCACCCCTATCTGAGCGAAGATGTTTTATTTTCTTATTGATTGATTCTCTACTTCTATTTTATAATTAAAAAACATTGCAAAGGCTTCATCCTTTGAATGTAGTAAATATAATTTTGTATATCTTCAGAAATCATCTACAAAAATCATGTAGAAACGTTTCCCACCTCAAGATGGATTTCCTCATAAATCTCCAAGATCATTGTGAATTAGATCAAGCAATTCAGAATTTCTATGTGAAATTTGAGGAAACAGTTTCTTGGTAGATTTAGTGTAAGGACCCTGACCTCCGTTTAGGGTTTAACCTATTTGCTTTGCTTAACCCTGGTGCTTAGTTGCTTTCCAATCACCTTTGGTGGTGATTAGGGTTTTTTGGTGCTTTGTTGAGAGCTGGAGGTGCTACTTGCAATTAACCCCAAGTCTAGGGTTTGTGGGCAAGTTAGCCACCTTGTGAGGTGTTCCTCCCTCTCTTTGCTTCCTCTAGTGTTGAGAGGAAGGTTTGGGCTCGTTGCTTGAGTTCCTTTGGGCTTGGTTGAGCTTGTTGGGCCTTGTGGTGTGTTGCCTTTGCCCCCTTTGGACCTTGTGTCGGGCAAGAGCATGCTTGTGTCGCCCAGGGTGTGACGCCCAGGGTTTGTCGCCCATGGACCCCTTTGACCTTCTTTGACCTCATTTGTGTCACCACTAGTGGACACTTGGTGCTTGATGCTTGCATGTGGCAATGGCCTTGGACATGTGTTTAGGGCATGCTAGAGTGGCGACATTGCTCATGGACAAGTGTCCCTAGGTGGGTGACACCTTGCTTTGTTCTACCTTGGTTTCTCCTCCACCCCTTCTATATATGCATTTCCTTTCCCTTGCTAAGGATCCCTTTTGTTCCTTAGTCTCCCTCTCCCTTGGTGCATGACACCCTCTTCTTTTTCAAGCTTGGTGGCCGATCCTTCTTGGAGTCTCCTTCTTCCTCTAGTGGTGGCCGAACCCTAGAGTACCTTGCTCTTCTTCCTTGGTGGTGCTTGGAGCTAGGAGCTTGGAGCTTGCTTGAGGCAGGTTACATAACTCCTAACCCTAACTAAATTACCATCTTCTATGTTCTTGTATGTTGTTTATGATCATGTTGGCTATGCATGTTACTAGTTTAGTTTCTTGCCTAGTTACCTCTTGTTGGCCGAATCTATGTTCTAGGGTTTCTTGGTGGGCAACACTCCTTTCTCTCCTTGGTCTAGAGGAGTGAGCTTGAGTGCTAGTAATATGGGCAATACCCCTCTCTCGTTTAAGTTGAGAGGTGAGCTTGTGTTCTAGTTGCTTGAGCAACACCCTCCTCTCACCATGGACTTGAAAGGTGAGCTTTTTCGTGGTTGTAAACCTTGTTAAGGTTGTTCCTTGTGTTGCCCGATTGGTGATAGGAGGTGTGCAAGACCCCTCTCTCTTAGTTGTTGAGAGGTGAGCCATCTTCTTGATCTACTAGGGTTTTGGTGCCCTTGTGTTTGAGGAGGATGACGACCTTGTGGGGTTGCATCTGGACCGTTATGATCTTGGGGGAGGTGCTGCCCGATTTTCATCTTGATCTTGAGCCTTGGATGACACATGTTGTGGCTGTGTCGGGCGTTGCACTTGGTCCCTGCCTTGAGAGTGTGTCAGGCATCACACCTTGATGAGCAACCTGCCCGATACACTTAGCCTATGTGATGGTTTGGTATCGATATGCCTTGTTGTGATGGAGTGTTGCTAGCTAGTCTGTGGTGGGCGTCACCCTTTGGCCTTAGCTCTGTGTGTGTCGGCCAACAGCACGACACTTGCTGGGTGTTGCACGACACCTTAGCACCCAATACATGTGCTGACTGATATGCCATGAGGCACGACACACCGTTGCATGACACACTTCTTTGGCTAGTTGCACGCTTGGTTGCCCATTATCCGTGAGGCCCGATGGAGCGTTGCACGACATGGTGCATGATATACCTTGCACGATGCGTCCCTTGGGCCCAGTTGCACGATAGACCCTGCTGCACAACACAGCGTTGCATGGTACACCTTTGCTGTTATGTTTGGCCGATACGGTCTGGTATGCGTTTGAGTGATGGACGATGAGGGAGAGTACCGTGCCCGATACCACCTCTAGTGAGGGTGCCCTACCCGTCACACTTCTTGTGAAGATAGTGGGCACTTATAGTGAGGTCTTGTCTCTTATGGAAACCTATGCGCTAGCCCTTGTTCATGAATCAAGTTGGTTTTGATAGTAAATCTTGATATGCTTGATGGTAATTGTGATAGTAGATTACATCTATGTATATTGCCATGATAGTACCTGTGCTTATGATCATCTTGAAACATCTATATAATGATAAAGAAATGATAAGCATGTAATAAGCTTTGCAAGATGATATGACCTATGTCAATGGTCACAGGTTGAGGCATGCATGATAACATATATAATCATCAATGTTGCTCTATGTTGATAATATGAGTCTTCTGTTAATTCATGATGAGTGTGCATACTAACCATGCAGGTACAGATTCATAGCCAGGTAAAAGGCTATGAGGTATATATGTTTGAGTAACACTGCTTTGATAATTACTCTTGATGATGAGATAACATACATGATGTGTTTTGGTCTGAGGACCTAAGTTTGGCTAAAATGCCTAAGTTGATGAGAATGCCTTGAGAGGCAGTGACATTATGTGATGAGGGGTTGAGATCCCATGGCAATGTGACGATCCTTGAGATGGATCTAGATGATTGGCAAGAGGCCAAGTGATAACATGTAATGTTGAATCCTGGTGATGATGATGTTGATTACAGTAAAAGCATAATATTGAGTTTCATACTGTTTATTCTTGTTATAGTTTGCATGTTATACAACTTGGTTGAATCTTGCAATCCACATAAAAGATACTAATTAATCACAAGTGGAATATATCATGTAGTTGCCCTGGCCATAGATCCATCATCGTTAGGAGCTGGTGATGGTGAAACATGTTCTCCTGCTGGTTAACATGGAAGCGCATATTACTGAATATATGTGGTAACTCCTAGCCGAAAATGAGGAGGTATGAGTGCAACTTTGGCTGTAGACTCCAGAGTGCGGATTCAGGCCCGTAGCTCAGTATATGAAGAGCATGGTGAACAGGCCCATGGCTCAGGATGTGTGATATGGGAGCAGGAATGCGTTCATGGCTCAGAGCACGATGAATAGGCCCGTGGCTCAGTTTCACTAACGATGGACATGTTGTTGTTTTGGTTGTTTGTAGTATAGTATAGAGTCATCCGTGTACTCTTAGGTCCTTGGGAGCGTTATGACATTGCTTCACGATGTATAACTGTTGATGTTTTGTATATCCTACTGCTGGCCGGATGTGGGCCGTTCTGTATGCATAAATAGGTGATGAACTCATGTGTTGGCTAGACAGCTGCTCTTCTAAGCTGTGGGCATGTATCAAGGTTTGTAAAATGTTTGTATAACCTATTTCCTTGCAGGATGTGGACCTGAATGTAATGGTTTCTTAGTTTATCCGCTTTCTACAATCGGTTTTCATTAACCTGTGTTTTTGGTAATCCGTGGTTTATGGTGATTTCCATACATTTTCGCGTAACACCTCACTGTCTGTGTGATAGTGGGATGTGTTGCCACAAGTTTGGTATCAGAGCTCTAGGTTCGCCGAGTCTACAGGGATTTAGGACTAGGTTGTGTCTGTTCTTGTGAGTTTTCCAGATTTTCTTACAATCATCTTCTGCCCTCAGCGGAAGAAAAGCCGAGATGTCTGGAAACCATGAAGAACATGCTGTTGAGAACAACGATGCTGCATCAGTTGATGGAGCTATAGGGTAGGCACATGGAGATCGGGTGCCTGAGGTCCCCCAACCTAACCCTGCCATTCTTGAACACCCTACCTACCAACAGCTTATGGGGCAGATGATGGCTACGATGAACCTCATGGTAGAGAGATTGCCAGTGCCTCCGCCTAGAGCACATGCTCCCCATGGTGAAGCATCGGGTATTGGGAAGACCTTTGAGCGGCTTTGCCGAGTCGGAGCTTCGGACTATGTTGGAACGGCTGATCCAGCGGATGCAGATCTGTGGCTGACAAGTCTTGAGAAGGCTTTCTGGATCCTCGACATCCCCGAAGTAGACAAAGTCAAGCATGCTGTCTACCTTCTGAAAGGTAGTGCTGGTCATTGGTGGACCATCGAGGAGGAGAAGTGACCTGGTGAGGTGATCGGTTGGGAGGTTTTCCGACGTGAGTTCATCAACAGATACTTTCCGAAGACGTATCTGGATGAGAAGATCAGTCAGTTCGAGCGCCTGCACCAAGGAACGATGAACATCACTGAGTATGAAGCCAAGTTCATGGACCTGTTGAGGTTTTGTCCTCACATGGCAGCGACGGATGAAGAGTGAATCAGACGTTTTGAGAAGGGTCTGAGTGCTGAACTGACAACACCTGCTTCTGCATTGGAGAACCGAGAGTGGTTTTCTACGTTTGTGGAATATGTCTAGAGGATCGAACGGTCGGTAAGGGAGAAAAGAGAATCCATGTCTAAGAAGAGGCCTGCTCAGTTCCAATGATAGATGTTTGGTGGCTTCAAGAAGCCTAGGTTTTCAACACCTTCAGTGATGAGAGGTTCCAGTGTACCATCGCAGTAGTCTCCAAGTAAGGGAATAGGATATGTTTCTTTGCCGTCTAAAGTACATAGTACAACTTCTATGGCAGTGACAGGGCCGTCTAGGCCACAACAACGAGACCAGTCATGCCATCTGTGTGGTCAGATCGGGCATTGGAGGTTCAACTGCCCGAATAGAGATGTTGAAGTGACACAACAGCCAAGGCAGAATCAACAAGGGTCAGATAGATAGCAGCTCAATAGTAGCAGAGGGCGAGGATGTGGTCCAGCGTCGCAAGCAGGATCGTCTTCTCAAAGAAGCAGAGGACGTGGACAACAAGCAACAACTCAATTCTATGCTATGAGTCAGCCGGAGGCGATAGTCAACCCGCGAGTGGTGACAGATCAGATGGAGTTATTTCATTCTGATATGTCTTCTTCTTGCTTTATATCTATTCTGGTTGACCCGGGTGCTACACACTCTTTTATCTCCTATAGTATGCTTGAAAACTGTCGTTTACCTATTAGCTGTAAGAAAGATAGCTTGTTGCTAGAAACCCCTCTTGATGGTTCCTCGATGCTTCGGGAAGAGTGTCCATCTTGTATCTTATCTTTTTCGGGACACATCATACAAGTGGATCTTATACCACTTGATATGCATGGTTTTGACGTTATCCTTGGGATGGATACGTTAGAGAAGTATAAGGTTGTTTTGGACTGTGGTTCTAAGTAGACAATGTTTGACGATGATGGAGAGAAGTGGATCTTCCAAGGAGATAAGAAAATTCTTCTGACGTGTCTAGTGTCAGCTTTGGTGGCAGATAAGTTGTTACGACAAGGATGTGAGACATTCTTAGCTCACGTTGTGGATACCATTGTGGCTACCAAGGCAAAGGGCCCTAGCCTTGAAGAGGTGTCATTTGTATGAAAGTTTGTGGATGTGTTTCCCGAAGAGTTCCCTGGTGTTCCTCCACCCGGAGAGATTGATTTTGAGATCAATCTGGTTCCAGGAACACAGCCAGTTACACAGAGACCATATAGGATGGATCCAGTAGAGATGGCAGAGCTTAAGAAGCAGTTGCAAGAGTTTTTGGAGAAAGGTTTCATCCGACCGAGTACATCACCTTGGGGTGCTCCGGTGTTGTTTGTTAAGAAGAAGGATGGATTGATGCAGCTATGTATAGATTACCGACAGTTGAACAAGGTCACGATCAAGAACAAGTACCCGTTACCAAGGATAGATGATCTATTTGATCAATTGCGTGGTGCTGCAATGTTTTCAAAGATCAATCTACGGTCCAGATATCATCAGTTGAGGATTAAGGCAAATGACATACCAAAGTCAGCTTTTAGGATGAGGTATGGTCACTTCGAGTTTGTGGTTATGCCGTTCGGGCTAACCAATGCGCCTGCTACTTTCATGGATTTGATGAACAGAGTGTTTCATCCGTTCCTAGATCAGTTTGTTGTAGTCTTCATAGACGACATCTTGATCCATAGTCGGGACAAGCAAGAGTATGAGCAACATCTTCGACTAGCGTTC
The DNA here is from genome assembly GCA_963693085.1 of Alisma plantago-aquatica. Taxonomy (NCBI): domain Eukaryota; kingdom Viridiplantae; phylum Streptophyta; class Magnoliopsida; order Alismatales; family Alismataceae; genus Alisma; species Alisma plantago-aquatica. The sequence continues at coordinate 743,737,543 of OY856413.1, forward strand.
ACTCTTCTTCACCAACACCAGTTGTACACCAAGTTTAGTAAGTGTGAGTTCTGGTTAGAAGGAGTGACTTTCTTGGGTCATGTGATATCTGCAGAAGGAGTCAAAGTGGATCCGAAGAAGGTGGAGTCCGTTGCAGAATGGGAACAGCCGAAGACACCGACAGAAGTTCGTAGTTTCCTGGGTTTAGCAGGATACTACCGAAGGTTTATCAAGGACTTCAGTGCGATTGCGTTGCCAATGATGAAGTTGACTAGGAAGGATGTACCTTTTGTCTGGGATGATCGTTGTCAGAAATCTTTCTAAAGTTTGAAGGAAAAACTGACTAGTGCTCCGGTGCTAGTGCTGCCAGAGCCTGGAAAGGACTACATTGTTTTCTGCGATGCTTCCAAGAAAGGATTAGGTTGTGTGCTGATGCAGGAAGATCATGTGGTTTCTTTTTCTTCAAGATATCTTAAGAAACATGAGGAGAACTATCCGACTCATGACTTGGAGTTAGCAGCGGTGGTTCATGCATTAAAGATTTGGAGACACTATCTTTACGGAGAAGTGTGTCAGATCTTTACGGATCATAAGAATCTAAAGTACATCTTTTCACAGCATGAGTTGAACATGTGACAATGTCGATGGATGGAGTTGATCAATGATTATGACTGCACCATCGAGTATCATCCTGGTAAGGCTAATGTGGTAGCTGATGCGCTTCGTCGAAAGTCTTCTTCTTTTTCTTCAAAGAAGGCACAGTTGAGTTCCCTGGTATGCCATAGATGAAATATGTTTGTTTCCTTGTGGCAGATGAATGTGCAGATGGAAGTTTCCTTATTAGCTGGACTCTTAGCATAGATACAAGTTAAGCCTAAGCTAAGACAACATATCAAATATGCACAACAAATAGATGATATAGTACAGTTGATCAGATCAGAGTTCGGCAGCGAAAAGCGTAATGGGTTCCATGAGTCCGAGGATGGACTAGTTTGCTATTGTGATGGGATGGTGGTCCCCGATGTTGATGGTCTGAGGAAGTTAGTGCTCGAGGAAGCACACACGTCGATTTATGCTATGCATCCAAGAGTCACCAAGATGTATCATAGTCTGAAGGACTTGTATTGGTGGCCCGATTTGAAGAAAGATGTAGCGGAGTTTGCGGCTAGATGTGCGATATGTCAGCAAGTTAAGGTTGAGCATCAGAAGTCGACAGGTACGTTACAACCCCTGTCAATACCGCAGTGAAAATGGGATCATATAACCATGGATTTCGTAGTTGGTCTACCCAGGACAACTAGAAGTCATGATTCCATTTGGGTAATAGTGGACAGATTGACGAAGTCTTCCCATTTCATACATGTGAAGATGACATATACAGCCGAGAAGCTCACTCGAGTATATGTTGATGAGATAGTACGTTTGCACGGTGTGCCAATGATGATATTTTCTGACAGAGGTCCTCATTTCACGAGTCGTTTCTGGGAACAGTTGCACAGAGTGTTGGGAACACAGTTGAGGTTTAGTACCGCTTTCCATCCACAGACAGATGGACAGTCTAAGAGGACTATTCAAACTTTGGAGGATCTCCTTCGAGCTTGTGTTTTGCAGTTGTTAGGCAGTTGGGACATACATCTTAGTTTGATAGAGTTTGCCTACAACAACAGTTATTAGCGGAGCATTGACATGGCTCCTTATGAGGCCTTATATGGAAGGAAGTACATATCTCCCTTGTGTTGGTATGAGTCTGGTGAATATCAACTTTTAGGTCCTGAGTTAGTACAACAGACGACAGAAAAGATCAAAGTGATACGACAATAGTTGAAAGCGGCACATGACAGACAGAGGTCTTATGCAGACAATCGCCGCCGACCTTTGGAGTTCCAAGTAGGAGACAAAGTGTATCTTAAAGTCTCGTCGTGGAAAGGTGTGCTAAGGTTTGGCCGGAAGGGCAAGCTAGCACCCAGATTTATGGGGCCATACCCAGTCATAGCGCGTATGGGCAAGGTAGCTTATGAGTTAGAGCTACCGCCAGAGTTGCACATGTTACATCTAGTGTTCCATGTCTGTATGCTGAAGAAAAGTCATCCAGATTCTGGAACAGTGATACAGCCAGTTGAAGTTGAGCTTGATGAAGATGTGACCTACGAGGAAGGTGCTATGGTGATCCTTGACAGAAGAGTTAAGAAGCTAAAGAGGAAGAACCTGGTTCTTGTGAAGGTTCTTTGGCATCATCGTGGTGTTGAGGAAGCCACGTGGGAGCATGAGGAAGAGATGAGGAGGAAGTATCCCTCACTTTTCTCTTCGGATTTCGACGAAGAAATCCCTTTGTAGGGGGTTGGCTTGTAAGGACCCTAACCTCCGTTTAGGGTTTACCCTGTTTGCTTTGCTTAACCCTGGTGCTTAGTTGCTTTCCAATCACCTTTGGTGGTGATTAGGGTTTTTTGGTGCTTTGTTGACAACTGGAGATGCTACTTGCAATAAACCCCAAGTCTAGGGTTTGTGGGCAAGTTTTCCACCTTGTGAGGTGTTCCTCCCTCTCTTTGCTTCCTCTAGTGTTGAGAGGAAGGGTTGGGCTCGTTGCTTGAGTTCCTTTGGGCTTGGTTGAGCTTGTTGGGCCTTGTGGTGTGTTACCTTTGCCCCCTTTGGACCTTGTGTCAGGCAAGAGCATGCTTGTGTCTCCTAGGGTGTGTCGCCTAGGGTGTGTCGCCCATGGACCCCTTTGACCTTCTTTGACCTCGTTTGTGTCACCACTAGTGGACACTTGGTGCTTGATGCTTGCATGTGGCAATGGCCTTGGACATGTGTTTAGGGCATGCTAGAGTGATGAAATTTCTCATGGACAAGTGTCCCTAGGTGGGCGACACCTTGCTTTGTTCTACCTTGGTTTCTCCTCCACCCCTTCTATATATGCATTTCCTTTCCCTTGCTAAGGATCCCTTTAATTCCTTAGTCTCCCTATCCCTTGGTGCACGACACCCTCTTCTTTTGCAAGCTTGGTGGCCGATCCTTCTTGGAGTCTCCTTCTTCCTCTAGTGGTGGCCAAACCCTAGAGTACCTTGCTCTTCTTCCTTGGTGGTGCTTGGAGCTAGGAGCTTGGAGCTTGCTTGAGGCGGGTTACATAACTCCTAACCCTAACTACATTACCATCTTCTATGTTCTTGTATGTTGTTTATGATCATGTCGGCTATGCATGTTACTAGTTTAGTTTCTTTCCTAGTTACCTCTTGTTGGCCGAATCTATGTTCTAGGGTTTCTTGGTGGGCAACACTCCTTTCTCTCCTGGGTCTAGAGGAGCGAGCTTGAGTGCTAGTAATATGGGCAATGCCCTTCTCTCGTTTAAGTTGAGAGGTGAGCTTGTGTTCTAGTTGCTTGAGCAACACCCTCGTCTCACCATGGACTTGAAAGGTGAGCTTTGTGGTGGTTGTAAACCTTGTTAGGGTTGTTCCTTGTGTTGCCCGATTGGTAATAGGAGGTGTGCAAGACCCCTCTCTCTTAGTTGTTGAGAGGTGAGCCATCTTCTTGATCTACTAGGGTTTTGGTGCCCTTGTGTTTGAGGAGGATTACGACCTTGTGGGGTTGCATCTGGACCGTTATGATCTTGGGGAAGGTGCTGCCTGATTTTCATCTTGATCTTGAGCCTTGTACGACACATGTTGTGGATGTGTCAGGTGTTGCACTTGGTACCTGCCTTGAGAGTGTGTCGGACATCACACCTTGATGAGCAACCTGCCCGATACACTTAGCCTATGTGATGGTTTGGTATCGATATGCCTTGTTGTGATGGAGCATTGCTAGCTAGTCTGTGGTGGGCATCACCCTTTGGACTTAACTCTATGTGTGTCGGCCAACATCACGACACTTGCTGGGCGTTGTACGACATCTTAGCACCCGATACATGTACTGACCGATATGCCATGAGGCACGACACACCGTTGCATGACATGCTTCTTTGGCTAGTTGCACGCTTGGTTGCCCGTTATCCGTGAGGCCTGACGGAGCATTGCACGACATAGTGCACAATATACCTTGCACGACACGTCCCTTGGGCTCAATTGCACGATAGACCCTGCTGCAAAAGACATCATTTCATGGTACACCTTTGCTGTTATGTTTGGCCAATACGGTCTGGTATGCATTTGAGTGATGGACGATAAGGGAGAGTACCCTGCCCGATACCACCTCTAGTGAGGGTGCCCTACCCGTCACACTTCTTGTGAGGGTAGTGGACACTTCTAGTGAGGGTCTTGTCTCTTATGGAAACCTATGTGCTAGCCCTTGTTCACGAATCAAGTTGGTTTTGATAGTAACTCTTGATATGCTTGATGGTAATTGTGATAGTAGATTACATCTATGTATCTTGCCATGATAGTACCTGTGCTTATGATCATCTTGAAACATCTATATAATGATAAATAAATGATAAGCATGTAAGAAGCCTTGCAAGATGATATGACCTATGTCAATGGTCACAGGTTGAGGCATGCATGATAACATATATAATCATCAATGTTGCTCTATGTTGATAATATGAGTCTTCTGTTAATTCATGATGAGTGTGCATACTAACCATGTAGGTACAGATGCATACCATGTAAAAGGCTATGAGGTATATATGTTTGAGTAACACTGCTTTGATAATTACTCTTGATGATGAGATAACATACATGATGTGTTTTGGTCTGAGGACCTAAGTTTGGCTAAATGCCTAAGTTGATGAGAATGCCTTGAGAGGCAGTGAAATTATGTGATGAGGGGTTGAGATGCCATGGCAATGTGACGATCCTTGAGATGGATCTAGATGATTGACAAGAGGCCAAGTGATAACATGTAATGTTGAATCCTGGTGATGGATCAGGATGATGTTGATTACAGTAAAAGCATAATATTGAGTTTCATACTGTTTATTCTTGTTATAGTTTGCATGTTATACAACTTGGTTGAATCTTGCAATCCACATAAAAGATACTAATTAATCACAAGTGGAATATATCATGTAGTTGTCTTGGCCATAGATCCATCATCGTCAGGAGTTGGTGATGGTGAAACATGTTCTCTTGGGGGTTAACCTGGAAGTGCATATTATTGAATATGTGTGGTTTCTCCTAGCTGAAAATGAGGAGGTATGAGTGCAACTTTGGTTGTAGACTCCAGAGTGCGGATTCAGGCCCGTAGCTCAGTATATGAAGAGCATGGTGAACATGCCCATGGCTCAGGATGTGTGATATGGGAGCAGGAATGCGTTCATGGCTCAGAGCACGGTGAATAGGCCTGTGGCTCAGTTTCACTAGCGTCGAGACCTGTACCAAGGCAGGCTAGGCAGAGGGTAGCCTGACCCTGTGGTTGAGGCCACTTAAGCAAGAGATCGCGGTCCTGCTTGTGTTCTACTCATGCACTGACCATGAGGTGGAGAGGTCATGGAGTCCGGCTCTTCCATTTGACCTTGTATGGCACCGACTTGGGTTTCGTAACCGAAGGTTGGATTTGAGCGGTACGACTCACTTCCTCAGGGCATAATAATACGTAATCCAACTGAATAATATTGACTGCTTAAGGCAAAACACAGAACATTGGTTGAGGCATTGCTTGTGTATTTAATCTTGCTTTACGTTGCAATTACTTATACGATATTGTATTATGTGGTAAGACCCTATAAATCTTATCTTGTTAATCATGTTCCATAAAGAAATACTTTGGTATTATGCCTTCCGTACTTCTGGTAAGCTTGATAGTATATATATAGCTTTGCGCTATAGACTGCTCTTACTATACCTTTCATCAGTATCTACTGCTTTTGCTTTCATCTTTCTTAGGTTTTGTAGTTTTGGTGGGGAGTTATTTTTCTCACTGGGACTGTGTGTCTCACACCACTGGTCTACACCCTTTTTAGGTGTTTGAGCTAGACGTGGTGGTGGTCGTGGGGTTGCGGCCGAGCAACTAGACGAGCAGTAGAAGGCAAGTGATGGACATGTTGCTATTTTGGTTGTTTTGTAGTATAGTCTAGAGTCATCCCTGTACTCTCAGGTCCTTGGGAGCGTTATGACGTTGCTTCACGATGTATAACTGTTGATGTTTTGTATATCCTGCTGCTGGCCGGATGTGGGCCGTTCTGTATGCATAAACAGGTGATGAACTCATGTGTTGGCTAGACAACTGCTCTTCTAAGCTGTGGGCATGTATCAAGGGTTGTAAAATGTTTGTATAACCTATTTCCTTACAGGATGTGGACCTGAATGTAATGGTTCCTTAGTTTATCTGCTTTCTGCAATCATTTTTAATTAACCTGTGTTTTTGGTAATCCGTGGTTTATTGTGATTTCCGCACGTTTTCGCATAACACCTCGCTGTCTGTGTGATAGTGAGATGTGTTGCCACATTTAGTTTCAGCACATATTTGACATTTATTATTTAAATTAACAACACCATCAATATCCTTTTGTAAACCTAAAGATTTCATGCTTTGTAAATATTTAAAATTAACATGTCCTAATCTACTGTGCCATACATCAAAAGAATCAACAATATAAGCAGAAGGACTTGTTTCATTTGCAGAAGAGTTTGGTACATTCAATAGAAAGAGACCATTTGAGCAGTAACCCATGCCTAGGTAGTCCCCAAACTTGGTGAGAATGACCTTGTTTGATTCAAAGGACACTTTCACCCCAAACTTAACAAGTTGAGAAACAAAAATTAAATTAACACGGATATCTGGGACAAACAACACATCTTTGATCAACATAATTTTTCCAAAAGTCATCTTGATCATGACATTACCCTTTCCGGTCACAGGAGAAGCAGTTGAGTTGCCCATGACAACCCGGTGTTCCTCCTGTCCTACTTCAGTGTAGGTCACAAAGGCATCTCTATTGCCACTGATGTGGCGACTAGCCCCCGAGTCAATGATCCAATCATTCTGGTGGAATGATCCCATGTTGACAATGCTGACAAATGCCACAAATACGTCCTCAGTAACAAGGTTGGTTGAAGGTTCTTTGAATCCACTGCTTGTTTCTTCCTATGCCTGCATTTAGGAGAAGTATGACCAGGTTTTCCACAAACATAGCAAAAAATATTCTTTTTATTAATATCTTTGTTTCCTTTATATTTATTCTTATTTCCTTTCCCTTTTTTATTTTTCCATTTAATTTTAGACTGATCAGTAGAAACTTTATTTTCTTTAACTTCATTATTAACAAAGTTAGCAGTACATGACAAATCTTTATTCAGTTCAAATTTTTCTCTAGTACGATTTTGATCTTCAACTCGGATATGTATTATTACATCATCCAATGACACAATCTTTTTTTTGTGCTTTAAATTGTTCTTGTAATGTTTCCAAGAACCAGGTAGTTTTTCAATTAAAGAATCCCCAAAAAAAGACTGAGGAAGATCATTTTTTTCATTTGTCAAATCATCAAGTAAAATATGAAATTCATGAATTTGAGTTGTGATTTCTTTATCTTCAGTCATATGAAAATTTAGAAAATTTGCAACAGTAAATTTTTGGGAGAAGCCTCTTCCAGAATATATTTCTTGTTCAGACTTTCCCAAATTTCGGATGCAATTTTAATTGGAAAGTAGGCGTCAAACAATTGATTATATAATGTACTTAAAATCATATGTCGGCAAATGCGATTTACTTTTTCCTAATCAACAGAATCATTTTCAGGTTTGGGTTCAGTTAAAGCAAACGACACATTAGAAACTTCTAAAGCAGTAATAATTTTTTCTTGCCAACGCCTATACTGTTGTACATTAAACTGTTCAATTTTCGTAACATCAGGGATAGGTGTTTGCGAAATAGTAGAAACAATGACGATTTGGTTGTTATTACTTGATGGCGACACAGGCGTAAAGGGGGTTTCAAAACCTTCCATATTAGTACCCATCAGAGAAACAAATTACTCTTAAGATTGTTGTTCGTAATAGGGTACAAACCGCGATGTAAGTCGTAAACAGTAAAGCTTTTACCAGAGATATGCTGAGGCGTGCAGAGAGCACTGTCCTTAAGAGTATTTTCGCGGTACTCGACGAAGAGCGCCTGTGCGATAGTCTCCTACGCGGCTACTCTCCCAGGATCCAACAACGTTTGCCGACGTGAAGCACGCACACGCAGTCACGGCGACGAGCAAAAGGTGACCGATCGTTCTTCCAGTGGACAGACAATAGGAGAAGAAGAAGAAAATGAGAGATTTTGTACAACTGTTTCGAACGACAGTGAGGGACAAAGATAAATAACAAAGAGAGGCGCACAAAGAGTTGTGTTGCGGTTGCAAACTGGGCCGCCGTTTGGAAGCATCCAAACGAAGAGGTGTGTCAAAAAGATGTGACAAATGTCTCTATTTGGTTCAATGAACCGAAGAGCAAAACCAAGCCGGGGCCATGCCCGCACAAGGGGCTCCGGGAGGCTGGATTTGCACCCCCCTGCGTGCGAGATACGACGTGTGCCAACACACCCGATTAAAGGGTTTCCGGACCGGGCCGGCCCAAACCCCGTTGGCAAGGCCCACCATGCACGTGCGTAGGGCCTATCCCCTTTCATTCCTCAATTGTACTATGGATAAGAGTCCATATATAAGGAGGAGGGAAGTCTCCAACATAAGCAATATGGGACTAAACTTTTGCCTTTTGGTTTGAAATATAGAAAAAAAGCATAACAATTGATAGTGGTGAAATTGTCGTGGTTGAGACCGTAGAACAGTGTACATAGGATGAGTGTCATTATGGTTAGGACGCTTCTTCTAGGACATGAGTAATTCTGTGGGAACTTCAGGAGGTTGTACTCAGGCGGCTTGTACAACATGGTCATTGGCGACAAGTAGATGGGACAAAAAACTGAAATGGCACATTTGCCATTTTTTATTCCCTAAATGACACGTTCTTGAACTTATTGCCCAAAATGACACATTTGGGGAGCAATGCGTCCCCTACTGGGACACATTGCCCTCACGAGAGGTAATGCGTTCCGGTGGCGGACGCATTGGTGCAATGCATCCCAGGAAGGGACGCATTGGTCCCACAGGAGGACAATGCGTCCCTGTTCGGGACGTATTATCCTCATGTGGGACCAATGCGTCCCCTGCTGGGACGCATTGCACCAATGCATCCCCATACAGGACGCATTGAAGCAATGCGTCTCCATGCAAGACGTATTATATTTTTTAATCATATTTTTGTAGTCACTGATATTGTTTCATGGTTATTGACATGTATATTAATAATATTGATTATATTTTTACATTTACAATTCGTTCACTCGTATTTGGATGTCTATAATTTACCCAATTATTATAAATTTGTCAATTTCAATAGCTCGTAACATGCATATGGAATATATAAGTGTATTGCAACCAACATCAGTTGGTTCCTAATTGATTATATAATAAGAACTTAATCCAAAAAAATGAGATAGCAACTAAAAACTGGGTTAAAACATGAACCAACATGACGAGAAAATAATACACAACAGAACAATATGACAGATCCAAAATGAACCAATGTGATATCATAATATGATAGATCCACATACAATAGGTGTCTTCACAAAGGCATACATACAAAACAATATAATATATAAAAAACTAAGTACGTCGTCCTCGCCCACGACGTCCTCGCCCACCTCCCTCTACATCTGGATCCTCTGTACCAATGTCATCTGGAGATGCCTAAACTGGGGACAACTGCGTAGGAGGCTGTTGGTGAGCATCAGGGAAGAAATGAAAAGGTGGAGGTGGGGTGAGGGGTCTCTGAAAACCAGGATAGAATGCATCAGGTGGGGTGCATCCTGAGAAATTAAACGGAGTAGGTCAATATGTGACATAAGGTGGTGGTCGGCTCTCAGGAATAATTGGTGGTGGGAATGGAGTGTATGGAACAGAAGAAGAACTTGCTCCATAGTATGATGATGGTTGAGGTAGGGTGATGAGTGAGGAATATGAAGCAGCTCTTGAAAAATATGGCCCTGTCGGTCCCCATGACATGAACTGAGATGTGGGAGTGGGAGTGGGCTCAGCAGTAGTAATCACAGGAGTAGGAGTAGGAGTAGGAGTGGGATCAGGGGTTGTGGTATGAGTGGGTATGGGATCCCACGGCCGAGCATAGTCGGGAAGACTATCAAAGTAACTCCCCTGGATGTTATAGATGCCGTCTCTGATCTGTGCAGGGGCATGCTCTAATGCCACTCGGATCGCCACCTGTGTTTGTACCTATAAAACAAAGTATGTATACATAATAAAGACCAATTACATATATTACAAATAACAAATATAAATGATAACAATTTGTAAAAGAAATAATAATGATACTAAAAAATTCTTGCTAGCGATAACTTTGCGGGTAGTGTGTGCTTGGAGGCATAGCTGGAGGGGGACGATGTATTGGGGATGATACCATGCATAGTGAACCTGAGGACTGAATACTGTACCAACTGGTGGAGCAGGAACTAAGCTCTCACGTCTGTTGTTCCACATATGCACCTCCCGCCTATAATGAATCATCTAGTCCTTAGCCGCATGACCCCTCCCATCTATCCGGCTAAGCTGTGGCAGATCAAGAATAGGTTGTACTTGAACAAAGCTGAACTATCCAAGTACTCTGTCGGGGAAGTGCCACTCCACTATTGTGTAGCACAACAGAGGCACTCATGCCAACCAAATGTACCATTTTGGGCAATAAGTTCAAGAACGTGCCATTTAGGGAATAAAAAATGGCAAATGTGCCAATTTTTATTACCTAAATGGCACGTTCTTGAACTTATTGCCCAAATGGCACATTTGGGAAGCAATGTGTCTACTCCCAAGACGCATTGCCCTCCCGGGAGGCAATGCGTCCCAGAAGCGGACACATTGGCCCCACATGAGAGCAATGCGTCTGCTCCCAGGACACATTGCCTCTCGGGAGGGCAATGCATCTCGGCAGCGGATGCATTGGCCCCACAGGAGGGCAATGCGTCCCCAAATGGGATGCATTGCCCTCTATGGGGCCAATGCGTCGCGCGCGAAGATGCCCCCAACGACTAGAAGCGGTTAGAAATTGCCACACGCCACTACAAGAAAAAGGTGATTTAGCTACGATTATTATAGTTACATATAGATAATATGTAATTAAAACATACTTCTCTTTACAAATCATACATATGTATGTAATACAAATGTAGTTGTTTGCACACTACTCTATTTACTACAAATCCACTACAATTCCATAAGCAATAGTTAAGTCAAGGAACCAAACAATTCATTTGGCGTAGAAGTTTTTATTTATATTTTTCAAATTTTGGCTCCGGGTTTCACATTCCCCTCTCGGGTTTCTGCCAAAACCTAAGAAATAAGTTGTAGCCCTACCCAGCCCCAACCGTCTTCTCCCAATTGAGTGCGGAGGACACCTAATCATCCCCGCATCACCCCGTCCCTTTCATTTCTCTGGCGTCCAGTTTCGAATGTCCCTTCTGGGTGTGACCTGCTCCAAGAAACGTCATCCCTAGAGATTGGAGTCTATTTGGATGAAGGACGTGCATAGAAGAAACCATCAAAGTGAGATCGTCTCGTAGCTCGTCAATGTCGAGAAGGTCACCTAATCCCACGATGACTAGGTACCATACGATGGCTTAGTGGTAGCCAAGGAAGAGGACGAGGTACACTAGGAAAGGAGGGAGGGAGAGGTCCACACATCAGCCAATGACCAGGAACCCCATCTCAGGATTCTCAATTCCCTTTATTCCTAATTTGCTCGCTCCGATTGACCGGTCAAAGGATTGCTTGAGCTGATCAGCAGTGGATCTTCAAAAATTATTGCAAATGCTGCTACTTCTGGACTCCCCCACACCTTGCTTGTCAGGACTGCACTGGAAAGGATCCACCTACTTACTGAATCTGGTCATTAGGTAGGTAGTCTTAATAGTTCTGTTCGCTGGCTCCAGCTCCTTTCTGACTTTGTCCCTCGGCTGACGAGGTTCAATTGCTCTGATTACAAGCCGAATCCAACATCTAGTTTTGCAAGAGTCCTTATAGAATGGCATTCCATGGGGACACTGGCATGCTATCCTTTTCCTTCCCAAACCCCAACAAAACTACAATTGGGTATTTTCAACCTGGTTGCACTCTGTGTAGAAGTGGATGACAATAAACATCACGAAGCCCAACAAACCAAACCCCTACTTATTGATCAAACCATGAAACTGTAGTTTCTCTAGGAACAATGAGTGATCCGCTCATATGGAGAGAAAGTGAACATCAATAATCTCGTTCAGTTTTCCAACTGTGCCGACCAGTGATAGTATGATACTATAGGAGAAGAGATTCTTGCAGCCCGACCATCGACCCACTGGTAATAGTCAATCATGGCGCACCAAGTAATTTCTTCACATATTACTTGTGTATCTGAACAATTAGTTTTTGTTTGGTTTTACTATCAGTAGAAAAGACACCAAAATGTATTATTTCCATCATAGACACACCAGTAACTGGCTGCTACATCATATAATTAATGGTCTATGTTTTTTGTAAAGCATATAAAAAAGAGAACATTTCTGGAGATGTACAATTCTAGTGTATAGGAGTAAAAAAGTATGTAAAAGAAGTGACCACTCTCCTTAGTTGGGTAGAAATGAGAAGGTCTTGGACCTGGCCTCGATGAGGCTACTGTCAATTTGTCATTTGATGACATTTTTGCTGAGCTTTCTATGCTTATGCTTATGTTCATTGCTCAAGAACGTCACGTGCCCAAAAAATACATCATGTACATAAGCCACCACTAATACCATCCACTTTTTGATCTAAATTAAACCGAATAATTTGATTCTTTTAATATGCATGCACAAAAATACTGAAACAATATGAAGTACTTATGCATGCCACAAACTTTTATTCATGGAAAAATCCTAAACAACCTCACCATTGGATGTAAACCAGCAAAATTTTCAAAAGTTGACCAACCATCGACCAACTGGTTGGGGTCTCATACATGCACGTACAGTTAGACTGTATGTATATGTATGCATCTTATATGTTTGATGCTTTGAGTGTGTATGTATGTACAACATTGGCTCGTTACTCGCAAGGATTGATGTTAAACTAGACCATTATATATACATATGTAATCTCAATGAAACTAACTAGCATCTACATTTAAGTTGATTTGGGAGACTTACCAAAACCCCAAAAATCCTATGCAATAGTAAATGACTTTTAATTGTTTCTATGATTCGTTGGTGGCCTAGTCAACCAAATGTGCATGCCAGTTAAATGAGTAAAAAGAGAATCGTTTTCTTAAATAACTTTTAGATAAGTTTGTTGTCAATGTTTTGAATATCAAAGTGATCTAGTTGTTCGAAATGTTCCTTGCTTACATGTTTCCTTGGTTTTCTTTATGATTTTATCTTATACATCTATCTCTCACCTTGTATATTGTTTTACATGTAAATTCATTGTCATTTTTCAATTTTGTTCCCCTATTTATTTTTGCACCATACTCTTCTTTAATTCTCTGTACAACCATTCACATCTCGAAATAGCCACCAACAAAGCATCACCCTCATCTAACATCGATTCACTCATTCCTAAAGGCATGATGGCCAGGAAGAGTCATCCTAGACCTAACTAAGGTCGTGACGACCTGCCACAAGAGTAACGGCCAAGGGTGTCACAGGTCGTGAAGGGCACCCAAAGACCAACGATCTCCAAGCCTATTGTCCAACACTAACATACTAGTCTAACCAAACATCTTGATTTAAACTGCATATCGGCCTCCTCCTATGTGTCGGCCTACTCATCTTCAACCTCAAGGCAACGTTATAAACAAGGCAAAAGAAGGTGCAATGCTAGCAACAACTAAGAAAGCTCGTTTATCCAAAATAGAACACAAGGCTACCAATGAAATTTACTAGCATGCAAGCAATAACGAGCCATAATCAGGAGCAAGATAACAACTAAAATGTGATAATAACATAGTGGGTTTAGAGTTATACATCCCGCATCAAGGATCACCACCAAGCTCTAAGCTTCCGAAGCTCAAGGTAGAAGAAGGTCCTCCTATTTTGATCTCCACAACACCTCTAAGAAGGAAGATATAACTGAAGTTGAGAGAGAGCAAGAGGGAAAAAAGAAGCAACTAAGGTCCATGGTCGAGAAGAAGAAAGAAAGAGAGAAACTAATGACCACGGCTTACCAAGGTAGAAGATGAAAGGAGCACACCACAGGCTTAGACTCGTCCACCAAGCTTGCAAGGAAGATCATTCCACAAGCTCAAGATCGTCCACCATGGAAGAGGAAGCAAAGATGGCCAAAGGATTTTCTTGCATGGAGAGAAAGAAGTATATATACAAGAGAGATGAAAGAGAGAACAAAGGAAAGGTGCCACCACCACATAACCCTAGATGAAACATGTTCATAAAGAAAGGCCACATGCATCATCATGCAACAAGGAGAAAAAAACCATGGCTCACACACTAATCCTCCATCCTAGGTCAAGGCCGATACACACCTCCTCCTTCCTTCACAAACCGATAGGGATGAAACCCTAGAGCCAAAAACCGATAGGAGGTCACCCCAAGACACCCTCAAACTGATATGGTGTCCCTCAAGATAGCCACAAACCGATATAGGGTCTCTCCAAGGCTTTCAAGCTCGAGACAACACTCCTAAGTGTAAGATACACCTCAAACATGAGTGCAAAACATCACCAAGGATGCCACCACTCAACCAAGGTGTCCATCTCTCTATCACTCCCCTAGATGATGCCGAGAGAGAAGGAACACACTAAAGGTGACAAACTTTCACATCAACCTCAATCCTGGGTAAATTGCAATTTGTACCAAAACCTCTCCACAAAACACAAACATCAAGAAAACAAGCTCAAACAAGGAACTCAAACCTCCAACATGTCCTAATTACATCTTTGATGATTAGAGCAAGGATCTAAGAAACATACTTAAGCAAAGCAAATAGGGTTATCCCAAAATGTGCATCAGGGTCTTTACAAAACAACATTCAAAGCAAGCAATAAAAGAGATAAGAAAATCAATATTTACCTCAGTGATTGGACTACACTAGAGCGGAACGAACCATGTTATGATCACTATAGGAACAAACCATGTTAAGATCACTATGAGTTGACATGACATATCCACTAGAAGATTTACCAAAATAATATTGTAATTCAAAACTAGGCGAGCAACTCAAATTTTCATTTGTCTTTTTAGATATAATTAATTTCTTGGTTTAATTAAAGCCATAAACATACATTATTTCATAGAGACCATTGCCATTCCTTATTTTGTTTTAGAATCTTAGTATCTTACATGAATCCAAACGTGTTCATGTTTCTTACCCAGATACATGTTATATGCAATAATGCTTGTTTGGTTGCTTTTTTTAGGGATCTTGTTTGGTTGCTTAGATATGAAGATCCACATTTTTTGTATCGAATAATTTTATTTATCTAAACCAAGATATAATGTATTTTCTAGATGTAACCTTTGCATCTTGTTGGAATAACACATAAATCAAAACCACGTTGCACTTGGTATATAAATTATTTTAAAATTATTTAGCAAACCATTGACATGTAGGTGAACTCAAATCCATTTCATGGTCTAGGGATCTTATCAAAACATGTCAAAGTTTCATTATAATTCACACTACTAGAATGAATCTACTATGATTTGAAATCAATGGGATGTATTTCAAACAAAACAAGAGTCGTCATTCTACTTGTTGAAATTCACTACTACAACTCAATTATTACAATAAAATTTTTATAGATAGATTTAAAAATTTTGAATTCCAGATTGTAGCATTGTTATGGTCTTCAGTTAATGTTTCAGTACAAAATGTTGTCTATGGTTAGCTAATTGGTAACATATGAGTATTCTTTTACTCAGGCATGAATCCAATCCATTGGAATTCATTCATAGTGTGGAACCTACTATAATTGGGGCAGTAGATAGGTGATAAAGGGTGTCCTATATTTTTATGCTACCAATCCATGTTTTGGTCAGATGATTGTTTAACACTAAATAATGGATCTGTTGAAACCTCATTGTGATCTGTGTCTTCCACTTAAGGTTGTTACTGAGGATATTGAATATGCAATTTTGGTTGAAGAAATGGCTTCCAACTATTTTTGTTCTTATGTTTTGTATGCCTTGCTGAAGTTAAATGAAAACTGAAAGGAATCCAAAGTCCCTTGAATTACTCATGATTTACTATAGATTCCTAATCTATAAACATGAAAGTGGATCATGTTGTAGGTCTCAGTGGTCCTTTCTCTCTACCTTAAGGTCATTCCTTATCCTTTTTAGATGTGGGTCTAGCTCATGTAAGTTCTAACTCTACTTCCTCTTTGGGCTATAATAGTTTACGTAGTTGTTCTTAAACGACCTTCGATTCCCTTTATGATATCGGTAACATCTTTATCTTTGTCTCTTAAATTTTGTGTCATACATGGACTGTCAGGTAATCAATAACATCTATATGCACCACTAACAAATCTTTGCAAATCTTTGATAGTCGTTTTATGCATACAAACAACTACAACGCCTTTATTGGTTTAAACCATGTCTTCTTGTGTACATCTCTTGGAAGAATTGGAAGCAAGACTCAATTCACCACAAGTGAGTAGCATCTTTGTACCTTTATTATTGCAACTTGTCTACAAGACCAGCTACTTCATGCATCTTGATTGTTGCGGTGTAGAAACAAGACTTTTCCCTCTTTTCAGTAGATAGTGAGGGTGGTAAAGTGTAATTTTAAAAGGTTTTCAAAAGGTAGTTATGCATTATGGTGGTATGCTTAATGGCCCTTATGACATGGGTGACTTTCCTATGAGGGATGTAGGTATTTCTCAGCCGATGCCAGTTGCAACCTTGGCTACATCTTTTGCTGACCAACAAAGAACAATGTGGGTTGAGAGCTCATCCCTTGTGGATCAAACTAAACACATGGCTGCAATGGTGATTAGTAAGTTACTAATTTACTGGAGATGGATCTAACTAAAGTTTGGTAACTTGTTGTGTTTCCACTCGACATTACGCTATGTCCTATTTAACTCTATTAACGTTCCATTTTATTTTTTTCAATTGCATGCACTTGAAATAATGGGCATAGTTTGGTTTTTTATTGTTGGCATGACACCTGATGCGATTATTTTTAGTGTTCTATATTTGAGTGAATATCCTTTGTTCATTCTTTCATGTCTTTTTTGCTATACTCTTGATGGGTTCCATGAAAACTCGAGTTTTCATTCAAGACAACTTCCATTTGCTGGTTGTAATTCAATATTAATGCCGCAATTAGCTCATGCATTTGTTTTTGCACATCACAGGTAGAAAGAGGTGAACAAGTAGAAGATCTCCTACACAAGTAGAACTTAACACCATATTCCAATAGATGGGCAAGTTATCCTGGAGGTAGACCGTATGAAACCTAACCTAGAGTCATCATCTCGATGCTTCAACCATTTTAACATAGGTAACAAGGATCATTCTTTTCCATTCAGTCCCCATTTTAGTGAGTACTTGTGATTTTCTTGGTATCTAAAATATGCTTACATCATTGACATTTAATTAAGTAGAAAAAGAACTTCCATGCTTGAGTAGTCTATGATTCCCATTCTACTTTAATGATGTTCAAATCGTTCATTTATTTCCTCACAATGAAGGAAGACATGTTATGTAGATTTTAAAGGTAGCCACTCTTTTAGTTATCAAGTGATAGACATTCTTAAAAAGCATATTATTAGTTATAGTTAGTTAGTGAAGATGGCAAGCTTATTGTTTCCGTTGCTCCAAAGATCCAACATTTTCTAAGCTATCCCTTTTATGTCTCGCAGGTGATCATGGGTTCTCAAGGGAAGTATGTGGAATCAAAAGGGAGTGTTAACAAATCCCAAGTAGGTGGGTTTTGCTTCATTACAATACTACTCGCTACATGCAAAAGGTATATCTCTTTCTTTCTCTAAGTCTGATTCTGATCTACAACTGATAAGAAAAAGCAAGTTTTAATATTTTGAACCCCTAGGTGATCGTTATGATGGAAGAAAGGCTAAAATTGCTGCATCACTTTGGGTTTCCTAAATAAGTTGTCAACTTCAATAAATATGATGGCTTCACCATGAACACGTTACTATCAGAGGTAAGCAATCAATGTCAGCTATTTTATACAAACACTTAATGTTAATTGATTGAACATTATCAACAAAATAATTAGTGAAGTTATCTTTTGAAGGCTCCAACAACCTAACCATGACACCAATTTTTGTTGTATGGATTCCAGAATCCTAGAGACAATGTGTGTGGAATGGATAGGGATGAAGTGGCCATATAGGGCCTAAAAAGAAGAGAAAACTATCCAACAACTGATTTGATGGGGCTTAGGCATCTTCAATAACTTATAGCTTAACTTCAATGGTCACTTTCCTTTGTTCCAGCATTTGTGAAACACTAGATCTAGTAAAGAAGTCTCTGACTTCTTCATGGTTCTTTTAAAGTTGTGAAAGGTAAATTCCTTGTATTATATATACATGTGAATTCATTGTATTATATATACACGTGAATTCATTGTATTATATATATTCATTGTATTTTATATATAAAGCTGGGATCCCTTCCATGGTCTGATCCTAGGGTGGATGTTACGGCGGGGCAAGCCTAGGCATACACTGTCTCGCGACCGATGGGCATCTAGAGGAATGTCAGCCTACAGTGGCTCTGGAGGACCCTAAAGTCCCGTTCTTCTGAAAGGATGACAGTAGACCTTGGATGAAGATCTCTGAGCCTGTGGTGGAGGAACTGGATGAGTTCCACAGGTTCTTGATAATCATTCAAGTCTTGGGTAGGAATCATCAACTTCAGGAGGTGTATGGGTGGATGTTAAGGACGTGGAGACCTAGAGGCAAGCTTCAAGTCTCCCAGTTGAAGGACAGGCTGATGCTCACCCAGTTTGCCTATAACAGAGTCATGAAGGTGGCGCTGGAGAGAGGTCTGTGGTTCTTCGACAACAAATTGGTCCTAGCGAGGAAATGGACCCAGAGGCAGATGTTAGGCGTATGACGCTCACCACAACTCCGGTTTGGGTGACCCTGTCGGACTTGGGGCGCCACAGGATGAGGCGAGCTCTCACCATAATTGGCTATGGTCTAGGCACTCCTTGCGTGGTGTATTTTTGGATGGAGGGGAGGTTTGTTGGAGCCCCTCATTTGTGCATTGAGATAGCGGCGGACAAGGAACCTGCTCTAGTGGTCATTCTTGAAATGCCAAATGGAAGTGATCTGGAGATCAGAGTCGTGTACGATGTGCTTCCTAATCACTGCCCTTCCTGTAAGGTGTTCGGGCACTTGCCTCAGGGGTGCTCTGGTGCCAGAGAGACTCACAAGGAGTCGCCGGTGGTGAGGGGAAGATCCAGGAGCAGGCCCTCACCAAGGAGGAGCAATAGAGGAAGGGCCAACGGTGGAGCATGACCATGATACAACTCCTACTAATAGTTCTTAGATGTGCGTGGGTGCGAGGGAGATGCCTCAGGAATGTGAGGTTGTGGAGGCCGTGGCTGATAACCCTGAGATCATCATTAAGGGGGTGATTGGAGGGGGAACCGAAGATGTGGCTATGGTGGTTAGTGATTCTGGTGGGGGAGGCTGTGGTTGTCGATGTTGCTATTGTTGCTAGTGTTGTCACTATTGCAGGTGATGATGTTGTTGTTGGTGCGGTTGCTGTGGCTGACACTGATACTGTTGGTGTTAAGCCGACCATTTCTCAAGAGGAGGGGGAGGTTTTGGTAGTGTATGGGAACTCTTTCTAGGTACTGGAAGACCAGGAGCTGGGCGAGGTTGTTCTTCGCAGTTCAAAGAGAATCAACACGAGAAGTAGTAGGCCATCAGATCGTGGTGGCTGAGGGAGAGGCAGAGGAAAGGTGGCAGGTCGTGGTTACTCCCCTGTGAAGGGGGGTGGACATGGGTTCCCAATGCCCCTGTTGGTTTGGAATGTGAGGGGGGCCTCCTGGGTTGGGAAGCAAGCTACCCTCAGGCAGATCATCCAGGAGAGAAGAGCGTCATTGGTGGTATGTCTAGAAACTAGAATCCGTAGGGAGGTGGCTGACAGAATTAAGGGGATGTTCCCTGCTGGTTGGCAGAGTTGCTCAAACTTGAATAGCATTGAAGGTGGTAGAATTGTGGTGGGATGGAATCTGATAGTGTGGGATGTATAGATGATTTTTGAGTGTGACCATTTGATTACTTTGAGTTGTATTAACTCAGGGGGGTTCCACTATGGGGTGACAACAATTTATGGATCTAATTTGGAGATGGATAGGAGAAGACTCTGGGAGAGGCTGGTGGAATCTACCCAACAGGAACTGCCTCAATTGGTTGTTGGGGATTTTAACCAAGTAAGGAAGGCCAGGGAGAAGTGGGGTGGCCTACCTATATCGGAATCGGTCCTGAGACATTTCAATGAAGATGTTGATGCTGCTATGTTGTTTGAACTCAACATGAGAGGTGGTCTGATCACATGGAACAATAAAAGGATACCGGTGAGAAGGATCTCTAGCAACCAGGACCGGGGGTTGGTGAATGAAAAGTGGCTTGAGGTGTTCCCTGAGGTGGCTCTCAAATTGGGTGGTCACCCTATCAGTGACCATTCTTGGATGGAGGTTTAATTAATAAGACGACAACAACCCAACCGACCTTTCAGATTTCTTAACTACTGGCTATCCTGACCATCCTTTGAGGGTGTGGTCAAGCGTCCCTAGGAGGTAAAGGTCAGTAGAAATCCTTTGTTTGTGGTGGTTGAGAAGATTAAGAAGGTCAAAGAAGAGCTAAAGGATTGGTCTAGGAACCTAGTGGACCTACCTAACCTGATCAAGAAAGAAAGAGAGGAGTTTGATAAGAAAGTGACTAATCTTAGATTGAATCTGATTGATCGGCAATGCATGGTGGAGGAGGAGGTTTCTAGCAAGAGGCTAACCCAACTGGAGAAGGCTCATGAGATCTCGAGATGGCAAAGAAGTAGACTCAAATGGCTCAGAGATGGAGATTGCAACTCTAAAATCTATCATGCTGCAGTAAAAAGGAATAACATGAGGGATTATATCCATAATCTTATTGATGATAAGGGGGATATCGTGGATGAAGTAACCAAAGTTGAGGAGTTGGCTGTGGGGTACTTCACGGAGCTATACAATAGAATTGATGATAATAGTATGAACAAGGTGTCATCCATTGACAGAAGGGTTAATGAGGAGATGAATGCTGGTTTGGTGAAGATGGCGAAAGATGAGGAAATTAAGGAGGCGACCTTCTCCATTGGTGCCTCTAAAAGACCTTCTCCATTAGTGCCTCTAGAAACCAGGTGTTGCGGCTATGAATGGTTTTTGGCCTATTGCTTGCTGTTCAGTAACCTACAAAATCATATCTAAGCTTTTGGCCTGGAAACTGAAGAGGATTTTGCCGGTGGTGATTTGCCCTAATCAGGGTGTGTTTGTGAGAGGTCGTAACATATCAGATAATGTCCTCTTAGCTACTGAGTTCCTAAGAGAGTTCAAGGTGAAAAGAAGCTTTAAGCAGTCTTGCATTAAGCTTGATATATCCAAAGCTTATGACCAGGTGTCATGGGAAGGTTTGTGGATCTCTATGGAGGCTTTGGGTTTCTCTAACAGGTTCATCACCATCCTCCGGCAGTGCTTTCATACCACATCCTTCTTTGTCCTTGTTAATAGCATCCCCAAAAGATTGTTCACAGCCTCCAACGACCTGAGGCAAGGTGACCCGCTGTCGCCCCTGAGTTCACAATAGTTATTGAAAACCTTACAAATCTCACTCACAAAGTGGAAGATGAAGGTTTGATCAAACCTTTCAAGGTGCAGGGAATCAAGGTTATGAGCCATATGATTTTTACCAATGATCTTATGTTCTTTGTCGCTGCACATGCTAAAGTCTTCAGGGGTGTGAGGATTATCTTACATAGATTTGCGTATCTGACATGCTTGCATATTAGTGACACTAAGTCACAAGTGTTCATGTCCAAGTCCTGTGATTCCAGGAGAGGGAGATTGAAGGAGGTGATCCAAGTGGATTTTGGGTGCTTCCCTACGAAGTACTTGGGGATACCCATTTTGGGTGGGGTCAGAAGGGGTGCGGATTTTCAAGGTTGCTTGGATGACTTATGGCTGAAGGTGGATGGCTTTGGTATATCTTGACAAAAGCTCACCTTAAACAAATATCACCTAAAAGCCCATGTTCTACATGTAAATAAGAGAGAACCTCTCACTAGCTTCGGCAAGGACTTTGTTTAATAGAACATGAAAAGAAGTTGAGCATAGTAGAACATATAAGCATCCTTATAGACTAAAAAATGTTCAAAAGAAGCAAAACTATGAGATGTATCAATATCTTTACTCTTGAAGGTTCAAAATCACTTTGAAAACAAAAACCTATCTCATCTATAAAAGCATATGTATCGAAACATAATGAAATTGTCATTGAGAAGAACACATTATAAAACTAAGCACAATAGACATATATGCATGCATTTGAATGCTTAACTTTCAGTAGAGAACATAGCTTTAAAATAACCAAGTTTATATGAACCTTATCCAACCCTCATGTCATCTTCACACACATAGTGAACCCATGAGAACGTTCAAGTACTTGTGTGCCTTTTTCACTATTAAGAAAGGGGAAATAGTATGTGGTTTAAAAAAAAAAAATTCTAAAATAGAGGAAAATATCTAGTTGGAGGTCTGAAAATCAGTATACTAACTCACATTGTCCAGTATTTTCAGCAACTCAATTTGGACATCTAGCAACTGTTTGATGTGCTCCAAAGCACAAAGCTGTAGACCCTCTTTTGTTCTACTTCTACTTTACATTTTATATAGTTACAACTACAATGTACATAGTCAAATATTTTTTTACAAAAAAGTTTGTTGTTTGTACGAGATTTGGAAATGAGAAAGTTCCCAAATAACGTCAGTCTCCATATGTGAAAAGATACCATCACACATTATCTACTTCTGAATCCATTAGACATACATGGATAGCCACTTGTCCTATTTATTTTCTATGTAAAGAGGCTTATGAAGGTTCTACTCGTGCTTGATTCAAATGTGCTTATTCTATGATCTTTTGGTACAGACATATTTACAACAATTTTCTCTATAGAAAGTCGTATGAATTCCATCACTGCATGCCATTTTCTCATAGCTGTTATCATCTTCTTTATTCTCATTATCCTCTCATATAGAGTACATAAGGACCACTTTAAATTATACTAACATGTGGCTTCAAATCTTGAGAAAATTTTCTATTTTGAGCATGTTTAGCCTTCTTTGAAGCTACATCACTGCATGTCATTTTATCATAGCTATGATCATCTTCTTTATTCTCATTATCCTCTCCTATAGAGTACACAAGGACCACTTTAAATTGTACTAACTTGTGGCTTCAAATCTTGAGAAAATTTTCTATTTTAAGTTAAAGCTTCCAGGACTCAGTTGTTGATTTCAAATTACTTCTAGTTCACGCAGACTTCTTTGAACCTGTAACTGATTTCTTTTGGTGTCATAGTCCTTCCTAAGTGATAATTGCTCTTACATAACTAAGCTTGAATTTGTAGTAGTTTCATATCACATTATTATGTTATGAATGATGTTTGTTTGCTTATGGATGTTTAGAAGAGTAACGAGCACTACTTTGCTAATACTAATATATAGTAGGTACTGCTAAATACAAATACATATAGCTGGTCTATTGTATCGAAGCCTTGTTTTTAGTTTGCTGTTTTGGTGAGATCTCTTGTTGTCTGGTTCATGGAAAGCTGGATGCTCCACTCAAAATGAATGGTTGTGATCAAGGTGTCGTATTCTAATGGTTGCAGCTGTTGGATTGGGAAGATTTTTTATGCTAGATTCATTTCAAGTATATTGTTTACCACATGGTTTCTATCATTTTGGTAGCTACTGAACTGTTATACACCTTCGTGAAGTTCTTTTAATGTGAATCTCAGTTTTGGCTAGAAATTGCACGTTGATTGTTGATGTTATTGTTATCAGTCTTTTGAAGCTTTAAGTGTTCTTCATAACAGTTGAGCTAGAATCAAGATTTTTAATTCCCTGGATCTTAGTTCTAAGAGTAAATATACATCCATTGGATGTTCTAGGGAAAATAATATCTATTATATATGAAATGGTGTCTTTTTCACTCTTTTTATGCATGGAACTAATATGATGTCTCATACAAGTTTCTTTCACAAAATGATTACTCTATGAAGGGAGTTTTTGTTAGGCCATGTTAGATTTGAAGATAATGATAGACATGCTGTTAATAATGTTGAGAATTATATCCTAGAATCTCCTACTAACTATTTATTTCTTTACCTAGAGAACTGAAATTACCAAGATAAAGAATAAACTTCACCCTCACAGATTTTCACCCAGAGAAATTCTGAAGATCTATTTGCAGATTTACACTCTAACTATCATAACTAACATGGATTAACATTTTATGTTGTCACCTAAACATATAACGTGTATATATGTTGAACCATTTATTTGTATCAGACCATGTTGTATGTAAATAGTCATACAAACTATTGACAGTCGAGCCTATCATTGAACAATCTGTTCTATTTACAACTTAAACTGACTTGTATATATCAAGAGTCTTGCTACTTGTCTCTCTATGTAGAAAATGTTTCCTTAAAAATAAAATCTATGTGGGCCTTCTCTAATTGTAAGAGAATATTCTTTCTCAATTTCCTTTATACCCATCATTGTCACTTACTGTTTTCAACTAGACTATTCTTTCTCATAGAAGAAAGTTGATTACAACAACCCAAGTATTATACAATCCAAGCAATGATTGAAGTTATGAAAATACATGGATATACTTCTAACAAAGGCCCTAACTAAAACTAAATGTGAAACTCAACATACTAACCCACATACTTTGTAGATTTTTTTGGTAACAAACGGATGCGTCTACAAAATCATGCCCTGCTACAAGCATTGATATGCAATGGCTTGACAATGAATCTTGATCTGCTCACTAGAATATCTGAATTTTTTGGTGCATGATTGAAATGCATTTGTTTCTAGCATGTTACACATATCCTAATATCCATTTTTGTACATTTTTATTCATAATACTATGTGGTGGACTCATATCACATAAACAAGAGGTGAGTATCTTTACAAATAATAATGACATCATCTACTCTAGCCTTTTGCTCTAGTCTATCCCTATATTCTGGTGTTGTGATATGTTTTCTAATACTAGGAAGAGGACCGTGCCTCTAGGAAGCATAATGAATTCAATGACAAGGTTTTGAGAAGGTGTTCTTCATGCTTTAGAGCACATCAAACAGTTGTTAGCTATCCAAATTGAGTTGCTGAAAATACTAGACAATGTGAGTTAGTATACTGTATTACCCGTTGATGAGCCAATTGTGATACTCATTTCTGGTGTATACATGGGCTACCCATGACGTTCTAGCTGCTTATTTTTTTTGGAACCAAGCAACTTCTATTTTTTAGAGTCTGGCAATATGGTTATGTTCTATAGCTATTCAACTACTTGGTTTTTATGATAGGATCTCTGTTTTCTTTATATGCCCTCTTGGGTTCTGTTCTGTTCTATCTGTCACTGTGATGTCAGTACTTTTCTATTCTTACTTGGTTAGAACATGTTCCACCAAGGTGCACAGATACTACCATTGTAAATCATTTTGTTCCCACAACTATTGTTTAAACCCTAAAGCTGCTTCTTTGTGCCACAGGTGTTGTTGCTAACTGGAAAATTTATAGGGAAAAATTGGCAAAAAGATAAATGATTGCAGATAGGCTAGCATTTGTTCCTATGACTACAGTCAAAGTTAGCACAATGAATCATAAAGTGACCCAAATGGATTATGGTAGTGATCATGTTCTATTTCAATTATTTGAATTTGATATGCATATGATTGTGTTGTATTTTGGTGAGTCATACCTCCAAATGGTTTTATGTTTTTGGTTCTCTTTAATTGTTTTCCACTCAGGGTTAATGGTTTCTCATCACATTGAATGACCTGAGTTACTAAGGCTAGGTATTTCTTTACAAGCTAAGAGTAAGAATCTCTTATGAGTCATGTTTTTGTTTCACTGAAAACTTGAGTAGGAAGAGCTCGTTTGCTGACCTGTGACTTACCTTACTAGCTAGTTTCCCCATGTTAATCTTGGGATAGCACATTTCTTGTATTCTAAAAGATGGCACCATAATTTATATCTTATACTACATACTATATTGAGATCCATTCGGTTCTAATTTTTTGGGTATATTGCATCTTTCAGATCATGCACTTGGTGATTGAGTGGCACACATGAAGACTTGTAGAGGCCCTTAGGTGGTGAGGTTTGTCCTGCAACAACAACAACAACATCAGCAACTCTAGGCATTTTGGTCCAATCAGATAGTTGAGGTTGAACAAAAAATATTTATACCATATTCTCCTCAAGATACTTACTTTACATCATAGGCATGACTTTCCCTTATCATTTTCTCTCACATTTCCTGCATGATAACCATAATTCTATTCATATCACTTTGTTGTAGCTTGAATTTACTGTAGGTGCATACTGACAATAATGTTATTGGGCTGTACTTTCAAATGGTCTAAATGAATGACCTTATTGTGCAGGTTATAGACTGAAAATTCTGTACATGGCAAGCGTCAATGTTGCAAGTGAACTATCTTACAACTCTCCCATATAATGCTTGGGCTACAACAAAATATGGATGAACTACCTAAATACTTCTCGTCTCTTCAAGGTACTAATTTTGTCATCTTATTCTCATACCAACCTTCATTTATGCCATGTATGAATTTATATATCTTCATTAAACTATTTGGATGATCTTTAACTTATTTTTAATGCCTCCCCATTTGTAAAACCTTATTTTCAGGATTAAGAGAAGTACAAGCTTCGCCATCGTAGCAACTTCCATTACCTGAATTAGAGATTGAGCTTAACAATGTCAAGAATTCATATATAGAGTATAAGAAGTATCTAAGACAACCCCGGTGCAATAGGTGCTCTCCTGTGAAGCATGATGATGCATCTCCATTTGAAGCCTAGGCCCGCCTAGTCACAACTGCAACAACAGCCACAGACGCAACAATGTATCATGATATTTTGCAATTTGATATGGCTCTTTGCTGCTATCAGAAGGCTGCATTTCATAGACCTATGTATATATTTGAACATCCACTGTCAGCATCTGCAAACATAGCGACCAACTTCATAGGGACAATATTCCTTCTATCTCGGCTTAGAAGGTTCTTTTCAGATTCTTATCTCGGGTGCTTTTGGACGATGCTGGCCGAATAACAACAACTCGAACAAAAGAAGAAGACAATAAGGATGTTAAAACTGGCCAAGAAAGACACAACTCTTTTGCAAATATGTTAGTAGACCACTGAATCATTGATATATGTATATATTTTCTTTGTACACATTGTGTAATAGGGGCAAGGTATACGTCCTCCCCATGTACATTCGACGTTTCATTATAAATGAAAGTAAGACTGTTGGCATAATGAGCATAACTTGTTCTAAATACTAAAATTTTGTTACTAAAATAGCTTGTGTACTAAAAAATTACAATATATATATATATATATATATATATATATATATATATATATATATATATATATATATGAATATATAGTCGAACTAAGCATATATGTATGTGTACTAAATGGCACTACATATCTAGCTAGATGCATAATAAACTACAAATATATGTATATAGTAACTGCTACCTTTCTCTACACACTAAATACATATAAAATGTATTAATTGCATGTTTTTGCTACATACTGACTATATATACAATTGTAGTCATACATTTAGCTATAATTATACTTATATTTAAATATGTAAGGACAATATCTAGCTATGCTTATGGATACATATGAATTTGTAGCGAATGGATTATCTAACTACATATTTGAAATATATAGTTAAAGGCTTTAGCTATATGAGCATATACTACAACTTGTATGTGTAAAAAAATATGTAGTTAAAGCCTTTAGCTACAAAATATAGGGTTTTCGCTACAATTTTTTTTTTTATAGTTAAAGACCTTTTTTTTTGTAGTGGGCAATGCGTCCGGAACGGGGACGCATTTCTCCCTGGACCGGCGCAACCCAACGACTATTTTGCCGTTGGGGTCGCGGTGCGGTGCCACGTGGGTGCAATGCATCCCCATCCGGGATGCATTGCTCCCCTATATATATTGGCCGAAATCAACACCCCAAACTCACACCATTCTTCATTTCCTTACTCTTTCTCTATACTCCCATTGCTCTGGAGTTTTTGCTCAGATTTCTACTGCTTGGAGGCAATTTCTAGCTTATTTCAGGCGATCTTGGAGCTGCTATCTTCTACTGCTTGGAGATGATCTTGGAGCTTCTTCTTTCTCTTCTCATATTCTTTGATTGTCAAGGGATAACTCTCCATTTGAGGTAATTTTACTGCCAAAATTTTAATTTCCAAAACTTGAACTTACATTAGTATGAAATATTACAATTGAAATAATTGTATTGCTACTCCTTAGTTCCACATTACTGAAATAATGATGTAGAAAATGACAATTGAAGGCTAATTAACACCAAAAAAATTATTTTTCAAAATTACAAAATTGTTGTTCTGAAATGTTAATGTTGCAAAAAAATTAGCAAAACTGTTGTTATGAAATGTTAGTTAATTTTACTGAAAAAATAGAAAAATTGTTGTTCTGAAATGTTAATGTTACTAAAAAAATAGTAGAATTGTTGTTCTAAAATGTTAATGTTATAGAAAAAGTAGTAAAATAAATTTAATTCCAAATTCAAAATTATTGTTCTAAAATCTTAACTACTCTTTTAAAAATGATGTCACTGCTCTAAAATATTAATTCATGTTAATATAATGTTATAAAATATGAATTTCTTTCTGATGTTAATATAATATTCTAAAATATAGGAACATGTCATCTAGTTCAAATTCACAAATTGTCAAGATGCGATATGATGGACAATTTCTCTCTGATGGGTCTTATTCTAGTCGATCTGTTAGACCCATAAACATTTCACTTATTAATACCCTATCTGAACTAAAATCATATATCTATACAATACTTGACATCAATCCCAACCACTTCTCTATCAAAATATCCTATCTTTTCCCTGGAGAAAATCATATGCTCGTACAAGTTGATGATGATGATGCATACATAACCTTGTTATCACTTTCAGCTGATGCCTATATTGATGTGTTTCTTGAAAAAACATCTATCCCCCAACAACCTTGTTTCATGAGTCTATTGAATCAATTTCAATCTCAATTCCCTCACAATAATTTATGGAGTCAACCACCTCAATTCTCTCAAAATCATTTAACTACTGAATGGAGTCAACCACCTCAATTCAGTCTTAGCAATTTAACTGCTGAATGGAGTCAACCACCTGAATTTTCTCAAAATCTTACTACTGAGAATATTGGTGTTGAGGTTGAGGAGGGAGATAATGATATTGATCATGAAGGTGATAATGATAGTGATCACGAAGGTGATAACAATAGTGATATCAATAGTGATATTGAAGGTGGTAATAATAGTGAACCACCTGAGGATGAGTCATTGACTAAAACTGATGATGAGCACACACATCCATTCCCTGGCTCTATTGCATCATTGAGTTCTATTCCATCCATATTTGACAACCAATGGCCCCAACATGAACACATTGATTCCACCTATGAAGCTTTTCAAGATGATGACTGGGTGGAAGATTTTCATCATTAATTTTGTCTCAATTACAATCCTTCCAATACTGTTATATATGAGGGTGCTTTATTTGCATCGAAAGTTGTACTGGTTGAGACGCTCCAAAAATGGTCGATACAAAAGAATGTCCAGTACCGTACATTACACTCAAATAATCGTCATATTAAACTTGTTTGTATCCATGATCAACGATGTCCTTGGAGATTGACCACTTGCCAGTCCAAAAGAGCAGGTGGCATGTGGAAGATAAAACGTTGTAAAGCAGGCCACAATTGTGAATTAACTGTTATGAATCATGATCATCACCATGTCACAACATCTTATATTGCTCGAATGATAATGCCGATCCTAGTATCACGATTGGATATGTCGACATGAGAAATTGTGACAAGGTGAATGCTGAACTAAGGCTCCATATATCTTACAAGAAGGCATATCTAACGAGGAGGAAGGCTGTTTGTAAAATATTTGGAGACTGGGAATCATCATATCATAGTTTGTTGTCGTTCCTGGTTTCTCTAACACAATATATTCCAAGAACTATATATGCCCACCTTATTGATGATTATACCCTTCAAACTGAAGGCACTCGTAGATTCAAGTGGGTGTTTTGGGCATTTGGTCCAGCTGTGAGGGGCTGGGCCTATTGCAGGCCTGTTCTTACTGTTGATGGCACATTTTTAATAGGAAAATATACTGGCATACTTCTCATTGCATGTGGCATAGATGCTGATAATGGTCTATTTCCACTTGCTTTTGTTGTTGTCGAGAAAGAAAATAAAGACTCCTGGGAGTGGTTCTTTGGTTGTCTACAAACTTGGATTCCAATCATTCCACGACGTACAGACTTGTGTATTATTTCTGATCGAATGAGTGGGATTTTTCCAGCACTTGAATCAAAATTTGATTGAGCTCAACATCGTTATTGTCTTCAACATCTTCGGGAGAACTTCCATAAGAAGTTCAAGTCCAAGGAGTTGAGGGAGCTTTTGTGGAAGGTGGGATCCACAACTGATACACATGAATTTGATCGTCATATGACTGTTATAGAAACCATAGAACCAGTAGTGAAGGTGTATTTATTAGGCCAAAATCCAGTACTTTGGTCTCTCGCATATGACAGAGGTTGCAGGTATGGGTCATTGACTAGCAATCATGGTGAAGGGTGTAATGGAGTCTTAAAAGGTGTTAGAGGTTTGCCAATACAAGCGTTAATTGTTGCCACATACTATCGCTCCGTGACCATGTGGCTGCATAGGCGTAATCTCGCAAATAAACATATACAAGATGGACTGAAATGGCCCTTGAGGGTTCATGATAAGCTTTATAATGTTCGAGAGGATGCAAAAAAATTGACAATACACATCCGTGTGAACAATGATGAATGGCTTGTTCGTGACATGGATGGATATAGATTTCAAGTAATAGTGCGTCCAAATGGTGGCAGCCAATGTAGTTGTGGTTTTCCACAACAATGACATTATCCATGTTCTCATGTTTGGGTAGCTGCAGACTCTGTCAATTGGGATCTTGATGCACTAGTGAGTGCATATTATACAAATGAGGCTTATCTAAATGCATACAGAACTGAATTTTGTGGTATTCCCGACAAGAGGTATTGGCCTCAATTTGATGAAAGTAGAGGTATTTATCCCTTATTACCCCCTAGGAAATGAAGGCAAGCTGGAAAATATTTCCATGGCTGGTTTTGGGCTTGTTCATAGGCTACCCTCTATCCACCTTGACCCCACTTTAATCACTGCATTAGTTAACAGGTGGGACAATACTAGCAATACTTTTAGATTTCCCCCATTTGAGATGACTGTAACCCTTCAGGATGTTGCAGTGCTTCTAGGTCTTAGGATTGATGGCCCATCTGTTATAGCTTCATATCCTATAGGTGTAAATGAGGGGCAGTTTTCTTCTTGGACTCACCTTTGTGAGAATTTCTTAGGAGATGCACCAAATGGGATGTCTAAGGGGCATATCTCCTTGATTTGGCTGCGTGAGACCTTCAAGGATATGGATCTGACCGTGGGTGATGAAGAGCAACAACTAGAAATGAGGACAAGGTACACCGGGGCATATCCTATGTTTTATTTATTTGCAATTTACTCCATTTTATATGATACATGTTGTCTATATGAATAATAGATAGAGTTGACTCCTTACACTGCTGATGTTCTCGAGAGATTGCCTGCCATTTGTAGAGAGGGTAGTGATATTTGGTTGGCACGAGTGCCTCTGTTGTGCTACACAATAGTGGAGTGGCACTTCCCCGACAGAGTACTTGGACAGTTCGGCTTTGTTCAAGTACAACCTACTCTTGAGCTGCCGCAGCTTAGCCGGATAGATGGGAGGGGTCATGCGGCTGAGGACTGGATGCTTCATTATAGGCAGGAGGTGCAGATGTGGAACAACAAACGTGAGAGCTTAGTTTCCACTCCACCAGCTGATACAGTCTTCAGTCCTCAGGTTCACTATGCATGGTATCATCCCCAATACATCGTGCCCCCTCCAGCTATGCCTCCAAGCACATACTACCTGCAAAGTTATCTCCAGTAAGAATTTGTGAGTATCATTATTATTTCTTTTAAAAACTGTTATTATTTATCTTTGTTATTTGTAATATATGTAATTGGTCTTTATTATGTGTACATACTTTGTTTTATAGGTACAAACAAAGGTGACGATCTGAGCGACATTAGAGCACGCCCCTGCACAGATCAGAGACGACATCTATAACATCCAGGGGAGTTACTTTGATAGTCTTCTCGACTATGCTCGGCCGTGGGATCCCATACCCACTCATACCACAGCCACTGAGCCCACTCCTACTCCAACTCCTACTCTTACTCCTACTCCTGTGATTACTACTGCTGAGCCCACTCCCACTCCCACTTCTCAGTTCATGTCATAGGGACTGACATGGCCATATTTTTCAGGAGCTGCTTCATATTCCTCATTCATCACCCCACCTCAACCAGCATCATACTATGTAGTAAGTTCTTCTTCTGTTCCATACACTCCATTCCCACCACCAATTATTCCTGAGAGCCGACCACCACCTTATGTCACATATTCACCTACTCCATTTTATTTCTCAGGATGCACCCCACCTGATGCATCCTATCTTGGTTTTTAGAGACCCCTCACCCCACCTCCACCTTTTCATTTCTTTCCTAATGCACGCCACCAACCTCCTACGCAGTTGTCCCCAGTTCAGGCGTCTCCAGATGACATTGGTACAACAGATCCAGATGTAGAGGGAGGTGGGCGAGGACGACGTAATTAGTTTTTTATATATTGTACTATTTTGTATGTATGCCTTTGTGAAGACATCTATTGTATGTGGATCTATCATATTATGATATCACATTGGTTCATTTTGGATCTATCATATTGTTCTGTTGTGCATTATTTTCTCGTCATGTTGGTTCATGTTTTAACCTTGTTTTTAATTGCTATCTCATTTTTTTAGATTAAGTTTTTATTATATAATCAATTAGGAACCAACTGATGTTGGTTGCAATACACTTATATATTCCATATGCATGTTACGAGCTATTGAAATTGACAAATTTATAATAATTGTGTATATTATAGACATCAAAATACAAGTGAACGAATTGTATATGTATAAATATAATCAATATTGTTAATATACATATCAATAACCATGAAACAATATGAGTGACTGTAAAATATGATGAAAAATATAATGCGTCCTGCATGGGGACACATTGCTTCAATGCGTCCTGCATGGGGACGCATTGCTTCAATGCGTCTTGCATGAGGACACATTGGTGCAATGCGTCTTGCATGATGACATATTGGTGCAATGCGTCCCAACAGGGGACACATTGGTCCCACATGAGGACAATACGTACCGAACCGGGACGTATTGTCCTCCTGTAGGACCAATGCGTCCCTTCCTGAGGACGCATTGCACCAATGCGTCGCATTGTTCCCCAAATGTGCCATTTTGGGTAATAAGTTCAAGAACTTGCCATTTAGGGAATAAAAAATGGCAAATGTGCCATTTGAGTTTTTTGGGCAAGTAGATGATCTCGATGACCCCTTCGACTAGCACCCTGACAAGTGCATGCATGTGATCTTCAGCTTCTTGTCATCTCCCCGGCGAACTCGACGGCGGCGCTTATGAGGTAGACGACGTAGTTCGTCAGGAAGGCGTCGGAGAGGATCTCGCCTAGGAGTGCTAGGAGGAAGGCCGTGCCCATGAAGTTTATCACCCCATTGGAGGCCCTCGATAGGATCAGGTTATCCAGGAGAAAGCCGTTGAAGACAAAACTCACCACGTTCACCGGCGCCAGGACAGCTACGCGGCCGAAAGATTGAAACCTGCTTCTGGCACGACGGTGCCACCTGCTTCAACAGCCGAGATGCCGGCAGCCTCTCCTTCGTAAGGCAATTTCATCCTTCTTCCCGTTCATCACCGGAGATGGGAACTGCGGAAACCTCCTAACTATATCCCTTCCCACCACCCGCTCAGCACCGGAGATGGGAACTGCGGAAACCTTCTAACTATATTTCTTCCGACCACCCCCGCTGATGCCCAACGATAACCTTAGGGATTACCTATGTACAGCGGCGGCAGAAGCTGCTCTCATTGACTTAGTTGGGATGGTGAGTGAAGTTCGTGCACTGCAACTTCAAACAAGTGAAGATCACTGTGTTCTTCGCATTGCATGGGCTTTGCGGCGGCCGGACGTGATGAGTGAGGAGACGAAAAGAAAGACGGAGTGCTACAGATAAGGAAAAGCGGGGAAGAGAACAAAGCTGCGCCGGGTCTCTTGCAAAAATAAAACGCCAAAAAACCTAAATGACACATTTGCCATTTTTTATTCCCTAAATGGCACGTTCTTGAACTTATTGCCCAAAATGGCACATTTGCAGGCCAATGCGTCCCATGCTGGGACGCATTGCTCTTTCGGGAGGCAATACGTCCCCGGTTGGGACACATTGCTCTCCCGGGAGAGCAATGCGTCCCAACCGGGGACGCATTGCCCCCACAGGAGGGCAATGCGTCCCGCAGCCGGACGTATTGCTTTATTTATTTATTTTTAAAATTTTTTTAATTATGATACCATGTATACCATGTATATTATATATACATATATATATTAAATTGCTAAATTAATATAATCTAAATTAACTTATATAAAATTAGCCATATATTTAAAATAATAACAGAATATTATATTTATCAAAACATAATATTTATAAATGTAGATAAAAACATTCAAAAGTAATAGATATGATACTAAAATTATATAATAAAGTTTAAAATTATAAAAATAAAGAAAATATATACATGTATTTATTTGAAACTTAGAAGAAAAAAACTAATATAGCAATAAAAATAAGAAAATACTAATATCAAAAATAAGAAAATAAGAAAATACTAATATTTGTATATATTTGTATATATTTGTATATATATTTATATTTGTATATATATTTGTATATATATATATATTTGTATATATATTTGTATATATATATTTGTATATATTTGTATATATATGTATGTATATATTTGTATATATATATATTTGTATATATTTTTATATATATTTATATTTGTATATATATTTGTATATATATATATTTGTATATATATATTTATATATATATATTTGTATATATATATTTGTATATATATTTGTATATATTTGTATATATATTTATATTTGTATATATATTTGTATATATATATATATATTTGTATATATTTGTATATATATATATGTATATAAGAAAATACTAATTAAGAAAATACTAATATAGAAAAATAATATATATATATATATATATATATATATATATATATATATACAAATATATACAAATATATACAAATATCTATACAAATATATATACAAATATATATACAAATATATACAAATATATACAAATATATATACAAATAATATGATATATATTTGTATATATATATATATATATTTGTATATATATTTGTATATATGTGTATATATATATTATTTTGCTATATTAGTATTTTCTTATATGCATATATATATATATATATATATATATATATATATACAAATATATACAAATATATATACAAATATAAATATATATACAAATATATACAAATATATATACAAATATATACAAATATATATACAAATATATATATATATATATACAAATATAAATATATATAGAAATATATACAAATATATACAAATATATATACAAATATATATACAAATATATATATATATATATATATATATATATATATATATATATATACAAATATATACAAATATATATATACAAATATATACATATACAAATATATACATATATATATATACAAATATATACAATATATATATATATATATATATATATATATATATATATATATATATATATATACAAATATATATACAAATATATATATATATATATATATATATATATATATATATATATATATATATATATATATATACAAATATAAATATATATACAAATATATACAAATATATACAAATATGTACAAATATTAGTATTTTCTTATTTTCTTATTTTTGATATTAGTATTTTCTTATTTTTATTGCTATATTATTTTTTTTCTTCTAAGTTTACAAATAAATACATGTATATATTTTCTTTATTTTTATAATTTTAAACTTTATTATATAATTTTAGTATTATATCTATTAATTTTGAATATTTTTATCTACATTTATAAATATTCTGTTTTGATAAATATAATATTCTGTTATTATTTTATTATCTTCAGATATTATTTTAAATATATGGCTAAATGTATATAATTTAATTTAGATTATATTAATTTAGCAATTTAACATATATATGTATATATAATATACATGGTATCATAATTAAAAAAAAAAAGCAATACGTCCGGCTGCGGGACGCATTGCCCTCCTGTGGGGGCAATGCGTCCCCGGTTGAGACGCATTGCTCTCTCGGGAGAGCAATGCGTCCCGGTTGGGACGCATTGCTCTCCCGAGAGAGCGATGCGTCCCAACAGGGGACGCATTGGCCTGCAAATGTGTCATTTTGGGAAATAAGTTCAAGAACGTGCCATTTAGGGAATAAAAAACGGCAAATGTGCCATTTAGGTTTTTTTGCCAAAATAAAAGTGCAATCGAATGTGAAAATTCATGTTAATAGTCGTTGATGCCCAGCCGGACCGGACTGCGTCACGGTTGACTAGCGGAAAACAACCACTGACCGTTATTTAGGCTGTTATTATTAAGCCGTTTAGAGGTGTAGGATAGGGTGTGAGTCCGTTACGTGAATCACTACTCTTAATTAAAATAGTACTCATAAGTATATATATGCCGATTTTGTACGAGACATTACTGTATGCGAGGAACAACCTCTGTCTGGCCACGCGTTTCGTAGCGTTAAGCAATGAGGAATCATCATACTACAGGAAACCAAACTGTCCTCCCTTGCGACAACTAACGTAATTATAATGATAATAACAAAAACCTGTTGACGTAATTTCATTTCTTGATATATATTACTTTTTCTCCGTGATATCATATCCGTTTCGTGGGAATAAAATTAAACCTGCTATTTTCTTTTAAGCTAACGGGTTATCTTAATCAATAACTACAACAAGCGATACAGTGGACACAGCAAACAGCTACGTAGGTGATGGGAGAACGGGATTAAGGAGGTTTGATAAGTTGATAATACAGATTTTTAAAAGGTCTATTCTAACTGTGACAAAACCACGGAGCTCCTCACTAGTCAGTCATCTTCGGAGATTGTTAGTAACTTTATCTTTTTCTTCTTCTTCCTCCTCGTCCTCTTCGTCATCTATCTCCAATTCCGCTTCCTTGTCATCTACGATGAAGCCACCAAGAGTCTCGTTCTCATGTGTATCCCTGAACAGGTACGTCTTCATCACCCACACCATCAACTACTCTCTCCACAAGTTACCTGCTTATTGAGAGCTAGGACTCCGGCGAGGTGGTGCTATTCTAAGGGCCCATTTGGTTGGGCCGCAAATGAACTAGTGTGGTTGCAAGTACACGCCGTTTTTCAATTCTAACGTTTGGTTCCGCGTAGGCCCAACCCACACCTGGAAAACGAACCCACACCTACCGTCAGCCCAATAGGAAAATGAGGAAAAGGAACCGCACCTGATTTGGGCGCGGTTCATTTTCCACGAGAAGCAGTGTGCTAGGGCTACCACTGTGCTTTGTCCCCGTATCCTCTCCTCCTCCATCCTCCGCTGCTGCCACTACGCTTCGTCCCCGTCTCCTCTCCTCCTCCATCCTCCATTGCTATTTCTCTTTCAACCTTCCCCCACCCAGCAGAAGCAACACTTTCTTCTCGTTCACCGGGCTGCGGCTGCGGAAGCACATTCCTTTCATTCAGCTGGCGGCGGCAGAACTCCTATTTGTCTACTTGACAGCCGGTCATCTCGGGCGTTAGTGCTGGAGCAACGTTGACGGTCGTTGTGCATCCCCGACAGACTTTCTATAGGTTGGATTCCTTCCCTCACGCTATTTCCTGAGTCTACGTCTTCTTCGTCTTTGTTTTGCTCATGGCGATTCTGGGTTTTCTCGTGATTCTATCTATCTCTGGCCTTATGCATTTTCCCCATATCCCCTGTGCTCGATGATTTTGGTGTGGTCTAGCGGCGAGAAATGAACTAGATTACTGGCGGTGGTAGAGATTAACGTTTGGGGTTATGGTAGTGGGTTTTGTGCGCAAATGCGCAGGGGTGTGCCCACATAATGAAATCAGCATGAGAAACGTGTCTAGATCTGAACTTCTTGTCTTGTAGGAATGGGTAAACCATAGGGTTGTAATGTGTTCGCTCTACAAGAGCATACTATAGACTACCCGCACATGTTGCTTGTAAATGCTTCTGCTCTACCTGATCTTCAAATTATCCTCCCAAATCTCTGATTCTCTAGAATATGGACCGTTCCTTTTTGCCTGAATTTGATTGCATTCCATTTTGGTTTCCCAAATTCCATTGTTTATATGGCAAACCAAGTAGTAGGGATAATAATCTATTTATATGGCAAACCAAGTATTAGGGATAAAAATCTTAAATCCATTTACATGGACCAAGTCATGAATTAAAATTATATATGCATTGTACTCCTGCCCCTTACATAACCAGCATGTCATGATTGCAATATGTTGGTTTCTCCACTCTTGATAAAACCGAGAATGTATTTTTAATGGTACTCTATTTTTTCTCTTTTCTTATGCAGCTGTTGCTGACTCGGTGACTGGATAATTGTGGAACAGAGAAACAGAGTAGAGGATTAGAGGAACAGAAGAACAGGGACAATGGCGGAATAGAGGAGCAACTCTTTTCTCATCCAGCTGTTGCTGACATGGTGATGGGATAATGGTGGAACAGAGGAACAAGGATAATGAGTCGTGTCTACTTTGCTTTTATATTTATGTTGTATTCCAAGCAAATCGAACAGTCAATACTTTATATTTGTTGAATGTACAACTCAATGTTCAACGACGGTCTCATTTCTGTCAGGAAATTTCATTGATCTATGACAATATTGTCATAGCTTTGATAATCGCATGCAATTGCTCAATGGAGGTCTTGTTTGTCTTACGATCACATGTGGCTTCTGTATTGATTTGTTATCATTAGCAATTCAATTACAGACATGAAATTAATGATACTATCTGCAAATATTTCTGGAAGGTAACTTCACCGGGGGTGTTAAGACCCTGAAACAACAACCAACCAAATGCTGGAAAACCAACGTGCCGAGTTGTAAGGACATGCAACCAAACTTATTGAGTTGCAGTTTCGTTTCACGTTTTTAATTTCCTGTTTTTAAATTACATGTTGGGTTGCAAGCACACGAAACCAAACTGGCCCTAAGTGATCCGGTGGTCGCAAATACAAACAAACAAGGATGGACTGAGAGACACAATTTTGGTGCAACACTAATTCGATTACTGCTTTTCTGTTTTATGTTCCTTATATACTAAACAGAGAAGACGATCGTGGCTGAACTAGCGGTACAACTCCGCTTGTAAAGTTCACCACGTTGTTCATGGGCTCGACATGAATGTGAGCGCGGACTTGACGCGCACGGCGCACACACGTGGGCTCATGCTCCTAGTAAATAATCCTAACATCAACCTAGTTATCCAACAAACTCCCCCTAGGGCCAGTTTGGTTTCATGTGCTTGCAACCCAACATGTAATTTAAAAATAGGAAATTAAAAACGTGAAACAAAACTGCAACTCAATAAGTTTGGTTGCATGTCCTTGCAACTCGGCACGTTGGTTTTCCAGTGTTTGGTTGGATGTTGTTTCAGGGTCTTAACACCCCCGGTGAAGTTACCTTCTAGAAATATTTGCAGATAGTATCATTAATTTCATGTCTGTAATTGAATTGCTAATGATAACAAATCAATACAGAAGCCACATGTGATCGTAAGACAAACAAGACCTCCATTGAGCAATTGCATGCGATTATCAAAGCTATGACAATATTATCATAGATCAATGAAATTTCCTGACAGAAATGAGACCGTCGTTGAACATTGAGTTGTACATTCAACAAATATAAAGTATTGACTGTTCGATTTGCTTGGAATACAACATAAATATAAAAGCATAGTAGACACGACTCATTATCCCTGTTCCTCTGTTCCACCATTATCCCATCACCATGTCAGCAACAGCTAGATGAGAAAAGAGTTGCTCATCTATTCTGCCATTGTCCCTGTTCTTCTGTTCCTCTAATCCTCTACTCTGTTTCTCTGTTCCACAATTATCCAGTTACCGAGCCAGCAACAACTGCATAAGAAAAGAGAAAAAATAGAGTACCATTAAAAATACATTCTCAGTTTTATCAAGAGTGGAGAAACCAACATATTGCAATCATGACATGCTGGTTATGTAAGGGGCAGGAGTACAATGCATATATAATTTTAATTCATGACTTGGTCCATGTAAACGGATTTAAGATTTTTATCCCTAATACTTGGTTTTCCATATAAATAGATTATTATCCCTACTACTTGGTTTTCCATATAAACAATGGAATTTGGGAAACCAAAATGGAATGCAATCAAATTCAGGCAAAAAGGAACGGTCCATATTCCAGAGAATCAGAGATTTGGGAGGATAATTCGAAGATCAGGTAGAGCAGAAGCATTTACAAGCAACATGTGCGGGTAGTCTATAGTATGCTCTTGTAGAGCGAACACAGTACAACCCTATGGTTTACCCATTCCTACAAGACAAGAGGTTCGGATCTAGACACGTTTCTCATGCTGATTTCATTATGTGGGCACACCCCTGCGCATTTGCGCACAAAACCCACTACCATAAAACCCACTACCATAACCCCAAACGTTAATCTCTACCACCGCCAGTAATATAGTTCACTGCTCGCCGCTAGACCACACCAAAATCATTGAGCACAGGGGATATGGGGAAAAAATGCATAAGGCCAGAGATAGATAGAATCACGAGAAAACCCAGAATTGCCATGAGAAAAACAAAGACGAAGAAGACGTAGACTCAGGAAATAGCGTGAGGGAAGGAATCCAACCTATAGAAAGTCTGTCGGGGATGCACAACGACCCTCAACGTTGCTCCAGCACTAACACCCGAGATGACCGGCTGTCAGGTAGACAAATAGGAGTTCCGCCGCCGCCAACTGAATGAAAGGAATGTGCTTCCACAGCCGCAGCCCGGTGAACGAGAAGAAAGTGTTGCTTCTGCTGGGTGGGGGAAGGTTGAAAGAGAAATAGCAACGGAGGATGGAGGAGGAGAGGAGACAGGGACGAAGCGCAGTGGCAGCAACGTAGGATGGAGGAGAGGATACGGGGACGAAGCACAGTGGTAGCCCTAGCACACTGCTTCTCATGGAAAATGAACCGCGCCCAAATCAGGTGCGGTTCCTTTCCCTCATTTTCCTATTGGGCTGACGGTAGGTGTGGGTTCGTTTTCCAGGTGTGGGTTGGTCCTATGCGGAACCAAACGCTAGAATTGAAAAATGGCGTGTACTTGCAACCACACTAGTTCATTTGCGGCCCAACCAAACAGGCCCCTAATCTAGTTGCTGCAGTCGATGACGCCAATTCTCCCCCCGCAGTTCTTGGAACTTCACGCGCCCAGGAGACTTAGGGCTAGTTTGGTTCAGTGTAAAATCAACCCGCAGCAAGAGTTTAAAAACAGGAAATCTAACTCTATGTGTTGAAACTCCAACTACTTTGTTTGATTTGAATGAAATATAACCTGTTGGTTTTGTACTTTTCTATTTGGTTGGACGGGGTTCATCCGTGAAGATGGAAACAGAACATGCAGCTAGGCACGGGCATGCGTGTGATCTTTCTAGCTTTTTGTCTCTCCACGTCCATCTCCCATGAAGAAACAAAGCCACTTCAGATCCGTGTAGACAAATACCAGAAGTGGTGATTACCTACAGCACCGACGAGGTCCCTGTATGGCGGTGGGCAGCTACTCATGAAGAGGTCTGATGGCTCTGTAAAACCTCAATGGAGATAGCAGAACATCTAGGAAGAGTTCAGGAGGGGAAATGGGTCCATTCTTCCGGTGAGTACCTCGACTTGTTACCCGACAGATCCCAGAACGCCGATCACTACCTTTTGAGGAGGGGAAATGTATCAGTCTGCCATCTCACACTACAGCAAGTACATCTCCGGTGGCAGACAACCAGTGTCCGTTCATGGTATGGTGACCAAGGATGTGGCGGTGGAGAACTGAGTACCACGAACTTCGTAAATAGTGTTGTGCACTCCCCGTCACGAAGCTTTCACTGTGCGTCAGCCGACTGCCAACATCACGCGGAAATGAACCGCGCCAAAAAATGACGCAGTTCGAGTTACCAATATTTCTACATGACTCGATGAACTTGGGTAGTTCGTTTACGCACCGCGGGTTCAACCTGCATCCAACCAAACGAATGTAGTCGAAAAACATAGGCGGTTGCAACTCGCGTGTTGATTTTTGTTGCTACCAAACGAGCCCTTAGTCATGATGTCCGTGAGTTGATCATCCGTGCCGACGTAGCCGACGACAACTTTGCCGTCCCGTATGAAATGAAAACACATCTCGATGTGTTTGCTTCGGTCATGAAAGATCGGATTTTTACACAGCTGTATTGCGGATTTATTGTCCACAAGGATGGTGGCAACGTCGTCTTTTCTGCCGAAGAGATCACCGAGCAACCGTCCGAGCCAAACTCCTTGGAATGCTGCAGTCGTCCCAGCAATATACTCTTCTTCGCATGAGGAGAGTTCCACTACCTTTTGCTTCTGTGACTGCCATGTCACAGGGTTCCGTCCTAGCATGAACAACGTCCCGGTGGTGCTCTTCCTGTCGTCGACGTCGCCGGCTATGTTCGAGTCACTGTAGCCAATGAGCTTGGTGCTGCCATCGTCCTTGGTGTAAACACACCCATAGGTGCGTGTTCCAGAATATAGCTCAGAATATGCTTGAAGGCGCTGAGGTGCTCAGTCGTAGACTCGTAGGTGCCTCCATGAAGCGGCTAACATAGCCCACGAAAAAGGCAATGTCCAGCCTACTGTGGCTGAGGTAGCGAAGGCTGCCGATGATGCTTCTGAAGAACGTGACGTTGGTTGGTGGATTAGAGCCAATGGCAGATGTAACACCCCACTTTTCACAACACAATAATATCACTGAGTGGAAGCTCTTTACTCAAGGGGGTGTCACATAAATGATAAACTTTGCAATTTGGAATAAATGAAACACTTTGCATTATGTAAATCTGATTCATACATAGTTTAAGATAGGAAAACTACATCAAATACATTTAATCTACTTTGCTAGAAAGACCATGCATGATATAAATTCTATCTAAACTTTGGATCATCTTGGTAAATGGCACCCCACTAGGTGCTTTCTTCTTGAAGATTCCTTGAACTAATCCTTGCATGTCATGTAACTTCTTCCTCCTAGGCTTGCTCCTTATCTGTGGGCATCTCACCCCCAGCCATGCATAAAACCAATGGTAAGTGGATTGAACATGTTATAATATAAAGAAAACTTGAAAGTGAAAATAAGCATTAACATTAAACATTGAACATTGAAAAGACATGCATTTTCTTTTAGATCAATTTCTTTTATCTTAACCTATATAAGTAACCTCGGGTTGCACAAATGTGCCTCTTCTCTTATGCACCGAAGTGCCTCTTAGGTTGCACCGAAGTGCCTCTTCTCTTATGCACTGAAGTGCCTCTTCTCTTGTGAGGTACTTATATAAGCTTAACATTAACATTTTCTTCTTTTTCTTAAAGCTCTTAACTTTACATTTAACTTTATTTGTAACTTTATCATTAAGATTCATGAAGATGA
Source organism: Alisma plantago-aquatica (assembly GCA_963693085.1). NCBI lineage: Eukaryota > Viridiplantae > Streptophyta > Magnoliopsida > Alismatales > Alismataceae > Alisma > Alisma plantago-aquatica. Next base: position 743,781,703 of record OY856413.1, read on the forward strand.
TACTATACATAATATGCAATTCAATTCATCTTAACTTTACTGACTTTAGTCAAATAGGAACAGTAAATAACATAAATATGGCATTCATTACAAAATCCATATGTGCATAATTAAATCAACCAATTTAACTATGTTCAATTGCATGGACCACTTACCTTTATATTGAAGATGTTCTTGATGTAGCCTTGTTTCCTTGATTCACAACATATATACATAGTCATCAACACAATTGTATAAGTCCATGTGTATTCTCCTCTCTTCGTTTCTAAATCTCAAACCCCATCTATCTAATCCCCTAGACTGAATTAGGAATCATATTTGACTTAGACTAACTCTAATTTAAAGCATGTTTCGTGTCTAAACATTAAATTAGACTTGATCCACACATTGTATAGCATACACATACTAATATATTCCTCATACCAAAAAAAAAATATAATATTCCCTAATATATAAGCATATACCAAGAGCAAACTCCATACATACTCACATATACTACTCTTGCTGACTTATTTATAAAAACAGATGAAAATATAATGATAATAATTTTCCATACTAAATAGGCACATAAAATACATGTTGCCACTCAAATACTCATGAATCATCTTACATAATGACCACTTAGGCCAAAAACTAAATATGAATCCAATTATATATGAAACTCCATAAAAACTTTCAAAAACTAATCATGCAATGTAGTAAGATCACATATTAAAATATCAAGTCATTTCATAATTAGATAATGGGTAACATACCCAAAATACCCTTGTTAGGGTTTAATTCAAAAACGTTAATAAAACTTCATACAATAAACATCAGGCTTTGAAATCATGTTAAGAATATTGAGATAATCATTTAGTAAAATTTGTATGAATTTATAAATTAATTTGCTATTTTTAGTTCTCAAAACATTGAAATCACATATACTCTAGAAATCGGCTTGTAATAATTATTATACATCCAAAACATCCATTGGACATATTTTTAAAAGATAGTACACATTATAAGCTTTCTGTAGGTACCTTGTTTGATAAAATCCAAACTCCCAATCCCAAGATATGGATTTTTGAAATTACCTCAGTTTGGATCAACCTCAGCCGTCGATTTGGCATCGAAGGGCCATGCTCAGCGGCACCCCTCCTTTCATTCTCCTCTCTTGGTCGCAGATCCAACCTGTGACCCGCTTACTTCATCACCCGATAGCACATAGCGGTTCGTCTCCTCTTGTGCGCGTAGAGTCGTCACCCAGCCGTCGTGAGGAAGCACTCGGGGGACCCCGACCTCGAGGTAGAGGCTGACGTTCTACAAGGTGAGGAACTAGCAGCTCCGTCCGGGCTTCCTGGTCATGGGCGGCGGCTTCTTGGTGTGCAAGGATGGCGAGATAGAGGATCCCTAACTCAGTCGTGCTTTGTTCCGCCGTCAGGCTTTCTTCTCGCTCTCTCTATTTCTCACTCTCGGTTTCATGCAAAACCCTAAGGTCTAACTTACTAGCTCCTCATAACTTCGAATCAGAGGCTTTTATAGCCTCCCATAATCGAGATCAAGGGAGAGGGCCCCCTTTCATGGGTGCTCTGTTTGCACCCAGCAAACAGGGGTCACGACCTCCAGTCTGTGCGGACTGGGGTCGCCCCCCTTTTTTATTTTTCTTTTCTTTTCTATTTTAGATAAAAGTCCAGTTTACACAATTAATTATATAGGCCGCATAAAGACTCTTTTTAATCCTAAATTTTGAAGGAAAACTTTTAATATCCAAATCTATCTCTAGACAAGAATTGGAGCCAAAATATGAAAGATAGATGCCATTTTCTTGCCCCTTAAGTAAAAGACTTATTTTATCCATTTAAGTCATATAATCAATGTATTTTTCATTCAAACATGGCAAGCAAAATTATTTATGTGTATTATCTCTTTAGTTATAATATTGAACCGAATACAAGTCATTAGTTGCTTTTAATGCCTCTTTTCCAGAAAATTCCACATTGTTCATATTTAGTTTCCAATTCTCCATTACTTTTACAAATTTCTTTATTTCCTTAGTCAATACTCATTAGTGAGAAAGGAAAGCCATTTATTATTGGTATTAGTGAGTAACTCTTCTTATTATTTCTAAATTGATGAAGAGGGATATTCTATTGTTCCTTTTCCAAACCAAGGAGGAGAGGGAAAGAAGGATGGTAGTGACTTTATGTAAAAGGCTAGACAAATAAGAACAATACTCATTGCTCAGTACATTCAAATTAAATTTCAAAATTCATGTCTCTTGTCTTTCTTTTTCATCTCTTTTAGACATTTTCAAAAACAGGGGAGAGAAAAGGAACAACCATCACTTATATATTTGAGTTAATTGTACATAATGTACAAAGAAAAACATCTTTTGGGCCTCATTTTTCTTCTTTTCACCAATTAGAATTTCATTGAATAGTCTTTTTGCAAAAAGGACCTCAAATATTTTTATTTAAGAAAAAGCACATTTTAAGTTTTAAATTACTTTTAGATTTTGGGATGTTACAGCGGAAGAACAGGGGGGCCAGCTGGGGCCATGGCCACCCCAAATATTTAGGAATTAACTGGATATTCATATATCAATCTGACTTTGACGACTCCGTTCAACATGGAATGTGAGACTTCCGCACCATTATCCACGTTATATATGTTCAATGTTTTACAGTTTTGATGTTTGACTGTGTTTCCTGAATTCTCGCCTATATGCATTGATGATAAGATGAAAATAAAACGAAACTTTTAATTAAGGCATACAAAGTTTAAGAGTATAAAGATCGCATTGGTTACTTTTTTAATGGTCATCCTCCTTTCCACCTAGCAACATTTACGATGTATCAGGAACCGTTTCCACTGTCATATTGACAATGATGCAATTTAATTCCAGATCGTAGATACGAGTAAATATTGTTCCAAGACATTGGTAAGGAGCGGCCATGTTTACCTATTAGATATCTTTTTTCACTGTAGTTTCATAGCTGTTCTGCATTGCAATCATTTACAAGAAATGGAAATTATTGTGTTCTTGGCCTCTACTGTATCAAATCATGTATAAAGCACACATTGGTGGATCCCTTCTCTGTGAATTCCTACACAGTAAGATTGTCATTTCTGTTCTATAAATTCTAGGTAAGATTGTCGTTTCTATTTTATAAATTCTTTTGTTATATCTTTCATAATAGAGTTACCAATTCTTTGTCCTCTTATGTCATGATGGTTAAATTAATACATTTTATTCTCCGCTGCAACCAAAAGAATATAGGCGAAGTGATATTGATTTGTGCAATGATGACTTCTGAAATTGCAGAAGACAATCATATTTGCACATATCCAATGCTCTTTGTATATTGTAAGGTAATAATTCTCAACATGTTCGGACATAGTTATACATCAACAAGTGTTCTGCCCATTCAGGGCATTCAGCAAATCATAACAGTCACTTCACTTCTCAAGTCAGTATTTGTATACTTGACTAATCAATCTTATTGTAGTATATATATTGGCCCCCCCAACCTTGTATTGCTGGCTCCGCCCTTGATTAGAGCTCACCTTGCTTAGCTTGAGCCATGCCTCCATTAGCACATGCATAGGTTTACAATCTCTCATGCCTGCTTTCTCCAACAGCTTGCTGGCATACGCTCCCTGGCTGAGAGTTACGTGCCCGGCGGCTTACCGCAGTTCAATCTCAAGGTAGTAGCCCAAATCACTCATCTTGAATATGCTTTGCATTTCACATTTGAACTTGACAATCTCCCTCACATGCGTTTCAGTGATAATCAAGTCATCGACGTAAAGGAGCAGTCATGAGTCACCATGGCCGCGCGTGTAGAGGGCGTGCTCTGACTGGCTCCTTTTAAACCCAAGTGACAGTAGCGTGCTGTCTAGCTTGGTGTTCCAAGCCCTCCTCGCAGGCCATAAAGTACTTTGCGCAGCCGCAACAACTTTCCTTCGTGCTTGTCGTGGACAAAGCCTGGTGGTTGTGCCACATACACTTCCTCCTCGAGATCGGTGTTCAGGAACACCGACTTGACATCCATGTGGTGCACCTCCCAACCATGTTGTGCGGCGATGGCAATTAGCACACAAACAGAATCAAGACATGTCACAGGAGCAAACACTTTGTCGATGATGCCGACACGCTGCATGTAGCCCTTTGCCACTAGTCGCGCCTTGTGCTTGACCATAGTGTCGGCTGCAGTGGCAGAGTCAGAACTTAACGAAGGGGTAGGCACCTTATAGCTGCAGCTAAGTAGCTAGGACACACTCTAAGGTAACACATACTTTTTTCTCAAAATCTATAACAAATACAACACCATCGGTGTACATTTTGGCAAGTATGGGTGGGGCACGTGCCCACCTGTGCCTCCATGTGGCTACGCCACTCGTCGACTGCATCCTTCTTGAGCTTATAAACCCATTTTAAACCGATTGGACGATGTCCTGCTAGTAGATCAGTGAGCGTCCACGTTTGAGCATGGCCACATGCCAGTGGTGGGTTCCTCCCCTGCCATGAGATGAAGTTCCTCATCAAGTTTTGGAATGATGTTGTCAATTGTACTATATCTCAACATTGGGTTTTCACTGTCCGCATATGTCGGCGTTGCTCTCGTTGGGGGCAAAACAAACTCCACTGTAGCACCATGTGGTGCATGCTCTACAGTAGGATGAGAGGCGACCAGTGGCGTGGTCGGTTCTGGTGTTGGCTGTGAGGCAGGTGCTGCTCCCGCATCTTCCGTATGATCTTCAACGCTTGCTTCGGCCACGACTCTTGGAACAGAGTACTCGTGAACTTGTGGGCGGGGTGCTCGTTGGCCTGTTCCTTCCAGTCCCAGCTGACTGCCTCGTTGAACACCACATCATGCATGATGTGCACGTGCCGAATTGTAGGGTCGAATACCCTGTAAGACTTAGCATCGACTTCGTACCTGATGAACACCATGGGTGTGCTTCTAGCGTTTGGGCACAACCCAAAGGAATTTGAGAATTACCTTTTTTCTCATCAATGCCATCGCACAGAACGTTGAGCTCATTGACGACATGGTGAAGTCGTCCACTGTCTCACCCACCTTGAATTTGATCTCCTCGTATTGGAGATGCAGCGTCTGGGCTCTTGCTTCCCGCATGCGCTCAGCTCCCATTCAGAGTGTCTTGATAGTATCCCAAGCCTCCTTGGCGGTCTTTTTGACGGTGAAGGTGGCGAGCATCTCCGGAGGCATGGCGCGAAGGATTGCTTCAAGTTCCATGCGGTTGTCTCTACCGCTGTCCATAGACCACAGGCCTGCAGGATCACCCGCAGGAGAAGCGACCAGTTGTTGTAGTTGGAACGAGTCAGGATCGGGAAGGACATCGATGTCATGCCCATGTCACGCACAATGCGCGGAGTGGCGAGGTCGTGCCCAACATTCTGTGCGGCCAGCTTTGAGCCACCACTGCTAGAACCGACGCCATTGTTCGGCATGATCTTGGGCATGAAACGATAGCCAATAGGCTCAGATACCACTTGAGAGCTAGGACTCCGGCGAGGTGGTGCTACCCTACGTGATCTCGTGGTCGCAAACACACACGAACAAGGATGGACTGAGAGACACAATTTTGGTGCAACACTAATTCGATTACTGCTTTTCTATTTTATGTTCCTTGTATACTAAACAGAGAAGATGATAGTAGCTGAACTCGTGGCACAACTCCGCTTGTGAAGTTCACCACGTTGTTCATGGGCTCGGCATGAACGTGAGCCCAGACTTGATGCTCATGGCACACACAGACATGGGCTCATGCTCCAGATAAATAAGAAATTATCTAAAACAAACAAAATTATCTAAAGTAAATAATCCTAACAACAACCTAATTATCCAACACTTATTCTGATTGAGTTCGTGCCCTCAAATGAGGACACCGACAATTTGAGACGTGTCCAACCAACGGACCGAACCCAAAATTCAGCTCCATAGAAGACCAACCTTTCTCCCCATCCCCACTAGATGCTCGTCAAAACATCCTCCATGACCCAACCAGTGATCTCCTCACCGGCTCACCCTAACTTCTTTTGCTCCTCCTCTTCCTTAACTGCCGCGGCGGCCAACTTCCGTTGCTCATTAGTTCGCTTCTCCCTATCTGGTGGTGTACTTGGTCTTCTTGGCGCACTTGGAGTGGTACCTCCACTGGCTACCACTTCCTTGTCCTCCACGCTATCACTGGTTAGGCCACTCCTCACGGTCTTCGACGCCTCCTCCACCTTTATTCCTTATCCTCTTAGGGTCAGTTTGGTAGGATGTAGGACAAAAAAGCAAAGTTCAAGTGTAATATTTTCTAATTTTTATTTAGTAGGGTGTATTAGAACGCACTTGTGTGTTTTGTAATTCTCAAGAACTTCCAATTTCTGTCAAAATTGTGAAATTTGTACCACGCCAGACTAGGTGCGGTTGGGTGTAGTTCACGTAAGTATGACCATATATGATATGTAATAAGAATGCACTCGATACGCGTCGCCCTTAAACAAGTTTTGTGGTGGATGTATAGCGTGGTTATGGCCAATAAACCCTATGTATGTGTGCTTAGTTGTATGTGGTTGCTTGCATCTCGGTCTGCGTACCGATTCCCTATCTCCTATTCCTGATGTAATTCGAAATAACTCTAGGTTTCTTTCCTATCTTTGCTCCCCCCAAATGTAACTCAGGGTTTTCCTATTCTATTAGCGAAACACATGAAAAACTTGATCAACCAAGCGTAGATTACGCCAAAGTGTGGTGCGCCGTCTATCTTGTGGAAGTGTGAAGGGTAAACATGTAGGTTCTGTCAAAGCAGGGTGCATGTTTACCGTGTCGGCTTTTGGGTTAGACTTAACTGGTGATTCTTAGAGCGTCTAAGCCCATAGGCACGGAATGTTCATGGCAAGGTGTTGCACATGTTTATTCATCAAGAGTTGCATATGATGCAATTGGCATGATGGCCTACCTAAATAGTCAAGATTGTGGGCGATCAGCCAAAGCTGACTCATGACTTGATGAAATATGGATCTTGACCCACTAGAAGATTGTACGCTGCAATCTTCCGAATTGATGGTGAGGGCTATCAATTTGAACTAAAATAGTGGGAGCGATAATCGATTAAAGTCCTAATTATATTGTCAACTTTTCAAATCAATCAAATAAATCAAAATTGAGTTTTGGACGAAATTGCATATATTTCCTTTTGTAGTACAAATGACAACAAACAACAATCACTTTTCATTGTGATTGGTCCTTGAAAAGGACAAGCTGAATGAGACTAACTTGTACGACTGGTTTAGGACATTGAGAATTGTTCTCACTCAAGAGTGAAAGCTCTATGTCCTGGATACTCCACTTCCAGAGGAACCTACTCCTACCGCACCAAAGGCAGAAAGGGATGCTTATAAGAAGCATTCTAATGATGCCATTGATGCAAAGTGCTTGATGTTGTGCTCCATGAACCACGAGTTGCAGAGACAACACAAGAACATGAGTGTCATTGAGATGATTCAGCATCTCAAGAACATGTATGAAGATCAAGTACGACAAGAGAGGTATGATGTCTCTAGGGCGCTGTTCAAGTGTGTTATGATAGAAGGAGATCCAGTTGGTCCTCACATGCTCAAAATGATTGGGTATGTGGAGAACCTGACAAGACTAGGATTTCCCCTGAGCCAAGAGTTGGCTACTGACGTGATATTGCAATCGTTGCCAGAATCGTACAGTCAGTTTGTGATGAACTACAACATGAACAACTTTGAAAAGCCGTTGACAGAGTTGTTGGGCATGTTGAGGACAATCAAGACACAGATGAAGAAGGACAAGCCTAAGTATGTGATGATGATTAGCAGCAAAGAGGGAAGTCCAAGCGTAAGGGCAAGGGCAAAGCTAAGAAAGGTTCTGATGCTAGCCAGCAGCCCAAGTCATCTTCAACTCTCAAGGCCAAGGGATGCGTGACCAAGAGAGGCAATTGCCACCATTGTCAAAAGCCAAGACATTGGAAAAGGAATTGTCCACTCTATCTAGAAGAACTAAAGAAGAAGGAGGCGAAAAACGTCTCTACCTGAAGGTGTCATGAAATAAACTTGTAACATTTTTGAGGTATATGATACCAAGATATAAAGTGTAAAGCACTCAATAAATGGGGCAAGTGTTTCCGCCATATATAGGAGTACTTTAGTTTATTTTTAGCCTTAAAGGCATGTAATAGAATTATGAACTGCTATTTCATATTTTCCAATAGATAGAACACATTATTTTTGCATATTGTATGACAATGATGGCAATAAATAAAGTTGATGTTTCAATCTTTGTTGCAATGCCTTGTTTATCTTGTGGTACTTGGTATGCATAAGATGTCTAAAAGTTATTGATAACTCAAACTATCAAATTAGCATAAATCATGAGAAATTCATTTCTAGTTTCCATATGATGGATAATCTAGACTCTTTTGGTTAGAGAACCAATAAGAGACATGAATATCTTAGACATGATTAATCAATCTTCACTAGTGGTAGTGGGTGAATGATTATCCTATTAGTTATAATACATATGATGTATTTACATACCTATTGGACTTAATGCTAGTACTTCAAATGGTGTTTAGAGAAATACCAATATGAATATCTTGATGTGTTCAAGAATATCATAGATGAAGTACGAATTTGGTAAAGTGCTAATTCTTGATGAGATCAATGAATGAAATACTTGAACCAAATGTTTGAGATCCTTATGAGTGATTATGATAGTGTATCATAATGAACTCATGATTAAGGCATGGTGATGTCTAAATCAAAAGGAGTCATACTCTAAGGAGTTAGAGGATGATTATAAAATAACTTATTTCTTCTTAAATAAAGAATACCCTACACTAATAAATGACATTAAGAATCACAAAGAGTTGTGAGTTCTTGTATCCTTATAGATACACCTTGATTGTCTATGAGACAAGTTGATCATGTGATGACTCAACTATCTAAATAAATATGAGGAACCATATTTTGAGTTATGGTTTATGACCATTATATCCTAAATGACTTCTATGTGAACCATAAGGTATGACCTTGATGGTAGCACCCATTAGGATAAAATCTGTAAGTGCGAATGAGTCTTAAGTGTTAAGACACATGGATACCATTTGAGAAGGATGATGCTTGTTAATTGCAACTTAATGACTTAGAGATTTGGCATACAGATACTAAAACTGCATTCCTATGAGGAATAAAACAAGGATGTGTACGTGACACAACCTATAAGGTTTATAAATCCATTAATGCAAATGAAGTCTATAAGTTACAATGGACTAATCAATGTGATTGATTGAGTACAAGCAACTCAGAGCTGGATCTTCACTTTGATGATATAGTCAAAGGGTTTGACTGATATGCCAAAGATAAAGAGAGATATGTGATTTAGTGGGAGCGTATTCACATTACACATGTTGATGTGAAATGGAAATGTTCTAGAATGGAAATACAAGGTGCAAATTATCTTTAAGGAAGATAGTGACGTTTCCTATGTGATAAGAATAGAGATCTATAGAGTTAGTTCTCGAAAAACCTCTTAAAGATAAAGCATACATTGGCAATTTGTACTGAAGGGTTCAGTATACACAAATTCAGTGGGAGAAAACTTATCCATGTTACATGGAGTTAGTATCCTAAGGCCAAGTGTCCAATTCTTATGAAGAATGGGAACACTAAGAATAGATATGGATCTATCATGAATGAAATCATCCCATTATCTTGCATGTATGGACATAGCAAGAATAAAATGCATTCATCATCTTGTATGTAGGACATGACAATATGATATGCTCATCCTAATGACTCATATGTGGGACATGACGAGTGGATGTCTGTCTAGTTCTAGTAAGGATTACTGGAATACCGTAAGAACTTGATAAGTACTTGAGAAGTACTAGTTCTATGGAAATAAGGAAGGGTTCATTGTAAAGAGTTACACTGATGCGAACTTCTGATAAGGACAGAAAATCAATCGCAAAATATATATGGGATATATAAAAGTGAATGTTTGTTGATAAATGGAAACATTCCAATAAAGTCATTTAAAAGAAAAAAGTCGAGTATCCATGTGTTAGAAAACAGCAGTGGATACTATATGGATCTAGGAGTGCATAGAGATGAACTTATAGTTATTCTGGTCATTGATGACAAGTTAGGAGTTCTTGGTCATGCAATGTGGCTAAAGGTTAGCAAAGGAATACTAGATCGCATATTACAGAAACTCCATCTCATACATGTGACGTACATCGAAGAGATGAGAGACATGCAGTCAATACCAACTTTGGCAAGGTGTTGCCATAACTCACTATGTTAGCATTAGAGCATAGTAACATGTGGGACATGTTTAAAAATCACTATGAATATGATTCAAGGGTGATTGGCTCACAGTGCAAGTGGGAGTCTGTTGGTATGTATGCCCTGAGAGCCAATCATGGGATGATTGGTGGGATACATTAAGATTGATTTGATAAACATCAAAGAAAAGCTTCCAATTCTTTCTGGTTCAGTCATAATGATGTAAAAACCTAGAGTAACCCATGAACATAATGATGATGCCTTGGTTTGCATCAATGTCAAATAATGAACAACATCTAGCCATATATATGCCAAGATTACTAGTTAGGGAATAAATAGTATTTGACCCCACAATTGTGCATTAAATATTCCCTAGTTTGGAATATATGGGTAATTTATAAGATATTAGCACTTTCCTTAATTTTGGTATTAGAATTCCCTTTTTAATGAACATTAATGCATTATTTAGCTTAAGTACCCAATAATATAAATCACATGATTTTCTATCTTTAACCTTAATTTTGACTCAATATTTGGATTCCTCACACTTAAATGAGTAATCCTGTCAAGTTTCATTTGGGCTAAGATAATTCTAGCTACTGTAATTAATATGAGAGAGAAAGGTGACTAATTACATGTATTATTACCCATTTATCTAATCAATACATTGATTTATCCTATTGTGACTAAGTAATTTTTAGATAAGCCCATGTGCCACTGTCATGTGTTCTATTTTGTAATATTTCCCTATACATGGTTTTGAGTCAGCAGTTGGATGGCAATCTGAGGCTGAGCCCTCGTTGGATGGCAATATCAGGGCTGAGCCCTCGTAACTCACCTTCCACGTCCTCCTGGACTCTAATGAACGGAAACCCAAGACTATGAACTCTCAATCTCTCTAATTTTATCACGGTCCTAATCAAAATTTTGGAAATAGATTCCTTTATAAGCTTTAGGAGAGTATTCCACACCATATCAGCCTCTTCACGAACCCTACTTCTCACTCAATAGAAAATGCCCAATTTTGTTGTTGTCCTCCTTCTATGTCACACTTTGTTGGTGGCTATAAATCACCCCTCTCAGCCCCAAAAACATCAACTTTGCTCACGAGGAGTTCCTTGAGGGTTCATCTTCCTTCAATTGGTCGTCTTCACCCCCTAGCCTCCCCACATTTCACTTTGGCATCTCCGACGACCAGTGGCTATTCTTTTCGACTGCACCGCATGCACCAAATTCCTCACATGTATACCATATCTAGGCACGCACGAACCCGACCTGTAACATCCCTGACCCGGGTTATGCCTTAACCCTAGGTGTTTTGTTTAAGAAAGATAATTATATGCTTGATATTATATTTTGAAAAGTAATTAAGGCTCAATAGGAACTTATGTTTCAATTTTAGTCCTTTTTGAACCATGTTGAAATAATGTTTTGTCTATTTTGGACTAAAGTGCAAATTACCCAAGTTGAGGGGTTAAATTGCAAATGTTACATGATAATATGTTCCTCATGTGTTGAAGCATCATGAGAATGAAGATGATGTCGAGGTATGGCTTGTGGTAACCTGAGTACCAAGAAAGAGCTAATAAAGCAATGTTTGTGCATTAAAACCTAGTTTTGGTGTAATGTGCAAATTTCTCAAAACCTAGGGTTCAATATGTAAATTACCACTTCAAAATAGTCCCTAATGTTTCTTGGCATCATGTAGAGCAAATAAAATGAGAGGGGCGTCTCATTTGTATCTCTTTGGAGGAGAGAGAATCTTGATATTAAAAAAATCAAGATTTAAGCTTAATTGGAACTTTACTTCAATTTAATGCAAAATAGATATATTAATTGAAGAGCCGTTGAACCAAAGGTGAGGGATGATTTTGCAAAATAATGGATGACCATGTGCCTTGCAAAGGCACGAAAATATCTAAAGGAAGTGGATAACTCACTCACATTATTAAAAGAAAAAGAATTATCCACTAACTTTAGGATATTATTATTAAAAGGGTTAAGGTGCTTAATTTGCTTTTCTTTATTTCTTGGATAATTGAGAGAAATAAGAGGCAAGGAAGATATCCTCGTATCCAAGGAAGATGAGGGGGAAATTGGCAAGGAAATGAAGGAGTTATCCTCTACTTTCTCTCTCTTAAAATGAATTTTAATAGAAATGCATATAAGCTCATTTATCCATAGCTTGAAAGGGGAATTTCGAATCCACTTTCACTCTTTGCTTGCAAAACGAACAAGGGGGATAAGGAGAAACATGAGGACGAGTTTCAACCTGTAAGTAAGCTTCTTGATCACTTTCAACCATGATTTCATGGTGGAAATAAAAAATAAATGATGGATTTCTTCTTTTCTCCATGCAATCTTCTATCCTAGCCATTTCTTTTCACTCAAAAGCTTGAGGACGAGCTTGAGATAGTTGAGAAAGCTTCGTCCACCATTAAAGACGTGGGGTTTGGAGATTGGATGCTTATTTGGAGGCATGTTTTATAACTTGAACCCTTACTATTGTTATTGCATTCAATTCCTTATCAATTGTTGATCATTTGTTCTTTTTGAAATTCACCTGATCAAATCAATAGAACCACCATGAAAATTACAAAAAAACATGAAGGATCATAGCTTGATGATGATGACATCATCCTAAGCACACACCTCAAAAATATCCTAGGCAAACGGTTTCAAAAGTTGGAAACCAATCGGTTTCATTGAAATTGGTTAAACGGTTTCAACAAACCGTTAGAAACCAAACAGTTGCAAACCGTTTGGAGTAGTTGACCATTTGGAATGGTTGAACATTTGTAGCTCATAGGCTGATGTTGATGGTTTGTGACCCATTAAATTCAATTGATTAGTTCCAAAGGGTTCATTAGTTGAAGGATAATCAATTATCAAACCCTAATCGGGTTAAGTGCTGAAATTTCAATTGGTTGATTTAAAATTTTGGGCTGATTAACCCAAACGGTCTCAAGACCATTTCGAGGTTACCCAAATGGTCTCAAGATCGTTTGGAGGTCAACCAAGACCGTTTGGATGTCTAGGGTTGAGTATGGTCGAGTATTTGAAGATCCAAAGATATCAAATTGAAATGCAATCAATAGCTAATTTGATTATCAATCCAATGATCTAAACCCTAATTGAATTTCACAAATTTTAATGATCTAATGGGGAAAATAGTCTCAAGGACATTTGGAGGTCATCCAAACGACCTCAAGACCGTTTGAGGTCAGTCCATATCATAATTTGATGATGATTCATTGATTTCAATTGAATCTGTTCCACAATGTTAATCATTGAAGGTTCCTCGATTTCAAAACCCTAATTGAAGGTTTCTTGATTATAAATCCTAGTTCAATTGGGTTCAAAACCCTAATTGATGGTCTAATTGAAGGATGATTCAATATCTCAATTGATGAATGAATCAAGGATTCAATTGATTGTCGGTTCATTGATTGAAACCTTGAATCGTTTAAGTGTTGAAAGACCTTTTTGGTCCTTTCAGTTTTGAGAGGGTTTGGACCAAACGGTCTTAAGACCGTTTCGAGACCCAAGTCCAATTGGTTTCAACACACTTCTTGCCTAAACGGTTTCAAACCGTTTAGAGATCAAAGGGTCAAGATCGTTTGGTGACTCAATGTGATCAAATCAATTTATAACTTAATGTGATGAAGGGTCAATTGACCCTATAATTGTTACTGATGTATAGTAGAGATAATTACAAGGGTTGTACCTTTAAGGTACTAAATGATTAGTAACCCTAGAAGAGTTATTCCTTGAAGCTTGAGTAAGAAAAATTTCAATACACTATGTCAACTCTAATTGAATGTAATTAATTCAAGGGTTGGTTGACCTAATATAACCAAGTTTGATCTAGTCAACATCCTAGAGAGGATGAAAGAGAGAGGAATTCATACATGTATAATGATCATGTAAATGTCAAGCCTTAACACCTTCAATTTGAATAATTATGTAATTAGGGTATGATCCTTAATAAAGAGATTATGAAACCCTAATCAAGAAGGTTGTTGAGCCCTAACCCTAATTTAGGGCAACATCAGATGTAACCCTAATTGAGGGTGATTCCATGAGAAACCCTAATTGAGGGTGATTCCATGAGAAACCCTAATTAAGGGTGATTCTATGAGAAACCCTAATTGAGGGTTATTCCATGAGAAACCCTAATTGAGGGTGATTCCATGAGAAACCCTAATTAAGGGTGATTCTATGAGAAACCCTAATTGAGGGTGATGCCATGAGAAACCCTAGTTGGGATGAATAGTAAACCCTAATTGAGGGTGATGGTATATGAAATTCTAACCCTAATGAAGTATGATAGTATGTGAAGCCCTAAACCCTAATAAAGGGTGATGGTATGGGAGACCTAATCCTAATAATGGTATATTGATTAATACATTGATAAGGGAAATACCTAAAGTGATTGATTATAGGTAACCTTATAGCAAGTAATACCTTAATACAATATAAATTGATAAACTTAAGAAAGTTTAAAGTGATGAGGGAAGTAATATATCAAGACATCATAGATATCACATCCAGCTCTTTAAGAATGATATCCCTTGATGTATCTCAAATCCAACATACTTGGATGAGTAACATATAAAGAGTGCTATCCTAATCATTACATCAAGATGTAATGTGTTTTATGAACCATGAGAATGGTTGTTGCATAGTGAAAGGTGTCAAGATGTTAAATGTGCTTTATGAGCCATGAGATTAGTTGTTACCTAGTGAGAGGTAACAAGATATTTTGATAAGCCTTGTGAACCACATGAGTATGCTGATACCTAGTGAAAGGTACCAAGATAATTATAAAAGTCCCCTGTAAAAGATGATATTGTTCTTAATAAACTAAGAAAATGGAAACTTAGTAACATAATAATTATAACAAAAGGATACAATAATAATGATGGAACCTTGATTATACAAGTGTGGAGAAGAGAGGGATACTTGTATTACATAAAGAATGTGATTGAGCATGATGGCATGGCCAAAGTTTGAATGTCAGTAGAAGAATGAGGTACCCAGTGCTGTGTAAACAAACATGGGACATAATCACAGGATTGGCATAGTCCATTACCTGGAATAGATGCACATGATTGGCATAGTCCAATACCTGGAATAATATCACAAGATTGGTTAAATCCCAATACCTGGAATAATATCACAGGATTGGTTAAATCCCAATACTTAGAATAACATCACAAGATTGGTTAAATCCCAATACCTAGAATAATATCACAAGATTGGTTAAATCCCAATAACTGGAATAACATCACAGAATTGGTTAAATCCCAATACCTGGAATAATATCACAGGATTGGTAATAACCCAATACCTAGAATAATATCACATGATTGGTTAAATCCCAATACCTGGAATAATATCACATAATTGGTTAAATCCCAATATCTAGAATAATATCACAGGATTGGTTAAATCCCTATACCTGGAATGATATGAAAGGATTGGTTAAAACCCAATACCTGGAATAATTTCATATGATTGGTAACAACCCAATACCTGGAATAACTGCACAGGATTGGTCATAACCCAATACCTAGAATAAATGCACAGGATTGGTCACAACCCAATACCTGGAATAATGTCACAGGATTGACATAGTTAAATACCTAGAATAGATGCACAAGATTGACATAGTTCAATACCTGGAATAATGTCACAGGATTGACATAGTTCAATACCTGGAATAGATACAAATGATTGGCATAGTTCAATACCCGGAATAATGTCACATGATTGACATAGTTCAATACCTAGAATAAGTGCACAAGATTGGCATAGTCTAATACCTAGAATAGTTGGGATTAGAATAGTCCAACACTCAGAATGGATACACAGTAACAATATAAGTCCAATGCTTGTACTAGTTGCACATGATTGGTATAATCTAATGCCTGGAATATTTATATAGGATTGGTATGGACCAGTGCCTAAATAAGACATGATGATGTACACTCTCATGTCCAGTATGAACCAATACCTGTTTAGCAGATTGGCTAAGGCCATCAGTTAGAAACAAGAAAGAGTCATGGGTGACATACCAGAGTAATGAGTATCATGAGAAAAGCATGAGATGTTGAGTTAATATAATAGATAAATGATATACATGTTCTTCCTATTCCTTATAAAGAGAATAGATGTTTTAATGCTCTATCCTAGATAGTTGCAATATTTAAAGATGAGAATGATATAAACTACTTATCCTCTGTTCAGATTCATATTATAACTACAATAATAATGTTTCTGGCAGAGATTTATATCTCTCGCTGGGGCAATTTTCAATTGTCTCACCCCCGTGGGATCCAACAGTTTTAGGTGGACGAGCACGAAGGAGATTGAGAACAATCTTGCAGAGGAAGAACTTCAGCAGCAACAGGGATAACAGTGACAGCTCAGGTTGAGTGCACTGTCTATCGTGTCTTGTAGATAGATGTCCTATGTGTCGTCTCTATACTCTCAGGTCCTCGGAGTTAATAGTTGGTGTTTTTAATGAATCATTTTGAGATTTTGGCTTGATTCTTCGAGGTTCTTCTGCTGTCTGTGTTTAGCTTTTAACAAGGCAGTTTATATTGTAACCCTCGAGAAGAGATGGTACAAAATATGTACTTATGAACCAAGATGTAAATGTAATACATCAGTTCTTGTTGAAAGAGTTTTCCTATGAATGGATGTCTTTAGAAAAAGTTTAGTTTTTAGTGATTTTCAGTAATCCGATGTTAGTGATCGCTTCCGCTTAGTTAATGATGTATGTTTTGAATGCTTTGCTACAATTTAGTGGTATCAAAGCTCTAGGTTCACTGAGTCTACAGAGACATAGGACTAAGGTGTCGAGCATGTTCTAAATGTACCCAGTGTATCTTATAGTGCCTTCTACTTATGCAGAAGAAGATATATAACTCCAAGATGTCTGGAGAACACGAGGAACACGTTGCTGAGAGCAATGTTACTGCACTAGTAGAAGGTGCAAGGGATCAGGTAAGGGAGGAACTAGTGCCTGAAAATCCTCACATTGATGAAGTCATGATAGGAAACCTAGATGTTCATAATATTTTTGGGCAACTCATGACCACACTGAGGTATATGGCTGATCAGATGCCAGCATCAGTACCTAGGGAACTAGTTTCCAATGAGGGATATGGGTCTGGTAAGACTTTTGAACGACTATGTCGTGTAGGAGACATAGAATATGCTGGAACATCTGATCCAGTAGATGCTGATCTCTGGCTCACTGAGTTAGAAAAAGCCTTTAAGATCCTTATTATCCCAGAGGATGACAAAGTTAAACATGAGGTGTACCTTTTGAAGGGTAGTGCTGGATACTGGTGGGCTATAGAAGAAATAAAAAGGAATGATGAAGAGGTTGAATGGGAGGAATTTTGTCGAGAATTCATCAATAAGTATTTTCCAAAGACATACTTAGATGAAAAGATCTCACAGTTTGAGAAGATTCGACAGGGAGCCATGTCGATAAATGAATATGAGGTTAAGTTTATGGAACTTTTGTGATTTTGTCCTCAAATGGTAGTTACTGAGGAGGAGAAGATCCGACATTTTGAGAAGGGATTGAATGCTGAGATGTCCATCCTGGCATCTTCCCTGTAAAGTAGAGAGAGGTTTGCCACATTTGTGGAGTCTATACAGAGGATAGAAAGGTCTACGATAAAGAAACATGAGACAAACCTTAAAAGGAAGTCTACATAGTCACGGGAACAGTGGAGTTGTGGCAACAAACAACCAAAATCTTCACTAGTTCAACCACAATATAGTGCACCTATACAGAGGTCATCAAGTCAAGGTCGAGCTTGTCATAAATTTGGATAGATAGGACATTTTAGACAACAACGTCCAAGGAGAAATAGTGAGGTGACCCAAAAGTCAAGGCATAATCTGAAAAACCCACAAGGACCTCAGCCCATTGGAGCAGATAGTAGAGGATGGAAACAAGTGTCGTAGTTTGGTCCATCTACTTCTGGTAGTAGAGGACAAAGGCAATAATAGATAACAACTGACTCCATGTTTTGGGTTAGATAAGATGCTAGATAACTTGTAAGAGGTAGACATGTCAAGATGGAACTTTCTATTTTGAGTTATCTTCTGTTCCCTACTATAAGAAAGGTAGTTGTTGTTTAGTCATCTGTATAATCCTTTAAGGGTATGAGGAAGAGATAAGAAGGATGAAAACTTATGTTCAGTCTAATATTCTCTTATATGTTTGAAAATTTATCTTTTCATACAGAAAGGGAAAAGATGTAAAAGAAACACTCAGAGAAAATCTGAGATACTAAGTAGTGAAAGTTAAAGAGATGTTAAGAATATGAAACATAATATAAAACAAATACATACTACCTAATTTCAGTTCTTGAATACCTTGGCCAGGTATTCATTTATTGAAGACAAGGTAAGTATGACATATCTAGATTGTTATTTTTCTAATTACTCTGATCAAGTAGTCAGTCTGAAACAATCTCAAGAGTTTAAAGAAGAAGGAGATGTGGCATGGAAATTTCTACCACATTCTAAATGATATTCGAAGGGATTTGATTTAATTATAAATCAACTTATAAACAAAAATGAAGATTAGGATGTGATGTGTTATTAACACATGTGTTAGATACCAAGGTAAGGGATTCTGGTATCAGAGAAATATCAGGCTATTTTATGATGGTTACCTGGAATGGTTAACTGTGGAATCAGTCCAGTTACCTAATGTAGTATGGACATCATATGTTAGGGGTTTATGCTTTGTATAAATATGACATTGATGAGAATGAACTATTTGAAGGAATAATTGTAAAATTATTGCAAGAAAAGTTTATCAAATTAAATTAACAAATAACCTCTATCTAAATAAGAAAAGAGTTACCTGACACAGAATTAACTCCACAGTCAATAACAAAAGGACAGTGGAGTATGTGCCCTATGTGTTTGATTCTATGAGAATTTTGTGTGGAAGAACTTTGTATTGATCAAAGTTCTATGGTGTCTCCATAACAATGAGATGTTATGTGGAGACTTGATGATATAACGAATGAATAATATCTGTCTCCTTTTATCTGGGATTTCGGGGACGAAATCCTTGTTAGGAGTTTATAATTG
Source organism: Alisma plantago-aquatica (assembly GCA_963693085.1). NCBI lineage: Eukaryota > Viridiplantae > Streptophyta > Magnoliopsida > Alismatales > Alismataceae > Alisma > Alisma plantago-aquatica. Next base: position 743,801,147 of record OY856413.1, read on the forward strand.
TAACATCCCTGACCCGGGTTATGCCTTAACCCTAGGTGTTTTGTTTAAGAAAGATAATTATATGCTTGATATTATATTTTGAAAAGTAATTAAGGCTCAAGAGGAACTTATGTTTCAATTTTAGTCCTTTTTGAACAATGTTGAAATAATGTTTTGTCTATTTTGGACTAAAGTGCAAATTACCCAAGTTGAGGGGTTAAATTGAAAATGTTACATGATAATATGTTCCTCATGTGTTGAAGCATAATGTGAATAAATATGATGTAGAGGTATGGCTTGTGGTAGCCTGAGTACCAAGAAAGAGCTGATAAAGCAATGTTTGTGCATTAAAACCTAGTTTTGGTGTAATGTGCAAATTACCCAAAACCCAGGGTTAAATATGCAAATTACCACTTCATAATAGTTCCTAATGTTTCTTGGAATCATGTAAAGAAGATAAAATGAGAGGGGCGTCTCATTTGTATCTCTTTGTAGGAGAGAGAATCTTGATATTAAAATAATCAATATTTAAGCTTAATTGGAACTTTACTTCAATTTAATGCAAAAATAAATATATTAATTGAAGAGCCCTTCAACCAAAAGGTGTGGGATGATTTTTCAAAAGAATGTAAGACCATGTGAATTGCAAAGGCACGAAAATATCTAAAGGAAGTGGATAACTCACTCACATTATTAAAATAAAAAGAATTATCCACTAACTTTAGGATATTATTGTTATAAGGGTTAAGGTGCTTAATTTGCTTTTCTTTATTTCTTGGATAATTGAGAGAAATAAGAGGCAAGGAAGATAGCCTCGTATCCAAGGAAGAGGAGGGGACAATTGGCAAGGAAATGAAGGACTTATCCTCTACTTTCTCTCTCTTAAAATGAATTTTAATAGAAATGCATATAAGCTCATTTATCCATAGCTTGAAAGGGGAATTTCGAATCCACTTTCACTCTTTGCTTGAAAAACGACCAAGGGGGCTAAGGAGTAACAGGAGGACGAGTTCCAACCTGTAGGTAAGCTTCTTGATCACTTTCAACCATGATTTCATGGTGGAAATAAAAAATAAATGATGGATTTCTTCTTTTCTCCATGCAATCTTCTATCCTAGCCATTTCTTTTCACTCAAAAGTTTGAGGAAGAGCTTGGGATAGTTGAGAAAGCTTCTTACACCATTAAATACGTGGAGTTTGGAGATTTGAGCTTCTTTGGAGGTGGGTTTTATAACTTGAACCCTTACTATTTTTATTGCATTCAATTCCTTATCAATTGTTGATCATTTGTTCTTTTTGAAATTCACTTGATCAAATCAATAGAACCACCATGAAAGTTACAGAAAAATATGAAGTATCATAGCTTGATGATGATGACATCATCCTAAGCACACACCTCAAAAATATCCTAGGCAAACCATTTCAAAAGTTGGAAACCAATCGGTTTCATTGAAATTGGTTAAATGGTTTCAACAAACCATTAGAAACCAAATAGTTTCAAACCGTTTGGAGTAGTTGACCATTTGGATCTCAAAGGCTGATGTTTATGGTTGATGACCCATTAAATTCAATTGATTAGTTCCAAAGGGTTCATTAGTTGAAGGACAATCAATTATCAAACCCTAATCGGGTTAAGTGCTGAAATTTCAATTGGTTGATTTAAAATTTTGGGTTGATTAACCCAGACAGTCTCAAGATCATTTGGAGGTTATCCAAATGGTCTCAAGACCGTTTGGAGGTCAACCAAGACCATTTGGAGGTCTAGAGTTGAGTATGGTCGAGTATTTGAAGATACAAAGATATTAAATTGAAATGCAATCAATAGCTAATTTGATGATCAATCCAATGATCTAAACCCTAATTGAATTTCACAAATTTTAATGATGGGATGGGGAAAACGGTCTCAAGACCATTTGGAGGTCATCCAAATGACCTAAAGACCGTTTGAGGTCAGATCATATCATAATTGGATGATGATTCATTGATTTTAATTGAATCGGTTCCACAATGTTAATCATTGAAGGTTCCTCAATTTCAAAACCCTAATTGAAGGTTTCTTGATTATAAATCCTAGTTCAATTGGGTTCAAAACCCTAATTGATGGTCTAATTGAAGGATGATTCAATAGTTCAATTGATGAATGAATCAAGGATTCAATTGATAGTCGGTTCATTGTTTGAAACCTTGAATTGTTTAAGTGTTGAAAGACCTTTTTGGTCCTTTCGGTTTTGAGAGGGTTTGGACCAAACGATCTTAATACCATTTGAGTCCAAACGGTCTCAAGATCGTTTGGGTCCAAACGGTCTCAAACAGTTTGGAGACCCAAGTCCAATCAGTTTCAACACACTTCTTGCGTAAATGGTTTCAAACCGTTTAGAGATCAAAGGGTCAAGATCGTTTGGTGACTCAATGTGATCAAATCAATTTATAACTTAATGTGATGAAGGATCAATTGACCCTATAATTATTACTGATGTATAGTAGAGATAATTACAAGGGTTGTACCTTTAAGGTACTAAATTATTAGTAACCCTAGAAGAGTTATTCCTTGAAGCTTGAGTAAGAAAAATCTCAATACACTATGTCAACTCTAATTGAATGTAATTAATTGAAGGGTTGGTTGACCTAATATAACCATGTTTTATCTAGTCAACATCCTAGAGAGGATGAAAGAGAGACGAATTCATACATGTATAATGATCATGTAAAGGTCAAGCCTTAACACCTTCAATTTTATTAATTATGCAATTAGGGTATGATCCTTAACAAAGAGATTATGAAACCCTAATCAAGAAGGTTGTTGAGCCCTAACCCTAATTTAGGGCAATATCAGATGTAAACCTAATTGAGGGTGATTCCATGAGAAACCCTAATTGAGGGTGATTCCATGAGAAATCCTAATTGAGGGTGATTCCATGAGAAACCCTAATTGAGGGTGATTCCATGAGAAACCCTAATTGAGGGTGATTCCATGAGAAACCCTAATTAAGGGTGATTCCATGAGAAACCCTAATTAAGGGTGATTATATGAGAAACCCTAATTGAGTGTGATGCCATTAGAAACCCTAGTTGGGATGAATAGTAAACCCTAATTGAGGGTGATGGTATATCAAAATTCTAACCCTAATGAAGTATGATAGTATGTGAAACCCTAAACCCTAATAAAGGGTGATGGTATGGGAGACCTAATCCTAATAATGGTATAGTGATTAATACACTGATAAGGGAAATACCTAAAGTGATTGATTATAGGTAACCTTATAGCAAGTAATACCTTAATACAATACAAATTGATAAACTTAAGAAAGTTTAAAGTGCTGAGGGAAGTAATATATCAAGACATCATAGATATCACATCCAGCTCTTTAAGAATGATATCCCTTGATGTATCTCAAATCCAACATACTTGGATGAGTAACATATAAAGAGTGCTATCCTAATCATTACATCAAGATGTAATGCGTTTTATGAACCATGAGAATGGTTGTTGCATAGTGAAAGGTGACAAGATGTTAAATGTGCTTTATGAGCCATGAGATTAGTTGTTACCTAGTGAGAGGTAACAAGATATTTTGATAAGCCTTGTGAACCACATGAGTATGCTGATACCTAGTGAAAGGTACCAAGATAATTATAAAAGTCCCCTGTAAGAGATGATACTGTTCTTAATAAACTAAGAAAATGGAAACTTAGTAACATAATAATTATAACAAAAGGATACAATAATAATGACGAAACCTTGATTATACAAGTGTGGAGAAGAGAGGGATACTTGTATTACATAAAGAATATTATTGAGCATGATGGCATGGCCAAAGTTTAAATGTCAATAGAAGAATGAGGTACCCAGTGCTGTGTAAACAGACATTGGACGTAATCACATGATTGGCATAGTCCATTACCTGGAATAGATGCACAGGATTGGCATAGTCCAATACCTAGAATAATATCACATGATTGGTTAAATCCTAATACCCGAAATAATATCACAGGATTGGTTAAATCCCAATACCTGGAATAACATCACAGGATTGGTTAAATCCCAATACATGGAGTAATATCACAGGATTGGTTAAATCCCAATACATGGAATAACATCACATGATTGGTTAAATCCCAATACCAGGAATAATATCACAAGATTGGTAATAACCCAATACTTGGAATAATATCACAGGATTGGTTAAATCCCAATACCTGGAGTAATATCACATTATTGGTTAAATCCCAATACCTGGAATAATATCACAGGATTGGTTAAATCCCAATACCTGGAATGATATCATAGGATTGGTTAAAACCCAATACCTGGAATAATGTCACATGATTGGTAACAACCCAATACCTGGAATAACTGCACAAGATTGGTCATAACCCAATACCTGGAATAACTACATAGGATTGGTCACAACCCAATACCTGGAATAATGTCACAGGATTGACATAGTTCAATACCTGGAATAGATGCACATGATTGGCATAGTTCAATACCTGGAATAATGTCACATGATTGACATAGTTCAATACCTGGAATAGATGCACAGGATTGGCATAGTTCAGTACCTGGAATAATGTCACAGGATTGACATAGTTCAATACCTGGAATAGTTGGGATTAGCATAGTCCAACATTTGGAGTGGGTACACAGGAACAATATAAGTCCAATGCTCGTACTAGTTGCACATGATTGGTATAATCCAATGCTTGGAATATTTATACAAGATTGGTATTGACCAATGCCTAAACAAGACATGATGATGTACACTCTCATGTCCAGTATGAACCAATACCTATTTAGCAGATTGGCTAAGGCCATCAGTTAGAAACAAGAAAGAGTCATGGGTGACATACCAGAGTAATGAGTATCATGAGAAAAGCATGAGATATTGAGTTAATATAATAGATGAATGATATACATGTTCTTCCTATTCCTTATAAAGAGAATAGATGTTTTAATGCTCTATCATAGATAGTTGCAATATTTAAAGATGAGAATGATATAAACTGCTTATCCTCTGTTCAGATTCATATTATAACTACAATAATAATGTTTCTGGTGGAGAGTTATATCTCTCGCTGGGGCAATTTTCAATTGTCTCACCCCCGTGGGATCCAAAATTTTTAGGTGGATGGGCACGAAGGAGATTGAGAACAATCTTGTAGAGGAAGAACTTTAGCAGCAACATGGACAATAGTGACAACTCAGGTTGAGTGTACTGTCTGTCGTGTCTTGTAGATAGATGTCCTATGTGTCGTCTCTATACTCTCAGGTCCTCAGAGTTAATAGTTAGTGTTTTAATGAATCATTTTGAGATTTTGGCTTGATTCCTCAAGGTTCTTCTACTGTCTGTGTTTAGCTTTTAAAAAGGTAGTTGATATTGTAACCCTCGAGAAGAGATGGTACAAAAGATGTACTTATGAACTAGGATGTAAATGTAATACATTGGTTCTTGTTGAAAGAGTTTTCCTATGAATGGATCTCTTTGAAAAAGGTTTGAATTTTTAGTGATTTTCAGTAATCGGATGTTAGTGATCGCTTCCACTTAGTTAATGATGTATTTTTGAATGCTTCGCCACATGACCCAAGTCGAATCAAGGAGTGTGATTCATCGTATTTGTCCCCCCACGAGCCTGGTGCATGGCTGTTGTGTGAAGCTCGTTGTAGGCATCTTTCAGTCATGTGCAACTAAAGTCTGAAGAAGCTTTTCTGACCATTAATTCACATCCTACACCCTTAAACCTACCATACCCTATTCAGCGTCCAAATGGAAACCTTCTCCCATGCTCCCCAGGGGTGCCTCCGTTGCCAAATTCATTGAAGATGGACCACCTTTGGGAGGTCACAAACCAACTGGGTAGTAGTCCTACTTGTGATTTGATGGAATTCTCTCCTAATGAACATGTCGCATGGTTACTATCTCGAGCTTCACTAGTGGAGGAATATGATCAAGTATGGCTCATGGAAAGCAAGTGAGGATCCATGCCAAGAGCTTCCAAATCTCCTACAAAATCCATCATCCCTCAAGGAGTGTATAGTGGTATAGCATGCCTGGCTCTTACAGCTTGGGCGACATCTAGGAGATGAAGTTCCTTGACTCCAAGGGACTCCAAAAAAGCATCTTTAGGTTCATCCTAGGATACTGAATTGGTCGTATACCCTAGGATTCTTGAATAGATGGAGATTTTTTGCATCCTAATCGAAGTTCTAGAGCCCGAGAATAGCTAAACAACAACCATCACGTGACACTCTATTTCACAGAGGAAACAAAGGCAACACACTGAGAATGGGTGAGGCCGACACCCAGGTACGCAGATCCTGGCACAATTGGATTCCCGGGGTAACCCGCTTAAACTAAGGTCATGATACTTATAATTCAAGAAAATGTCTCTATCTTGCATAACTCATAGAAATTACTACAATCCTCGGATGAAGACGATCCTTATATGATTTTTGATTGATTTCTTGAGACCTAGCTAGTAGTCTATATTTTAGGACCTATCATGATTTGGTTTTCACAAATATCTGGACTCCGAGAATCAGAGTTTGAAAATACTAATATAGGGTTTGGACTTTTCATACATGTTAATCAAGGTTTGAGATCAGGAGAACCACAAAAGCATTCTTGATACTAACCTAGGTAAGTGGTTCATGCCCATGAGTATTCATACTTATTAAAGCCCATTACATTTACATGCTGCTCATATAAGGCATTATGATTTATGTGTTCTAATATTCTAGATTTTAAGTAAGATATGCAATTAAAGTTTTCACACATGATTGTGTTCTCACATATACCCAATATCTCAAGAAGAGATATGCTGTCCATATTTCTTAGAATGATTAGGATTCATGAACTAGGTGTTCATGAAAAAATTAAAGGATTGTGTTCCTATAAGATTTTTTTAGTGATTATTCATATTAATGAATATGACTACAAGATACGATATGCAAACACGATAGTTATACTTGATAATGTGAGATAATGGTTTATATAATATTTCAAATAGAAATATGTTGTTAAGGATTCTTGAGAGATAGAGATATGGGAACAAATAAGTTATTTTGATTGCCTATAACGTTTAAGATTTAAGAGTTAAGTACAATATCAAAATATAAGTTGTTAACATATTAAGACATGATCAAGTTTTCAAGATAAAGATTTTTTTAACATCAAAATATATTGATGATTGAGTCCATGGTAATATTATAAGATTAGAATGAAGTAAGTAATGATTAAGCTCCAAGATAAGATTTTCTTAATATGCATGATTTGATTCATGATAAGTATATGAGAACAAAATGCTTTAAGTTTATGATGTAAGTCCATTAAGATGTATGCTTTCATGATAAGATTCTATAAGATTCATGTATTAAGATTCAAGGTATTAGTTCATGATAAGACTATAAGATCAGAATGTATTAAGATTCATGCTAAGATAAGATTTAATAAGATGAGATCAGATTATGGAGTTAGACCCATGCCCTAGTGCAGTTCAACTCAAGGAGAACATGACACATGCCCTTTGTGCAAGTCATGTGGCCCTGGCACCCTAGTGCATGCCAATGTAAGGGAAGACATGAGTCAAGCACTTTGTGCAACTCATGTTGCCCAAGCACCCTTAGTGCAGGCTGATTCAGATACATAATTGAGGCCTTTGTGCAGGTTATGTGATCCAAGAACCTTAGTGCAGGTCATGAGACCCAAACAGATTATAGGTCTCCAGAGCAAGATAAAGTAATGAGATATGAACTAAGTTAGAGAAAGAAAAGGATTTTTATGCTCAGATTTTAATCAAAATTTAATGTTATTTTCATGCTTATAATGTCCAAGAATATTTTGTAGTATCTTCTTACTTCAGTAATTCATATACTAGAATACTCATGCCACTTACGCTAACAACAATTTTTCAATGCATGATCGGGGACGAGATGTCCGTAGGTGAGGAGCAGGAGCAACAATAGCATTCAGAGGCTTGAAGCACATGAATAAAACATGATATGATCTGGTGAGGTTCCAACTATAAGATGATCCTCAGGTTTATAGAATCATATATATCTTTTAATGTTTAGAACTTTAAAGTAGAGACTCAAGAGGTCAAACAAGTTTTTCATGTAATAACATTTATGTTACTTTTGTAAGAGAAATCATGAGAATGTTTTAATACTTCAGCTAGTGTGATTGATTATAGCATTGTTATGTATGCCAGTTTTATGTAATGCACCCTTGAGTGCATGAGTTATGGATAACTCAGTGTTGATTTCACTATGTGCATGTGTGTTCTTAGGGAGGGTGTTACAATATGGTAGCAGATCAACATTATAGTTGGCCACCAGATGAATTCTCATGTTCTTACTTAAGATCACCCTATAAGAAGTTAACTAAGGGGAGAGTGTAGATTCAGAAAGATAACTAGTAGCCCTAAGTATAGAAGGAGTAAGTGGAAGGTATTAGAAATCAAAGAAGAGGACTAGTTAGAAGCTTAGATAAATATTAGGGTTATGTGCCTAGATGTTTTGGACTATTATGTTAACACTATAGTTGTATATAACATTCTCTATCTTTATCCCACATATTTGTGGTATGGGACACATGCTTATGGGATTTTGTAGAGAGAATGTTATGGGTGTAATCATACTTGTCTTGTCCTTTAAAGTGCATGTGGTGTGGTTACATGTTCATGAGAGAGGTGCTAAGATAAGTATTATAAGACATGTCACCTATGAATATATGTCCGACCAACATGTATCCAAAGGCGATAAACAAAATATGTGTTGGCATTATAAGTTTGGGACAAATAATCACCTAAACCTAATCAAACATATATAGTAAGATTAAGAATACATACAAAGGGTGGAAATTGACATAGATAAGTAGTTTAGATTCATGGTAGAACCATAACCCCTAATCCAACTTCCCTAGAGAAGAGGTGGAAAGATCCTTTGCCATGTTGATGATGTTGTGAGATAGATCGGGCTTCATTAGTAGTATATGCACATGTTCGCCTGATAATGACAACCACGAGAAATTCACACCATGAGTATGATGCTAAGACATTAAGAAAATATTAGATTGCTAGTGCATATAGAATATATGAAACCCTAAGGTGGGTAGATTAATCAAATTTCGAGGACAAAATTTACTAACGGTGGATATAATTGCAACATTCCTAGAATTCCAGTCTAGAAAAAAATGACCAATAATGTTAAGTTACAAGTTTGACTTCTTATACTGATGTAAGAACCTAGAGTAACCCATGAATATAATGATGATGCCTTGGTTTGCATCAATGTCAAATAATGCACAACATCTAGCCATATATATGCCATGAGTACTAGTTAGGGAATAAATAGTATTTGACCCCACAATTGTGCACTAAATATTCCCTAGTTTGGTATATGGGTAATTTATAAGATATTAGCACTTTCCTTAATTTTTGGTATTAGAATTCCATTTTAATAGAATACTAGTGCATTATTTAGCTTAAGTACTCAATATTATAAATCACATGAGTGTATATCTTAAACCTTAATTATGACTCAATATTTGGATTCCTCCCGCTTAAATGAGTAATCCTTCCCAGTTTAGTTTGGGATGGATAATCCTAGCTACTGTAATTAATATGAGAAAGAAAGGTGACTAATTACATGTATTATTACCCAATTATCTAATCAATACATTAATTAATCCTATTGTGACTAAGTCATTTTTTAGATAAGCCCATGCGTCACTGTCATGTTTTCTATTTTGCAAGATTTCCCTATACATGGTTTTGAGTCAGCCGTTGGATGGCAATCTGAGGGCTCAGTCCTCATCACTCACCTTCCACGTCCTCTTGGACTTTGATGAATAGAAACCCAAGATTATGAACTCTTGATCTCTCTGATTATCTCACAGTCCTAATCACCATTTTGGAAATAGATTCATTCATCAGTGTTAGGAGAGGATTCTACAATATATAAGGCTCTTCACAAACCCTACTTCTCACTCAACAGAAAGCACCCAATGTTGTGTGAAGCTTCCTACTATGTCATGCTTTGTTGGTTTCTATAAATCACCCCTCTAATCCCCAAAAGAATCAATTTTTCTCTGAGGAGTTCCCAAAGGTTTCATCTTCTCTCAATTGGTCACCTTCACCCCCTAGCCTCCCCACATTTCACTTTGGCATCTCCGATGACCAGTGACCGTTCATGTCAACTGCACTGCATGTACCAAATTTCTCACATGTATGCCATATCTAGGCACGCACGAATGTGAACCCAGTCAAATCTGGGAGTGTGATTCATCGCATTGGTCCCCCCATGAGCCTGGTGCGTGGGTATTGTGTGAAGCTCGTCGCATGCGTCTTCTAGTAATGTGCGACCAAAGTCTGAAGAATCTTCTCCGACCACTAATTTGCATCCTACGCCCTTAAACCTACCTTACCTTATTCTCTGACCAACTGGGCACCTGCTCCCATGATCCCCAGGGGTGCCTTTGTTTCCAAATTCCTTGAAGATGGACCACTTTGGGAGGTCATGAACCAACTGGGCCAGTAGTCCTATTTGTGATTTGATGGAGTTCTCTCCCGATGAACCTGTCACATGGTTACTATCTCGATCTTCACCAGTAGAGGGCTATGATCAAGTATGGCTCATGGGAAGCAGGTGAGGAGCCATGCCAAGAGCTTCCAAACCTCCCAGAACATCCATCATCCCTCAAGAAGTGTTAGTGGTATAGCCTGCTTGGATCTTAGAGCTTGGGCGACATCTAGGAAATGAAGTTCCTTAACTCCAAGGGACTCCAACAAAATGTCTCTAGTTTTTTCCCAGGAAGATGAATCAGTTGTATGCCCTAGTATTCTTCAATAGATGGAGATTTGTTGCGTCCTAATTGAAGTTCTAGAGCCCGAGAATAGCTAAACAACATCCATCACGTGACACTCTATTTCAGAGAGGAAACAGAGGCATCACACTGAGAATGAGTGAGGCCAACACCCAGGTCTATGGATCTTGGCACAATTGAATCCCTTGGGTAACCCACGTAAACCAAGGTAATGATACTTATAATTCATGAAAATGTCTCTATCTTGCATAACTCATAGAAATTATTACAATCCTCGGATGAAGATGATCCTTATATGAGTTTTGATCGATTTCTCAAGACCTATCTAGTAGTCTAGATTTTAGGACCTAACATGATTTGGTTTTCACGAATATCTAGACTCAAGGAATTAGAGTTTGAAAATCCTAATCTATGGTTTGGGCTTGTTATACATGTTAATCAAGGTTTGAGATCAGGAGAATCACAAAAGCATTGTTGATACTATCCTAGGTAATGTTTCATGCCCATGAGTATTATTATTTATTAAAGCCCATTACATTTACATGTTGCTCATATAAGGCATTATGATTTATGTGTTCTAATATTCTAGATTTTAAGTAAGATATGAAATTAAAGTTTTCACACATGATTGTATTCTCACATATACCCAATATCTCAAGTTGACATATGTTATTCAACTTTCTTAGAATGATTATGATTCATGAACCATGTGTTCATGAGAAAATTAAAGGATTGTGTTCCTATAAGATTTTTTAGTGATGATTCATATTAATGAATAGGACTATAAGATAGTTATACTTACTTGTTAATGTGATATAATGTTGTATATAATATTTGAAGTAGAAGTATGTTATTAAGATTTCTTGAGAGATTGAGATATGAGAACTAGATGTTATTTAGATTACCTGTAACGATTATGATTTAAGAGTCAAGTAAAATATTAGATCATAAGTTGTTAACATATTAAGAGATATCAACTTTTCAAGATAAAGATTTTTTAACATCAATATATATTGATGATTGAGTCCATGGTAATATTATAAGATTAGAATGAAGTAAGTAATGATTAAGATCCAAGATAAGATTTTCTTAAGATGCATGATTTGAGTCATGATAAGAATATGAGAATAGAATGCTTTAAGATTTCTGATGTAAGTCCATTAAGATGTATGATTTCATGATAAGATTCTATAAGATTCATGTATTAAGATTCAAGGTATTAGTTCATGACAAGACTATAAGATCAAAATTTATTAAGATTCATGCTAAGATCAGATTTAAAAAGCTGACATCAGATTATGGAGTTAGACCCAGGCCCTAGTGCAAGTCAACTCAAGGATAACATGACCTAGGCCCTTTGTGCAAGTCATGTGGCCCAGGAACCCTAGTGCAGGACAATGTAAGAGAAGACATGAGCCATACCCTTTGTGCAGCTCATGTGACCCAGAAACCCTTAGTGCAGGCTGATTCAGATACATAACTGAGGCCCTTTGTGCAGGTTATGTGACCCAGGCACCTTAGTGTAGGTCATGAGACCCACATACCAGAGTAAAAGTCTCCAGATCAAGATAAAGTAATGAGATATGATCTAATTTAGAGAGAGAATGATATTTATGCTCATATTTTAATTGGAGTTTAATGTTAGTTTCATGCTTATAATGTCCAAGAATATTTTGTAGTATCTTCTTACTTCAGTAATTCATATACTAGAATACTCATGCCACTTACTCTAACAACAGTTTTTCTAATGCATGGCTGGGGACGAGATGTCCGTAGGTGAGGAGCAGGAGCAACAATAGCATTCAAAGGCTGACAACTATAAGATGATCCTATGGTTTATAGACTCATCTATATGTTTTAATGTTTATAACTTTAGAGTAGAGACTCAAGCGGTCAAATGAGTTTTTCATGTAATAACATGTATGTTACTTTTGTAAGAACTATCATGAGAATGTTTTAATACTTCAACTAGTGTAATTGATTATAGCATTGTTATGTATGTCATCTTTATGTAATACCCCCTTGAGTGCACACGTTATGGATAACTCGGTGTTGGTTCCACTATGTGCATGTGTGTGCTTAGGGAGGGCGTTACAACCATCCACCTAGGTCGACTCCAGTTATAACTACAAACCATGTCTTATCAGCGACACGCCATGTACTCTTCATGAAGGGAAATTTGCTCGACAGTTACATTGAGCAACATGTCATGTCTTCCAAAAGACACGCCGTGTCTTTGTCAGTTTCTATAGCTTTTTTAAAAGAACCGCCCCTCATTTTAAAGGGGAGACTAGCCATATGGGGCAGTTATCACCGGTCATTTGAAACACTTGATGACCATAGAAAGTTGTAGGGTAAGAGAGAGGCAATTTTGTGGAAGAAGGAGAGGTTTCTTGGTAAAGAACCTCCTTTCTTCACCATTTTCTTCTCCTTCTCTTCTCCAAGGGTGCAACCAAGCTTATATACTTCAACAAAGCTTCTTAGGAGGGAAGACAGTTTAACTTGGAGCTATTGCAAGGGTGGAACTTCATCTAAAGCTGGAGTTTTACTCCTTCCACTTCACTCTTTGGTTTCTCTTAGCTTTTCTTCTCTCTAAGCATAGAAAATTCTAAAAATTGTGATATGTGCTTGTGTTTCTGCATAATGTGCGAGTAAAACTCTCCTTCTTGGGAATGAGAGAGTATCTCCCATGCTATACTTATATGAACTCATAATTTATATCAAATGTTAGTTAATTTGCTTCTCCTAGAGATTCTACAGTGTTTCTTCGCTTGTATGCTTGACTGACCATCAAATATGCATGTTTTATGCTTCTTTATGCGATTCATGAGGATGTATGAGGGAGTATGGAGTAGATCTCTTGTTAACAAACTCTTTACCACAAGAGTGGTTGGGGAATGTTGAGGATCTAAGGTTGCGTTTGACTCTGAACATAGATATAGGAGGGTTATGTGAAGATGAGAACCATCTCATGTCACCAGGAGGTGAGTGATGATGGAAACCTCCTTTGCAAGTTGATTTACATGTTTAATTTCATAGTTGCACATGATGTAATGGTATGGAAGTGAAATCTTATGTCCAAGATCTCCTAAATCTGATCTAAATTCTATAAATTTAGTTCTTTCTCATTCTAGTTTACTAATCTTAATCAAAACTCAACTTTTGTAATCTGACTTAGGTTGTTAAACGTTAGCAACTTTGCGCCTAGCTAGCCTGCTCCTTGTGGTTCAAAATTGACTACAATTAATCCCGTATACCTATGGGTGAATGACAAGTTGAGACTATTATTTAAAACTTTCTTGCCTTTGACAATCAAAAAGGTTTTGGCATTGTTTCTGGGGAGCTACGGTAAATTTTAGTTAGAGTAAAAGCACTAATTAGTATTCAAGAATAAGTCATCATTTTCACTTTTTTATTATGATAATTTTTTAATCTTGTAATTCTCACTTAACTTTTGCCTTTTTAGATTGCATGCGTTGTTCTAAGAGGGGTCTTGAGACATCCATCTTTTTAGACCCAGAAATTGAGCGAACCTTTTATAGCCGAAGAAGAGCAAAGAAGGGTGATAACTCTTCAAGATTGGAGGGATCACAACCATCATCACCCCATTCAACACCTTCACCACTTCCTTCACCCGATCATCATCAAGAATCAAATATGGAGGACAACTGCCCGCCTAAAGAATTTGCTGTTGTAACATCCCAAATTATAAATAAAATATGTTTAGGGTCTTTATTGTACATTTCCAATTGTAAAATTTTGAAAATTGGAATTAAAAAAAAATTAATCCAATTATTGGATGCATTAATCGAAATAAGAAATAAAGGGGAAAGAGAAAAAGGATTTTATTTTGAAAATATAATTATGGAGTAGATGCCTTGGCTAAAAAGTTTTTCCTTTTACCTTTATGATTTTAATATAAGAGGAAAGTATATGTAAATTCTCTTTTTCTCTCTCCTCCATGAAAGTTTTTTTAAAAAGGCATAAAATATATGTAATATGAATTTTTAAGAGACAACTAATGTTTATCTCAAAATTGGACTCAAAGTCCCTCAAAGGAAGGTAATTGTCACTCATTTAATCAATTAAATGCATTAAAATTGAGTCTAATGACCTATATGGAAAATATGGATAAAACTTGTGCAAAACTTGAATCTAACTATAACATCCCAATTGTCTAAAACATACAATTCATTAAGAAAAAACATAATCTTATTAGGAATGTCACAAAACAATAATCATTGCATAAAAATAAAGTTTGATAAACCAACACAGTATACATTGCATAATTTCTCATATCTCAAACTCATAACATAAAACTTACACCAATGTAAAATACATGTCTCATAAACATAAAGGAAAATCTAACCTATTTATAGTTGGCACCCCACCTGGCCAGGCCTCAGATGTCCTTGAGTTCCTTCTTCAGCTGGTCCATAGATAGCTCTATCCTTGACGTTGCTCCTTTCCTGCGGGTATCTCACCCCCAACCATGCATAAAATAGTTTGTAAGTGGAATTGAACAAATTATAAAACTAAAATGGGGACTTAAAACCACCATATTATTAATAAAATAGTGGGTATTATTAATTAACATGCATTAATAATCATTATCCAACCAAATTTTAGGGTTTCATGGCTCTTCAACAAAGCAGAGGAATTTAGATCAAAATGGGGACTTAAAACCACCATATTATTGTATTTTTATCTTTCCAATGAGTATTTTTATGAAATTTTCTGACATCAGATGAATTTTCTATGAATTTTCAAAGACTTGTCTAATCAGAAACTTAGGAAAATCCACCTGGTAGTTACCAAGGATACAAATCGGGCTGAGATGGCCCAATCCCGTGTTGCCAAGATGGCACAATGGCCCACCCATGCATCACATGATCAGAAATAAACAACGGGTCCCAAAGACTCAAAATTGCCCACACAGACTAAATAATGTGATCAAAGGACCAGGGAAAAAAAATGAAAATCGAGATGCAATGCACAAACCAGATTCGGCAATCCATTACTTGAGTTCATTGATGATAACCGGACACCAAACCTATGACAAGGTCCTTCAGGCGTTACTGATTCCAACAAGCCTAGCCATGACTCGTTTCAAGGTCAGGAACATAAGAAAACTCCATTGCCATTACTAGTGAGGTGGTGAAAGATGGGTACCATTTAGGAAGCAAACATATGTAAACTAACATTGTGGGCGTGTCCAAAACACGTCGTTGAGGATGACCAGAAGAAAAAAATACCAAAAAAGATCCACAGAAGAGGATTTCTTAAACAAGCCATAGGAGCTGAAAAAGAGGGAAAAAAATACCTACAACTCAGGGGAAAAATGAACGCTGAAAAAGGGTCTTTGACTCTTGAGTGATCTCACAACAAATTCCTCTGGACTCATGGCGTTCATACGGCTTCAGAAGGCCCCTTCGGCAAGGTTGAGGCAAGATGAAGAAGGGAGAAGGGTGCGGGAGCGTTCTAGGGGAAGTCGATGATGGGGTTCTGTTCCTGGAGGTGTGGTGATCATTTTTGGTGGGTTATATATATATCCTTCAGCTGGAGACACATCGTATGCCCATGGGAGTCTGAAATAGGGGAAACCTTGGGGCGATCTAGTCATCCAGAGACCCTAGGGCACAAAAGCCTATTGTGTAAAGGATTGGAAGATTTGAGAAGATGAGAGGATGGTGAAAAACAAGTTTGTTTGCACTGGGAGTCAACAGAGAGGGAGGTTGGGAGGGTGGAAACTAGCTGCCACTGTTCCAGTCCGAATAGGACTCATACGAGTGAAAGAGATGACCCAAAGCCGTCCGATGGATCCACAAAATAGGAGCATATATCAAAGTCGTTCAATCAGATCAGAGGTCACAAACAAGGAGTGAGTGGCACATAAATTGCTAATAAAGGCATGCGGCCAAAATGTGGTCACATTAGGATTAGGTTTATTTAAATTTTCTTTCTCATGCAAATTGGGGGCATCAAAGGGATTCCAATCGTAATAAAAATGGGTGTGCTACCAAAATTGGATACAAGGATTCTAAAAATCAAGTTAGATTTTATTTTGAGACTCCATACTACATGTTATTTCCTTTTAATGTTAAATCTTATTTAAATTATCCAAGACTTTCCAAAACCAATTAGGGGCTGATAATTTGGACAAAAATCTTGATATTACTATTTCAAGTTTCCACAAAAATTATTAGGTCCAGTTATTATCATTAAAAGGACTAATTTCACTTTATTCCCATATATGCTAATAATGAGCTAAATTAGGGCTATCTTTTATGAAATTGAGTTTCAATTAACTTGAACATGATTTATCGATTATAATTGGGCCTCTAATTTTCAATATTATATGAAGCATCAAGATTTGAAATGTTGAAATTGGGGTTTTCTAATGTAGGATTAATTATAAAAAGTTATGGTTTTACACTAACTATATAGGAAGGATCTAAACCATTAGATTAGCCTATGATTCAAATTTGAAGTCATTACAAATTTGTTTAACCCCTGTAATGAATTTATAAAATTTCTATATAATTTTCAAGTAAAATATTACTGATTTGATAACCTAACCTAAAGTCTCGATTTAAATACACTTGTCATGGGTTTTGTTTTATGCGGACTCCCTCTCAGCAATTAGATGCTCATCGTGAGGCTATAGAATCATCTTTTACCTTGGGTAGGAGACCGATAATGAGCAAACAGGTCCCATGTCCTTCTCCCACTTCGATCTCTCTCCATAGTGGCTCACTTTCTCAGATTTCTTCACCAATGTAATCGTGATAACCATGCAATCTTAATCATCCTAAGTTTTGAGGGATTTAGTTCTCTTTAGAGGAAACCCCCAATAGGGCTCAGACTCCCCTTACCATCAAAACTCTCTCCCGCCACCCTGGTGTACTTATCTCCTATATTAAGGCCCAGAAACGGCCAACAAACCCAACGAAATGTTCCTACTCTTCCAATTTTATCTTCTGCTCCCTGAGCCACCTTAGCCTACTCAAGTTGTCTCTAGCGACCCCCTCTTCCCCGATGCCCTCTCTGACACTAGCAGTGAAATCAGAACTCTAGTGAGAATCTCTGACTCTCTTTCTAGCTTTTCAGATCATTTTTTTGCCATCCCGTTTGGTTTCTCAAGGGTTCAGATCAACATGTTCTGAACCTGTGACTTCCTTCACCACTGACGTGGTCTCGGAATGCTCCAAACAAACACCTCACCACCTTTCCTTCTAGTTTCTTCAGCCTGGTTCTCGCGAGCGACTTTGGGAGAAATCTCGACCTTTAGTTCAATCAAATTCTCTCTGATTTGTTGTGTCTTTGAGCTTCTTTCTGGTCTTCCATGGCAGAAGGCCGAACTCCAGGTTCAAGTTACCTCACAGGTGGTTCCTTAGCTTGCCATGACCAAAATAACACCAAGAATCCAGGACCTCAATGCGTTCTAAAAAATTTGTGATTTTGATGGACTTTTTGAATTGCAAATCTTCCTGTGTTGGTCTTGGTCATAACGTCTTGATGATCAATCAATCATGGTAGAGTACATGTTTGCCCTTGTTCTATTTTTTTTGGTGTCATGCTCGCATGGGTAAGTTAGCCTTCTGTGTCTCAGATGATCCCTGCTCGTGTGTCTGGGTTAAGATGACATGATGCCTTTGTGCCAATCCCTAATTAGTCTAGCTTGGCAATGACCCAACCCACCAATACTATTTTTTTGGTGATTTTGATTATTAATTTATCGAATTCTGATTGGCTCATCTTTGAAAATTCATAACAAAACAATGGTTAATCAGAAATATTCGTGCAAGTATCTTTGGAAGGGATTTTTCTAGTAGAATCTGATTTTAATGTTTTCGAGCCATGATTTGCCTTCCTGTTCTGGTGTTTTATTAGAAACCCTAATCTGACTCATGAAACCCTAATTAAGTATCACATATGTTTCATGTGACCTAAAACAGTAATCGATCAACCAAGTTTTCCTAATCTTGTTATGTTGATCAATAAGCCTAACCCTATTGCACTCAAATCCTATTTCACCCTAATTAAACCTAGGATCAATACATGATATTGATTTATGATGTTTAATAATTATGAACATGTGTTTAGAGCCCAATCGAGACAAGAGAAGGTTGAATTAGATTTGACTCAATATCAGAGTGACCAAGTTAGGATTTTCTTTGCTCCAAGGTAAGAGGGTCATGCCACTATACATATGTACATTGATTGAATTGTCTATTATGTACGATTTAGGAATTATGCTTTCAATTTCTAATTTAATGCTCAAATCATGTTTGTCATATAAATTACTTGATGATTGCTATATCCTATGTCTTATGGTTATCATGATCATCAATATTAGAGATTATGATTAATGATCAAAGATTAATGGATTTAAAGTTCATGTTTCAAGAGGGATAAATCCCATCATGTTAAGATTCAAGTTCCAGACTTTATTCATGTTTATGGTAATGTTAATGTCAAGATAATTGGAATTGAAATAGTTTTTATATGCTTCTCGAATCATGGACCTCAAGGGGTCATTATGGGCATTCGTGCCAATTATGGGCTTTTATAGCCAAATCATGGACATTCGTGTCGTTATGGGCTTTCCTAGCATTATGGGCTTTCCTAGCAATCATGTGCTCTTAAGTAGGCGTCATAGAGAGATGCATTTATTATTGTCCAATTCTTCATGTTATAAGAATCATGTAATAAAGAATTCTTAACTTTAATTCATGTCAATATTTTTCTCTCAAGTCAAGTATATATGCCTATTTTCAGTTCTTATAAAATGTATAGTGCCGCTTACTGATGTGCATCATTGTTTTCACATGGCCATGGGATGAAATGTCCCTAGATCAAGAAGTAGAGGTATTTGAAGTGCGTTATTCAAGGTAGAAGATCCCATGACTTATCTTGGTGGGGTGCCATCTACACCTTAAAAGATCCTATATCAAGTTTCAGAGAATATTTATCCGCTAGATTTGTCCTACCTTTCAATCATTAGATTTTAGTTCAAGGAGGTGATAGGTTATGTTATTAGTTTTCTCTTTCTAAGAATAATGTATGAATCTATATTTCCAATTAATGCACGGTGTTTCATTTATCTTATTGCATTATATATCATGTCTTGTAATGTTCCTCCAAGCCAAGTGATCCGTGTTATGGACAACATAGGGTTTGGTTCTACTAAAATATATGTATCTCGAAGGGGCGTTACAATATGGTATCATAGCAATGAGTAGATGACCACTAAGCTAAAGATTCATATGTTCTAAGACCTAGGTATAGAAGATTAAGTCAAATATATTAGAAATCAATATATAGGTCTAATTAGGAGACAAAAGCCTAGATAAGGATTAGGGTTATGTGCCTAGGAGTTTTAGACTTTTATGTTAACTCTAGAATTGTACATAGCATGCTCTCCTTTTTCCCACGTGTTTGTGGTATGGGACACATGCTCAAGGGGTTTTGTAGAGAGAATGTTATGTGCATAAACATGCTTGTCTGGTCCTTTCAAGTGCATGTGGTATGGGACATGTGCATGAGGAGGTACTAATATAAGCATGATAAGATAAGTCACCTCTGAATATATGACCAGCTGACATGTATCCAAAGGCGACAAAGGAAATAAGAGTTGCATTAAGAGTTTGAGACCTATAGTCACCTAAGCCTAATCAAAGATGTAGTAAAACCAAGCATGCATATAAAGAGTAGATATTTTGATAAGCAAGTAAGATCCATGATAGAATCAGAACACCTAGGAAAGAGGTAAGAGATGTCCTTTGTCATGTCAATGATGATGTGAAATAGGTTCATTAGTAGCATACCCACATGTTGATAGTGTTTTACCATGAGGATGAGACTTTAATATGATATTAGAAATTAGTGTACATAGAATATGCAAAACTATAAGGTGGGTAGTATAAGAAAATTTTGAGGACGAAATTTATTTAAGGTGGCTAGAATTGTAACATCCCAAATTCTAAAAAAATATGTTTAGGGTCTTTATTGCAAATTTCCAATTGTTAAATTTAAAACTTGGACTTTAAAGAAACTTACCCCAATTATTGGATGCATTAATTGAAATAAGAAACAAAGGGGAAAGAGAAAGGGATTTTATTTCAAAAATATAATTATGGAGTAGATGCCTTGGCTAAGAAGTTTTCCCTTTTACCTTTATGACTTTAATATAAGAGGAAAGTATATGTAAATTCTCTTTTTCTCTATCCTCACTAAAGGTTTATCAAAAAGACATAAAATATATGTAATATGAATTTTTAAGAGACAACTAATGTTTATCTCGAAATTGGACTCAAAGTCCCTCAAAGGAAGGTAATTGTCACTCATTTAATCAATTAAATGCATTAAAATTGAGTCTAATGACCTATATGGAAACTATGGATAAGCCTTATACAAAATTTGAATCTAACCATGTAGTAAGGATCTAGACCCTTAGATTAGCCTATGGTTCAAATTTGAAGTCATTAGGACTTCGTTTAACCCCTCTATGTATTTATAAAGTTTCTATATAGTTTTTAAGTAAAATAATACATATTTGATAACCTAACCTAAAGTCCCAATTTAAATACACTTGTCATGGGTTTTGATTTATGCAGACTGCCTCTCAGCCCTTATATGCTCATCATGAGTCTTGAGAATCATCTCTTACCATGGGTAGGAGACCGATGACAAGTAAATAGGTCCCAGGTCCTTCTCTGACTCAGATCTCTCTCCAAAGTGGCTTGTTTTCTCTGATTTCTTTGCCAATGTAATCATGATAACCACGCGATCTTAATCATTTTGAGTTTTGAGGGATTTTGTGCTCTTTATAGGAAACAACGAATAGGGCTCAGACTCCCCTTGCCATCAAAACTCACCTCTGCCACCCTGGTGTACTTATATCCTATATTAAGGCCCAAAAATGACGAACAGACCCAACGAAACATTCCTACTCTTCCAATTTTATCTTCTGCTCCCTGAGCCGCCTCAGCATACTCGAGTTGTCTCCAGTAACCTCACTCTTCTCTGATACCCTCTCGGATAGTAGAAGTGAAATTGGAACTCTGGTGAGCATCTCTGACTCTCTTTCCAGCTTTTCTGACCGTTTCTTCACTATCCCATTTGGTTTCTTAGGGGTTCTGATCAACTGATTCCAAACCTGTGACTTCCTTCTCCACTGACATGGTCCAAGAATGCTCCAAACAAACACCTCACCACCTTTCCTTCTAGTTTCTTCAACCTGGTTCTTGCGAGCAACTTTGTGAGAAATCTCAACCTTTAGTTCGATCTATTTCTCTCTGATTTGTTGTGCCTTTGAGATTCTTTATGGGATGCCATGGAAGAAGGCTGAACTCCTGGTCTAGGTTACCTCACAAGTGGTTCCTTGGCTCTCCATGACTGGAATGATGCCAGGAAGCCAGTACCTGAATTCACTCTAAGAAATTCATGATTTTGAAGGACTTTTTGAATCACAAATCTTCCTGTGTTGGTGTTGGTCATCACTTCTTGATGATCAATCAATCGTGGTAGAGTACATTTTTGCCCTTGTTCTATTGTTTTTGGCATCATGCCCACATGGGCAAGTTAGTCTTTTGTGTCTCATATGATCCATGCTTGTGTGTCTAGGTTAAGATGACACAATGCCTTTGTGCAGTCCCTGATTAGTCCAGCTTGGCAATGACGCAACTCACCAATAATGTTTTTCAATGATTCGATTATCAATTTCTCAAATTCTGATTGGGTCATCTTTGAAAATTCATAAAAAATCAATGGTTAAACAGAAAAATTCATGCAAGTAGTTTTTTGAAAGGATTTTTTGAGTAGAATCCGATTTTAAGGTTTTTGAGCCTTGATTTTCCTTCCTGATCTGATTTTTTTTATTAGAAACCCTAATCTGACTTATGAAACCTTAATTATGTATCACATATGTTTCATGTGACCTAAAATAGTAATCTAGAAACCAAGTTTTCCTAATCTAATGATGTTGATCAATAAGCCTAACCCTAATGTGCTCAAACCCTATTTGACCCTAATTCCACCTAGGATCAATACATGGTATTGATTTATGATGTTTAATAATTATGAACATGTGTTTAAATCCTAATCAAGACAATAGAAGGTTTAATTAGATTTGACTCAAGATCAGAGTGACCAAGTTAGGATTTTCTTTGCTCCAAGGTAAGAAGGTCATGCCACTATACATATGTACATTGATTGAATTGTCTACTATGTATGATTTAGGAATTATGCTTTCAATTTCAAGTTTAATGCTCAAATCATGTACTTCATATAAATTGCTTGATGATTGCTATATCCTATGTCTTATAGTTATCATGCTCATAAATATTAGAAATTATGATTAATGATCAAAGATTAATGGATTTAAAGTTCATGTTTCAAGAGGGAGAAATCCCATCATATTAAGATTCAACTTCAACATTTACTTCATATTTATGGTAATGTTAATGTCAAAATAATTGGAATTGAAATAATTTTTATATGCTCATCGAATCATGGACCTCAAGAGGTCGCTATGGGAATTTGTTCCAATTATGGGCTTTTTATCGCCAAATCATGGGCATTTGTGCCGTTATGGGCTTTCCTAGCAATCATGTGCTCTTAAGTGTGCATCATAGAGAGATGCATATATTACTTTCCAATTCTTCATGTTATAAGAATCATGTAATCAATAATTCTTAAGTTTAATTCATGTCAATATTTTTCTCTCAAGTCAAGTATATATACCTATTTTTAGTTCTTATAAAATGTATTGTGCCACTTACTGATGTGTGTATTTGTTTTAACATGGCCATGGGACGAGATGTCCCTAGATCAAGGTGCAAAGGTATTTGAAGTGAGTGCTTCAAGGTAGAAGATCCTATGACTTATCTTGGTGGGGTGCCATCTACATCTGAATTATAAGATCCTATATCAAGTTTCAGAGAAGATTTATGCCCTAGATTTGTCCTACCTTTCATGTATTAGATTTTAGTTCAAGGATGAGATAGTTTATGTTATTAGTTTTCTATTTCTAAGAACAATGTATGAATCTATATTTCCAATTAATGCATGGTGTTTTATTTATCTTATTGAAATGTATATCATGTATTGTAATGTTCCTCCAAGACAAGTGACCCATGTTATGGACAACATAGGATTTTCTTCTGCTGACATATATGTATCTAGGAGGGGTGTTATAGCTGTGTCGGCTGCCATCAACATCTGTGATGCCATTGATCATCCAACTATTGAGTTAAACAATTTCTCTATTAGCCCCACCATTTTGCAAATGATCCAACAAAACTGATTTGTAGGAACTCCTATGGATGATCCAAATCTTCACATATCTGAGTATTTGCAGTAGATGAACACCTTCAAGATAAACGGTGTTCCAGCTGAAGGAGATCATATACTCCTATTCCCATTCACACTATGAGACCGAGCCAAGGAATGACTCTCATCTTTTCCCAAGCAATCTATGAAGAGTTGGGATGAGATATTGAATGCTTTTCTTACAAAGTACTTTCCTCCTATCAAGACAACTCAACTGAAGATCCAACTCACCAAGTTCAATCACCAAGAAGGTGAAACACATTATGATACCTGGGATAGATTTAAGGATATGCAATGCCTTTGTTTTTACCATGGTTTGACCAATTGGCTATTGTTACAAACCTTCTATGACATGTTATTCTATAACACCCATATGTCTGTGGATTCTACTGCTAATGGAGAATTGATGAACAAATCCTATAGGGATGCATATGACATCATAGAAGATATGACACTAAATCATTCTCAGAAGAGTTCAAAAAGAACCAACCAACCTCACTCATCAAGTGGCACAACTGAGTAATCATGTGGGAAATACACCATTGATGCAGTTGATATTATTGCAACCAAACTTAGATGCATTGTCACATAAGTTTGAAAAGTTGACTACACACTCCATCTAAGAAGTTGAGCAAGTATGTGAAGTATGTGGAACCCCCGGTCATGACTCTTCTTCTTGTTTTGCCCCACAAACAAATGTTGGAGAGGCACATGAGCAAGCCAATGTAGTAGGGGGTTTTCCTAACAAGCAACTCTACAATCCCTACTCAAACACCTATAACCCAGGATGGAGAGACCACTCAAATTTCTATTATGAATACAAGATTCCTCAGAACTAGCAATCAAATCAACATCACAAAACTAAGGTCAAAATCATCAACAACAAATGAGCAACTGCCAACCCATGAACATTAACCAATCTCCATGATTCAACAAAAAAACTACAACAAACCTCAATCTAAGTCAACTTTGGAAACCATGCTTGGGACGTTTGTGTGAACAAAGATTCAACAAAATGATGAGTTCTGTGCACATGGGTTACTCTTGAAGGATGATTTCACTCAATTATACTCCAAGGTAGATGATATTGCTACACATGCAAAAATGCTAGAAAATCAGTTTGCCTAACAAGCTTTAGCAAATCAAAGGGACTCTTCTAGTGCACTGCCAGGTCATCTAGATATGAACCCCCATGAATGTAAGTCCATTACCTTGAGGAGTGGAAACATTATTGAAAGATCCTTGTTGATAGATGAGAAGATAGTTGAAGATAATAAAGAAGCTGATGTCGAGAAATGTCAAATGAAGAATGGTATGGCTGAAGAGCAACTATCTTACAAGCCAACTGCCCCTTTTCCTCAAAGGTTTGCATGCTAGAAAGAAGAAGGAAAATTTCATAGGTTCATGGACATTCTTAACAAACTGTATGTCAACCTTCCATTAGCAAAATTCATTATTGAAATGTCTACCTGTGCAAAATTTCTAAAAGATCTCTTAACTAAGAGGAGGAGGAGGAGGATAGATCAAGTGAAAATTGTCATGCTATCTGAAAGAATGAGTTCCATCATTCAAAATAGATTACTAGGGAAACTTGATGATCAAGGTTTCTTCACATTGCCATGCAAGATTGGTGACACAATGTTTGATAAGGGTTTAGTTGACCTTGGGGCCAGCATAAGCCTTATTCCATTTACATTGTGGGAGAAACTTGATATTGGAGAATTGAAACCAACTAATATGGCCATTCAACTGGCAAATTGCACCATAAAGTATCCTAGAGGAATTGTTGAAGATGTGCCTATTCAAGTGGGTAGTTTTTTCATCCCTTGTATTTTCATTGTGATTGATATGAATGAGATTCCATCCAATCCTATTCTCTTTGGAAAACCCTTCCTCCACATAGCTGATTGCATAGTTTATGTACGGGAGGGCAAGATCACTCTTAGAGTAGGAGGGGAGACAATGGAGTTCTCTATTATAGACGTAATAAAAGCCCCAAGTAAGATGGAGAATATATGCCTAGTAGAGTATATTTACAAGTTTCTGGAGGAAGATGGAGATTTTTCTGATTTCCTTGTAAACTATTGTAATGAAATCGATTTAGGCACTATCATGGCCACAAAAAATCTGGATGTTAATTCTAGTACCACATCACCTTCATCTCATGAAGATAATTCACTATTGAAAGATGACTCTAGCAAGATCACCAAGGAGAACAAGGTAGTACTCAAACCCTTTCCACCAGGGCTACGATATGCTTTTGTTGAGCCAAATTCTACTTCTCCTATCATCATAAATGCTTCTTTAACCGATGAACAAGAAGTCAAATTATTAAATCCATTATGTTTACATAAGGAAGTTATCAATTATTCTATTGATGATCTTAGAGGCATCAATCCCTCCATTTGCATGCACATAATTAATTTATAGGAAGATGGTAAACTTGTGTTGAACCTCCTAGTTGTTTAAATCAAAATATGCTTGAGGTTGTTAAGAATAAAATAAAAGATACAAGGATCATCTATCCTATTAGTGACAGCGCTTGAGCGAGTGCTACTCACGTAGTACCCAAAAAGGGGGGGGGGTGCAACTGTCATAAAAGAAGACAATGATGAACTGATTCAGACCTGTGTTGCCATAGGATGGTGCATGTGTATAGACTATAGGAGGTTGAACAAAGAAACCCATAAAGACCACTTTCCATTGCCTTTCATTGATTTAATGTGAGAGACTAGCCAATCATTCTTATTTTTGTTATCTTGATGGCTATTTGGGATTTTCCAAATATCAATTTATCCACCATATGATGAAAAGACAAATTTTGCATGCACTTATGTTACATATGCCTATAGATGCATGCCTTTCTATCTTTGCAACACACCAATGACTTTTAAGCATTGCATGATTGCTATTCTCTCAATTTTTATTAAACCTTCTATGGAAGTTTTTATGGATAATTTTAGTGTCTACATAAATTCTTTTAATGATTGTCTATCCAATTTATCTAAAGTCCTTGACCACTATAAAAAGGCTAACCTAGTACTAAATTGGGAGAAGTGCCATTTCACGGTACAATCTGGAGTAGTACTAGGCCATATGATTTCTAACAAAGGTATTGAAGTTGACAGGGCAATGGTGGAAGCAATTGAAAAGATGCCAACTCCATCTAATGTCAAAGATGTCAGGAGTTTTTTTGGCCATGTAGGTTTCTACATAAAGTTCATCAAAGACTTTTCCAAAATAGAAAATCCTCTATGTTCACTGCTTGCCAAAGATGTTGAATTTGTTTTTGATGAAAAATGCCAACCCACTTTAAAAAAACTCAAGGATGCATTAATCTCAGCTCCCATAATGCAACCACGGGATTGAGATGCACCATTTGAATTGATGTGTGATGTGAGTGACTATGCCATAGGCACATTCCTTGGCCAAAGAAAGGAAAACAAGATGCATGCCATCCACTATGCCAGAAAGACACTTGATGAGGCCCAAGTAAATGATGACACAACTGAGAAGGAGATGCTAGCCATAGTTTATGCCTTCAAATTTTTTTCAGTGTCTAGTGGGCTCCAAAGTTGTAGTCTACACTGACCATGCAACCATCAAGTACTTGTTGAATAAAAAAGATGCCAAGACACATGTAATTCGCTGGACATTGGTGCTCTAAGAATTCAATCTTGAGATAAAGGATAAGAAAGTAACTGAGAACAATGTCACTGATAATCTATCTAGGGTGAGGACAAATGCAATAGACACAATTCCAATTGATGATTACCTACCCTTTGAAATACTCTACGTTGTTGATGCAAAGTAAGCACCTTGGTTTGCCAACATAGCAAATTTTATTGCTGCATGATAACTTCCACCTGATATTACCTACCAAAAAAAGAATAAATTTTTGCATGACGTCAAATTCTATTGTTGGTATAATCCAATGGTATATAAACAAGGAACCAATGACTAATTCCCTAGTGTATAGCCAAAGAGGGAGAGAAGAAATCTACCAAAATCCTTCAAGCTGGATTCTATTTACCTAACTTGTTTCGAGATGTTCATACTTATGTCAAAACATGTGACCAATGTCAAAGGATAGGTGGGATATCAAAACAAAATGAGATGCCTCTTAACTCCATCTTGGAGATTGAAGTGTTTGATGTATGGGGTGTTGATAACATGGTCCCCATCCCACCCTCCTGTGGTTTCAAGTTTTAAGGAGTGGGATCCCATAGGGGATCCACTCCCTACTAAAATAAAAAGACATCATTCCATATAACCAAACACCAACATAAAATTTTCTCAAAAGGGATGATAACTAGTTCGTTTAACATGCATACATCATAACACTAAAAGTAGCAGCGAAATTCATAAAGTATCTAACCATTACAAACTTGTTATCATCATTAGTCTTTCACCACACATGATGAGATAAAAGAAAAACTAACTAAATATGGGACTAGCTGAGGATCAACTAACCACTTCAAGAAAGTCTCCCATAAGGTTTCTATTTTAAACTTGATGAGGTCTTGGTCCAACTTGGTTGTCACCTCCTTGACCTATACCCAGAGTTGGAAGTGTACCCCAACAAAAGGAGAAAAGTAGATATGTCAGCAAACACTGGTATGTGCATACTAAATATGTATTTTTAAGCAATATAAGAAATAAAGTATGTCAACTAAAGGCTTCCCTTAGAAAAAGGAAAGGACTACCCAAGTGGGCATCAAGAGAGATGATTTGCAAACAAGAGATAACAAAGGAGATACTTGCCATAAACAAAAAATAATGTTGTGCCACATAAGCACATATCATGAAATTAGAGTACACATCCCATCAATATTAATCATCAACATGCTTGCATGTGAGATAATCATAGAACTAGAACAATATAAAGACAGTGGCAGACAAGCCTCATACACTTGAAACCTAATAGATAATGGCACATAACCAAACCCCCCAATATATAAAGTGTGGTCACAAAACCCGGGTACGGGGCGCATAACCTCCATCTCAAAAATATAATAAGGGAACTATAAAGACCGAGGCCCACTACCTAAGGATCTAGCAGGAGTTTAGGAATGACGAATGGCCCACATACCACCACTAGCTTTAACTACATGCTTTGTCCTCACTCATGTGTAAGCCATGATAAACTTCCCGACTGGTCACCCATCCTAGTACTACTCCAAGTTGAGCACGTTTTATTATGGAGTTCTTTAGTGACAGACACTCTGAAAAGGAGGTGAACTTTGGTGATATGGGCAGTCCAATCATTCCTTTTAGGATCATGTTATCTAAGGCCTCAGATCCTAGGATGTTAGAATCTCCCCCACTTGGACTCTTGACATCCTCGTCAAGGCTCAATATACATCCTCATAATCTCTTCCCCATTTCAGTGTATACCTAAAATGGTCCATGGACACCCAACTCCCATCCATGACTACCAGTGCAAGGGAGTCTCTATCTCATCTCAGTGGATAGACCTTTCCAACTTGCCTGGACTGCACAACTTAAGACTGACATGCCACATGCCCATGTGGGCCCCACCTACTAGAGGGGAATTGGCTCTGATACCATTTGTAATGATCGGGGTCCACTACCCAAGGCTCTAGCAAGGTTTCAGGAATGAATACTTGCCCCACAGACCATCACTAGCCTTAACTGTGCTCTTTGTCCTCACTCATGCACAAGCCAGGATAAACTTCCCGACTGATCACCCATCCTAGTACTACTCCAAGTTTAGCACAGTTAACTATGGAGTTCTTTAGTGTTGGACTCTCAGAAAAGGAGGTACATCTCGGTGATATGGGCAGTCCAATCATTCCTTTTAAGATCATGTTTTTTGAGGCCTCAAATATTGGGATGTTACAGGCACATAACCCAAAAACCAAAGTAGTTATACTACTCTAGGGCTACCAAATCACATAACATGCTCAATGTAGAGGCAAGTAAAAGAGTATAGTTAGATTTACAACATTAGCATCACATAAATGGAAAAAATAAGCATTAGCCACGTAAGTAGGAAAAATTAAGTTTTTTTCAAGAACAAAGCATAAGTTGGAGTTAAAAGAAAGACCAATCAAATAAGATGATAAAAAGATCAAAGTAAACATAAATATTTCATATGAAATCATGTTCTCAAAAGAAAGAGGGATTGTGTCGGGTATTGTCCAAAGGACCAAGAGAAACATAAAAGTAGGCCAATAGCTCAATACGAATAATAGGATATGCAAACATACCTTAAACTAGAGTCCTAGAAATACTCTTCACCAATTTAGTTGTTTCCAAGATCACCTTTGCCTAATTACAAATTATTCACATGTATTAGGGTTTTATAAAGTATATTGTGTAAAGAAACCCTAATTTTAGACCTATATAGAAAACCTTAGATTTTGGTAACAAAACCTAGACCAAACGATTTATTAGATTCTCCTGATCAAGAAAACATATTTTTATGTTAAATTTGGAGTTATTATGATTAAGTTGCAAATTTTTATGAATTTTACACACTTATTTCCTTTATCAAAAATCATCCTTCGCAAAACATAGAAATCGAGCTTTAAAACTATTACAAAGATCTTTATTTTCTGATTCTAAAACTTATTTATTTGTTAATTTTGGATAAGTGGATTAAAAGTTATGAAATTTATAAATTCAACCAATCAGAAAACTACAAAAATCCATGTAAGCAAAGAAATCTCGGGAGAAAAAGATAAGAGAGGATGGGCCCGCGTGACTTGTCCCAATCATAGGCCATCAAGTCACCAGTCTAAAATTGCTTGGCTTTGGCCAAACAAAAAATCAAAACATAGGAAATAGATAGAATTAGCCTCGTGTGAGAAATAAAGAAAAGAAGAGCACGAGGGGTAGAACATGGAATCTACAAGGGGGGTTCATCCCCTACCTCAATCGTGCCATGGACAATGAGAAACAACTCAAGATGTTTGTGCGAATCTGATAGAAGTGTTGATTTGATGAAGTGAGAGCAACATGAGAAAGAGGAAGAGGAACTGAACCTACGGTTATGTGGAATCGAACTGAGGTGTCGCGAGGAGAGATCCCAAGCCACCACAAAGATAGGTCCAAGATTCGATCACCAGTGGTAACACATGCAATGCGTGAAGAAATTGGGTGGAGAGGAGAGTCAAGCAAGGTGAGACAAAGCTCCAGATATGCTTATTTATAGGCTTGGGTGTATTTCTAGGGTTTTCACAAAGTGGCCGAGATGCCTTGGTGCCCAAGAATTGGATGCTTCTTAGAAATGCAATGATAGATCTAGAATCAATATGGATGTGTGCAAAATCCAATGAGGAAAGTGTAGGAAGAAAAATCTCAAGAAAAGACCGGTTATGGAGAGAGAAATCTCAAAAAAAAATCAATAGGTTCTACACCTATTTCGAATTTTACAAGTCTGCACTCAAGCTGTTCCAAAAGAGGCTGTTATTTTAGATGGAGGGACACATTTTAATGAGAAACAATTCAATAAATATTCTCTCAAAGTATGGAGTGACACATAAAATATCTACCCCCTACCACCCCCAAAGAGCTATACAAGTTGAAGTGTCAAATAGACAACTCAAAAACATCCTAGAGAAGACGGTTTCAAGCTCAAGGAAGGACTGGGCACTCAAGCTAGATGATACTCTTTGGGCATTCTATACAGCCTACAAGACTGCAATCGGGACTACGCCATTTTGTCTTATCTATGGCAAGTCTTGCCATCTTCCCTTGGAACTGGAGCATAACGATCTATGGACAATCAAATTCCTGTATTTTGACATGAACAAAGCAGGTGAGAAATGACTATTGCAACTCCAAGATCTTGAGAAACTCAGACTAGATGCATATGAGGGCAAAGCTCTATATAGAGAATACAAAGGCATTAACTGATAATAAGATTAGGAGGAGAGATTTTGTTGAAGGAGATCAAGTGCTTTTGCTGAACTCAAGATTGAAACTCTTCCCAGGGAATCTTAGATCCAAGTGGTCTTGACCTTTCCTAGTCTTAAAGGTTTTTCCATATGAAGTAGTAGAGCTATAGGGAAAGCAATCTACCTTCAAAGACAATGGACACTGGTGCAAGATATATACAAACAAAGTGAAGATTAATCAGGGAGCCCCTTGCTCCCTCTCAGATGCATGATTTTAGAATTAAGGAGTCTCAATCTGGACTCTAAATGGAGGACCTTGTGGGAGTTGACTGCACATATAGGATAGATTTATTCATCAACATTCACTCAAAAACATTTTCATTCCCCAAATTAATTTGTCATGGATGAATGCAATAATTTAGATTCTCATAGACATATATCATCATCTTTGCAGGTGCTGAGCAAAAGAAAGACAAGTTCTACAGAAATTCATTGAGACACGACATGTCATTTGTGGCACACAACGTGTCTACCTTCACAGATAGACGATTCAAGCAAAACTCCAGAAGACACAACATGTTTATTTTAAAACACGATGTTTGTGGCTATAGAAATGGGTCACTGGAAACTCGCATGACATGTAGAATTTCAAACATGTTGTGTCCTCTAGTTCAAATAGATGCTGAGATCTTAAGGAAAGTTACACGACGTGTATTTATTAAAATATTTCGTGTCCATATCAGTTTGGGAACTTCCTGGAGCTCACTGGAAATATACACATCGTATCTCTAAAATAACATGGCATGTCAGATGGTTCATTCTTAAGACAAACATTTTTATGTCAAAACACACGACGTGACTTTATTTGAACACGGTTTGTCTTATTATGTTGGGTGCACCATAAATCCACTGGAATATTACACGATGTGTCTAAACAATGACACATCGTGTTATTATCAGTTCAATAAATTCAGCTAGCTCTCTGGGAAGATACATATTGTGTCTTTATTTGTACATGTCGTGTCTTCATTAAGAAAGGAAAATATCAAAGGGTGTAGACAAATTGGTAATTGGAACATGTTGTGTACTATAAAAGACACGCCGTGTTCACAAGTTAAGAATCGGTTTTAAACCCTAATTCCCAACCACTGGCCTCACTTCCACCTTTGCCTCCAGCTATGTTCAAGCTATTTCCAGCCATGTGCGAGATTTCTCTTAGCTGTGTCCTCCAGATTTGCTGTGCCATCACCTTCTACCCCATCACCTGCGCTCATCGTGGCCAACCTTGCTATCAAGACAAGCCACCACACATCCGGAGTCAGTTTGAAGCTCTCCCACCATCCGTGCGAGTTAGCTCTGACACCATCACCGTCGAGATCAACAACCATGCAAGCTCCTTTGCCGACATCACCAAGCTTGACACCTCCGTGCTCTGTTTTACCTTCTCCATTCACCACTGGTGTGTGAACACACTATGAGCAAGCAAAAAACACATATTGTAGCATCATCTTCCCCAACCTTTGGATTCGACCAATCTCCAAAAGACATTACATGTGTTTTTTAAAACATGCCATGTCCAGCGGTTCATTTTCTTTGTGCTCGCCAGCTAGAAGACATGTTGTGTGCCTAAAGAGACACGTCGTGTCTCTGACTACAAAAGCCAAACCTCAGCTCCAATGGCACCAATCAAGCAGGCATCCAAATGCCAACATGGGGAGAGATCTTCTTCAACCCCTGCCTATGTCTCCACCACCGGTTCTGTGACACTGACGTAGAAGATCCCATATATTAATTTATAATTGCTCGTAGGGTTCTTCCTACAAGAATTTCTTTTCAGTAGACTATGGAAGCTTTTGGGTTCAAGGATGAAGTCCTTGGTTTGCTAGAGGAGTATGGATTGAGGTATACCTACTGTACGGTGAGAAACATCTATCACATGCTAAGTTATGAGTTCCTTACTACTCTCAAGTTTGAGGATGACCAAAAAAGCATCATGAGCCCTATAGTATTATTTAATTATGTCTTTTAGGTCAAGCTTACAAATTAACATTCAAGGAATTCTGTGAGGCAATCCAATGCCACTATGGGGGTGTACTAGCTTACCCTACCTAGTTTAATAGTGAGTTGTGGAGTGAAATCATTGATGAGACAAGGCACGAGGCTAAGAAAGATAGGGAAACAAGCATCCATAATCCAATTTTCCGATATGTCCACCAGATACTTAGCACAAACATTTTTACTAACATATAATCTCAAGGAGTATGCAAGAAGTAAGACTTATTCTTTCTTTGGACAATGGTGAATAAATACAACATCAATGTGAGATATTTTATCCTCACCAGATTCTTTGATATCAAGAAGATCAAGAAGAGAGAATTAGGTGACATCATGTTTGGGGATTTGATTACCCATATTCCAGCAAAGTGGGTGCTGACTTTACTGGTCTAGAGGCCGCACCTGGGAGGAACTTCGTGGACATCCAATTTCTCATTTCTTCTAGTCTACTTGTTCAGGTTGCCAATGACGACTCCAAATTTAGGCAATACTTCGATGATGACCAATATATTGACTTGCCTGATTTGGAAGTAATGACTCTGATGAACAACAATAATGGAAATAGACTCTTTCTGATTATGATGAGAAGGACAATGCACCAAATGCACCCACCTTAGCTTCCGCCACTCCACCACCTCCCTCCACTGACACACAAATAGACTACAACTGGTCCATGCCTGATGTCCAACACCTATATGACTATGTCCAACAGAGTTTTGACCATCAGGACAACCACTTTGATCTTAAGAGTTAGTAGTATTCTGTTACGTATGACATGATACAATGGATGAACATGTGGCACATTTCTCAAGGACATTATGCCATGCCTCAACCACCACATCGCACACCTCCACCACCCCATTTCATCCAGAACCCACTCCTCCAGAGACAATCCTTGTTGACATTCCTAACAATGATGATTTACTAGAGCAGTACTTCCCAACTAGTCATGAGGGTGCTGACCCTTCATCTTGATCTTTCTCCATGATAGGTAGCCAGTTGCTATGACATTGAGTTTGATTGATGTAATGAGGACACTTCATATTTCATAACACCCAAATTTATGCATCTATGCTAAGCATTTATTTATGGTTTTGTGTCATTATAGCCATAATATGCCCAAAATAACCATATATTCTTATCTTTGAGTAATTTATATCTTTTCATAGATAAAGTTGATCAACTAGCCAATTTTGGGACTTACAGGCACCGAACCTGAAAAGACATCTATTCTCTAAGATCCTCCCCAACACATGGTTTTTGCAGTAGTTAGGCTTCCATCCGTCACG
Source organism: Alisma plantago-aquatica (assembly GCA_963693085.1). Classification (NCBI taxonomy): domain Eukaryota; kingdom Viridiplantae; phylum Streptophyta; class Magnoliopsida; order Alismatales; family Alismataceae; genus Alisma; species Alisma plantago-aquatica. The sequence continues at coordinate 743,836,493 of OY856413.1, forward strand.
ACCACGGCGGACTAAGCATCACACTATGTGCACCAACTTAGGAGACGGTGGTCCTACTATCCAACTAGCGGGCCCAAGAAACTTTTGATTTCTTAGACCCTATTTCCGATGGCTAATCCTTTATCAGAATACATCCTCGTCAATAAGAAGGTTCATCGACATGGGCCACTCGACCACCGATAATAGACCCCCCCGTGGGTTGGATCCAGGATGCTGCGACTGTGACCATAGAGGATGTTGCGACCATGGCCAAGAAGATTGTGCCTCGACCGCGGCCCAACTGCGACGGCGACAGAGGCATCCACCTTGACTGCGACTGAGGCATCCACCCACGGCTGTGACTGTGGGTCTGCACGACAGTGACCGTGGGATCCGCCATGATTGTGACATCAGTGACAATCGCGACCCCTGACCACAATCATGACTGAGGCATCCACCGTGATCACGGTCATCACCACAGCCATGGCCTCCCACCAGGGCCGTGGAGAGTAGGAATGCAACCTGGATCAACATCTCGACCATTTTTCCTATAAATACCCACCTCTCTCCACCTGAAGAGGGGTTCCGATGTTTGGAGGTTCTCAGAGCCCCATGGGAGGGTCTAGAGGTCTGAGAAGGCCGAAGTGCTCACCCTATGCCTGTCTCTTTAGTGTGCTTCCATCCTCCACCATTTTCCACCATCATCCACCCATTTCCTACCATCCACTATCATTCTATTCCATCTCCATCCACTCACCAAGATGTTGTTCAAGGCGGATCTAGAGAGAAAGGAGGTCAAAGAGTCCAAAAGATCAAGGAGGATGACCCAAAGGATGAGATCCAACCTATACGGAGGCCAAGGAGTGAGAGCCACTTCTCCTCTATGGGTAAATCTCTTCTTCTTCTCCTTTATTCTACTATTCTTCTTTGTTTCTATACAAATGATGTTCTTCCATCTTTGTTGAGTGCCAACTATGCTTGTCCATGGATAGTTGAGCTCCTTCTTGGCTATGTATCCCGTTTTGGGCATGTTTATGTAATTTTACCTTAAGCAAGTAGTTTTATTCCAGATCTAATGCGTTTCTTGTTCTATCTTCTATTTCTGGTTATGATTGCTAGTTTAGTTGATCTTTGTCTTGCTTTAACTTATATTTCTATCTATATTAAGAGATTTGTTGTAGAAATAGATAAGAGAAGGTAGTTTGGATCAAAACTAAAAGGAGGGGGGTTCAAGGTGATCTGTGTAGAGCCATAGACCTAGGCACAACCAGACCTAGACCAGCACGGTCGGACCCACTACCTAGTTCTTCCCAGATCACACATGTTCCTAGCATCTCAGAACATTCTAGACCTGAGAGGGTATCTAGAATATTCTTGGGTACCAATTTGTCATCCTCGAGAGAGGTTTCATGTCATTGATGGGGTTTAGTCATGCTGTGCAACAGTAAGTGGGATGACACCATAAGAACAAATACCACAGTACATACCATGTTTGGATGTATGTTTCTTTCCTAGGTGTTCAAGGGTTGTCTACGCCCGAGAACGGGTGCATAGATTGCCCAACTTGTGGTTACATAGCCATGAACTCCTTCTCTCTGATTAGTAGAATCCTACAGACTCTATTTCTTTTTCTGTTCTTTGTTTTATTTTATTTGGTGACAATCTGCTAGACTAGTTCTAGCTCCATACTTTTATCGACTATCAGATTGGTTTATCTAACTTAAGAGTGAGATTTTAAGCATCCTAAACGTCCCCACGTCCCTGTGTTCAACCCCCTATATCTACTTTGACCCTTTAATAAAGTTGTGGGAGTCCTTGAAGGTTTCCGGTTATAAATTTAAAGTCCAATCACTACCCTCTCGAGGAGCCAATCAACTTTTGGCATTGTCGCCCAAAGATTTTGTTATGTCATCCATAAGCCTGTATATATCTGCATAGTTCTTCTTTTATTTTACACATACTTGTTCATATATACTAAATGGCTTTTATTTTCTTTTTCTTATAATTTTTCAGCCATGGATCTTGCTTCAGCAAGGCAAGCCATCTTGTTCACCTGTCCTCTCGAGTTTTTCCACAATTTCGACTGCTGACAAACAATTGAAGGTCATGTTCGACAACTAGTCGAGTTATACTCGCCTCCACCGTCGTCATATGTTGAAGTCCCAATAAAAGGAGATGGCGGACCAGCCCTTGACTTTCGTGTTGATGTGGGATCAAGAGCTGATCCGAGCAGTGAAGCTAGTTGGAGAAAGTGTCAACACACTGATCTCCTCCTTAACTCCTCATCTCCAAGAAAATTTCGATCCACTCCAGCAACTATTAGAAACATAGGAGTATCAACTCCAAATAGCAACAGAGATTATAGACCGTAGTAGAAATATACTTCAAACTATTGAACAATGATTCATCCGAAAACATCAATTTGATATAGCAGATTCCCATCAGATGTGTATGGCAGAATTGATGGGTCTCGAAAGCATTGTTTCTCAAGTACAACAACTTCATGATAAAGCCGTTGAACAAGGCAGGAGGCTCCAAGAGCTCATCAATTTGGTTACAATTCAGTTACAAATGCCATCAAAAGATCATGAAGATTATAGTCATCAGAACCATTCCATTGGGCCTGAAGTGGAGCTTGTCCTACCATCCTATTCAGACCATCAACTGGGTTCATCGGGATTTTTCTGTGAAGAACTGCCGACCTGGGGGAACTCTTCATTTTATCAAGATGATTTAGCTGATCAACCAATGGAAGATACTAGTAGCATGCATGAATGGTTAGATGATGATGACGATGACTCCTATCAACACCAGGAACGTCAGACAACCTCACAATAGGGGGGTCAGTTTGAAGAACCTAAATTAGAAATTGATCCAGACCAAGGTGATAACTCTCACATTGAGACTTGTCACTTAGCCACCACCCACACACCTACTATGGTTTGGAGTAACTTGTTCGAGGAGGAGGAAGATGACAACTGTTTGAATTGGAGCAGTGAGTATACTAACAAAGATGAGTTAGAGCAACACGAGCCGTGATTCACCACCATCCCTTTACAAGGCTTAGTGGACATCGAAGGTGCAAGATGGACAATCCATCACAACATGGCTACTGGGCATGAATATACCCCTGACCCCATAGAGTATGACAAGCTTGGGGTGGTAGAACTACAATTAAATTCATTTGGGGATACTTCTTGCTCAGAAAATGATTGGATGACTCAGACTGTACATGAAGACTTGTCTGAGCATCCAACCTCAAGTTCAGAGGTGGAGAGAGAAGTGAGGAGCCCTCTAGAAAACTTTCATCCTCTCCCCTCCATCTCATCCTATGTTGACATCCTAGGGCCTTCCTTCTCAGATTCATATATTGGAAGGTACCTTGTAGATGATTTGTCAAAGAATTCATCTCAACGCAATTCAAATCAGTTCCAACACAAAGATGAATTCACCAAGTCTCTAAATTTTATTCCTCTCCTTCAGACTCGAAAGGGCCTACATATCCGCCTATTCTACTCCTATTATGTGGCAGAACCCGTCAGCGAGACACAAGTGACACTGGTCCTAAAACTTAGGATTTGGGATCCCAATGTCAGTATCGTGGGGAAGCCACCCCCTTTCTTTTACTCCTTTCTTTTCTTTTTGTTTTGTTAAAATAAACTCTTGTTTTAGCTGCTTAAATATTTCCTTGCATACATGCATCATTTTAGGACTTCAATAAGATTTTCCACCCTAACTTCCATGCATTCCCACCCTACTATCCTAAGCTTAGGTCTTGCTCGAGGATGAGCAAAGTCTTAAACTTGGGGTGGTAGGGCTATTCGCCCTTCTACCTCTTCATTTTTCACGCATGCATGTTTACTCCTTGCATTTAGTATAAATTTTAAATTTTTTGCAGACTTTGTTTCGTAATTTGTAGATTTGTAATTAAGTATATGTGATGTGAATCTAATAACTAAATGCTTATCTTTTTGCCTAAAATGCACAATTTTCATCTTAAATTGCTTAATCTTTTTCTTGGCTTTCTCATTGACTCTTTCATTAAGTTTGGTAATAAATCTAAGGTTTTGCACCTTTTTCATAGCTGAAAACATTATTCTCTTGATCAATGTTTTGAATGACAAATCCAAGATATAGGACCATTGGAAAGAGCTATAGTTTGATCAAAACTCCAAGCTATGTTTTCACAAACTTGTCTCCACTCTAAGGATCCTTGAATCATAATTACTATCTTTTCATACAGGTATCAGGCAAATCATGATGAGCTTTGAGCTATGATCAAGTTGAAGTATTTTTCCTTGATGGTCAATGCACTCTCTCACCTTAGATTGAGTCAAAAAGATGAAAAATAAAAAATATGCAAAAGAGGCTTGGCCGCCCGCAAAATCCCAAAAACATCAAGATAGTCCATGCCCAGGCCTATAAAATAGAATGCAGAGAATAAAAGCTGGAGTGTGAATAAATGAGTGTTGTTTTCTCTTTTAGGAGAGTTGAGGATGGTGCACAGTTGTGTATGACTACACTAATGAATGTAGGCATGTCGTGCCTAATAGTGCCACCCTAAGGCTCATTAGAGAGTCACTAGGAACCCCTAGGAGACCTCTGAGATCATCCCAGTAGCAGGGTTGGTTTGAGCGCAGTACGTGGAGTTGGTCTCACTGATTTGGGCCAACTGGCTTGGACTGCAGGGACTGTTGCTTGTTACATGGACCAACCTGACGTAGATGGGGATCCTCAGAAGTCATTAGTCTTTTTGCTTTTGTTACTTCTTAGGACCTGAATAAGTGGGAGGCGTGTTGTTCCAGATTGGTCTACATGAACACATGATGATGGCTCATTGCTTATCACTCGAGTGATCACCTATGTGACTATTCTTTTATGTTTTATAATTATGATTCAAACCCTCATGAGTATCGACATGTTGCAGTGAATTCGCTTAATCTTGCCTGGACACTCTTTGATCTTACTTTAGTGGGACTGTGCTCGATTGGTTGGGGTTTGTTCTAAAATGACATGAGTTAAGAGAATTAATGTTTTAAACTATTTTTATTAACCTTAGTATTTATTGCCAAGCTTAATTTGGATGTTATCTTTTTGTTCTTTGAGCAAAGTTTTGCTTGAGGACAAGCAAAAGTTTATGCTTGGGGTGGTTGATAACACCAAAATTTAGGCATCTATGATAAGCATTTATATATGGTTTTGTGTCATTATAGCCTTAATATACCTAAAATAACCATAGATTCTTATCTTTTAGTCATTTATATCTTTTCATAGATAAATTTGCTCAACTAGCCAATTTTGGGACTTACAGGCACCAAACCTGAAAAGACATCTATTCTCTAAGATTTCTTCCCAATACATGGTTTTTATAGCAGCTAGGCTTTCATTTGTCATGACCACAGTGGACTAAGCATCGCACTATGTGCACCAACTTAGGAGACAGTGGTCCCGCTAACCAACTAGCAGACCTAAGAAACTTTTGATTTCTTGGACCCTATTTTCAATGGCCAGTCCTTTATCATAATACATCCTCGTCAATCAGAAGGTTCATCAACGCGAGCCACTCGACCATCGGTAATAGCCCCCCCGTAGGGGTGGGTTGGATCCATGATGCTACGACCGTAGCCATAGAGGAGGTCGTGACCGAAACCAAGAAGATTGTGCCTCGACCACGGCCCGACCGTGACCGAGGCATCCACCTTGACCGCAGCCCGACCACGACTGTGACCGAGACATCCACCCATGGCCACAACTGCATGTCTACATGACTGCGACCATGGGATCCACCATGACCGAGACATCTGTGACAACCGCGACCCCTGACCACGACCACGACCATGGTCATCACCATGGTCATGGCCTCCCACCACAGTCGTGGTGAGTAGGACCGTGACCTGGATCAACACCTTGACCATTTCACCTATAAATACCCACCCCACTCCACCTGAAGAGGGGTTCCGACATTTAGAGGTTCCCAGATCCCCGTGGAAGGGTCCAGATGTCTAAGAAGGCTAAGTGCTCACCCTATGCCCGTCTCTTTAGTGTGATTCCATACTCCACCATTTTCCACCATCATCTACCCATTTCCACCCATTTCCTACCATCCAGTATCATTTTCTGCCTCCATCCACTCACCAAGCTACTGTTCGGGGAAGATCTAGAGGGAAAGGAGGCCAAGGAGTCCATAATATCAAGTAGGATGCCCCAAAGGATGAGATTTGACCTATACGGAGGCCAAGGGGCGAGAGCCACTTCTCCTCTATGGGATAAATCTCTTCTTCTTCTCCTTTCTTCTATTGTTCTTATTTGTTTATGTATAAATGATGTTCTTCCATCTTTTTTCGGTGCCAACTATGCTTTTCCATGGATAGTTGAGCTCCTTCTTGGCTATGTAGCCCGTTTTGGGAATGTTTATGTACTTTTACCTTAAGCAAGTAGTTTTATTACAGATCTAGTAAGTTTCTTGTTCTATCTTATCTTTCTAGTTATGATTGCTAGTTTGGTTGATCTCTGTCTTGCTTGAACTTCTATTTCTATCTATATCGAGAAATTTATTGTAGAAATAGATAGGAGAAGTTAGTTTGGATCAAAACTGAAAGGAGGAGGGTTCAAGGTGATCTGTGTAGAACCGTAGACCTGGGCACAACCAGACTAGCCCACCACAGTCAGACCCACTACCTAGTTTTACCTAGATCACACATGTTCCTAGCATCTCAGAACATTCTAGACCTGAGAGGGTATCTAGAATATTCCAGGGTGTTGATTTGTCATCCTCGAGAGAGGTTTCATGTCATTGATGGGTTTTAGTCACACTGCACGAGAGCGAGTGGGATGACCCCATAGGAACAAATACCATAATACATACCATGTTTGGATGTTGGTTGCTTGCTCGGGTGTTCGAGGGTTGTCTACGCCTGAGAACGGGTGCATAGACTGCCCAACTTGTGGTTACATAGCCAGAAACTCCTTCTCTCTAATTAGTAGAATCCTACAAACTCTATTTTTTCTTCTTCTTTGTTTTGTTCTATTTCGTGACAATCTGCTAGACTAGTTCTAGCTCCATACTTTTATCGACTATCAGATTGACTTATCTAACTTAAAAGTGAGATTTTAAGCGTCCTAAACGTCCCCATGTTCTTGTGTTTGACCCCATATATCTACTTAGACCCTATAATAAAGTTGTGGGGGTCCTTGAAGGTTTCAAGTTATAAATTCAAAGTCCAATCACCGCCCTCTCAAGGAGATGATCAATATTTCAAGCTAGGATCTGGGTAAACTCATATACCACTTGGTAATTGAAGTTTCCAAATTGTTTTATGGAGTTTGCCTCTCGCAATGCAACTATGTGCCTTACCTTCTGACAGAAGCATGTATGCTTGGTTCAAAACATTCTAGTACTCCTCTAGATCCCAATACCAATTGGGATGATGAATCTTCACCTCCATACCCTGATAACCATCAATACCAATGAATAGTTGGTAAACTTATCTATCTCACTATGACAAGAGTTGATATAACTGTTGATGTTGGACTTGTTAGTAGGTATATGGACAAACCTCGACAATTTCACTAGGATGTTGTGTGTCACATTCTTAAATATCTAAAATCCTCTCCAGACAAATGTTTAGTGTATTTCAAACACGGGCACTGCAAACTTAGTGGTTATTCTAACCCTAATTATGTCAGAAGTCGATGTGACAGAAAAATCTACTTCTGGATATTGTTCCTTTATTGGAGGAAATCTGGTCACATAGCGCAGTAAAAAACAAACTGTTGTTTCCTAGTCAAGTGTTGAAGTGTAATATAGTGCAATGTCCCATACTACATGTGACACCCTTTGTCACACAAAGCGATATTACTCAAACAAAGCACATAATTATCATTAATAAAAACATTACCATAAAATAAGATAAATTAAAACAAATCTCATAATAAGATCCCAAGCTGGACAACTCACAATTGAAGCCATCAATTGATGCCACTTGTATTTCATTCATATCAAAAGGTATTACACACCATTGTTCAATGTATAACTAGCCACAACTTGTTACATATAAACATCTACTCAAGTATACAAATCATGTCTACACTACCATGGCACGAAGCCAGAATCTCAATTCAATGTACAACATTCAAAAAAACACCCCCAAGGACTTGCGTGTACATGGAGGCCACATAGGACTCTATTACTAGACACCAAAAGCATATCCATGATTTAACAATTACAACTCCAGCTGTTAAGAGTTTCAGCCACACGAACTCTATCTCATCATGCACATGCACCTAAAAAGATGTGGAACCCACAAGGTGAGACCAAACGTCCCAGTGAGAGATATAACTCTCTGTCACCATATATTATAAGCACAAATATTTAAAATAAGAAATTATACTATTAACTAACAAGTAGATTCAACTCAATGATATAAACATGGAAATTAACACAGTTTAAGCACTTACGACATCTACACTACACATTAGATCATCTTATGTTTTAAGAAGGAATATGAAGAAAATGTATATCTAATGTAAACTAAACAATATAAGAAGCACCGTAAGGTGGTCATCCAATGTTATTCATATGTGAACCTAAGCAATAATACTACACGAATGTGTGACATATTTAATTATTATGCCCTGAGGATTTGAGGCGTACCACTCAAATCCAACTGACCACTGCAAAGTCAAAATCAACACCATACAAGATTAATGGAAGTTTCGGACTCCATGTTCATCACCAACACTACTTGGTCAGTTCAAGTCTACAATGCAGTGACATATAGTCATACTGCTAAAACACAATAACTTGTAGTCATAGCTACAACCCTGTAGAGACAACAACTCATAGTCAAGCTATGGTCATGTAAACAACTAGTTTGCCTTGGTACATGGCCAACACTAGAGAACTGGATCACACTTGGTCATCCAATAATAAACAATATATCACTGTATCCACAATTTAAGGATATAGGGGGATACCTCCACTAATACCATGCATATTCAACAACATGCACTCCGAGTTTCCCATAGGAGCTACTCTTTTCACCATCCAGCTATATACTGACATTTGAAGATGGATCTATGGTATAGGGCAACCACATGATTAAGGTTTCAATTTTTAGTTATGCCAATTGGGTGGATTAAGGCTCCATCATACAAGTGGACATACAAAATCCTAGTTCAGTCTAGCAAGCATAACTATGAAACAATTTCAGAAGATATAAAACGTATAAAGTGTGAACTTATCACATCATCTCATGATAATATTGTATCACTGCCTTAAATAAGGACATCAGCATCATCACTTGTTAACACTGCCATATCAGGCTGATCATTATTATCACATCACTAGGGATATGAATCCCACACTAGGCATTCAGCCTTCACTAGGTCATTGGACCAATCACATTATTCATGTAACTCACTATTTTTTCATCTTGCCTTATCAGGCATTTAATCATCACATGCATTATAGCAATCATTATCTATGATAACCATCACATCATGCCTCTTTAGGCATATAAACATCACCTGGATTACATCACACGTACACCATATCAATCATTAGCTATGATTACTATCTTTCCTACAAAATCAACATTATACAAATAGAGAGGGAATACTCATGATTATCTTATCATATTAAACACTTTAAGAAATGTAAACAATGCATCATATGTCCCCTCAATAAGGGTTTTGGTTTCATGCTTAGCCACATAATATTTTATGGCATTATTTACTCATCAATCTTTAGTTTCATCATAAGTTGGAGTGTATTAAGTTTAAGCCCTATAGATTATAGCAAAGTATGAACATTCACATATTTATAATTGCAATGCACCTCATCAAGGCTCATGGCCATCATCTAGTATTATTTAATCATCTTCATAGCATACACAAGCTATGACATTCAAATCATCCTACAAGTTAGAACCATATAAGCAGGAGCTAGAGAAGTATAATCATACACTATTCATCCTTGTGCAAGTATAATATACCCTAAGATTAGGTTTAGGGTTCTCACACCTAGAAATTTAAGATTTACATCATGATCTTAGCACTAATCATAATTGATTCACTTCCCACACTCTTGGAACTGATCTATGGTTGAAACATCATTATGTTATTATCACTAGGTACCACTTTCATATAAATGTATTTGTATACCATATCATCATGTCATCTATGTGTTACAACCAAGCAACATGGTGGGTGTCTCAACCACCTTCATCATGGTGTCTTAGGCGCAATAATGCAAGGGTCTCAACCACCATCTTCCATGGTGTCTCAACTGCGACATGGCTAGGCATCTCAACCTACCAACAATCTGGTGTCGTGACCACGACACCTATTTGCCTCGACATAAAGCAACACAACGTCATGATCCATTACATCACATCATCGTAACCCAAGGCAACACAATGTCGTGATCCAACACAACACATCATCACAGCAAACTATTGTGACCATTATCAAAATATGTCTCAACCAAAACCAACTCAAAGGAATCTTAACCAAAGTACAACACATGTCACGACCACTAACACCAAGAGGTATATATGTCTTGACCCAAAGACTTAAAACTAGATGTCTCGACCACATCATGGTAGAACATGTATCAACCCAAAGCTAAGTATGATGTCTCGACCCAAACCCATACATGGGTGTCTTGACCTCAACTAACTTAGAGGCACATATGTTGCAGTCGGAACCCAAGGCTGACCAGCAAAAATACCAAGAGTCACTATATTCAAAACTTAGAAATCATGATTATTCAACCCTAGAATAAGTCACCAAGAAGGTCATTAAGCCAACTACTCAGGAGAGAGAAATTTGAACTTCAATATATTTTAGAAATCATTCATAACTATATGGGCAATCTTGATGACCAAAACTTAGGACATGGTAATTAAACCAAAGCTTATGATGCATGTAAGGTCATCCTCTTAAGAACACTTTATGAATCATATACATAGATTTAGGGTTTATAAAGAGATAAACCTTCATAAAAATTCTTCAAAGTCGTACCCCTAGATTCATAAGGATCTCATTTACCATCATACTCATCATATTAATAAAACTAAGTATAATAATAATTGTAGGATCATCACCTTCATCCTTTCTAAGCAAATCATGATTGTCTATCATTAACCAAACATATAAGACTAAACTTATAGGTGAAATGACCACAATGGTCAAACGGCCATAAGAACCTATAACATCCTCAAATCAAGGATGAACCATAACCTTAAATAAGTAGGTTATCACCAAGGAGTGATCATCACAAATAAAGGGAATATCACCATCCAAAGATGATTATCAACATCTTTTGAGCATGGTAGAATTCTACATAATAGAGTTTCGTGAAGAGAAGTAATTACTCATGTTTAACATTTATCAAATGATAGTAAAACTTATGTCACGTTAAGGTACCCAAATTTCCTTTCATAAAGATATAAATCAATAATCAAGGCTAGAATAATATCCATCTTGTATTTATCTCAAAATGAGGTGCAAGAGAAATTAGGGTTTGGATGATAGAAGCAAATTTCATAGGAATATCACCAAGGATCAAACCCTAATTCATAATAACATCTTTTAGCATGTTAAGATCATATTTCAGAGATAGAAATAGAAGAAAAAGAGCATGTTTATGGTGCTAAAATGGAAGAAGGGAAAGTTATATAACCCGCCTTTTGTGTAGAGAATCAAACTCTAAGAGAAGGAAAGAAGCCCCGACTATGATTAGTACTTTGAAAACCAAATCACCTTACAAAAAAGAGGAACACCGTGATTAAAAAGTATCTCAAGAAAAAGGGGCAAGAAACCGTAGGCCGAACCAAAGTTAGAAGAGGAAAAAGAGAAGAACACATCCTCTCACTAGTTACCACCATGGTAGATCCATGATCTAAGAGCCTTTGTGAAGAGGAGTTTCTCTCAAGAAGACCACCAAGGTAGAACCCTAGTCTACATCCAAGGAAGAGGAAGAAGAAGATTCAATTTCAGGGATAAAATGTGACCAAACAGTTAGAACCACTTACTAAGAGGAGATTTACCACAAATCACCACCACAAGAATTGATCTAGCATAAATCCTTCTTCAAGCAAGGTTGATTGGCCACCATGGCTTCAAAATCAGACATTCTTCACCCCCTAAGCTTCCAAGGTCGGCCAAAAAAGATAAGGAAGAGAGTAGGGTCGAAAAAGTTGATCATAAATGAAGGAAAGGGGTTATAAACCCAAAGGAGGAGGGAAGTAAGGCATGCATGAGGTGTCCACATATGAGAACAGCAAAGGAACACTTTTCCATGAATAAGATAGACATGCAACCACTTTATGCATGCATGCATGAGATGGTGATACACTCTAGGTTGTGTCTTGACCACTTTGGTCACCATAGTCGTGACCCAACGAAGGAACACCTTCCATGGTCGCGACAACAACACCAAAACATGACTTGATCACGATAATGGATCACCACACATACTCTTGGTGGAGACACTCTATACAAAAGCATCTGTGTAACACCCGGGCCCAGTGCCCAAGGCTCTAGTAGAGTTTCAGGAATGACGACTGTCCCCACAGACCACCACTAGCCTTAACTGGGCGCTTTTTCCTCACTCACGCACATGCCAGGATCAACTTCCCGACTGGTCACCCATCCCAGTACTACTCCATGCTGAGCACACTTAACTATGGAGTTCTTAGTGATGGGCTCCCGGAAAAGGAGGTGCACCTTGGTGATATGGGTAGTCCAATCATTCCTTTTAAGATCATGTTATCCGAGGCCTCAAATCCTGGGATGTTACAATCTCCCCCACTTAGACTCTTGACGTCCTCATCAAGGCTCAACTATAAGGCCTAATAATCTCTTCCCCATTTTAGTGCAAACCCACAATGGCCCATGGACACCCTACTCCCGATCATAGAATACCAGCGCAAGGGTGGCTACGTCAACCATGGACAACCCTTTCTTACATGCGTGGACCGCACGGCTCAAGACTGGCATGCCATGCCCATGTGGGCCCCACCTACTGGAGGGGAATTGGCTCTGATACCATTTGTAACACCCGGGCCCACTACCCAAGGCTCTAGTAGAGTTTCAGGAATGACGACTGTCCCCACAGACCACCACTAGCCTTAACTGGGCGCTTTGTCATCACTCACGCACATGCCAGGATCAACTTCCCGACTGGTCACCCATCCCAGTACTACTCCAAGCTGAGCACACTTAACTATGAAGTTCTTAGTGATGGGCTCCCAGAAAAGGAGGTGCACCTTGGTGATATGGGTAGTCCAATCATTCCTTTTAAGATCATGTTATCCGAGGCCTCAAATCCTGGGATGTTACAATCTGTCTCGACCCAAGACCACCTTGGTCACGAAAAACCCACCTAGGGAATGTGTCTCAACCATGACACCCACAAAACATGCCCTAGGTCACGACCTAGGTCACAACTTACAAGGTACACATAGGTCATCACACACTAAACCCTAGAAAACCCTTATCAGCACTAAGGGTGCCATCACTCAACCAAGGTTAAAACAAGGCACCCACCTCTTTATCTCACCTTTAAATGATGTCAAGAAAGAGAAGGAACATTCTAGAGGTGACAAATTACAAGAAAATCCTTCAACTTGGGTAAATTGCATTTTGGTCCAAAACAAGCAAACATAACTCAAACAACACTTAAACATGACCAAACTTGAAACATAAGCTTGTCTCATGATAACAAAACATCCTGAAGGATTAGATCGAGGTTCTAAATATCTCATTAAGAAAGGTAAACACAATTTAGCATTAAGCTAGGTTAGGGGTCTTACAACTATAAACCCCTAACAAGGATTTCACCCCCAAAATCCCATGCGAAAAGAGACGGATACTTCCCAAGCATCACATCATAAAACTCACACATGAAATCCTCTATGTCATAGTGATGTCAAAAACTTTATCCAACATGGTGTCATTTTTCCAATATTAACACATGATTTTTCATATAGGATACACCCTCAATTAACTCTACCACTACTGGCTGTAGAGTCAACTCTATGTCAAGTAATACTTTCTCAACATAGAAATACTATACATACCTTGTACAACTTATCTGACAACTTTAACTAGTAAGTCACCTTCTCAACCTTGCAATATCACATGGTAAGATCCACAAATTTATGGAGTTTAAATATTTATCTGAGGGCCAAGGGAAGACTACAAGTTTGAAGGTATTGACCATCAAATTTTCATTATTAGAGCCAAAGCTTTATACTATCAACTTCATTATAAACCATTGGATGTTATATCATTCATTCAAAACTATTGAATTAGGTTTAACATTTCAAAACTATCGATTGATATGTAGGTTTAACCCTTAGATCATATGACCAAAGGAACCATCAGTTTAAGGATCAATTAAAGCAACTCATGGTACTTTGTTACACTATCATGTGGTAACCTGAACCACTATCATTTGTGAAGCGTCATGTTATCATTGGATGATGGAGTCAATTCTACCATCGTTGGTTCATGTCATCTTTAGAGCACACTAAATAATACAATTATGCCTGCCTAACTAATGATGACAAGAAAATTTTCTTCTCAAAGTATATGTAACCCAAACCATTCCTTGATATTTCACAGGATATTATATAACTCTTTTCCCAAGAATATCTTGCAATTGTCTATTTAACTATTGCCTCTTTGCTTACATCATTATATATGATGCAGAAACCACTAACATATGATGTCTTTACTATAGGTTGGGCACCAATAACTAGATTGATCTCAAAGTCAATCTGTCTAGGAAGCAAAACACTTATTGTCTCATTAGGAAACATTTCCTTGATCTTACATACATCTGGAACCTCTTGGATACTAGGATTCCTCATCTTGGTATCCATCACATATGCCAAAACACATCACATTCTTGTCCATCCAGCTTTACAGCTATCGCTATTGATACCAAACATGTCAGAAGAATCTTCCTATCATATTGGAAAATCCACAAAACATCATCATTCGCAAATGTAACCATCTTGGAACTAAAGTCCAAGTTCAACTGATACTTTTCAAAGTATCCATATTAAGGTCCCCTCAGAATCATGCACATCAGGTGATATAAGACTCACTTGAACATCACATCCCTGGAAGGAAAGTAAACAAAGGGAACATACTTCCCTTATCACCTCAACACCGCCCAGGGATTACTAACAAGGAGAAGGAGATTACCAACTTTCTTTTGTTATTTTACATGTCTACCACTACTCATATATCATGTTGACCTGTTTCATCTTTGTTTCCTTGTTTGAAGCATAGAAATTTTAAAGATGAATACATATTGTTACTCTTTCTTTATTATTTGTTCATAATTTTCATGTATATTCCAAGGTGTTACCATGTTTTACAACTTCTCATCAAGATATAGATCATATATTTTTCACATGTTCTATATTGAATAAGGATTATATCCCTTATTTTTCTTTCATACATCGTAAGGATTGTACCTTACACTTTCTTATACATAGGTTGGTTTGAGTTTAACTCAGGTTCCACTTTACTCATTCTTTATTTGTTCTTATTTATCTCCTTCCTTCATACTTATTTCAGGAGTTCTCTCCCTTATACATGGATTTTACACCTTGATTTACTTCATTAACACATGTTTATATGTCTTTTGATTTATAAAATCCTTAAAATTACAATTTCAAGAACTTCTCATAGCTTACTTATGCTCAGATTTAAGTTTCATAGAGTTATATCTTTCTCTTTTAGCCACCAAACACTTAATGTTTAGGTAAGTTATGATGTAGTTATCATATTCTTTAGGCTGAGATAGAGGTATTAACACCATGATTAATGTTTTTTGATGCTCTTTAGGTTGTTTCTAAATGACTATTTGATCAGAGTTATAAGGAATAAATCAATCTAAGAGTTCCATACTCACCATTCCTTCAACATTTGAATACCTGGCCAGGGCACTCAAGTGTTGAGGTAAGGCAGTACGCATCATATTTTATATCATGTTCTCAACTTAGAAATCATCCTAGTCCTAGTCCTAGTGTCCATGTAGACTCAGAGAACCTATAGCTCTGATACCACCAAATGTGACACCCTTTGTCACATAAAGTGAGATTACTTAAACAAAGTGCATAATTATCACTAATAACAACATTACCATAAAATAGGGTAAATTAAAATCGATCTCATAATAGGATCCCAAGTTGAACAACTTACAATTGAAGCCATAAATTAATTCCACTTGTATTTCATTCATATTAAAAGGTATTGGACACCATTATTTAATGGCTAGCTAGCCACAACTTGTTACATATAAACATCTACTCAAGTATACAAATTATGTCTATACTACCATGACATGAAGCCAAAATCTCAATTCGATGTAAAACATTCACAAAAACACCCCCAAGGATTTGAGTGTACAGGGACGACACATAGGACTCTATTACTAGACACTTGCAGCATATCCATGATTCAACAGTTACAACTCCACTTGTTAACAATTCCAGCCACACAAACTCTATCTCATCATGCACGTCCACCTAAAAGGATGTGGAACCCACGGGGTGAGACCAAACATCCTAGTGAGAGATATAACTCTTCACCACCATATATTATAAGCACATATAACTAAAACAAGAAATTATACTATTAATTGATAAGCATATTCATCTAAATGCTATAAAAATGGCAATTATCACAATTTAAGCAATTAGGGCATCTACATTACACAGTAGATCATCTTATGTTTTAAGAATATATATGAAGAAAATGTATATTTTCTATAAACTAAACAGTATAAGAAAAACAACAAGGTAGTCATCCAATGTTATTCATATGTGACCCTAAGCAATAATACTACATGGCTGTGTTACATCTTTAATTATTATGCCTTGAGGATTTGAGGTGTACCACTCAAATGTAGCTGACCAGTACAAAGTTGAAATCAATACCACACAAGATAAATGGAAGAGTCGGACCCCATGATCATCACCAACACAACTTGGTCAATTCAAGTCTGCAATGCAGTGACATATAGTCATACTGCTAAAAGACAACAACTTGTAGTCTTAGCTATAGTCCTGTAGAGACACGAACTCATGGTCAAGATATGGTCATGTAAATAACTAGTCTTCCTTCGTACATGGCACAACACTAGAGAACTGGCTCACACTTGGCCGTTCCATAATAAACAATATATCACTATATCCACAATTTAAGAATATAGGGAGATACCTCCACTGATACCACACATATTCAACAATATGCACTCTGAGTTTCCCATAGGAGTTACTCGTTTCACCATCCAGCTAAACACTATGCTAAAGATGGATCTATGGTATAGGACAACTACATGATTAAGGTTTCACTTTATTACTTATGCCAATTGGGTGAATGAAGTCCCCATCAAACAAGTGGACATACAAAATCCGAATTCAATCTAGCTAGAATAACTATTAAACAACTTCAGAATATATAAAATGTATAAAGTGTGAACTTGTCACATCATCTTAGGATAATAGTGTATCACTTCCTTAAACAAGGCCATCAACATCATCACTTGTTAACACTGCCATATCAGGTTGATCATTATTATCACATCACTAGGGATAGTAATCCTACACTAGGTCATTTGACCGATCACATTATTCATGTAACTCACTATTATCTCATCTTGCCTAATCAGGCATATAATCATCATCTGTCTTATAGCAATCATTAGCTATGATAACCATCACATCATGCCTCTTCAGACATATAAACATCACCTACATTACATCACACATGCACCATAGAAATCATTAGCTATGATTATCATCTTTCCTACAAAATCAACATTATAAAAATAGAGAGGGAATACTCATGATTATCTTATCATATTAAACACTTTAAGCAATGTAAGAAATAAATCAGATGTCCCCTCAATAAGGGTTAGGGTTTTGTGCTTAACCACATAATGTTTTATGGCATTATTTACTTACCAATCTTTAGCTTCATCACAAGTTGGAGTGTATTAAGGTTAAGGACCACAAATTATACCTAAGTATGCAAATTCACATATTTACAATTGTAGTGCACCTCATCAAGGCTCATGGCCATCATCTAGTGTATTTAATCATCTTCATAGCATACACAAGCTATGCCACTCAATTCATCCTACAAGTTAGACCATACAAGTACGAGAGAGAGAGAGAAGTATAATCATATGCTATTCATCCTTGTACATTCAACAAGTATAGTATACCTTAAGATTAGGTTTAAGGTTCTCACACTTAGCCATTTAAGATTTACATCATGATCTCATCACTATTCCTAATTGAGTCACTTCCCACACTCTTGGAACATCATTATGTTATTAGCACTAGGTACCACTTTCACACACACACACACACACACACACACACACACACACACACACACATATATATATATATATATATATATATATATATGTGTGTGTGTGTGTGTGTGTGTGTGTGTGTGTGTGTGTGTGTGTGTACCATCTCATCATGTCATGTATGTGTTACAACCAAGAAACATGATGGGTGTCTCAACCACCTTCATTATGGTGTCTCGTCCATGACAACCCAAGGTTCTCGACCACCATCTCCCATGGTGTCTTGACCACGACATGGCTAGGCGTCTCAACCTACCAGCAATCTGGTGTCGCGACCGCGACACCTATTTGCCTCGATCTAAAGCAACACAACTTCGTGATCCATTACATCACAGCATTGCAAACCAAGGAAAAACAACGTCGTGACCCATGACAACACATCTTCACACCAAAATGTTGTGACCATCATCCAAACATGTCTCAACCAAAACCAACTCAAAGGAATCTCAACTGAAGTACAACACATGTCACAACCCCAAACACCAAGAGATACATATGTCTCGACCCAAAGACTTAAAACTAGATGTCTCGACCACACATGGTAGAACATGTCTCGACCCAAAGATAAGTATGATGTCTCAACCCAAACCCATACATGGGTGTCTCGACCTCAACTCATCAAGAGGCACATATGTCTCATTTGGAACCCAAGGCTGACCAACAAGAATATCAAGAGTCACTATATTCAAAACTTAGATTTCATGATTATTCAACCCTATAATAAGTCACCATGATGGTCATTAAGCCAACTACTTAGGAGAGAGAAAGTTGAACTTCAATATATTTAAGGAATCATTCATAACTCTATGGGAAATCCTGATGACTAAAACTTAGCACATGGTAATCAAACCAAAGCATATGATGCATATAAGGTCATCCTCTCAAGAACACTTAAGGGATCGAATACATATATTTAGGGTTTAGTAAGAGAGAAACCTTCATAACAATGCTTCAAAATCGTACCCCTAGATTCGTAAGGATCTCATTTACCATCTTACTCATCATATTAATAAAACCAAGTATAATAATACTTGTAGGATCATCACCTTCATCCTTTCTAAATGAATCATGATTTTCTACCATTAAACAAACATATACGACTAAACTTATAGGTGAAATGACCACTATAGTCAAACAGACATAAGAAAATATAACACCCTCAAATCAGGTATGAACCATAACCTTAAATTAGTAGGTTATCACCAAGGCATGTTCATTACAAATAAAGGGAATATCGCCATTCAAAGATGATTATCAAATCTTTTGAGCATGGTAGAATTCTACATAATAGAGCTTCATGAAGAGAAGTAATTACTCATGTTTAACATTTATTAAATGGTACTAAAACTCATGTCTGACTAAGTTACCCAAATGTCCATTCATAAAGATAGAAATCAATAATCAAGGCTAGAATGATATCCATCTTGTATTTATCTCAAAATCGGGTGTAAGAGAAATTAGGGTTTGGAAGATAGAAGAAAATTTCATAGGACTATCACCACAGATCAAACCCTAATTCATAATATCATATTTTATAATGTTAATATCATATTTTAGAGATAGAAATAGTAGAAAACGAGCATGTTTATGGTGCTAAAATAGAAGAGGGTAAAGTTATATAACCTGCCTTTTGTGTAGAGAATCAAGCTCCATGTCACAAGCTCCAAGAGAAGGAAAGAAGCCCTAACTTTGATTAATACTTTGATCACCAAATCACCTCACAAAAGAGGAACACCATGATTAAAAAGTATCTCAAGGAAAAGGGGTAGGAAACCCTAGGACGAACTAAAGGTAGAAGAGGGAAAAGAGAAGAACACATCCTCTCACTAGTTACCACCATGGTAGAACCATGATCTAAGGGCCTTTGTGAAGAGGAGTTTCTCTTAAGAAGACCACCAGGGTAAAACCCTTGTATACATCCAAGGAAGAGGAAGAAGAAGATGCAGTTTCATGGAGAAAATGTGACCAAAAGGTTGGAACCACTTACCAAGAGGAGATTCACCACAAATCACCACCACAAGAGTTGATCTAGCAAAAATCCTTCTTCAAACAAGGTTGATCGGACACCATGGATTTAAAATCAGACCTTCTTCACCCCCTAAGATTTCAAGGTCGGCCACAAAAGATAAGGAAGAGATTAGGGTCGAAAAGTTTTCTCATAAAATGAAGGAAAGGGGTTATATACCCAAAGGAGGAGGGAAGTAAGGCATGCATGAGGTGTCAACATATTAGAACACCAAAGGAACACTTGTTCATGGATAATATAGACATGCAACAACTTATGCATGCATGCATGAGATGGTGATACACTCTAGGTTGTGTCTCGACCACTTGGGTCACCATGGTCGTGACCCAAGAAGGAACACCTTCCATGGTCACAAAAACAACACCACAACATCACTTGGTCGCGACAATGGATCACCACACATACTCTAGGTCAAGACACTCTATACAAAAGCATTTGTCTCAACCCAAGACCACCTTGATCATGACCAACCCATCTAGGGAAGGTTTCTGGACTGTGAAACCCCCCAATACATGCCCTAAGTCGTGACCTAGGTCGAGACAACTCACAAGGTACACATAGGTCATCACACATTAAACCCTAGAAAATCTTAATCACCACTAATGGTGCCATCACTCAACCAAGGTTCAAATAAGGCACCCACATCTTTCTCTCTCCTTTAAATGATGTCAATGAAGATAAGGAACAATCTATATGTGAAAAATTACAAGAAAACCCTTCAACTTGGGTAAATTGCATTTTGAACCAAAATAAGCAAACATAGCTCGAACATCACTCAAACATGACCAAACTTGAAAGATAAGCTTATCACATGGTAATAAAACATCTCAAAGGATTAGATCAAGGTTCTTAGTATCTCATTAATAAAGTAAGCACAATTTAACATTAATCTAAGTTAGGGGTCTTACACTGCATGTGAACTAATGTGGGTCCATCGACTCCTCAAGGAATTTGAGATTTCTGACTCTGATCCTATTCGTATGCACTGTGATAATAAATATTCGATGTTTATTGAAAGCAATTACACTTTCCATGAGCGCACAAATCATATCAAAGTGGATTGCCACTTTTATGTGAAGTTGTACTTTTTGGTCGCATATGCACTCATTATATCATCACAAAGGACCATATTGCTGATATATTCACCAAGATACTTCCCAAGACACGCTTCACTATTCTAGTGGACAAGTTGCTCATGTTTGACATCTATGATCCATCTTGAGGAAGAGTATTAGTATAAACGCTTTGTGCGTTACCGTGTGTTGTCTATTTTGTTATGCTTTATCCTGTGTTGTGTGTTGTGTTATGTCTTTAGACTTGTCTTTGTATTTAGCACTTCCTTTATCCCATATTTCCTAGTCTTGTGTCTCCCTTCCTCTCTTGTCCTATAAAAGAGAGTGCATTGTAATCATTTTAACTCACATCAAATAAAGGCTTTTCCCATTCTTTAATTTCAATAACCCACCATGTGCAAAATTCCCAATACAAAGTGTACCTTATTCTAGTCACCACTATATATATATATTTTTCCTTCTACTCTATTTGTTTATAGAAAAAAATCAGAGTACCTTTTCAACAAAAAAACTAATACAAACTATAATCTAAAAATGTAATATTTAACAAGAGAAAAAAGATGCTAGTGAGTAGAGTAGTTAATCTTGACACATTTGTTGTAGTAGTAGAATGTATTTTCATCAGCCTACAATATATCACTTAGATCATATCTTCCAACAAAATTTTTGTGAAGGCCTCATTTGGGCATGTAGTTTGCTTGTCACCGCAATTTCAACTGGATCTAGTTCTTTGGCTTTGTAAGGACAGGAAGAAATAGCCAGAACAGACAATGCTCTTAACGGTGTTGGGGATAGTGATGTAGACGGTTGGCCTCAACATCTTTTTGGGGCTACTCCTGAAAATTTTCACCCTTCACTGGGCTTTCAACTACAACTATTGATTCCTTCAAAGTTTCACAGGCCTAACCCTTAGATGGAAAAATGGTTGCTTTAGAACTTATTTCTATTGATGTTACTTTGGATGTGGTCTTGCTGGAGGCATCTCTTTAGTTTTTGCAGTGTTGTAATGCATGCTAACAATAAAAGTTGAGAAGGTTGATGCTCTGGTGTAGGCTATGTGGTTTCTGAGCAGTGTAAGATCATGAGGGTCGTGATTTTGAAGCAACAAACTACAACATGTCATAGAACCTTATCTAAGCATACATTGCAACCTTCCTCTAATACTCAACTACTATATATTAGACACATATCCTTAGCTATTGCGAGCTCCTATCTATTTCCATTTTGTGTTTGGTAATGTAAGGTTTGAAAAGGTATCATACACATAGGTTGTCCCCTCATGTTCTAGGATACCAAAGATAGACATAGAATGCCAACTTGGCTTCACAATATATTGGAAAACATGAAATAAATTCATTGCCAAGTTTGTCAGTTATTGAACTACAACTAAAATCTAGTGCTGACACTAGAACAACAACTGCTAAAACTTATTAACATAGTATGATATAATTACCCTTAGTTTTTTACTATTATAAATGCTTCTCCTTGATATAGTTTAGAATCGGATTACCTCTCATTGAGACTCAAGTGGGAGATTGATATAGTTATTCCTCTCTTTCTTGTTAGCTTGGGGTTAAAGCATATTTCCTTTCATACGAACTACACCCATACTTACTCAAATATCCTAGTCAATTAATTGGGAATTTAATAGGCTTGGTTGATTTTGATTTTTTTGTTTTGTTGATAGTGTCTTTAAAAATAAACTTAAGAAGTTGGTGCATCTGTAAGACATGAGTTCCTCCTCCATGATAGAAACCTAATATTGTTGAGGTTGAGTTTGGTCAAAGCCGTACCTCATTTGTTATCAAGAAAAGAAAGCTTATTTTTTTTCTATGCTTGCCATATATTAACTATATGGTGTCATTTTTTCCCTTGTAAACTAAAATATGTAAAACCTATAACACACATGTAATATTTTAGTCGATAGATGAGTAGGTTAGATGACAAATAAACATAACATGGTCTGGTCTTTCCCACTTTTTTTGAAAAGGATCCTAAGTTTTTGAGAAAAGTAATGTAGGATTGTGAACATTATTCCTACCAAGAATAAGTTCTTATTGTCAAATCAACATTTAATAGTAAGAGAATCTTATGAACATCTAGTCACCTATATATGCCTTTTCATTATATCAATGATCAAAGTATGTAGAAACCATTTTATTAATTCACAAATATTTTATGAAAGAGCATCTCATGTGTGTTGTATTTATCAAACATGGGAATTTAAAATGTCCTCCCCTTGTAATTTGTATTGGATTACAAAAAAAATGATATGCATAATCTGTACTTTTGAATAAGTGAGCTCAAATTGCAATTGAAGTCAATGTAGAGATTCCGGCCATGAACTAAAAACCGAATCATTATAATCCACAAAAATTCCACCATACACAATATGTAAGTCACTATAGTGTCATTTTTCATACACCATTATACTCAATAGGAAAATTTTAATACAATATCCCAAAACACAATTGCGGCATTTGCATACAAGTCAATTGATGTAATAGTGACATTTCTATAAAAGTCAAATGATGTTTTAGTGGCATTTATTTGGCATTAAATGAAAGCCAATAAAACCTAATGTTTCGTGGCATTTACATCTTATGCCACAATCTCTCTAGTGGAATTTGTATTAGTGACATTCTTTAACGTGTCAACACATACACTAAACACTTTTAGTGGAATTATATTTTTATACTAGCATTCGCCAAATGCCACTATTGGGTATCTTTATTATAGAATAAGAGTTATTTCTATGTTAAAGTAAACAAAACCTATACGAGAAGCATGATAGCCCTTTTGTCTAGCTTGAGGAGAGTAGAAGGGGGATGGTGAGCTATTGCGAGCAACACAAGAGACATATTAATTGGGGGGGTCATTCATGGGGATGAAGGAGGCATATTTTTATTTTTGAAATTCACTCACCTCATATTTAAGAGTTAGTGGTTAGTGGGACCTCAATTGGGATAATGTTTGTGTCCTACTATCATAAGGATAAGGTCGTGGGAACTTAATCAAGGTATACTACATAGAGTGGCATGCCATATGCACTATAAGAGTTAGTAATAGATCTATGATGTGGAATTTTTGTGACTCTCTAGTTGACATCATTGAGATTGTGTATCCTAATAATACTGTGTTGCATCTATTTAAACACACTTGGTTTGACACACAATATAAGTTTCATAAAGATAAATTCAAGTTCTTTATGATTGATACAATCCAAAGAAGTTATGTTGATGAGTCATTCATTTTTCCATCACTAGAACAACAAGTGTACTACTTAGTTGATCCTGGATTTCAATATTGGAGTGTTGTTTGCCTCAGGAGGCCTTGGCATGCATAGAAGAGCCACTACTACTCTAAGGCCATGTTTGGTTTGAGTCATTAAATGTCTGATTGAACTTTAATTCCATGCAAGATGCCAATACCATGTTTGTTTATGGTAAACCTAATTATGGATATGCATCTAGCTACTTGCACATCCCCATAATGAGGATTATTCGAACCCGCATGCTAGGAAGTTTTTGATAATCCACCTAGTACACAGACGCCCATTCCTAGAGTCGCATAGGCCTGACCTCTACAAGCTCCGTCCTTATCGCCCCCTTCCCCCTCCTTCCGGTAGCTCACAAAATCTCAATTGATTGAGACCTCTCCTCAATGATTCAATGTCAATTCTTGCATGGTTGTCCCTGTCGGAGAGCCATATTTTACTTTGTCTCTACACATCAATCAACTACCAGCTATTTTGTGCAATTCACAACAACCCACAAACCTCTCATGTATGATTCACCGATGATTTTTCCGTCATCTCTGTAGAGGGCTTCTTTATTTTGTAGCTCTAATTTCCACCCCTTCCCCACCCACACACGTCCCCACACTAACTTGTGCCTAGGTTGTTCTTTGTCGACGAGTTTATAAGTACGATCAACCAGAAAGGTGGCAAATACAAGATCTATGGATCGAGAACTATGAAATGAATCTGACAAGATACATTGCTATCTGCCTCTAACAACTAGTTGTTTGTCATGAGGCTCGATGAATGAATGATGTTGTGTGATTTTATCACAATTGTTGTTGAATTTCATAGGGACGACAAACATTGACCTAGTTGGCAAGGCTGTCTTGCTATTTTAGCATCAACACATCAACAATTTCCAAAGTTGGAGAGCTTCCTCATGCATTCCATGGTTATGTAGCACCTTTACAAGTGGTAAGAGGGGTTGTGGCCAAGAGTGATGGATGGGTCAGAGTCAAGATCCTCAAGTTCATTTGAACGTGGTATGCTTGTAATATCAATCCAATTTTTTTGTAGCAACAAGGCGACATAAGGACTAAAACTACATCCTACCTAAGTTTATACATAGATAAGAAATCTTTTTTCATTCCTTTCTTACTTATTTTTGATATTTTTGATCAATTCCTATCCTTAATCAAAATTCTTACCCTTTCCATCCTGTCATCCAAACATGGCCTAATAAGGTTGATGATGCCATTAGATTACAAATATCGATCCTACCATCTTTATTGATCAAAGAAATGATACTAATGATAATGAATTGGGGACTAGATCAAACGTGTCACATGATGTACAAGTGGATTCCTCCTTAATTAACAAAGCAAAAAAATGTTACAAAGGAAAATTACTTAAGGTATCTAATAATATTTTTACTAAATGTGCTCCATCTATTCTTTTTGTTTGGTGGTTATAATATTTCATTTTTTTAATAATTATAGGACCGTTGTACGTATTGGGAAAATCATACTATTTTGGGTCCAATAAATAAATTGAGCACAAATTTGAGAATGATAAAAATAGCTCACATGGTATGTTATAATATATGATAACATCTATGTTTTTTATTGTATATTTCAAACTTAATATTGATAGCATATAGATAGATACTTAGAGCATTATATACATACCCAATCAAGTTCATCTCTTGATGTAGGTGAACCTTTGTGTAATATTCTTGGTAAGTTTTGAATTTTCCTTATTATAGTAAATTATTATTCAATAATATTCATTATTATTATCAATATGTATATATAGGACTTAGGCCTCTTTGTAAAAGGAAATTGAAAGAAAAAACCCAAAAAGAAATATCACAAGTGACTTCACATAGAAAGAATGAGGAACATGTATCAAGTAGTGTAGCATACATTGATGACTTCATACCTCCTTCCAGAATTAATCTTCACTTGTAATACATATGGGTCAACAATTTTTTTCTTCTGTGCATGCTGATGTATTTTTTTCTCATGTTCATTGTTTTTCTTCTGATTTTAGTAATGACTAAAATTGTGTTTTCTCATTCCTTTCAATTCTAATAGATCTTTTTAGGGACCAATTTTCCAAAAATCTTTAATATTCATAGAGATAACATCAACAAACTTCTCATGGCACACATTTCCAACCTATAATAGAGTGATTCCCATGTAACACCTCGAATGATGGCAAATCAAGTTAGAAGTATAACCAATAATTTAAAAATATGAATTTACTTTTTCTTTTAAGTTTATTTTCGTGATTAATATTGAATATGATTTCTTCTTTTATATAATTTTCAATCAATTTTACATGATACAAGGATGACACATAATGCACACAATACCCCAAATGACTAAAATGATGAAGCTACAAGTAGACTTGGTACAAACATATTTGTTTTGTAGACTATAGCAAGTATAAAATATAGACTCAGTCGAGTAAACTTTCTGAAGAAGATCAATAGAAATAGGAAAATCAATCAAAATATGCCAATTACAACAATTTACATAATCTAAAGAAAATATGGTACTTAATGAGATTCCAGCCATCTTGGGGGATAGTAGAAGTTGTTCACTTTCCCACTGCTAGAGAAGATGACCATGCCAACTTGTACATCGGTGAAAATCTCCAATTCCTTGGCTTTCTTTTCAACCCTCCACTGCATTTTAATAAAGTTACATGGAGATATATTTGGATTTTGATCTTCTTTATAACCAAGATCTTCATAGAAGAAGGTGAAGAAGCCATCCAAGAGTATAAAATTATTAAGCCACTTTTGAGTAGATACAAGCACCATAATCTCAAGATTTGTAAGAACACATACATCGTGTCGTCAATGAATATATTCTCATGTTGCTATTTCATGTTTTTATGTACTTCTATGGTAATGTAGATATGATTTGGCGTTACAAGTCATAGTAGGTATATTGGGATGTCGAATGCCCTTCTGTGAAATCCCCAGATTCTGGCGTTTCTAGACTTGGAAGGCCCAAGAGGACAAATAAAAAAATGTTAGGAATTGTATCAGAGAGTGATGAAGAAGTGACATACACATACATGAACACACAAGCATAATGCATACACATAAACAATCTCAACATTCAACATGTATATTTACCACATGAATTATTACAACTTACATTATACAATTTTAAAAAAAGTTTTATACAGTCTATGAACATGTATGCTAATAGTATCTAAGCACAATAGGTACAACATGTACAACTACTCACTCCCATATTTTATCCCATGCTATCTTTGGACCTAAAACATACGTGAAATAATGAATCAACACAAGTATTGTGGACATGGGTGAAAAGATACATATATTTATGGTTTTCATAAATTTGAAAAAGATTTGCCGAAAGAAAGAAAGATCATAGAAATAGTTCTTTGTTAAGCAAAATATGCTAATTTTAATCAAATTTTTAGATGAATTGCATTACTAATGTGGACTAGTACCAAAACACATATATTGGGCCCATCCCTATGTACCGAGTACTCTAGGGAACTCCTCGTACACCTTGTGCTCTAGGGAGGTGTACTAGTCAACATTGATCCTTCCCTTGTAAGGGAGATAATGAACACATTAATAATTATGAAACATATACTCATCATTTATGTTTTCAAGTGACAAAACACTGAGTACTTACAACAATACTACATCCAATATTTACAAATAAAGGAGCATACATTGATGTCATGATTAGACCAAGAAAACCAGAGTCATATAATTAAATAAAACCACATACCTGAGTTCAGAGATTCTTTATACACCCATAGTCATGTAGATAATCTGATCATCACTTGATTAATAGCAATTAATCATCATTAATACAATGTTCACCATTATTAATGATATTTAGGTCCAATCTAGGTTTTAGATAAATATAGGTTCAAACTAACTTAAACTTGTCTCTAATATTATTCTACTGATTAGGAGTTCCATAAGTAGGGTCTGATCTTGATAATATTCTGATGATTTTTTCTATTTTCTAGAATAAAATGAGGATAAAACCTCTAATTAGTCATGATATAACATTTTGGCATAGTTTCAAGATTAGAGTCCATAATTAGTTTTGTTATGATACTAGGGTTCAATAATATTGTTGTCAGATTTAATTTTAACTATTTTCTAATTATACCAATTAAATAAAGCATTCTCATCTAAATTAAATAACATCAATATCAATGTATCAAAAGTCTGATATAGGAGTTTCATAATAAAGAGGGTATTTTTTTAAATTTGTGGATATTTGTGGTTATTTATTAGATAAGGGATCTACTTTTAGTGATTTATACAAGTTCTGCATATTTTATAGAAATAAAGGATGAATTACCTATTGTTTGACTAAGCGGCGCCATCAGATCTCACTCTTGTGGTCTGGATCAAGGACATGTGCCCATTTCGGTTGTGTATTCAACCTGCTGCTCCAGGTGGGATGGATGGCTCATAGATTGTTGGGCCAAATTTGGCTGGATCGGGCAACACCCTCTCTCTCCAACTCCACATTCCCAATGTGATCTGTCCTCCGTTCTTGCATGAGACATGAAACTCCCACAATAGCCAGCCCTCACTCACGCTCTCTCCTATGTGAGAGTTCCCAAAGTCTAATGCTTGTCCTCCTTTCGGGTTGTAGGACCACCGCCATGGGAACACAGGAACCCTAGTGAGGAGTCAAGTTGATTTAGGTTGGATTGCGCTGCCTTTCTCTCTCCTTATCCCTTCTTCTCCTTGCATGAGTGACAATTTTGACACCAAGAACGCTACCATGAACTCACACTCTGACGAGTCCCTCAAGTTTATGGGGTACAACAAATGAGATTTGGCAGAGGTTGGTGATTCCTCTATGACTCCAATCAAGGTTTCGACCTCCTCCTAGATTTTCAGGCCCTCCACCATGGCTACAAGACTCCAGGTTCATGACCTCATTTCCCCAATGGACAAGGCAAAGGGGGAAATAGGTACCCTATTTCCCTTGCCTCAGATTGGTCCTGCTCAACGCTAAGAAGGGCATACTAGATCAAAAACGAGGCCATGGATTGTTCCTGAATGTCCCTTATCTAGGCCAACTCGTTGCCAAAATACTCCCTAACCTTAGGCTTCATTCACCGGTGAGTCCCAATGAGAAATTTCTCTTTGACAGACTCTGAACCAGCACCACCCACCCTTGCTTGGTCACAATGGTAGTTATCTTGCTCCTAACACCAATGCTCAATGCTCTGTCCCTCGTGCCTCTCTCCCATCTTTAGTTCATCACAGCAGGGTGTGGTGGAACAAGAGTTGAGAAGGAATGGATTGAAGAACTATCTCATCCATCTACCTAGCCACAAGAGGTTAGGTTTGTTGTATAGCCCTCACTGATCCGCCAATATCTGATTAGTTAAGAGAGATCTGGGTCTACGGAATGAGCTGTTGGTAGATCCTAGGAATATGGAGGTGGAAGACCAAGTCTTCACCACTAGATCTTGATCCTATTACTACAAGGAATCCATATCAAAAAGAAAGGTTGTGTGACAAATTTCATAAATTGGCCACCTAAGTCATATTATGACTCAAAATTACATCATTTTCAATCATACTTATGTAATTAAATTAAATATCCAAACCTTAATATCTATCAAGTGGTTAATCAAAATACCATGTAACTTTGTCATGAATATGACCAAGATTGGGCCAAAACCAATGATGTTTATCCACCTAATACATGCCTTGAAAGTATTAATCCAATGACCATATAGTTAAAGGTACTTGTCAAAATCAACTCAGATCCATCAATATCTATTTTATTCTAGGTTTGTCTTTCAAATACTTAATCATGTATCAAAAACCCTCAAATTTTTTGTCATCACATTCACCTCACCTTACATGGAATTTTATCCTCAAAATTCAACTAGCCTCATACTTGAGGGGACAACACATAGTCCAGATGAATATAGGTCAGCAGTTCTAGGTGGCAAGGATTCATAGTATTTAATGAA
The DNA here is from genome assembly GCA_963693085.1 of Alisma plantago-aquatica. Taxonomy (NCBI): domain Eukaryota; kingdom Viridiplantae; phylum Streptophyta; class Magnoliopsida; order Alismatales; family Alismataceae; genus Alisma; species Alisma plantago-aquatica. The sequence goes on from OY856413.1 coordinate 743,867,236, forward strand.
CCCTAGGTTGTCATCTTAGGCTTTGATCACAGAGGGGTACCCAAACCACCTTATGTAGATGGAAGCATCATTTACGTAGTTTGGTTTTAACTTGGCATTCTAGAAAACCCTAATATAAAATTTTGATTTTGATGCTCCATATAAAATCTAATGAAACTTAGAGACCCAATTATAATGGATGAATCATGTTTAAAGATAATCTTTCATCATCAAGTTAATTGAAACTCAATTTCATAAAAGATAGCCCTAACTTAGCACATTAGCAACATACATCGAAATAAAGTGAAATTAGTCATTTTAATGATAATAATTAGACCTAATAATTTTCATGGAAACTTGAAACAGTAATATCAAGCTTTATCCAAAATATCAACCCCAAATTGTTTTTGGATAGTCTTGGATAATTAAATATAAGTTATCTTGGAAAGGCAATAGTAAATAGTAGGGAGTCTCAAAACTAAGAAGTAACTTTATTTTCAGAATCTTGGTACCAAAATCAGGCATCACACCAATTTTGATTAAATTTTGACTCATCTAAACACTCAAATTTCAATTGGAAAGAAAATAACTTTAATACTTAAATAACTTAACCCTAACCTAGACAGATTTTGGTTTTAGTCCTTTAATTAAATGAAATTGACATCACGCTTGTTCACAAATAGGGGACTCTTCCCCTTCACCCGACTCCTGCTCAAGTGTCCCCGGTTTTCTTGTCTCATGCTCCCACATCACTACATACCATTGTCAATTGGATACAACTCCACCCTCCTCTATTCTGAGTGAACTCACAGATCCTAAAGATAAGAGGATTTGTAACCTAAAGACACCAGGCGGAACTGGATTTCCTTTCCCATTGGAGCTCAATCTCCAGGCAGGAGCTATGCCACCACACAATCTCTTATATATGCCATCCCCTGATAACCATATAGGAACACATGGGAAGGAAATCGAGTCGCAGGTTCCTCCTCTAGTTTCTGCAAAGCCTAAACACATGAAATTGCTCCACCGTAGCTAGACTAGTTCACCATCATGACAAGTCAGGCCTTTAAGGCCTTACCTGAGGCATTGAATAGTCTTCTCATAGCCCCAAGAATAGTTAGAACCAACAAATTCGTCTGAAAAGAAGATGACCTTGCATTTCCCTTTTTTTTCTGTTGTTTATGTCTTGTTTCAGTAGTTCGCCTCCCTGGACCTCATTTGATCTAGTTTTCTTCCTCTCTGCCTTTGATGGTATGTTCATACATGCCCAGGTTGCTAGTTTCCCTCAAACAGTTTGGTTTTCTCTTAGTTGTTAGCATTTCACAATTTTCCCCTGTCCCTTCCCTGCTCTTCCATGGGAAAGGGGTCATCTTGGGCTTCCGGCTATCGCAATGCCCACAATGGGGCTTGCCAAGTGCGTCCAGGTAGCACCATGGTTTTCACCAAGAGACTCCAAAATCTTAGTTTGGTTCTTCGATTTCATCCTTCTTGTTGTGTTCTTCGCTTAATCGAAAGGAGGAGAAACGGATGATGGATTTCCCTTTTTACCCCTCATGGAACTATTTCCAGAGTTTCACCCTTATGGGAATAATTAGTTTTTGTGCACTTTGACTGCCTATTGACTGCAGGTTTTGCTGTGGGGGATGATGGCCAGTTGGCAGGCTCCTATTGGGCCAGTTTGGCAAGGTATTATCGAGCTTTTTGATTGGCCAGATCTTCAAAAATTCGTAGAAAATTCATATGATCTCATATCATTTCATAAAAATACACGTTGGAAAGATAAAAACATAAGGAACAATAATATGGTAATTTTGAGTCCTTGTTTTGATCCAAATTTCCCTGATTTATTCAAGAGCCTTGAAACCCTAAAATTAGGTTGGATAATGATTATTAATGGATGTTAATTAATTATACATGGTAACTAGGGTTCCCTGAACACCAAGAGACTATTAGGATTTGTTCCAATTGTTGTAAGTGGTCCATGCACTTTGAGCATAATTATTGAATTTTTATATGCTATCATGTACAATGTACATATTATTATGTGAATGTAATATGCATGCTATAGTTTTATTGATTCAAGTTAAAAGTTAATGGATAAATGAATTCACTTTTACTGTTTATATTCAAGAATTATCATATCATATCACATCATATTCATGTTTAATAGAAAGAGTAAAGAGTATTCAAGAGTAAGAGTCAAGATAATGAAAAAACCTTATATAAGATCCTCGTCATTGGCTTTCCTAGCATACAAGGTACTTTGGTACAAATCATGGGCTTTCCTAGCATACAGAGCACCTTGGTGCAAATCATGGACTTTCTTAGCATATAGAGCACTTTTGTGCAATTCAAGCAGAACTCTAGTGCAAAGAGAAGATGCACTTTGGTGCAACAATTAAGGATTCTTATATAAGTCAAATAAAAGAAAATGATAAAATGCAAAGTTTATTTTCATGATGTTAAATGTTTTCTTTTCAAGGTATATGTTATTTCAATTTTATAGTATATTCAATTCTACTTACAAACTATTTTATGCATGGTTGGGGGCACAATGCCCGTAGGAAAGGAGCAACGTCAAGGGTAGAGCTATCTGAGGACCAGTTGAAGAAGGAACTCAAGGACTTGTGAGACCAGACCTAGTGGGGTGCCAAATATCAATAGTTTAGATTTTTCTTTATGTTTATGAGATATGTGTTTTAGTTCAAGTGTGAGTTTTATGTTATGAGGTTGAGATATGATAAACTATGCAATGTAACCTATGTGGGTTTATTTAAACTTTATTTTCATGCAATGATTATTGTTTTGTGACATTCCCAATAAAATTAATCATCATATATAAATCATCTTTATAGATCAAGTGAGGTTCCTAGTATCATATATTAAGAAAGATAAGTGGAAGGAACAACATTTATGAGTATCTTATGCACACGTCATTTTATTCTCAGATGAAAAGTTCATATATCACCTCACTTTCAACTAGTGATGAGATTCACAAACATATGTCACTCAAGATAGGACCTAACTCAATAAAAAAGATTGACTTTCTCATTATGAGTCACCTACCCATCATTTTTTTACCCAACTCTCACATATAAGATTGAATCAAGCAAAAGGACTCAACTCATCTACTCAGGAGTAACCCAGCTTAGGACACATTATTTCACATATATCTCATATTTCTCATATATTGTAGGATAGGTCATGTGACCCTCTTCTGGTGGGTCACACTCTCTCTGGAATTCACCACATATCTTGTCCTAACACTGGATGTACTCCTTTATAAAAGAGCTTGAGTCTCATGCACATTCAACCTTGTCTTAACTTAGCTCATCTTAGCTAAGAAAAGGGAATGCAATTTCATCATTAAGACTTAGCTTAGATTCTTCAAAATTGGATTCAACTCACATATAATTTAAATCTTTATAAGGAAACTTATACCATCAAAGATCAAACTTAGATAAGACTATACATGCTTATTTCATATATAAATAAATCATCTACTATATCTGTCACATATCCAATAAGGCTCTAGACATATAATCTAGATTTACTCTCTCTTCTAGACTGATGTCTCCCTTTCACTTAGGTTTCATGAACACATCCTTCTCTCCTATGCGAGGGACACATTTTCATATTTAGATATATATATAATAAAATATTATATAGTTTTTCTCTGAGAAGGAGGACGTTAGAGAAACTGTCGAGGCTCAAGCTGATTGGAAGATAAAACCAAATAAGAAAAATGAGTGTCCCATACTTAGTAGATAGTCCAGTGCCATGTCACCTAGTGAAATGGAGAGAACAAGGTGTAGACTAGTGTAGCTACCCTATATATATGAGCTCTATATGGAAAGGGTTTCATACACTTGTCTAAACCTAGTTCTCGAACATCTAGGTTCTAACCTAGAGGCCAAGTCAAACCTTATTCATATAGGACAAATTACTAAATTTCTTGAGTTTAAAGTGAAAGGTGAAATTTAGTTTTATGTTTCATGATGAGCAATTTTTAGGGGTAGCTAATGTTCATGCTCTGATACCAACTATAACATCCCCATATTCTAGCATCTCGAGACTTAGAAGGCCCAAGAGGACAAATCCAAAAATGTTAGGAATTTTATCGGAGAGCAATGCCTAAGTGACATAGAAATACATGAACACACAAGCATAATACATACACAATAACTAATATCAACATTCAACATGTATATTTACAACATGAATTATTACAACTTACATTACACAATTTAAAAGAAAGTTTTACAAAGTCTACGAACATGTATGCTAACAATTTTCTAAACATAAGAGGTACAACCTACACAACTGCTCACTACCATCTTTTATCCCATGCTAGCTCTAAACCTAAAACATACATGAAACAACAAATCAACACAATGTGTTAGTGTACATGGGTGGAAACATACATATACTTATGGTTTTCATAAATTTGAAAAGATTTTCAGAAAGAAAGAAAGATCATAGAAACTGTTCTTTGTTAAGAGAGATACACTAATTTTAGTCATTTTTTAGATGAATTGCATTACTAAGATGGACTAGTACCAAAACATATATATTGGGCCCATCCTTGTGTATCGAGTACTCTAAGGAACTCCCCGCACATCTTGTGCTCGAGGGAGGTGTACTAGTTAACATGGATCCCTTGTAAGAGGGATAATGAACACCTTAATAACTACAAAACATCTACTTATAATTTATGTTTTAAAATGACAAAACACTGAGTACTTACAATAATACTACATCCAATATTTGCAAATAAAAGAGCATGCATAGATATCATGATTCAACCAAGAAAACCAATCATATAATTAAATAAACCCGCATACCTGAGTTCAGAGATTCTTTATGTAACATACTCGATTCCAGACACATAGGCTAGTCCTCCATTCTTCTAGGCCCCTATTTTATCATGTGGATAACCAATATCCCTTCCCCTTTTTCAGTTGACTACCTTTGAATATCTAAAATTCATCGTGTCGGCATAAATGAAAACCTATTTTGATCTTCAAACCCTAGATTGACTCAATAGGGTTCCATAGAAGTGAAACCATAATATATCATTACCAAAATACCTAATTGGGGTACTTACTAGCAATAATGATAATCAAGATTACCTGACCCTAGATTTGTGAACTGGGATAGCCATGGATCTCAGATAGGATAGGAATCGAGTGTAGGTGGAATGTTTCATCATAATTGACCATTAGACTAAGTCCATTACATTAAATGAATGATTATGCACAATGGTTAAATTTACAACTAAAGTAACCTCAAAACCCAAATATAAGCATATAATCAGGTTCCTCACATCCTTTTTGTCTATCCCTCAAAATTTGGGGTCATTTGGACATCAAATGCACCCTTAATTGGGCCCTAATAGATTTTATATGATTTAACCTATGGTTTGGTCGATTTAATTGATGTCTTCTTGTCACGGCCTAGACTTTGGCCTGGGGGCGGATTTATTTTGTCATGCGACTGGCCGGTTCGGGTAGCCGGGTTATCGAGCAAGGGGACTTAGTCATCCCCTACCTTCCGCCCTTCTCACGGCTTGGCATCGTACAGCTTGGCCCGACGATGGGGTTCTTCTCGCACGTGAGGCTGACCAAATCAACCTGCTTTCTTCGCCAACAGCTTCCCCTTGATTCCCCGAGTCCAACGATCGATTTCTTGGTCTCTAGAGAGCCCTAGCGCGGAGACACCTATTTCTACCCAAACGGCAGCCACTGTGCCGCTTTCGGAAACCCCCACTCCGGCGCACCGTTTCTCATCTCCCACTCCAGAAACCTTCACCGGAGGCCCCTCTTGCTTTCTCTATTGTTGATTGCTTGCATGGACTCCTTGAAGCTGCTGTCGCGTGAGTCATCTTCTCTGGCAAAAACGGCAAGCAGCTGCTAGCTTTCCCTCCTCCTTGCGCCAGCAACCGTGACAGTGTGAGAGCCGCCACCATTCAAGTCGGCCGCTGCTGCTTCCTGACCCCCTTCTCCATTTCCTTCCTCTACAACCAGCTGCTATGAGCAACAGAGGCAAATCTTGACCACCTAGTCTGCTGATGCCTTTGTGCTTTCCCCTCTATAAATCCTACCTCTTCCTTATATCCCCTGGAGACTAGGCTTCCTCGCCGGCTGACCTGCAGATACAATATTGGTCAACTCCACCTTGTAATGGAGCATCACCACCTGCAAATTGGGAACCACTGGCCACCATCGTGGCCCTTCTTCTCCTTCCTCTTCACTGGCCTGCTGAGATTCACTCCATGCCATCTTGAAGCATCCATGTCATTGTGTACGAAGACGAGGGCTCCATCCAGAACAACTACACTAGATCATATGCGATCACATCAGCATAATCTAACAGAGGATTGCCAACCATAGCATGGGATCTGTGAACCAACCTTGATGCAAATTTGTAAACCAGTAGATAGCAATAGCTACAGGTTAGTATCACCTTCTTCAGTTATGTCCTTTCATAACTTTAATAATCAGACCAATGTCAATGATAAAATGTATGAAAAAGGCTAGTTAAGGCAGACTTTGAGTATTGTAGATGATGAAGATAACCTTAGATAGACTTCTTAGCCTTTTAACCATATAACATGTGTATGATGTGATCATATCAGTACATGCATGATCGATTAGGTAAACTAAAACCCTGTAGACTTACTATCCATTAGATGATTGATCATGAAACTGATATGGGTTAGTTAATAGTCTCCTTAACACTAACTATTCTGACCTATATAACTATATAATATTTACTAATAAATCACATGCATGCCTTATTCAATGGACTCACAATTTGATTTATTTATTCATCTTTACTTATAGATACTAGACAATGTATGTGGTGGTATATTAACCAATGATTACGGGAAGTCTAGTGATTCTGTAGAACGATATATCAAATCACAATTTGGGTATTAACTGAGGTAACAATGATGTAAAACTTAGTGATGATAATTGTTTATCACATTTAATTGAATACCCATGATCCACATATATGTATACATGCATATATTTGATGACAATCGGAGGAATACAAATCAATACCAACACATGTTTGTAATCTAAACATATTTAGAATTAGGTGTTCAAATGTGAATATTAGAACTAAAATGAATATCTAATGAATCATATATTCTCTAAAAATGTTTCCTAATATGTCACTAGGTGATTAGAACTAAGGTAAGGAAGCTATGAAAACCTAAAATAGAAATGTATATACATGTTCGTTTTGGTTTGACTGACATACCTAATATACTCTTAGGGTGAAAACTTGACTTCGTGGACCAAGTAGATCAACTAAGTTAGCCATTAGTCTTGAAGATCAGGTATGTACATCCTCTATTTTAATTTGGGCATTATTTGATTGAAACCTACTATCTTTTAATGAGGCATCTCTTGAACTTTTAATTCCACTTGAAATTCATTTACTTGGACATTCATATCTCATGTTCCTTATTCATTATATTCATGTGTTTGATGAACTACTCTGTTTATATGGGTTCTTGGACCCCCTTGCTATGATTGCCATTTTATGAAGAATTGACTGAACTGCTAGTCTTGCCTCTCTATTTTATGCATGCTACATGTTTGACTAGAATATCTAGAATAGTGGTACTTATGTACAACCATACTTATATAGGGCGTGCATTTCTGCCCGGGGTGTGCGTTTCCACCCTTATTTCTTTTAGGCCATGATCCTATGGTGTTATGGCCTTGTTTTAGGTATATTTAGTCTACATTGTTATGCATGCAAATGTTTATTGTTTCAATTGAGATTTGGTTAAATGATAGGGCAAGACATTTTCATTGAATGTTTGTATTCTAAACTTTAATATGCCTCATTTCTTTTGTTATATTCCTTTTAAAACTTACCTAATTGCAAATAGCCCCCTTCTTGTGGGAACATCTCTTTTTGTACTTATAAACCAATATAATGCCCAAAGTGTTTAATATTTGTACATACTCAGCCTTTGCTGACCTCTATGTTATTTCCTATGTTCTGGGTGATGTTCCCTTCTACCCAGGTCTAGGTACCTTGGAAGACAAGATGCTAAAGAATTGAATATATAGACTTGGACATTGAGGATAGCTTCGGATAGTTGGTTTGCCCTCTGCAATTGGCCTTATGTGTTCTTAGGTGTATACCTTTTACTTTATTTATTTATTTTTGTTCCACCTTACATGATGAGGAATAATTATACAAAGAAATTTTGTAACTGTATAATAGTTTTGTTTCCGCTGCTTATTCATTATCATGCTCTGTATTATGTACCATTTGAGAAATGAATGAAATCCCTCCTTTCCTTCTTACCTTTTTGGTATTTTTTGGATTTGATGGAATAATTCTTCAATTCAGTGAAGAGTGGATCCTCTATCGGGTCTCACTCTTTACAAAATGGTATCAGAGCCTAAGCAGTCGGTAACTTGAGTATTTCAAGTTATCCTTGGTGGACCCTTAGTTAGATGGGTGACCTTTGGAGGTTATTGATAAACCTAATTTCTAGTAGTCAATACCAATTTGGGTTTTCAACCCCTGACTAATTTGGTCACTTTCACTACTCGACCCACCTATGTGAACGTGAGTTAGTCGTTAGTAATCTTTAACACCCCACCCTCTTTATGGAGGTGGGATGAATTCACATCAAACTAACTCTTATAGTGTTTGGTTTACATCTCATAATTTTCTAAGATATTAGCCTAAGATCCATGAAGTGCAGATTGACTTAAATAGTCATAGATAGGCATATTCTAGTTCTCATCTTAAATCCCTTTACCTTTGTTGTTCTCTAGCACGCCTTAAATACCCTACTATGGAAGTGCTGAGAACACATGAGCTATATAAAAAAAAGCGATGTAAATCTTAGGAATTTATATGATTCCCTTATTACTAAGTGATGGTATGAACGAGCTTAGTTATTGCTAGGCATGCCTTGCCTTCAATAAGAAGAATCACAACATAGGTATGTCCCAAGACTACTTATCTAAAGTTTGGATACCATGTTTAATTAGCTATTATGCCTCATACATGAGGCTTAGTGGGTGGAAGCTATTAAGTTTTGCATAACATTCTTAGGAGTTTGCCTCTCTCGCCTCCTTGGTGCAATTAGATTACCTAGTAAAATGATGTTATTGGTAAATCTACTATATACTTTATCTTGTCTTGTAATGGGACTATAGTAATAAATTGTCAAGTGTAGGAGGAACACATACCTTACTATAATGGTTAGATGATCTTATGACTCCCTTAGGTCTTGTGATGAGGCTGTGTCAATTATGCTTAAGAGTGACATGGGGAATGGCAGATGACTTACCTCATTGTGGTTTGATGAATTTGACCACGCGTAATAGGAAACCCTTCTCCCTTCCATGTAAAAACATAGTTGAGGTGTAGTCAAATGTCCAATGTGGCATCTGAAGGATTAGACCCTTTAAGCAAAAGGATGTGATGATAAAATAATAGTATGTGGTGGTTGAATTGGTTCTCTGGTTGATTTTGGCGCTAATATTGGATTTTTTTCACCGCAAGTTTTGCACCATCAAATTTATTTTCATTATTAATCTATATGTACAAAAGAAAAGTTTCAGATTTTATAGATGGTTTTTGGAACCAAGTTGCCACCACAAGAAAGTTGAGTAGTAGAGAATCTCTTTAGTGAAGTACCTTGGTTGGCATGTTCAACGCTAATACCCTAGGCCTAAGACTGACATAGTTTGTTTCAAATATATATATCAAACCTAGTGGATCCACCCTTTTTCCCCTCTAGGTTATGCACTAAGTTATAGTTTAAACCTTTTAAGGGGTGGAGTTACATACAATTTATTCATTAAGAATCAAACTAACTTAAGGTAGGACCATGATTAATAATGGTTGCAATAAGTAAAACCTAGACAACTCCTAGTATTAATGTCAAACATATGTAGAGGCTACCAATCTGAGAATTCCAGACAAGCCTTGCTAATCATACCATCATAAAAATTGCCTCAATAATTAATATAGATTTCAAGATTTTTATCTTGAGTTATCCTTAACAAATGTATTTAGTTAGATGTAGGTAAAAGTAAAACTTCACTTCAAATCTCAAATTAATATTCTATACCCCGACACGCTAATCATTAAATGGTAAGGATGACTATATAGTATAGGCTAGGGTGAACATACTCAGTATGGTGGAAATTCTTAGCTTTTCCCATGTGACCATTTTAAATAATAATATGTTGATGATGATGATGTTGTTGTTAATGATGATGATGATGATGATGAGTAGATGAGGAGATGGTGACCATGATGATGTGAATGATGAGGACAATGACTTGGACGATGATGATGATGATAATGTTGAAAAGGAAATTCTCCTTAGTAGTATTAATGATAGGAATCATGGTGCCCAAGGATTGATGTTTATACGCAAAAGTAGTTCACCAAGTTAGCGGTCACAATCTGAATGGTTCTATTGAGAAATTTGTAAATGAAGATTGGTTATTCATGCTTAAGTGATGGAAGATGAGGGTCTGTAGGACAAACTAGCACTCAGGTCTAGCGGTGGATGGATTTTGGGGACGGAATCCTCTTTAAGGGGTAGAGTGTTGTAACATACTTGATTCCAGACACATAGTCTAGTCCTCCATTCTTCTAGGCCCCTATTTGATCATGTGGATAACCAATCTCCCTTCCCCTTTTTCAGTTGACTACCTTTAAATATCTAAAATTCATTGTGTTGACGTAAATGAAAACCTATTTTTATCTTCAAACCCTAGATTGACTCAATAGGGTTCCATAGAAGTGAAACCATAATATATCGTTACCAAAATACCTAATTGGGGCACTTACTAGCAATAATGATAATTAGGATTACCTGACCCTAGATTTGTGAACTGGGATAGCCATGGATCTCATATAGGATAGGAATCGAGTGTAGGTGGAATGTTTCATCAAAATTGACCATTAGACTAAGTCCATTATATTAAATGAATGATTATGCACAATGGTTAAATTTATAGCTAAAGTAACCTCAAAACCCAAATCTAAGCATATAATCAGGTTCCTCACATCCTTTTGTCTATCCCTCAAAATTTGGGGTCATTTGGACATCAAATGCACCCTTAATTGGACCCTAATAGATTTTATATGATTTAACCTATGGTTTGGTCGATTTAATTGATGTCTTCTTGTCACGACCTAGACTTTGGCCTGGGGCCGGTTTTAATTTTGTCATGTGACTGGCTGGTTCGGGTAGCCGGGTTATCGAGCAAGGGGACTTAGTCATCCCCTACCTTCCGCCCTTCTCGCGGCTTGGCGTCGTACAGCTTGGCCCGACGATGGGTTCTTCTCGCATGCGAGGCTGACCAAATCAACCTGCTTTCTTCGCCAACAGCTTCCCCTCGATTCCCCGAGTCCAACGATCAATTTCTTGGCCTCTAGAGAGCCCTAGGGCGGAGACACCTATTTCTACCCAAATGGCAGCCACTGTGCCGCTTTTGGAAACCCCCACTCCGGATCACCGTTTCTCATCTCCCACTCCAGAAACCTTCATTGGCGGCCCCTATTGCTTTCTCTACTGTTGATTCCTCGCATGGACTCCTTGAAGCTGCTGCCGCACGAGTCATCTTCTCTGGCAAAAATGGCAAGCAACTGCTAGCTTTCCCTCCTCCTTGCGCCAGCAGCCGTGACAGTGTGAGAGTCGCCACCATTCAAGTCGGCCGCTGCCGCTTCCTGACCCCCTACTCTGCTTCCTTCCTCTACGACCAGCTGCTACGAGCAACAGAGGCAAATCTTAACCACCTAGTCTGTTGATGCCTCTGTGCTTTCCCCTCTGTAAATTCTACCTCTTCCTGATATCCCCTGGCGACTAGGCTTCCTCGCCGGCTGACCTGCAAATACAAGATTGGTCAACGCCACCTTGTAATGGAGCATCACCACCTACAAATTGGGAACCACTGGCCACCATCGTGGCCCTTCTTCTCCTTCCTCTTCACTGGCCCACTTAGATTCACTCCACGCCATCTTGAAGCATCCATGTCATTGTGTACGAAGACGAGGGCTCCATCTAGAACAACTACACTGGATCATATGCGATCACATCAGTAGAATCTAACAGAGGATTGCCAACCATAGCATGGGATTTGTGAACCAGCCTTGAAGAAAATTTCTAAACCAGTAGATAGCAATAGCTACAGGTTAGTATCACCTTCTTCAGTTCTGTCCTTTCATAACTTTAATAATCAGACCAATGTCAATGATAAAATGTATGAAAAAGGCTAGTTAAGGCAGACTTTGAGTATTGTAGACGATGAAGATAACCTTAGATAGACTTCTTAGCCTTTTAACCATATAACATGTGTATGATGTGATCATATCAGTACATGCATGATCTATTAGGTAAACTAAAACCCCATAGACTTACTATCCATTAGATGATTGATCATGAAACTGATATGGGTTAGTTAATAGTCTCCTTAACACTAACTATTCTGACCTATATAACTGTATAATATTTACTAATAAATCACAGGCATGTCTTATTCAATGGACTCACGATTTGATTTATCTATTCATCTTTACTTATAGATACTAGACAATGTATGTGGTGGTATATTAACCAATGATTATGGGAAGTCTAGTGATTCTGTAGAATGATATATCAAATCACAATTTGGGTATTAACTGAGGTAACAAGGATGTAAAACTTAGTGATGATAATTGTTTATCACATTTAATTGAATACCCATGATCCACATATATGTATACATGCATATATTTGATGACAATTGGAGGAATACAAATCAATACCAACATATGTTTGTAATCTAAACATATTTAGAATTAGGTGTTCAAACGTGAATATTAGAACTAAAAAGAATATCTAATGAATCATATATTCTCTAAAAATGTTTCCTAATATGTCACTAGGTGATTAGAACTATGGTAAGGAAGCTATGAAAACCTAAAATAGAAATGTATATACATGTTCATTTTGGTTTGACTGACATACCTAATATACTCTTAGGGTGAAAACTTGACTTTGTGGACCAAGTAGATCAACTGAGTTAACCATTAGTCTTGAAGATCAGGTATGTACATCCTCTATTTTAATTTGGGCATTATTTGACTGAAACCTACTATCTTTTAATGAGGCATCTCTTGAACTTTTAATGCCACTTGAAATTCATTTACTTGGACATTCATATCTCATGTTCCTTATTCATTATATTCATGTGGTTGATGAACTACTCTGTTTATATGGGTTCTTGGACCCCCTTGCTATGATTGCCATTTTATGAAGAATTGACTGAACTGCTAGTCTTGCCTCTCTATTTTATGCATGCTACATGTTTGACTAGAATATCTAGAATAGTGGTACTTATGTACAACCATACTTATATAGGACGTGCATTTCTGCTCGGGGTGTGCGTTTCCACCCTTATTTCTTTTAGGCCATGATCCTATGGTGTTATGGCCCTATTTTAGGTATATTTAGTCTACATTGTTATGCATGAAAATTTTTATTGTTTCAATTGAGATTTGGTTAAATGATAGGGCAAGACATTTTCATTGAATGTTTGTATTCTGAACTTTAATATGCCTCATTTCTTTTGTTATATTCCTTTTGAAACTTACCTAATTTCAAATAGCCCCCTTCTTGTGGGAACATCTCTTTTTGTACTTATAAACCAATATAATGCTTAAAATGTTTAATATTTGTACATATTCAGCCTTTGCTGACCTCTATGTTATTTCCTATGTTCTGGGTGATGTTCCCTTCCACCCAGGTCTAGGTACCTTGGAAGACAAGATGCTAAAGAATTGAATATTTAGACTTGGACATTGAGGATAGCTTGGGATAGTTGGTTCGCCCTCTGCAATCAGTCTTATGTGTTCTTAGGTGTATACCTTTTACTTTATTTATTTATTTTTGTTCCAGCTTACATGGTGAGGAATAATTGTACAAAGAAATTTTGTAATTGTATAATAGTTTTGTTTCCACTGCTTATTCATTATCATGCTATGTATTATGTACCATTTGAGAAATGAATGAAATCCCTCCTTTCCTTCTTACCTTTTTGGTATTTTTGGGATTGATGGAATAATTCTTCAATTCAGTGAAGAGTGGATCCTCTATTGGGTCTCACTCTTTACACTCTATACATCCATGGTCATCTAGATAATCTGGTCATCACTTGATTAATAGCAATAAATCACCATTAATACAATGTTTACCATTATTGATGATATTTAGGTCCAATCTAGGGTTTAGCCAAATATAGGTTCAAACTAACCTAAAGTTGTCTCAGGAGGGTCATAATTAGGGCATGGTTCAATTTTGATAATATTCTAGTGATTTTTCTATTCTAGAATTAAACGAGGATATTAAACTCTAAATAGTCATGATATAACATTTTGGCATAATTTCAAGATTAGAGACCATAACTGGTTTCCTTATGATACTAGGGTTCAACAAAATCTTTCTCAGATTTAATTTCAACTATTTTCTAATTATACCATTTAAATGAAGCATTCACATCTAAATCAAATAACATCAATATCAATGTCTCAAAAGTCTAATATAGGAGTTTCATAATAAAGATGGTATTTTTTTGAATATGTGGATATTTTGTGGGTATTTATTGGATAAGGGTTCTATTTTTAATTATTTATACAAGTTATGCATATTTTGTAGAAGTAAAGGATGAATTGCCTACTATTTGACTAAGCGGTGCCATTGGATCTCATTCTTGTGGTCTGGATCTAGGACATGTGCCCCTTCCAGTTGTGTATTCAACCTACTGCTCTAGGTAGGATGGCTGGCTCACAAGCCGTTGGGCCGGATCTGAAGGCTGGATCGGGAGACCCCTTCTCTCTAAATCCTTGTTCCCAATGTAATCTGTCCTCCATTCTTACATGAGATGCAGAACTCCCAAAATAGCCCACCCTGGCTCTCCCTTTCTCCTATACACGAGTTCCTAGAGTCTGATGCTCCTCCTCCCATCGAGTTGTAGGACCACCGCCATGGGAACACAAGAACCCTAGAAAGGAGTCAAGTTGATTCAAGTTGGATCACACCACCTTTCTCTCCCCCTCTCCCTTATGCTCCTTGCAGGAGTGTCAGTTCTGACACCAAAAATGCTACCACAAACTCACACTCTGACGGGTCCCTCCAGTTTCTAGGGCACATGAATGAGATTTAGTGGAGGTCTTTGACTCCTGTATGACTCCAATCAAGGTATCCGCCTCCTCCTAGATTTGTCGGCCCTCCGTTGTGGCTACAAGACTCCAGGTTCATGACCTCATCACCACAATGGACAAGGAAAAGGGGGAAAACGGTACCCCATCACCCCTGCCTCATATTGTCCCACTCAACGTGAAGAAGGGCATGCAGGAACATAGGCGAGTCCATGCATTGTGCCCAAAAGTCCCTTATCCATGCCAACTCATTGCCACAAGGCTCGCTGACCTTGGGCTTCATTCACTGGTGAGCCCCAATGAGAAACTACTCTTTGGCAGACTATGAACCAACACCACCAACCCTTGCCTGGTCATAGTGGTGGTTATCTTGTTGTTAACATCAATGCTCTATCCCTCGATCCTCTCTCTCATCTTTAGTTAATCACTGTAGGGTGTGGTGGAATGACAACTGAGAGGGAATGGATCAAAGAACTGTCTCATCTCTCTACCCAACCACAAGAGGTTAGGTTTGTTGTGTAGCCCTCACTGATCTGCCAATATCTGGTTGATTAAGAGAGATATGGGCCTGCATAATGAGCTATTCGTAGCTCCTGGCAAGATCGAGGTGGAAGATGAAGTCTTTGCCACTCAATCTTAAGCCTAGTACTACAAGGAATTCATCTCAAAAAGAAAGGTCGTGTGACCGATTTTGCAAATTGGCCACCTAAGTCATATTATGATTCAAAATTACAACATTTGCAATCATACTTACATACTTGAATCAAATATCCAAACCTTAATATCTCTCAAGTGGTTAATCAAAATACCATGTAACTTTTTCCATGAATATGACAAGGATTGGGACAAAACTAATGGTGTTTAGCCACTTAATACATTAATTGAAAGTATTAAGCTGATGACCATATAATTAAAGGTACTTGTTAAAATCACCTCAAATCCATCAATATCTATTTTATTCTAGGTTTGTCTTTCAAATACTTAATCGGGTATAAAAAACCCTCAAATTCTGGGTCATCACACCTTCAATGAAAGTGGTGACGGTGACAAGTTTAGAAATGGGCTACATCAAGAAAGGGGAAAATGTAAGTGGGATGGGGAAGATGAAAAAAATGCAATGATATGAAGGGAACATCATCTTACCATGGAAAGTGAAATTTTTCCTTAGCATGGAAAGATGTGGAAAGAAAAGACTACCCCTTTTTTCTATTTAAACAAATTAATTTGGTATTCATTTTTAGTACACCAATTATGACAAAAATTTGAATTTTTCATGATTTTTTGTTGTTAATGTACCAATTTCTTATAGTGGGACGAGCATGAATGTCCTAATTTAAGTGTTCATCTAGACCAACACAATATTCTCAGGTACATTATCAAGTGGTGGCTTTTCTCTTCTATGAAAGTTGTATATGGTTGGTTTCATCCTTCATCCATTACTTTTAACCTCCTTCCTATAGTAAACTTTCCATATATCATTCTTTTCATACCACCACCCTATTCGTGTTAGGAAATGGACCACTATCCATGTTACCAATGTATCTGCATATCTCTAATTGGTTGAATGCCTTTCTCCAAGCCACTCCATCAAGAAACATCAAAAAAAAAAGACCAAGGGCCTCCAGTGTGTGCTCTCTCATAATCAGTCTTGCAGTTGAATTGAACAATAAAAGAGAAATTGATCTAACTAATACATCCTTGTCTTCCCTATTGGCCACCATACTAATTGCACCAGCTCATGAATCATCATATAGATGTTCTTGCCCACCAATCTAGTTATTATTTCTTCCATCTACACAATATATCTATTGTGTTCAGCCTCTAGGACAATGGAGATCTCTAGATACCCATGTTTCACACACAAATCCACATTGTCTGGGCTATTTCCTCCAAAAATTCTAGGAGGACATTTGTTCTATTCTTCTATACAGCAGGACCCAACACCACTTTTTTGCAATATTGAGATCTCACTTTATCTAAAAATATCGCATGTGACTTGGGTGTGGCAGAGCCAGTTTGGAGCATGTGTATAGCACACTACCTTTCCATTCTAACCTCTTGTGCGACCTCCTCTATGGCTGCAATGTCCATGAGGTCCTCTTGACCTTTCTTTCTCTACTCACTGAAGATACGTCTTAAGCCAATATCCTCCATGGAAGAATCATGATCTTTTGGGCATGGATACAGGAAGCCATTTCCTAAATGTTTCTTGAAGATTTTTTTCATGGAGCCATTTATTACCCTAATTCCATACTCCTAATGGCCACATAGAGAAAGGTGAGTGGACCCGAGTGTTCGTCCCTAAAATGGATCACATAACATATGCATGAATGAAACTACAAACAAGTACATAGATAACATGTCCTATAAGAGAACTAAACTAGTACCTGTCATAAGATCTTGGTCCCATATAAAAACCCATATGAATTCCATATGCATGACATTAGATATCACCAGAGTAAGAGCAATAGATTATAACCATAGAGCATAAGTAGTGATCATAGCAAGAGTCACAGTGTACCTATTACCTCAAATCATATAAATGGTACACATCAACACAACTGTTCCGAGTACGCTATAAAATAGATAAACTCACATGTTTTAGGGAAGATATATTCTTGGAAAAACTCAATATAATATCAATAAAGAAATCAACAACATTAAGATCTTTCTTATTAACATGCAAGCATATTTTAGGCATATTTCCATTATACTTAAAAAACAATAATATGGTCATCGACCAACTTCCTCAAAGGAAGGGTCTGTAGGGTGCTCAAGATTAGATAAACCTTTTATATACATGAGGGATCTCAAGACCTAAATCAATGTAATAACCCTATTTTTATGCCCTTAGCCAAAGAATTAAGGCAAGTACACAAGGTTCATATAATGGACACATTAATTTATGTTCAAGGTTTGTTCAACATATTTAAAAAAAAATGAACATACGAATCATGTGGAACAAGTAGATCAAACAAGTATATAAAACCAAGTAGTTTAAGCATAATTTATACAAGAAAGTTTAAAACCACTAGTCTAGAAAATAGGAAGATAAAGGGTACCTGATTAGAGAACAAGCTTAACAACTTGATTTAGAAGACCATGTAGCAAGCTTAACTAGATCCTGGTAAAAGATTCCATAAAGAGATCCTGGGATTACAAGTATGTATAAGTTCATTAATATAAGCAAGATTAGGTCTCATTATTCATTATCATGGTAGTTGTATGTGTCACCTAAGTATAATTATCATATATTTCATCATTGATTTCAATATCTCAACTAGGTTATGCATAAACATTATCAAGCAACATAGTGCATCATGGGTTCATTAGAATTTAGAGTGACACATCACAACTAGACCAGGGATATATGATTAGAGTTCCAAGATCCTAAATAGAGCAATCATAAGATTTGAGCAAGCTTAGTCCACATAAGCATCAACATTGGTGTAATTAGTCATATTGAGTCATAATCTTGCAAGATTGTCACTATTATGGTATAGATGGGATCTACTTGAGTTAGGCATCATAAACTTCACCAAAGTACTAATTTGAGATTATAATATAGCAGAATATTTGCATGAGAATTGGAGACTTAGTTACCAACATGCATACTAGATCATATTTCAACTCAAGATTAGGCCATTTAATCATCTTAGGGCACATACACAATTCAGAAGGTATTTGGGTGCAAAAAGCATGATAAGTTATTGATTTAGGTCAAGCACCAGTATTAGAAGAAGAACATTCAGTTAGGGTTAAACATTAATAAAGTGATCTTTATCACATAGGTCCATTTAAGGTCATTTCATCAGCATAAGACCATTTTAGTGTGCAAGAATGAATAATGTCTAAATCATGATGGATAAAGATGTTCAAGAGACTGATATTAGGCTAACATTAGGATTTGGGACACAAAATATCAAGATCATTCATTCAATTAGGAGAAACATCTCAAAAGGACTTCAAAAGCATGAATTTTAGGATATCAGTAGAGGAACAAGAAAATCTAGTGTCTGCAAGTATTTTTAATGGAAAGATCACATTATTCTGATAAAAAATCATATATTACATGCTATTTTTGGATGAGGGAGTGATTTGATATCATTTTCCATAGTTTCTGTTGCGAATAGCAATAGTTGGCCCCCTTGGGTGGTGATTTTGAGTTGATTTGGGCTCTCTAAGACTGAGCCCACAATATTCCCAACCCACATCCCTGCTCAGGTCTTCTCATGGTTCAAAATCACGGTTTGACGTTTGCCTACTACTCACAGACTCTAGTCACCACCCACAATCACTGCTGACTGAGGGGGACACCACCCATCACTAGTTGTAGTATGCTTACTTGCATTGGTATGGTGAGGGAAGTGACTATTGGAGAGACATTCCCTACTGTTGGGGCTAGGGAAATTTCGATCCAAGGGTCTAGTATCTTTGCCCCAGCCCACCTAAAGCCCAAGTGGCCATGGCGGCTGCCGCAGCGGTAGTGGCTGGTGGGAGAGACAAACAATGAGGAAGGGGTATCATTGGGCAGTGGAACATGACTGTGGAGGTGAGTCACAAACCTACAAACTCATATTTGAGGTTGGAAAGGTGTGGTGGTTGCCTGAGGAAAAGGAATGGCTTGCCAGAGTTACCTCAACCTAGAGGTCCGAGAACTCGAAGGAGGGGGCTAGGTCTGTGAAAGATGAAGAAAAAGAGGGGAATGAGAGGGGGAAGCGAGGGGAAGAAAATGGGTGTGTTACTTTAAAAAAAAAAAGTGAGAACGATGAATGTTTGACACAACAAAAGGGAGTTAGGTGAGCTCAGCGCCATTGGTGCCGAGCCACCATATGGAGGAAGGGATTGAAGGGGGAGCCATTCGATGGGGGGATGGATCCGAGGGTCACAATTTACCACAAAAAACCAAAGCACACAGATTGCTAAGATGGCCAAGTGAAGGGGGCACCTATCCTAATTGGGTCGCACACCCACTCATGCCCAATTGGGTCAAAAATGAATCAAATCAGTGATAAAACAAAGATATTTTTTTCAAAGGTCAATAGGCTATATCTTTGTCTATGATGGTCAGATTGGGGTAGTTTTTGAATTGTTGGATTCACAATTGAATCCTATACATCATGAAATACATTTGATGGTAAAAAGAGTTTATTGAATGGGTTCAATTTTGATTGAAAGTTTATTCACATAATAAGTATGATATTTAGTTCAAAACTCAAATTGAAGGCATATATAAGCACAAAGTAATATGTAATCAAATCCAACTCATCAATCGAGCATAAAGTGACTCAAAGTCATAAAATTGAGGGTGAGGATGGTTATTGGGTTCAATAGAGAAGATAATTAGTGAATATGTACATAAATGGAATGGGAGAGAAAATCTAGGTTATCACATCCTTCCCACCTCAAAAGGAAATTTTGTCCCCAACAATTTTATAAAGTTATCAATTGAGATTGAGTTTTCCTATTCAATATCAAAATCATCATGGTATTCTCATAAGTTATCATCACCGCTTACAATATCCATCTCATTCTTAAATCGATAAATCAAGCATCATGGTCATCACACAGTCACATAGATCATCAGATTGGGAATACCATAGTCACATAGATCATCAAATTGGAGGTATCGTCACATTAGTCACAATATTGGATAGATTATCCTACATATCACCAAATTTGGAGAGATCACATTTTAGTTCGAAGGAATAGAGCTCTTTGAATTGAGAGTAAAGCATGACTTTAGCTTATACATTGGCCTAGGTGGGGTTATAACTCCATGATCAAGATTCATATTTCAAAAATTTGAGACAAACATCATATTTCAACTAAATAATTTCTAGCTTAAAATTGATGGAAAGGCCCACCCTAGTCTACATGGAGAATAAACCTAATTCATAAATCAAGTGAGCTAACATAATCATCATTTCACAATTTTGAGATTTGGGAACATGGAAGTCATTAATCATGTGTTGAGGGTGACCTCAAGATCCAAATAGGGTGATCATAGGAGAAGAATCAATATCAAACTCATAAATCATGAGTCATGATTTGATTATTTAATATTGAGAGTAAAGTTCAGCATTAGGGTCATAGGTCCAAATTTTGAAAGCTAGTTTTAGATTTGTAGTTTAGACCTTAGATGTAATTATTCATCAGTATTCATAAATTGAGCAACAGTCGAGCAACATTTAGAGCATTATTCTAGCAACATTGTGAGATACCAATATTGAGTTCATTTTCATGGTATTCGAGGTTGATGAATTATCTAGACCCAGGTCTTTATAGGAACTTAACCACAAGCTATAATCAACATTATCATATTTCAAGTTCATCAACGAATTGAGATTCAAGATTGAGTATCAATATCACCATATATCTGACCTATAAGGGACTTAGGTCATGAAATCAAAATTGGGTGGAAGGGGTTTCCTTTCCAAACTCTAAAAAAATAAGGAGATGAAAATTTAGAGGAATTCATAATAGAGATGTGACCTAGGTTAGGGGAGTCATAAGTCAACTACCACCCTAAGCACATTAGTCTATATTAATTGTGAGCCATCAAGTATACCCAATCAATAGAGTATCATTTATCAAACCATACATTAAAGGGTAATTATATCGAAGATCATGATCATAATAGAGAAATCATATTTCAAGATTTCACAATATCGAGGTCATAATCATGTTCCCTTCCTTTCATGGTCAAGGTAAGGGTATATTTTGGAAATTGAGAAGCCAAATTGGGCACTCCTAGAGTTAGAACATACTCGAGAAAGATTGAAATTGATGACCATCTTACTAATTAAAATTGAGATTACAAAGAGAGATGAAAATGAATAGGAAAGTTCTCTTGTATCAAAGCCTTTTATCATGATTTTGAGAGTCCAAGACCATAGTCATTACAAGGCATAATCATCGACATATAAAATAGGGGAAATTTTCTTAATCATTTTTGAGGTTTGGCAAAGAATAGGGCACCATGAATTCAATCAAATAGGGACCTCATCAACCGTGATGTATAATGTACAAATCCTCCTTGTCTCATCATATCATGATCATTATCATTTTACCTCGAACATAGAAAGAATGTAGTCTAGATTTGGTAGAGTTGAGTTAACATGATCTAAGAAGTCATACATGAGTGCTTAACTACAAAAGTACTTTCATTAGTCATAATCAAGTTTTCAATTTAAGGTCAAATCATGCATTATCATTATTTACTCAAAATTTACCATTTCATTTTAGATTTTGGTCTTTCCCCATACATAGCTACCCATAATTAAGAGATCATGTGATTGATAGTCGTGAGTAGAAGAATCACATGAGGAGATGATAAGCTAACTGATCATCTAACGGGTGGGTTAGGCTTGTCCTTACAGAAGAGTTGAAATTCTAGAAGACTCTCTAGGGTATGTGGAATTGGGTTATTAAACATGCATAGAGGATATGTGATTGCTCATAACATTTTTCACGAAAGTTTTTATTACCCTAAGTCCACACATCTAATGTCTATACAACCGAAGACAAGTGAACCGAAGTATTCGTCCCTAGAATGGATCACATAACATATGCATGAATAAAACCACAAACAGGAATGCATGAATAAAACCACAAAAAAGAACATATATAACATGGCATATAAGAGGAACTAAACTAGTACCTATCATAAGATCTTAGTCTCATATAAAAACCCACAAGAATTCCAATTACATGACATTAGATATCAACAAAGTAAGAGCCATAGATTATAACCATAGAGAATAAGCAACGACCATAGCAAGAGTAATAGTGTACCTATTACCTAAAATTGTAAAAAGGTACACATCAACACAACTGTGTTGATCACACTATAAAATACATAAACTCATTGGTTTAAGAGAACATATATGCTTAGAAAAACTCAACATAATAGCAAGAAATAAATTTAAAACATTAAGAACTTTGTTATTAACATGCAAGAGTATTTTAGGCATATTTACATTATACTTAAACAACAACAATACGGCCATTGACCAACTTCCTCAAAGGAAGGCTCCATAAGGGTGCTCAAGATTAGCTAACCCTTTCAATATGTGAGGGACAAAGACCTAAGTCAATGAGCTAACCCTATTTTCAACATGGCTTGTTCCCTTACATTGAGAATTAAGGCATGTACACAAGGTTCATATAATGGACAAATTCATTTATGTTCAAGGTTTGTTCAACATATTTCAAGAAAAATGAATATACTAATCATAGGGAACAAGTAGTTTAAACAAGTATATAAAGCCAATCAGTTTAAGCATAATTCATACAAGTAAGTTCAATACCACTAGTTTGGCCAATAGGAGGATAAATCATACCTTATTAGAGAAAAAGACTAACAACTTGATCTAGAAGACCAAGTATCAAGCTTAACTAGATCTTGGTAAAAGACTCCCCAAAGAGTGTAAGGCCCCTGACCTGAGTTTTGGGGTAACCTGATGGAGCCTCCACTCATGTGGAGTTGTGTGCACCACTAAAAATCCTAGAGATAGTAAGTCTCTAAGTTTAACCTTGTGTGTACTATAATAAGATCTCCACCCACGTACGCTAAGGTATGTGGAAGTCTTATCGTAGTACAGTTGAGGGTTGAATCCATGAGACAAAAGTCTTTTTAAGGATTTAACAAGTTGGAAAACATTATAATTCTATTTATCTACTTAAGAGTTGATATTTAGATCGAAGAGTTGGGTTGATGATTAAACTAAAGTACAAAAGGAAATTAAATGGTAGGAAAGTAAAGTTAAGGTTGTAAACAATATTTGGAAACAACTAGGATGTGATCAAGTTTCACCACCGCTACACATGGATCATAACATGCAACATAATAACTTGGCTTGCAAAAAGGGGTCTAACCAGTTAGTATCTTTGTAGACTTAGCTTTATTTCGAATAGCTAACTATGAGAAACATGGAAGTATTGCATCCTTTGGATGGAGTGTGGACCCTAGACTGGAAGCCCTGGGGTGATGAATGAAGGTTGAAATAGCTTTGGAACAATTAGTGCAGCCTTAGGGTGTCTAAGAGTCTGATCCCAAGCGAGGACCCCTTTGGTCCTATTTATAGGCTTCCAAGGGATCTTGAATGGTCTTGGGACCGTTTGGATCTTGAACGATCTTGGGACCATTTGGATCTTTAATGGTTTGGAGACCGTTTGGATCCTCACGATCTTGGGACCGTTTCGATCCTCCTGGTCTTGAGACTATTTGGCTTTAATTCGGTCTTGGGACCGTTTGGCCTTCATACAGTCTTGGGACCGTCTGGCTTCATACGGTCTTGGGACCGTGTGGCTTTATACGGTCTTGGGACCGTTTGGCCTTCATACGGTATTGGGACCATTTGGCTTTATTCGGTCTTGGGACTGTTTGGCTTTATACGATCTTGGGACCATTTAACTTTATACGGTCTTGGGACCGTTTGGCTTCTTTGCATTTTTTTGGGGTTTTCTGTAAGAAGAAAAAGGAGAAATGTTAGTCTATTAGTATATTAACAATAAAGTGGAAAGTTAAGTATTCTATCTAATTTATCTAAGAAAGAGTATGGAAAACTAAGAAAAATTAGTAAGATAACATCACAAAATGGGAGGTTATCACCCCCCTAAGAGTCTAGCTTATCCTCAAGCTGGATAAAGCGAAGGCACGTAGTGGCGAGGTAATTTTATTTAGTGAAGATTTCCATACTCTTGCTTCAATTCTAAACCAGAGATCTCCCAGAGTGTTATCGGGGCTTCTACACGTACCAACTCTTTCAGGAATCGGGAGTTGCGTGGAGCTCATGTTTCTTCTGCATCGCGTAACTCGCATTGGGACCACCTTTTTCTTGATCGTATTTTGTGCATGCTTTCGACTCTGAGCAGTTTTATACTTCTTTGAAAATCCTACCGGAAGCTAAGATGGGTATGAGGGTTGGCTGAAGGCTGTTGTGTAACTCCCCCTTTGAAGGGGGAGGGTTTTTCTAAACTTTTCAGGTCTCACTACCGGGTGCGACACATCTGCCTTTGTGAGGGCAGCTGAATGTACTGGTCGGGCAAGACCTTTGTCAAATTTTTCATATATTTGGAGACCTTAGGATCTCACTACCGGAAGTGACACATCTTCCTTTGTGAGGGCAGCTAAATGTACCGGCCGGGCAAGACCTTTATTGTCTCTTCATATAGGTCCTTATGCATGACACAACTCTCATGTTTTTATTTAACACTCTGACTTTTATTTATATGCTCACCGGCTTAGGAATTGGGTAATTAGGGGTTTTTATTTGGGCTGCCAAGACTCTTTTTGAAAAGAATAAAACTGTTCTCTAGAGTTTCTAGATGTGCATTTGTTTCGATTTCGTACTCGGCATTGCGATGTTCCTTGATTTGGATTTCTCCTGGTTCCCTTCCGTCCTTGAGTTGTTTCGGCCGCGGTTTTGACCTATGTGGAGTGTAATGTAGAATGGAAGCAAAAGCATGAATATCGAGTGTGAGAGTGATTTATTAATTCACCATTACATGCCTAAATGCTACTTATGTAAGTGCTTCTGAGGACTACTTTGTCTCTAATTTAGCTAAGGGTGTCCCCTTTCCAAAACGAATGTTTTCTTATGTACAAGAGCTATTCTATCAACGAAATTATTAGAAAAGCAAATTTTCAGAAAAAGAAAAATTTGTATGAAAGAACAAAGGTAATTGAAAGAGTGGGGAATAGAAGATTTGAATATAATACCTCACCTCTGCCCAATGTACTCCCCCCCAACTTATCATTCACTATGTCCTCAGAGTGTCAAGGTGATAGGTTGAGAAGTACATGGACAAGGGTATTAAGATTCTGTTAAACCCTTGTTTGCTCCATAAGAATGTAGGAGATTAGCTGCAAATTTTCCACGTAAAGCGTGATAATCCACATCCTTCATCTCCTCCATGTGTTTTCCAAGAACAGAGAGGGTATACATTTGATCTGCTGGGGACATCTGTGGCAAAAGGCTAGGCGATTAAAATGCTCTTTGTTGTACACCTTTGTGTGTATTCCGAGAAGATCGTGTAGTCGCTCGGTGCAATCCTTCACCACTTCCTCTGTGGGCGTCTTTTCTATAACAACATACTCCCTCTGGTTTGGATTGAATTGGCTATAAGAACTATTGTATATGATTGTAGTTCCATTATGTAAGTTTGTTTCCAACAACATCCAATGTTCAGAGTGAAGGAAAGGAAACAAGATGAACTTTGGAGTCGTATGTTGAAGATATGAGATAAGGGCTTCATTGGTGCCGAAGTTCTTTGACTTGAGTAAATCATCCTTCATGTATGTGGACACCATGTAAACCACAGGTAGGTCCCATGCTAGAAGAAATTGGTAGGCAGTCATTATTCTCGCGGATAATGAACCTTTTATTTGTACTATTTCACGGAGTGAATATGCCATTATGAGAATGTTCCCGTCGAGGAAAACAAGCTCATCGTTCTCTTCTTAAAGCTGAGACATGATGAGTCTGAGTTCATTATCTGAAAGACTCTTGCATGCAGCAAGGTCAAAGTTTGGGAACGTTGGTTGTATAGCAGATAGGGGCACCATATCTTTAGATGATCTGTTGATGGTGGCCCCTATTAACCAATCGATGTCCCCCTTGTCATCATCCATATCAAAAGTATAAGGGTCCCATTGGCATTGTACTGGGATCTTGGCGGTCTGCTATTGTTGTTTCTCCAACTCCTTCAGAGTTTGTCTTAAAGGTTGCTTTTGCGGATGTTGGATAGTAGAGAATAAGTAGTGAGGTACGTCGTCTAGTGCCATTGTCAGGTCCTTGAAGAATCGTCTGTCACATATGAGCTCCATGGCATAACGTCCCCGTAAGGAGTGCATATTGTTTGTGGCTAGCTCAATAAAGGGGATATGTCTGTTGATAGCTTCAATAAATCTTATTATACAGAAAGCGCAGTCCCCAGAACCTTGTAGAGTTTGGACTGATGGGTTGATGATTTGGAACCAAGGTTCGTTCCAACCATGTTGAAGAGATGGGTAGGCAACCCATATTACTTTGAGAAGCCGGAAAGGAATGCATCGTGCTTCTCTGGCTTTAGAACCAACAAAGTTTATCTTCCTGGCTTTGAGCTCACTGGCGCAGAAATTGTACACCTTGGCATCGCGGACTTCGGTGTCGACAATCATAAGGAGCCACTAGCCTAAAACTTTAAAAGGCACTGTGATGTAGCGTGCCTTTCGCGTGAGTCCTATTTGTAGACGCTCGATGGACTTTTCCTGTAAGTCCTTGTCTAAAAAGCATAGAGCTAGAGTAGGTGAAGCGTTGAAAATTGGTTGCAGTCTCTTCGGGCTCCGAAATTCTTCGATTGAGTTGGCCAGCAGAACACAGAATATTGCCATCTTCACTACCGACTAAGGTTGTAGAAGAATACGGAAATCTTTGCGTGTCAACTTGCGCTTTGTCTTTGTATTATTATAGATGATATCCGCCCCGTCCTTGGCATCGTCTACAATAGTGTTCAGGATGAAGATGTCCTAAACATCTAATGTAGAGATGGTCGCCATGTCCAAGTCGTGCATCTTGTGAGGTAGAGGTGGTATTGGGGGAAGGTTTTGTGATGGAGGAAGTGAAGCCTGCTCGTTGTCGTCCATATATTGTGGCAGATCTTCATCCTTATTAGAATCAGAGTTGAGTCTATCATCAGTGTCAAGACTCACTCTGTCCTCGGAATCCTCTTGCTCTGGGGGGGGTGTAGCTTGTTCTAGGACAGAGTGTTGAAGAGTGATGGCTGCTGTGATAGGGCTAGTGCTGGTTTCCATAATACATTGTTGAAACTCAACAAAAGTTGCATCTTTTGTAGTGTCCCCAGGGATCCCATTGTTGTGAAATTAAAAAATTGATCCCCATATGACATTGTGACATTGCCATTATTATCGGGGGAGTGGTGGTCTTTGGTTTTACCCTCCTTTTGGTCTCCACCATCTCCCCTCTTTGTAATATCTGCCCCTCGGCTGGTGCCCTCACCAACATTGCCTGGGTTGTCGGGTTGGTCATCTGAGGAGGAGTTGTCTACATTGGAATTAGCCGAGGAGTCAGAATCTCCATCATTGTCTTCATTGTCATCATCGTCATCCGCCACTTTGTCCTTTGGCTTCTTTTTTGCTACTTTCTTACACTACCAATGGATGGCTTGTAATTCTTTGAGTGCCACTTGTACATGCTCGTGAGTTTTGAGCAGTGCATCATGGATTTCTTTAAGATCGGTATATCTTGCTTCGGCAGAGAGGAGTCATGCTGATAGATCGGTCATTTGTGCTCATAGATGATTGAGTTCATCATTTGAATGCTCCTCTTGGCGGTGGATGAATTGTGTGAGGCTGCTATCAATGCCATCCAAGCACGTGCTCAGTTTAGTTTGCTATCATTGAATCTCGCAAAGGGTCTCAGATAGAGGATGTGTTTGCTTAGAGACCCTATCGACTTGCTAGGCTAATGCTTCTTGCTGGCCTTTCATCCCAAGTATCAACTCTGACAATTTTGTACGCGGTCAACTTGCTGGGCTGCTATTTCCTGCCGTTGTTGAATGCTTGTGAGGATGCCTGGTAAGGCGTGAGTCTGCTCACCAAGCTTGGATACCTGTGTAGCAAGTCCTTACACACAAGAAACAATTGATTTTAAGATGTTAGAAGGGTCGGTGAGGAGGTTTCGAATAGCGTCAAATTGCCGTCCGAATTCCTCACCGACCTGTGAAAAAGGGACCCCAGAGGTGAATGGGTGGGATGGCTGGTGTCTAGGTGGAATGGTGGAGGTGCCTTGTGAAAAATACACTATTGATGGGCCCACGAATTGTGTGGTGACTGTAGAGGGAGTCATCAGCAGTATCGGGGTGGTTGCGGATGAGAAGGGTGGTGACATCCCGCGTGTAAAAGGTGGAACTGAGAATGCCGGGGAGAAAGTGGTGGAAGTAAAGGTGAGATCAGGCATTGAGGTGAAGAATGGGATGCCCGAGGAGAAAATGAGTGAGGCGGAAGATGCGGGTGAAGTTGTGGTTGTAGAGAAAGGGGTTGTGGTGGGAATTATTGTGGAAACTGGTAGAAGAGTCGTGGATGGCAGAATGGTGGAAGTTGGGAGTGTGGTGGGGGTGGTTGTAGAGGTGAACCCAACATACAAATCCAAGATGAAGGGTTCTGGTGTTGGATTCATGATGTTTTCTACACTGTGGAGGTGTTCTGCCTCTGGGTTAATCTTCGATGTGGGCGTCCCCGACTGATGTTGTTTTTCTGCACGTAGTTTGGATGATTGTGCTACTGGTAATTTCTTTGGCCTTGTTGCTAGGGAAGTGACGCTATGCTCTGTCTTCCCTGCTTTTGCTTATTTCTACTTTTCTTTACTGAGGGGAGAAGGTTAGCAAGCACCTTTTTAGTGAAGAGAAGCTTGTCTTTATCATAATCAACCAACTCTGGAAGGGGTAGCAATGTCCTGGATGTTTTGACAGTTGGGCAGAAGACATAATGGAGTTTGGCATCCTTCTCCTTTAAAATATAGGTGTTGTTTAGGACCTGGTCATTTGTTAGAGTGTCACCCTTGATCAACGTACATTTTGGAAGTGGTCCATCCATCTTAAGATATTTGAGAATTGATGTTACATGACCACCCATGCACATTTCCTTTCCGAGGGCATAAGATGTGTGTTTGTGTATCAAATGTCATCTGATGTTGACTGGTTGCCCCTTTAGGATGGACCACCGTGTGAAGAGGTCTGAAATGATAGCGTTCCCGCTCTCTGTCCTAGGGAATAGAGTGCCTGTTATTATTTTGTGCAGAGTTCGCACCAGGCTGGAATGAATGTTGGAGGTTTTGCAAGTCTTTGATTCATAACTGGGAATTCCCATCAACGACCTCCAGAAGGTATGCCTGTTGAACTAGGGGTGGTCTAGACTTTCCGCCTTAGCCTTTTTAGCTGATCTTAGTTGTCGATGAAGATTCCATTCAATAGGTTCTTAGTCAAAATGACTTTTCTCCCAAAAAGTGAGGTTACTAGCTTGCGTTCGCCTCCATCCTTTGGTTTGTCTGTTGCGTCCACGGGGTCTTTGGTGAGGTAAGTGAAGAACTCCAGTGTGGGCTCAACATAGAAATTCTCTACGATGAAGCAAAGTTTGGAAAGATTTGTGTTGTCGAGTAGGGAGAGAAATCTTTCATAGATCCCCATTTTCTTCATTACGTTAGAGTAGACGTACTTGGTTGGTCGTAGGATTTTGTCGCCAGCTTGCAATTGTTGAATGTAGAGATTAGTTGGTGTTGCGATTGCCGTGGTGGTGGCAGCAGGAGTGGCATGTGCTGCCAGGAGTTGTTCTCTTGCAATTGAGGGCCAGACTTGCTTCTGTGCCCATCTTTTGATGGGTCTTTCTTCAATGGCCTCCTGGGCCTTCCTTTTTCCCTTGACTTTGTAGGTGGGGATTCCTCCTTAGAATTTGGTGTGCAGTCCGAACCTTCATCTATTGAGGAAAGATCTTCAATTTCTTCAATTGGATCTTCTGCTAAACATTTGTTGACTTCCTCAAGGTCATAGATGACCTTGGGCAAGTCAAATGGAGCTTTGCCTTTTTTTGCACATGTCGAGGATGCGCTGAAGCTTATTTTGGCGCTCCACCAATTGCTCTCTAGTCCAAAGGTGGGTGTCAACAACTTCTTTCGCAAGTGATGCCATTCTAAAAATTGAACAAGAAATCATATATGCTAGAAAAGATTTGAAATTTTAGTAAAAATGGAATTTGAAAGGATTGGAACATTGTGTAAGCTTCGCGGTTTTAAAAAACAAACTATTAAGAATGAAACTGTTAAGAGTGAAACTGCAATTTTCAAGATCGTTTAGGTCCAAACGGTTTCACGACCTCTTTTTTTTAATAACGGTTTCACGACCATTTTGGTCCAAACAGTTTCAAGATCGTTTGGGTCCAAACGGTTCCAAATGGTTTTGCAACCGTTTGGGTCTGAACGGTTTCACGACCGTTTGGGTCCTAACGGTTTCACGACCGTTTTGAGTCGAAACCATTTGGAGGATGAAACTGTGAGGCAGCGGCGGTGACGAGTGGATTAACGACGGCGAAAATGGCATCAACAATGATAGCAAAGCAGCGGCGATGGCGGTGGTAGCAGCTGCAATGATGATAGCGACGATTTATCATATTGATCTACCTTGATGTTTGAGGTGATGGTTGCGGTGGAGAAAGTGAAGGATAGGAGGAAATAGCAAATTTTGAGTAAGAGAACGGAAACAGTGGTAGTGGCGTCAGAAGAAATAACAGAGGTGAGAGCGAGGAAGCAACGCCGGAGGTGCTAGTGTGGATGGAGATGGTGGTCGCACGGGAGTAGGAAGTCAGAAGGAAAGGAATAGGCTTCACGTGAGAGAAAGTTCGAGAGTCGAAGGAATGAAAAGGGAGGGGGTCGAGGAGTATTTATAGAAAAAGGAGGGGTGACCATACAAATTCTTGTTAAGCAAACAGTCTTGGGATCGTTTGGGTCCAAACAGTTTCAAGACCGTTTGGGTCCAAACGGTTTCGAGACCGTGAGGACCAAATAGTTTTGAGACCGTTTGGGTCCAAACGGTTTCGAGACCATGAGGACCAAACAGTTTCGAGACCGTTTGGGTCCAAATGGTTTTGAGACCGTGAAGACCAAACGGTTTTAAAACTGTTAGGATAAGACTATTTTGGTTATTGACTTTTATATTTGTTTTGGTTAGTTATGTAGATTTTTATATTTTTTGAACAACAATAATAGGTCTAAGAAATAAAAAAATTATCAAAACTAAGCAAAATAGAAAGGTGATACTCAGTTCTTGAGTTGCCTCCCAAATAGCGCTTTGGTTTTACGTCACTGGCTCGACAAAATTCTGACTTGATCAGTTTAATGCTATGGGGTCCTGAATCTCAATGGGTTGTCTTGGAGTTTTATCAGCTGGAGTATAATATTTCTTTAGTCTATGGCCATTAATAGTCATTTCTCCTCCATTGTCGTCAAAGATGATGACAGCTCCAGTTGGATAGATATGCTTGATAGTGAATGGCCCGAACCATTTTGTGCGGAGTTTCCTGAGAAACATTTTGAGTTTGGAGTTTAAAAGAAGGACCTTGTCTCTGACAATGATATCTTTCCTTTTAAGGTGGCCATCATACCACATCTTAGTGTTCTCTTTGTAGATCCTGGCACTCTGGTAGGTAGTCATTCTTAGTTCCTCCAGCTCTTATAATTATAGTTGTCTGTATTCACCAGCACTTTTGAAATCAAAATTCAATTGTTTGATAGCCCACCATGCTTTGTGTTCTAAGTCAACTAGGATATGGAACAACTTTCCATACACCAAACAAAATGGCGTTGTTCCTATTGGCGTTTTGTAAGCAGTATGATATGCCCAGAGAGCATCAGGAAGTTTGGTGGACCAATCCGTGCGATTTCTGTTGACAGTTTTCTCTAAGATAGCTTTCAATTGTCTGTTAGAGACTTCAACTTGGATGCTAGTCTACGGATGATATGGTGTAGCGACCTTAAGTTTTACTCTATATCTTCACAGAAGAGCTTCGAAGCTTCTTTCCAAGAAATGTGACCCTCCATCAGATATGACTGTTCTAGGGACTCCAAATCTAGAAAAGATGATATCCTTGAACAACTTAATAACCGGCTTATAGTCACAAGATATAGTGGGTACAACTTCTACCCATTTGGATACGTAATCCACATCAACCAAAATATAGGAGAATCCATATGATGGGGGAAATGGACCCATATAGTCCACTCTCCATACATCAAAAAGTTTGATCTCCTGCCACAGAGTTAGTGGCATTTCATTTTGTTTTGATATCCCTCCAGACAGCTGACATTTGCTGCAAGATTGTACAAATTCATGGGCATCATTTGCTATTGTCAGCCAGAAGAAACCTGACTATAGGACTTTAAGAGCGGTCTTCTTTGAACTCATGTACCCCCCAGTGGGGCTAGAATGACAGTGTTCTAAGACTGGGATAATTTCTTCTTCAGGGAGATAACGGTGGAATAATCCATCTACGCATAAGAGGAAAAGGTATGGTTCATCCCAAATTATTGCTTGACGTCATGAAGAAATTTCTTTCTGTCGTGGTAGGAAGTAGTAGGGTGGACAATTCTTGTATCCAGATAGTTTACTATATCGGCATACCAAGGAAATCTGGTGGTGACTTTCATGAGTTGATCGTCAGGTAGAGAATCTCAGATAGGTATATTGTCACCGTCCTGAGGCTCAATGCGACTTAAGTGGTCGGCGAGAACATTTTCTAACCCACTTTTATCTTTTATTTCCAAATCGAATTCTTGAAGCATCAACACCTAGTGAATAAGTCTAGGTTTTGCGTCTTGTTTCTGAATCAGATATTTTATTGTGGAGTGATCTATGTATACTATGACTTTTGATCCGATCAGGTAAGAACAAATTTTTTAAAAAGCGTAGATGACTGCCAAGAACTCTTTTTCTGTATTTGTATAGTTCTTTTGGGCTTCATCAAGCATTTTTTATGCATAGTATATCGCATTGGGTTTCTTATCTAATATTTACCCTAGTACTGCTCCTATAGCGTAGTCACTGACGTCACACATTATCTCAAAGGGTTGTGACCAGTCAGGGGCTCTTAGTATAGGTGCAAAGATCAAGGCATTCTTTAGAGTCATGAAGTTGCGTAAGCATTCTTGATCAAAATTGAAATCCGCATCTTTAGTCAATAAGTGAGACATGGGCTTTGTTATTTTTGAAAAGTCTTTGATGAATCTTCGATAAAATCCGGTATGGCCCAAAAAGGCCCGTACTCCCTTGATGTCTTTTGGTGGTGTCAGTTTTGAAATGACATCTATCTTTGCTTTGTCCACTTCAATCCCTCTTTCGCTCACTCGATGCCCAAGGACAACACCTTCTGTCACCATGAAGTGACATTTTTCCCAATTTAGGATCCAATTTATTTCCTCACATCTTTGTAGCACTTTACTGAGATTAAGCAGACAATTGCCGAAAGAATCTCCATAGACTGAAAAATCATCCATGAAAACTTCCATGATGGATTTAGTTAATCCTACAAATATGGCATACATACACCTCTAGAATGTTGTGAGTGCATTACATAGCCCAAAGGGCATCCTTCTGAAGGCGTAAGTTCCGAACGGACAGGTAAAAGTTGTTTTTTCTTGATCTTCAGGGTGTATCGGAATTTGATAAAATCCTGAGTAACCGTCAAGATAGCAGAAGAATTTCTAGTGAGCTAGATGTTCAAGGACTTCATCAAGAAAAGGTAGAGGAAAATGGTCTTTCCTTGTTACCTTGTTCAATTTCCTATAGTCGATGCACATCCTCCACCCGATAACAGTCTAGGTGGGCACCAGTTCATTTTTATCATTCAAAACAACAATGGTTCCCCCCTTTTTAGGGACCACTTGGACCGGACTTACCCAATTGAGAGTCGGAAATTGGATAGATAATACCAGCTTTTAGAAGTTTTAGAACCTCGAGGTGAACCACCTCTTTGAGATTCAGGTTTAACTTCCTCTGGTGCTCCCGCGATGGTTTAAACTCTTCTACCATAGGTAATCTGTGCATACACAAAGCCAGATTTATCCCGGTAAGATTAGTCATCTTGTATCTAATGGCTTTCTTGTGCTTCCTTAACTCAGTAAGGATACTTTCTTCCTGGTCATCTATCAATGCAGAACTGATAATGACCGGACATAGTTTTTCTTTATCTAGGAAGACATGTTTGAGTTCCAGAGGTAGAACTTTCATTTCAGGTGTCTTGGGTATTTCTATAGTTTCCAAGATGGTGACATATTTTAACTCCTCGAAGGTAGCTTCTGGGACTTCTAGGGCATGTTCTAGATATTACAGACATTGTTGTACTAGTTCATTGGTCGAGAATTTGGCTTCTAGATTCATTAATACATTTTCCAAATCATCAAATGGTTCAGAAGGTTCATGCTTTAACTAAGACATTTTATCAATTTCCTCGAGAAGAAAAACTTCTTCGTGGATGCTAGGACCTTTTAAGCTATCAAAGACTCTGAATTGAACGACTTCCTTTCCCAGTCTTAAGGTAATTATGCCAGCTTCAACATCGATTAGTGCTCTAGCTGTAGCAAGGAAGGGTATGTCGAATATTATTGGATATCACAGGTCTTCCTTTATGTCCATAATAGCAAAATCACAAGGTACGTAAGAATCTTTCTGTCGCGCCCCAACCTCACATAATACACAAACCACAGGATTAGGGCACGACAGGTGGGATTAACACATAACCAACTTTTCATTTCTTTTAAAACAATTAAGATATTACTGTAAATGAAAAGTAAACAAACTGCGGAAGCATTTCTATTAACTGATAAGAAATTAAACAAGTCTACAACATAAACATTGTTCAACATAAACTAAAACACAACAGTTAATTTACATCAATATACATATTCTCTCTCTCACTCACACCTTGTCCCGTAGATCGAGGGAAATGGACTAAGAGACCTCTAACTAGTCTAACTACAAACCTTCTATCAACTAAGCGTTGGGATGAAAGGATCCTTCCGACTCCTGTTGCTGATGCTGACCTGAAAAATGTTTTGAGTAGAGGTATGAGCCTACTCGCTCAGTGAATAACATTTCACTTAGCTATCAATAAACAACTCGTCAGAATTATTAACTGAAATTAAACAGATATACAGTTCAAGCAGAGCAGTTCAATTGACATAGCAGATGTACAGATAATAATCACATTTCTATGCGTCATCAGGTATTTCAGGTAACTAAACAGTTATATAAATTTACTGTGATCCTAAATGATTTCTTATTCATTTTATTTTCATTTTATTATTATGCCCTAAATATATGCAGTGTACTCTGCATATAAAGATCCATAGCAAATTCATGCTACGGCCCCACCGTACAAGACTTAGCGACACACCCGGGAATGCTAAGTCTGACGCCAGCCCCGTTCTGCCACAGGACCACAGGCTCTCCGGCCTACAGGCTCTCCGGCCTCAATGCACTACTCCGAGTGCTCTCTCGACTCCTCCTACTAACCTGAGCACACAGGCGGAGGGTCACAGGGTTACCTTCGCGACTCCGCACGAATGGTGTTAGATAACCAAGTTTTCTGGTGAAACCGCAGTGCCATTGTGACACAAGCACAATTGTTGTTAGACACTGCCCTTTTTCTCTTTCCTCGTTTGTCTGCGACACACGCACGGATGATGTTGCAACACGAGTTTCACCCCAAAGCTGCAGATACCACTTAGGGGTTCTACGGTGTTAGGGCATCTAAGTCTATACTTGATTAACAAATATCATAAATAACACATTATAACTGTAAACACAAAATTTCCTCTTTCTCATCGTTCTTATTACACAATTCCAGTCCAAATAATCTTATTAAACTATCACTGAAGCAATCAGACATTTAAAATGAGTTAAATAATGATTTCTAAATGAATTGCCACTCACCACTTGAAACTCGGCCAAACACTATGAAACTCGGCCGATCACTTCCCAGATCCTGAAACTCGGCCGACCAAACTCGGCCGACAAACTCACCGCTTGAAAAACCTACAAAGGAAACTCGGCCGATTAGAACCAAACTCGGCCGACCAAATCCCTGTTCGCATATCTAATTCAGGAAACTCGGCCGATCCAAGACAAAACTCGGCCGATCCGGAAAACGTTGTACAAAAGCCCTAAATAAGAACTCGGCCGACCGATTTGGAAACTCGGCCGAACCGCGCACAGACAGAACAGAAAAACGACCTGCAGAAGTCGATTTCTCACGAATCGACGAGCAAACTTCGCGCAAACAACACCAAACGATCACAAACGATCCACACGACTAAACCGTACCTGAAAGGAGCAAGAAAACGAACAGGGGCTGCACCGTGCACCCCAATTTCTCAGCCGTTTTCTTCACAAACGCAGCTCCAGCTGCGAACTTGGTTCGATTCGACGGAGAAGATGATCTGCAGAGGAAAGGGACGATCTACCACAACTAACTGGAGCAGAACGACGCTCCAGAGCTTCCCTCCTCAGCTCCCTCTCTCTTTCCCTCTCTTTCTCTCTTTCTCTCACGCCAGGGACAGAACGTTTCCTGCGTTCTGCGTTTCTGTGAAATGAAACGAGAAAAGGGAGAAAGGGAGATAAGGAAGAAAAACTTAGGGGCCAAATCGCAAATTTCGAATTTTTCGCAAATTGCAATCGGGTCCCTAGAAGCCCAAAAACATGCAACTTTTGACTCGAAGGTCGGATTTGAACGATTTCTCTGGCAACGTTTCGAGTGTAAGATATTACATACTTTAGAAGCTAGAAAACACACTAAGCACATATCATGTCCAGTTAAATTAACAAAAACAGGCTTATAACTTAACACATCAGCTAAACACATGCTGAACAACTTACTTACGGAATAAGCTCGACGCGGGTCGTAACAATTCCTCTTACCCTTATAAGAATTTCGTCCTCGAAATTCCTAGAAGAGAAAAGGAAACTTGCCACGCATCTCAGATTCTAGCTCCCACGTAGCTTCTTCAAGATTATGGTTTCTCCACAAAACCTTCACTAAAGGAATCTCGCGGTTCTTAAGCTTTTTGATCCGGTAATCAACTATCTGTACAGGTCCCTCAACATAGGACACATCTGTCCTAAGTTGTACCGGTTCTGAATCTAGAATCTTATCTGTACCAGGGTGACACTTTTTCAGCATAGATACGTGGAAAACATCATGTAGATTTGCCAACTCAGACGGCAAATCCAACCTGTAAGCTACAGGTCCAATCCTCTCAACAATAGGATATGGACCCATATATCTAGGGGTCAACTTACCCCTCTTTCCAAACCGCAGAACTCCCTTCCACGGTGAAACTTTCAAGAAAACCTCGTCACCAACCTCAAACTCAAGAGGTCGACGTCGTCTATCAGCATAACTCTTCTGTCTATCCTGTGCAGCTTTCAACTGATCTCTGATCACTGATATCTTTTCAGTAGTCACATCAACTAGTTCAGGTCCAAGAATTTCCTTCTCACCCACCTCATACCAACAAACTGGCGATCTACACTTCCTGCCATAAAGAGCTTCATATGGAGCCATTCCAAGACTAGAATGGTAACTGTTATTATAAGCAAACTCTATTAGGCTTAAGTGTTCTTCCCAGTTGCCTCTAAACTGTAGCACGCATGCTCTCAGCATGTCTTCAAGGGTCTGAATGGTCCTCTCAGATTGACCATCTGTCTGTGGGTGAAACGCTGTACTGAACTTCAACTTCGTGCCCAACGCATGTTGTAACTGATTCCAGAATCTAGATGTAAACTTTGGATCTCTGTCAGAAATAATAGAAACTGGAATCCCATGCAACCTGATTACCTCATCCACATAAACTTTAGCCAGCTTAGAAACGTCAAAGGTTGACTTGACAGGAAGAAAGTGAGCAGACTTAGTTAGTCTATCCAAAATCACCCATATCGAGTCCGAACCCTTAGGCGTTCTGGGTAATCCTACCACAAAGTCCATTGTGACGTGTTCCCATTTCCATTCTGGTATAGGAAGCGACTGCAAAGTACCAGCAGGTTTCTGATGTTCAGCCTTAACCTGCTGACACACCCCACACCTAGCTACGTATTCAGCCACATCCTTTTTCATGCCAGTCCACCAGTACAGCTCTTTGAGGTTCCTATACATCTTTGTGTTACCTGGATGCATCACATACATAGAAGTATGTGCTTCCTCAAGAATATGCTCTTTCAACTCACTGTTTCTAGGTACACATAACCTATCATGAAGATACAACACGCCTTCATCAGAAAACCTGAACTCTGTTCTCTTACCCTCAGACATCTCCTCCATGATTTTCCATAAACCATTATCACTCTGCTGCAACTCTTTAATATGATTATAAAAAGTAGGTCTGACTTGCATTTGTGCAATCAGCCCACTCTGTCTTGTCACCTCCAAGTCCAAGTTCATTCTCCGCATATCTACAAGCAAGTTTCTCTTGAAACATGCCATAGAAAATGCATTGGCTGAAGAACTTGACTTTCTACTCAAGGCATCAGCTACAACGTTCGCCTTACCAGGATGGTAATCGATTGTCACATCATAATCTTTAATCAACTCCATCCATCTGCGCTGTCTCAAATTCAAGTCTTTCTGAGTGAAGATATATTTCAGGCTCTTATGGTCGGTGAACACCTGACATGTTTCACCATACAAATAGTGACGCCACGTCTTAAGAGCATGAACTATAGCAGCTAATTCCAAATCATGAACAGGGTAATTCTCCTCATTTTTCTTAAGCTGTCTAGACGCATAAGCAACAACTTTTCCTTCTTGCATCAGTACACAGCCCAAACCCTTTCTAGAAGCATCACAGAACACTGTATAGCCTTTATCTGCTTCTGGCAGAACCAACACTGGTGCTGAAGTCAATCTCTTCTTCAGAATCTGAAAACTTTTCTCACAGTTATCAGACCACACAAACGGTACATCCTTCCTCGTCAGGCGTGTCAAAGGTGATGCTATCCCACTAAAGTTCTTTATGAACCTTCTGTAATATCATGCCAAGCCCAAGAAACTTCTGATCTCAGTAGGAGTCGTAGGCTGTTCCCACTGAAGCACAGACTCAACCTTCTTAGGATCCACGCTGACTCCATCTCTCGAGATAACATGTCCAAGAAATGCTACTTCAGCCAACCAGAACTCGCACTTGCTAAACTTAGCAAACAACTGGTGTTGTCTCAACAACTGCAACACTACTCTCAAGTGTTGCTCATGCTGCTCCTCGTCTCTGGAATAGATCAGAATATCATCTATAAAGACTACAATAAACTGATCTAGAAAAGGTTTGAAAATCCGATTCATCATATCCATAAAGGCTGCTGGGGCATTGGTCAGCCCAAATGACATGACCAAGAACTCATAATGCCCATACCTGGTTCTGAAAGCTGTTTTGGGAATATCAGAAGCCTTTATCCTAAGCTGATGATATCCGGATCTCAAATCAATTTTAGAAAAGATCGTCGCTCCACGCAACTGATCAAACAGATCATCAATTCTCGGCAAGGGATATTTATTCTTTATTGTGATCTTGTTCAGTTGCCTGTAATCTATACAGAGACGCATGGTACCATCCTTTTTCTTAACAAACAGAACTGGTGCACCCCACGGTGAAGAACTGGGTCTAATGAAACCCTTATCTAACAACTCCTGCAACTGTACCTTGAGTTCTTTCAACTCTGCAGGTGCCATTCTGTAGGCCGACAACGCTACTGGATGACTACCTGGATATATCTGAATTTCAAAATCAATGTCTCTGACAGGAGGTAAGCCTGGTAACTCTTCTGGGAAAACGTCAGAGAACTCATGAACTACAGGTACATCATAAACACTGGTGGTGCTCTTCTCTGCTCTGGTGTCAACTACATGAGCAAGGAACGTTTCACATCCTTTCTGTAACATTTTATCAGCTACAGCAGCTGATATTATGCACGTAGGCAGAACTTTCCTGTCTCCAGTAAAGACACAAGAAAATTCTCCTAATTGAAAGGTAGCTTCCTTTTTCCAGCAATCGAGTTGCACTCGATATGTCTCAAGACAATCCATACCCAAGATGACTTGAAAAGTATTTACACCCAAGGGTATGAGATTAGCAGCAAAGGTAAAACCTTCAAAAGATAACAAACATCCGGGACAGGTCTCAGATAAAACTGTCGGTCCACCTAGTGGAACCCTCAACACTAACTCATCTGCCAACTCTTGAGTTAACAGATTAAGTTCAACAACTAAAGAACGTCGTATAAAAGAATGAGTAGCTCCCGGATCTATCAAAACTGAAACTGGTATACTATTAAACAAAAGCATCTCTCCTGTAACGACTTGTGAAGAGATTATACCTTCCTGAGGTGTCAAAGAAAAGAAACGTGCTGAAGCTCTCCCTCTGCCACGTTGTCCTCTCTGACCACTCCTGCCACTAGATGCTTCACCACCTCTAGAACCAGAAGCCACAGAGGAACTCGGAACATCATGGTATTGAGGCTGAAAAGCTTGTGATGCTGCTTGATGAAGTTGAGGACAATCCCTTCTAAGGTGTCCTATTTGTCCACAGGCAAAACAACTTGGACCCCAACACTGACCAGTGTGTGGTCTACCACATTTATTACATAGCGGTATCTCTTGTCTCTGAGGACCTGATACTGACATTGATGACCCTGAAGACTGTCCACTAGTGGCACTGCTCCATCTTCCTGGGTTATATCCTCCTCTACCTCTAGAAGTAGTGACATTCTCAGATCTCTGTTTGCCAAAACAACTAAAGCCACGCCCCAGTTTAGAAAAGAAACCTCTACCTCCACCTCTGTATCCACCACTGGGCTGTCCTCCACTGAACTCTGCAGATCTCTTCTTAGACTCAGGCACTCTGTCAGCATTCACAGATTCTTCAACTTGTCTGGCAGCCTCAACAAACTCACCAAAGTTCTCTCTGTTCCTCCTACTAGTAGCAGAGACTGTATGCCGAATCTCTGGCCTTAACCCTTCCTGAAATCTTCTGCACCTTTCTATGTTGTCAGGAACAAGCTGTGGACAGAAATTAGCTAACCGTGTGAAAAGCGCTTCATACTGTGTAACTGTCATGTTCCCCTTCTTGATATTCTGCAACTGCCTGATTTTCTCATTAAGGAAAGTGGGTGGGTAGAATTTGAGATGAAATTCCTCAGAGAAATCCTGCCAGGAAAGCTCTGTTCCTCTCCTCTTTTCTTCCACACCACGCCACCACAACTCTGCATCGCCTGTCAAAAGGTAGACTGCACGACTAATCTTCTTATCTTCTGGAAGCTCCATCAAACGAAAAACCTTTTCTATCTGTCTAAACCACTCATCAGCTTCGGCGGGATCTGTGGTGCCACTGAATTCTGTGCCACCTAGCTTCTTCACAAGCTCATAAGATCGCATCATATCTTTACTGCTGGTAGAAGAAGATTCTCGCCTATCAGCCTTGTATCTCTCCTTGGTCTCCAAGAACATCCTGTACATCCGGGATGCTTCATCCACGTGGTCACCACCACCTGGACCCAAGTACAGAGGATCAGGGCCAACATGGCTCTCAGCCTGATCATCACGATCAAAACCTCTTCCTGCCATCTGCAATGATATAATAGAATATTTCCTATTAGAAAATTACAGATAGAAGAAAGACACTTAAACCTTACTCCTATTGGTCTCTTATCGTTCCCTGACCTTGAGTAACTAAGTACTCAAACCTAGGCTCTGATACCAAAAGTTGTCGCGCCCCAACCTCACATAATACACAAACCACAGGATTAGGGCACGACAGGTGGGATTAACACATAACCAACTTTTCATTTCTTTTAAAACAATTAAGATATTACTGCAAATGAAAAGTAAACAAACTGCGGAAGCATTTCTATTAACTGATAAGAAATTAAACAAGTCTACAACATAAACATTGTTCAACATAAACTAAAACACAACAGTTAATTTACATCAATATACATATTCTCTCTCTCACTCACACCTTGTCCCGTAGATCGAGGGAAATGGACTAAGAGACCTCTAACTAGTCTAACTACAAACCTTCTATCAACTAAGCGTTGGGATGAAAGGATCCTTCCGACTCCTGTTGCTGATGCTGACCTGAAAAATGTTTTGAGTAGAGGTATGAGCCTACTCGCTCAGTGAATAACATTTCACTTAGCTATCAATAAACAACTCGTCAGGTTTATTAACTGAAATTAAACAGATATACAGTTCAAGCAGAGCAGTTCAATTGACATAGCAGATGTACAGATAATAATCACATTTCTATGCGTCATCAGGTATTTCAGGTAACTAAACAGTTATATAAATTTACTGTGATCCTAAATGATTTCTTATTCATTTTATTTTCATTTTATTATTATGCCCTAAATATATGCAGTGTACTCTGCATATAAAGATCCATAGCAAATTCATGCTACGGCCCCACCGTACAAGACTTAGCGACACACCCGGGAATGCTAAGTCTGACGCCAGCCCCGTTCTGCCACAGGACCACAGGCTCTCCGGCCTACAGGCTCTCCGGCCTCAATGCACTACTCCGAGTGCTCTCTCGACTCCTCCTACTAACCTGAGCACATAGGCGGAGGGTCACAGGGTTACCTTCGCGACTCCGCACGAATGGTGTTAGATAACCAAGTTTTCTGGTGAAACCGCAGTGCCATTGTGACACAAGCACAATTGTTGTTAGACACTGCCCTTTTTCTCTTTCCTCGTTTGTCCGCGACACACGCACGGATGATGTTGCAACACGAGTTTCACCCCAAAGCTGCAGATACAACTTAGGGGTTCTACGGTGTTAGGGCATCTAAGTCTATACTTGATTAACAAATATCATAAATAACACATTATAACTGTAAACACAAAATTTCCTCTTTCTCATCGTTCTTATTACACAATTCCAGTCCAAATAATCTTATTAAAC
This sequence comes from Alisma plantago-aquatica, assembly GCA_963693085.1. Taxonomy (NCBI): domain Eukaryota; kingdom Viridiplantae; phylum Streptophyta; class Magnoliopsida; order Alismatales; family Alismataceae; genus Alisma; species Alisma plantago-aquatica. The sequence continues at coordinate 743,910,909 of OY856413.1, forward strand.
TATCACTGAAGCAATCAGACATTTAAAATGAGTTAAATAATGATTTCTAAATGAATTGCCACTCACCACTTGAAACTTGGCCGAACACTATGAAACTCGGCCGATCACTTCCCAGATCCTGAAACTCGGCCGACCAAACTCGGCCGACAAACTCACCGCTTGAAAAACCTACAAAGGAAACTCGGCCGATTAGAACCAAACTCGGCCGACCAAATCCCTGTTCGCATATCTAATTCAGGAAACTCGGCCGATCCAAGACGAAACTCGGCCGATCCGGAAAACGTTGTACAAAAGCCCTAAATAAGAACTCGGCCGACCGATTTGGAAACTCGGCCGAACCGCGCACAGACAGAACAGAAAAACGACCTGCAAAAGTCGATTTCTCACGAATCGACGGGCAAACTTCGCGCAAACAACACCAAACGATCACAAACGATCCACACGACTAAACCGTACCTGAAAGGAGCAAGAAAACGAACAGGGGCTGCACCGTGCACCCCAATTTCTCAGCCGTTTTCTTCACAAACGCAGCTCCAGCTGCGAACTTGGTTCGATTCGACGGAGAAGATGATCTGCAGAGGAAAGGGACGATCTACCACAACTAACTGGAGCAGAACGACGCTCCAGAGCTTCCCTCCTCAGCTCCCTCTCTCTTTCCCTCTCTTTCTCTCTTTCTCTCACGCCAGGGACAGAACGTTTCCTGCGTTCTGCGTTTCTGTGAAATGAAACGAGAAAAGGGAGAAAGGGAGATAAGGAAGAAAAACTTAGGGGCCAAATCGCAAATTTCGAATTTTTCGCAAATTGCAATCGGGTCCCTAGAAGCCCAAAAACATGCAACTTTTGACTCGAAGGTCGGATTCGAACGATTTCTCTGGCAACGTTTCGAGTGTAAGATATTACATACTTTAGAAGCTAGAAAACACACTAAGCACATATCATGTCCAGTTAAACATTATTAACAAAAATAGGCTTATAACTTAACACATCAGCTAAACACATGCTGAACAACTTACTTACGGAATAAGCTCGACGCAGGTCGTAACACTTTCCCTACTCTTACTGGGATATCTTCAATAATTCCCAAAGGTGTAGTGATGGTAGAATCAGCCAATTGAATTGTCATTGTTGTGGGTAGCAAATCGGTAAAGCCCAATCTTTTACACATGGAAAAGGGCATAATGGATATGATGGCCCCCAAATCAGCTAATCCTTTCTTGCAAGAGGTATTTCAGATAGAACATTGGATGCCAAAGGAGCTAGGGTCCTTCTGCTTCTTCGACATTTTATTAAGAATGATGTCAGAAGTAGTCTGAGTTAATTTGACAGTCTCATGTTCTTCAGTCATATATTTCTTTGATAGTAAAGTCTTCAGGTATTTGGACCAAGCTGGGATTTTAGAAAAAGCATCGAGGAATGGAATATAGACATATAGCTTCTTCATAGCTTCCTTGAATTTTTGGAATCTAGAATCTAGTTTGGTCTCCCTCAATCTGCTTGGATAGAGTATCCTAGGCTTGTATGGTGGAACTTTTGGTTCCTTGGCAACTTGTTCTTTTTCTTTCTCCTTTTCAACCTCTTAATTTGTGCTTTCAGTTGGGATGATTTCAACTGTATCTTTGTCTTTTTGAATGACTTTGGTAGTTTCAGTAAGAACACGACCAGATCTTGTGGTAACTGCATTCATTTGTTCTGGTCTGTGTTTATCATGTCTCGGGTTTATTTCTGGATGACCAGCAAAAGTACCCACTGGGGGTTTATACTGAGCTGCAATTTGTGCCAATTGGGTTTCTACAACTTTTTGTTGAGCTTTCTGGTTGTCAAGCATGGTCTGTTGAGATTGTAGCATTTGCCTTATTAGAGACAATTCATCTGTTGGCGGAGGTGGAGTATTCTTTTGTTGATATTATGTAATTTGTTGTTGTTCTTGAGGTTGTTGCTGTTGAGGAGCTGTCAACTGTAGTTGTTGAATCTGAGGTTGTTGCAATTGAGGGTGTAACAGGGGGTGAGTGTATTGATAGTATGAAGAGGAATTTCTTAGGTGGACAAATCTTTGAAACCCACCTCTATAGTTTCCTTGGTTTCAGTTAAAATTACTCTGGAAATGATCTATCAGAGGACCCACTTTGTGTTTGGTGTTGTGGGTTGGCAGTCCTTGCGAGATTTCGATACTAAAACCCAGGGTGGTTTCTCAGTTGATCTGGGTTATAGTGAACTTCACCCGGTATGGTATTGGTGGAATTAACTTGCTCTAGCAGCTGATCCTTGGGTTGTTCAATGATTGGTTGATATTGTGGCTGAGGCGTCTGCATATTCATCATCACATCGTATAATAGGCCACATGATAATATGGGGTGATCTGATGAATGACAAGCTCTAGAAGTCTCTGTAGCTGCTTTGACTTGTTGAACTTGTGAGTTCTTCTTTCTGTCATATTCCCCAAATGATGTTTCAAGGGCTTGCTATTTATGAACTATGGTTTTCAAAGCTTCAACAATGGCTTTCATTTCTATAGATTCTTCAACCTTAAAGACTTTTAGGACTCCTTCTGTGGATGACCTTCCCCAATTAGATTGGTTCTCAGCTCCAAGCATAACGATCTTCTAGGCGTCTGCATAATTCTATCTCATGAAATTTCCTCCAGATGAGGAATCCAAAAACTTCTTTATTTCATCACTTACCCCTCTATAGAATGTTTCTATGAGTTGGTTTTGTGAGATCTCGTGATGTGGGCATTTTCTCAGAAGTTCCTTAAATCATTCCCATGATTCTGCTAGTGAGTCTCCAGGAAGTTGGGAAAATTGGTTTATCTGTCCTCTAATCTGGTAAGTCAATGAGGGGGAAAGAACTTTACCAAAAACTTTTCTTCCAAAGGAACCCAGGTGGTGATTGGATCTCCATCTAAAGAATTATACCAACTCGGTGCCCTTCCAGATAAAGTGAAGTTGAAAAGTCGAAGCATAATTGCATCAGATATAGCTCCGACTTGTGGTACTAATCGACAGAGTGCCTTAAATCGCTTCAGATGATCCATGCAATCATCTCCAATGTTTCCAGTGAAAGAGATCCCTTGCATGATTTGGATCCATTGTGTTCGAATTTCAAAGTTGGGAGTGTTAATGAGTGGTGGCTGGACTGGGTGATTGTCCTCAGAATTTTTAGGAACAACGTAATCTCAAAGTAGCTTGTTCCTGATCAATAACTGAGTAGCTGCTGTGGCTGCCTCATTTTCAGCTTGGATGCAAGCTTTCTCTTCAGCTCGAACTTCAACTTGTATTTGAGCACGTGTATAAGTGATGAGTTGTGCTCTCTGAGCCTGCTATAGTTGCGTTAACTCTTTCTAGCACCAAAGCATCCTAGCGTTGTTTTTCAGCCATCTGTCTGGCTCGCTGGCGGTTGAGTCTGATGCATCAGTGGAAGCTTCGTTCTACCTCAGATTCGTACTCTAGTTCAGGGGAGAATTCAATGTTATGTGAAGGTTGCATACACATTTTCTACCTGAGTAGAAGAAAAATCACACTTTAGATGATGTGGAGAAATGATGAAATCAAAAAGATATATGAAGTAATTATCAAGGTAAAGTGTAAAATCCTAATCAACTAGAAAGTTGATAAATGGAATTAAAACGTTCTGTAACCCCGGAAACGATGCCAATTTTTGATGGATCCTCCACTCGCGTGGAGTTACGTGCACCACTAAAAATCCTAGAGATAGTAAGTCTCTAAGTTTAACCTTGCGTGTGCTATAATAAGATCTCCACCCACATACGCTAAGCTACACGCAAGTCTTATCGTAGTACAGTTGAGGGTTGAATCCACGAGACAACAATCTTGTTATGATTTTAACAAGATGGAAAATGTTATAATTCTATTTATATACTTAAGAGTTGATATTTAGATCAAAGAGTTGGGTTGATGATTAAACTAAAGTACAAAAGCAAATTAAATGGCAGGAAAGTAAAGTTAAGGTTGTAAACAATATTTAGAAACCACTAGGATGTGATCAAGTTTCACCACTGCTACACATGGATCATAACATGCAACATAATAACATGGCTTGCAAAAAGGGGTATAATTAGTTAGTATCTTTGTAGACTTAGCTTTCTTTCGAATAGTTAACTACGAGAAACGTGGAAGTATTGTAATGCCAGCCATCCCTAAATGAATGGTCACTTACTTTACATCACTTCCATCGCAATGTGTGTTGCTCGACCTGTCAAAGTTGTACTTCCATACGTCAACTGATTCCATTTCATAGTATGTAAGTACAACGCTGGAGGTGAGTTTACTCCACTCTTTGAAAAACATTCCTAGATACCAAAACATATATATGATGACTACATACATCAAGAACCAACATACACTCGATAATCAAATATAAAAGCACAAACATAGACAATTCACACTAGTAGATAATAGATAACACAGGTTGGTGATCAAGCAACTAGTATTCATAAAACAATTGATGTTGAACTGAATAGATAGTGTTTCTCTATTGCAAACTCATGAATTACAATGCATGAAATGAAGACATGGGTAGTGGGGCTACTCCCCGCACCCTAGTGTATGGAACTACTCACTCATGATAAGGACAAAGAAGTAGACAGGAAGAGAGAAAGAAAACATCATCTCCACGTAGGAAGGAGGAAGGTTGACCCCTTGGAATAGAGAACAACTATGTTCACTCTGCGTAGTTGCCTTAGTAATGAATCCTTCACTTCCCACCTTCTTTGTCCAAGAGAGAGAAAGTAGCTTGAGGATGGAGTGTGGACCTTTGACTGGCAGCCCTGGGGCAATGGATGAAGGTTGAAATAGCTCTGGAACAATTGGTACAACCTTTGGGCATCTAAGAGTCTGATCCCAAGTGAGGACTCCTTTGGCCCTATTTATAGGCTTCCAAGGGATCTTGAACGGTCTTGGGACCATTTGGATCTTGAAAAGTCTTGGGACCGTTTGGATTTTTAATGGTTTGGAGACCGTTTGGATCCTCCTGGTCTTGAGGCCGTTTGGCTTTAATTCGGTCTTGGGACCATTTGGCTTCATACGGTCTTGGGACCGTATGGCTTGGTCTTGAGACCGTTTGGCTTTAATTCGGTCTTGGGACCATTTGGCTTCATACGGTCTTGGGACCGTATGGCTTCATACTGTCTTGGGACCGTCTGTCCTTCATACGGTCTTGGGACTGTTTGGCTTTATACGGTCTTGGGACCGTTTGACCTTTATACAGTCTTGGGACCATTTGGCCTTCATACGGTCTTGGGACCGTTTGGCTTTATTCAGTCTTGGGACCATTTGGCTTTATACAGTCTTGGGACCGTTTGGCTTCTTTGCAATTTTTTTGGGTTTTCTGTAAGAAGAAAAAGGAGAAATGTTAGTCTATTGGTATATTAACAATAAAGTGGAAAGTTAAGTATTATATCTAATTTATCTAAGAAATAATATGGGAAATTAAGAAAAATTTGTAAGATAACATCACAAAATGGGAGGTTATCATAACCCTATTTGATTTGGCTTAATTATGTGATTCAAACCTTTCTATAATCCCTTTGGATGGTTTTGGACCTTGTGCAGAGCTTAAGTTTCCAGTTTGAACTTGTCTGGATGTTGTTTGTGCTTTATGTGCTAGTTTTGGTGAAAATTGAAATTTACCCAAAGTAGGGGGTTGATATGCAATTTGTCACCTATAGAGTGTTCCTCCTCTCTCTCGGCTTCATGAGAGAGTATGTTTCTTTGGGGTGCCTTGGTTCATCCTTGGATGAGTGATGACATCACTAGGGGTAATTAGGGTTTCTAGGGTTTTGATGTACCTTAACCTTGTTGAGGGTGGTGACCCCCTTCTTGACCTTGACGGAGTGTTTGGGGAGTGTCACGACTGAGACACCTCCCTTGCTTGGTTTTGTCTCATCCAAGATGGTTGTGGGTTGTCTTGGGTCGAGACAGTTGTCATCTAGTGAAGTGTCTCGATCTAAGTGCATTGGTGTTTCTTTTGTCTCGACCATGGTGTTCTTTGGTGCTTTGTCTCAACCATGTGATGATCGCAACCACGAAAATGTGTGTTGGGTGACCCAAGTAGGTCGATACCCAACCTAGAGTGTATCACCCTCTTTTGCATGTATGGCTAAGGCGGTTTCATGTGGTTGCATGTTGGTTTCTTGAGTAGACAAGTGTCTCCTTGGTGTTTTAGGGTGTTGACACCTCATGTCCACCCTACCTCCCTCCTCCCTCAGTATATAAACCCTTTCTTCTTCTTATAAGTGAATCCTTCAGCTCTCTTTCTTCCTCACCCTCTCTTGTTCATCCTTGGATCCTTAAGGAGCAAGAAGGACTGATCTTAGAAGCTCTTGGTGGCCGAACTTCCCTTGCATGTGGTTCTTGTGGTGACCTTTGGTCATCTTCAAACTTGTAAGTGTTTTCTCTTCTATGATGGAATTTCTTTGAATCCCCTACCCCATCTTCTTCTCTTTTCTCGGCCCTAGACCATTTATTATCCATGGTGGCCATTCTTGAGAAGTGAACCCCTCATCACAAGGGTCATAGGCCATGTTTTGACAAGGTAGACCCGAGTGAGAGGAAGTTTCTTCTCCCTTCTCTTCCCTTCTTTCTTTGGGTTCAACCTAGGGTCCTCTCATGCCATTTTCTTGAGAAAAATTTGACCATGGTGTCTTCTCCTTTTTGAGGTGATTTTGTGGCCGAAAGAGGAGCCTTTGGTGGAGCTTCTTCAACTTTTGGATCGTGTGTTTGGAGCCCTTGATCTTGGAGCTTGGACCCTTGATGATTGAGCTTCTTCAGACATGTTTTATAATTTTCTACCCTCCTCTTTTATTAGTACTATTAGTCGGATTTGTATGTTGTTGTTTCTCTCTCTAGAAAGTACCCTTAATGTGATATAAGATTATATCATAACCTAGAGCTTGAATAATAGGAGTTATCATTCTTTATATGTTTAAAATCTGAAATCCCAATATAAGGAACCTAATTTTGGAGAGAGACATGTTATGGTGGTTTATCTCTTAGGTCATGATCTTGGTTTTGTTCCCATGCATGATGGATGAGTGTCTTGATGTCCTATGAGGTTTAGTGATTGGTTTGATGATGTGAAACGTGGTTTATTTTTCTTTTTTAAGGATCTTTTGTGAGGATTTCATGCCACATGTTTTAGGATTTTCAATTAATGTTTTGATATGAGGTTCCCCCTTGGTGATGATGAGTTTCTTGTGGTGTAACCTTACATTTTAGTATCCATATATGTTGTTAACGAGTTAGATGATGTTATCATGATTTTAGGGTTCAAGACTTTGAAGTAGTCTCATGAAGATTACTCTTTTTCTTAAACCCTAAATTCATGTGTTTGATTTGTTATGTGTTGATTAAGGTGATCTTGATACATACAACCTAAGCTTTGGTTTTGTCACCATGACTTAAGATTGGTCCTTATGATTACCTTGGGTTTTTGGATGGTTTCCTCATATTTTAAGGCTCAGTTTTCTCTTCTCTAATGGTGTTTCTAGACGATCACCTTGGTGCTCATTTTAGGGTTTGATGGCCTTGGATCCATGAATTTTGAGCTTGGTGACGCTTGGTGTTTTGCTTTGACCTTTTATCCAGTGAGACATAGGTGTTCTTGGTGTTTTGTGTCGAGACATACACTCATGTGTAGTTTTGGGATTGAGACATCCATACTTTGTGTTCAATTTGAGTCATGACACATTGATAAGCTACAACCATAACTCTTATCCGCAGTGCTTGGTTGAAACTCCTAACTCTGATTTGATTACAATGCCTTGTCTTGGTTTGGTGGTGACGCTCCATTGTGAAGTGGTCACAACACATCGTTCTTGTTTCAACTGTAATTTTGTGTTTTGGAGATGGTCGTGACACTACTTTAGGGTCTGGGTCGTGACGTTGATGGGTGGTTGTTAGTCGAAACACCTTCTGATCGTGATGTTTTGGTGGAACCCTAACCATAGGGTCACAACCATGACATGACCTAGAGGGTGGAGGTTGTGACATGTGATGTATGGTCGAGACAAATGAGGGTCACGATCATGACATGGACCAAGATGGGTGGTCGAGACCTATGTGGTTATGTGGTTAACATAGGGTGATGGTAGGTGAATGAGAAATACATGTGAACACTTAATGATAATCATATATGAATAACACATAACCACGTATAATGCTGTCTAGAATGTCATATAATCTACTCTAGTGATGTATCCTAATCTTTATACACTCTGAGAGGGTGGAGGGTGATGAGTTTAGGGTTGATTGTTGAACATAGCTTTGCAAACCCTAATATGCTAAAAGGAATCTCTAACCCTAATAATGAACAAGGACTTGCTTATTTCTCTATCATGGAAGGATTGTGATGTTATGTGGTTATCTCTCTCTTGCTTATCTAACCAAGAAGGTGTTATGAGATTGATAATCATAGATAGTGTATGCTATGGTGATTATGATATGACACAGATTGAATATGCCCTTGTGAGGCACGTTGAGGCACTTGTGATACAGGAATAATATGAATGGGTCATATGACATTGCAATAACTTGTTGCATAATATGAGATGGCTTTTCCCAATGATGAATTGAGGGATTGGAATTCCCTGATATGTGGCCTTGTTGATTATGTGATGAATGAAATTAATACATGTATCATGTGATGATAGTGTGGCAAGCTCACACCCTATACGTTTATATCTTATGGAAGTATACCATGTCCTTATCTTTGTAGAGTTTGTTTTTATCTTATACGTTGTAACTTGATTGATGATAAAAGACACTTAATTGACTTAACTAATCAAGTGGAACCTAATCATGTAGTTTTGCCCTATGCCATATATCCATCTCAGTGTCATCACTTGCTGGATGGTGAAATGGGCTTTCCCTTAGAGGAAGCCTGGATTCATATACTATTGCATATATGTATTCACATGATTGGTTGTGGGCCATACCCTTGTAGGTGGCTGGCTGTAGGCTGTAGCTTAGTGATATGTTGCTTATGAGGTTTCAAAGGATTATTTGTGGTCCATACCTCAGTAGGAGTGTAGTTGCAGGCTGTAGCTTAGTTTTACTAGCACTGTGACCTGTACCAAGGTGGGCTAGGACTTTCATTGTTGACTATATGTCACAGGTTGTAGTTGACTAGTATGTCTCTACTATGTACTTGTGTACTGACCATGAGGTTTGGTGAGGTGGTGGATTCTGATTCTTCCATGGACCTTGTATGGCACCGATTTTGACTTAGCAGTGGTCAGTTGGATTTGGGTGGTACGACTCAAATCTTTAGGGCATAATAAAATACGTAATCAACAATGTAGTATACTTGCTTAGGTCACAATACGAGAATATTGGTTGAAGCCTCGCCTTACTTTTGTAATGATTAGTTGGAAGAAGATATACATGTTCTTCATATTCCTTTTTAGAATATTAATTGCTCTGCTCATATCATTTAGCTCAGTCTGCCTATCTGTTAATAGTATAATCTCCTATTTTAGTAATATGAGCTTTTAATAGATGTTGGTGGAGAGTTATAACTCTCATTGGGATGTTTGGTCTCACCCCATGGGTTCCATAATCTTTTAGGTGGATGTTCATGCTGGGATAGAGATCGTGTTGCTGAGACAGATATCCAGAAGGAGTGTAGCTGTTGGATCATGGATATACAACTAGTGTCTAGTATTAGAGTCCTATGTGTCGTTCCTATACACTCAGGTCCTTGGGAGTGTTTTATATGTGTTGTACATCACTTTGAGGTTTTGAATCTATATGTTGACGATACATATAGGTGATTTGTGTATGTGAACAAGTTGTCATATGTAACAGGTTGTGGCTAGTTGGCCAGTGAACTATGTAATTAACATATTTTGATATGAATGAAATACAAGTGGCTCCAGATTATGGCTTCAGACATGATGAGTTCAATTTGATGCATGGTTAAGAAATAAGTTTTAATTTACCCTATTTTGTGGTAATGTGGTTAGTAGTGTTAATTCCGCACTCAGTTTTGAGTAATCTTGATTTGTGTGGTAAAGGATGTCACAAAGAGATCACGGGATTGCAATTAAGTGTAACTTGATTAATATCAACAAGATGAGGTCTCATTATTCATTATCATGGTAGTTGGATGTGTCACCGAACTCTAAGTATCATATATTTCATCGCTGATTTCAATATCTCAACTAGGTTATGCATATACATTATCAAGCAACATAGTGTGTCATGGGTTCATAAGCATTTAGAGTGATGCATCACAACTAGATTGGGGATATATGATTAGAGTTCTAAGATCCTAAATAGAGAAATCATAGGATTTGCGAAACCTTAGTCCACATAAGCATCAACATTGGCGTATCTAGTCATATTGAGTCATAATCATGCAAGATTGTCACCATTAGGGTATAGATGGGATCTACTTGAGTTAGGCATCATAAACATCACCAAACTATTGATTTGATATTATAATATAACATGGATGCTCCTTATGGTAAGATTTGCATAAGATTGGAGACTTAGTTGCCAACATGATTACTAGATCATATTTCAACTCAAGATTAGGGCATTTAATCATCTTAGGGCATATGCATGATTCACAAGGTATTTGGGTGCAAAAAGCATGATAAGTTACCGATTTAGGTCAAGCATGAGGATTAGAAGCACATTGAATTAGGGTTAGCATTAATAAAGTGATCTTTATCATATAGGTCCATTAAGGTCATTTCATCAACATAAGACCATTTTAGTATGCAAGTATGAATAATTTTCTGAATCATGATGCACAAAGGTGTTCAAGAGACTGATATTAGGCTAACATTAAGATTTGGGACACACAACATCAAGATCATGCATTCAATAATGATAAACATCTCAAAAGAACTTTATAAGCAAGAATTTTAGGATATTAGCAGAGGAAAAAGCAAATATAGTGTCTCCAAGTATTTTTAGTGGAAAACTCACATTTTTTTATAAAAAAATCATATATTACATGCTAATTTTGGATGAGGGAGTGATTTGATATCATTTTTCAAAGTTTACCTCAAGAATAACAATAGTTGGCCCCCTTAGGTGGTGATTTCGAGTTGATTTGGCCTCTTTAAGGTCAAGCCCATCAGATTCCCGACCCACGACCATGCTCAGGTCTTCTCACAGTTTGAAACTATGATCTGACATCTGCCTCCTGCTCACAGACTCTAGTCATCACCCATTATCACTGCTAACCACTGGGGGGACGTTACCCATCACTAGCTGCAGCGCGCCTACTTGCGTGGGTATGGCTAGGCCGATGACTATTGGTGAGGTGATCCCTTTCTTTAGGGCTAGGGAAATCAAGATCCAAGGGTCTAATATCTTCTCCCCATCCCGCCCCAATCCCAGGCGGCCATGGCAGTTGTGGTTGGTAGGAGATATGAACAGTCAGGAAGGGGGTCCTCAGGTAGTGGAACATGGTCGTGGAGGTGAGCCGTGGACCTGTAGGCTCATCTTCGAGGTTGGAAAGGTGCGGTGGTAGCCTGAAGAGAAGGAGTGGCTCTCTAGAGTTACCTCAACCTGGAGGTCTGGGAACTCAAAGGAGATGTCTAGGGTCTGTGAAAGAGGGGGAAAGAGAGGGGAATGAGAGGGGGAAGTGAATGGGTTTGTTACTTTGCTAAAAAGAAGCAAGAATGGCGATTGATTGGTGGAGAAACAAAGAGTTAGGTGATCTCAATAACATTGGCACCTATAGACCGTGTAGAGGAAGGGGGTGAAGGGGGAGTCGTTCGATCAGGGGATGTATCCGAGGGGGGCGATCTGAGGGTCACAATTGATCGAAACAAACCAAAACACATAGATTGTTGAGTTGGAAAAGTGTGGGGGGGTTCCTCCCCTAATTGGGCCGCGATCCCACTCAGTCCCTATTGGGTCAAAAACTAATTAAATCAATGATAAAACAAAGATCAATTTGTTAAAGTTCAAGAGTCTATATCTTTGGCTATGATGGTCAGATTGGGGAAATTTTTAAATCTTTGAATTCACAATTGAATCCTATACATTATGACATACATTTGATAGAATAAAGAGATTATTGAATTGGTCCAATTTTGATTGTAAGTTTATTACACATAATAAGTATGTAACTTAGTTCAAAACTCAAATTGAAGGCATATATAAGCACAAAGTAATATCTAATCAAATGTAACTCATCAATTGAGCATACATCGACTCAAAGTCATCAAATTGTGGGTGAGGAAGGTTATTGGGTTCAATAGGAATCTAATGAGTCAAGATGTACATAAATCAAATGGGAGAGAAAATCTAGGTTATCAAAATTTTCTGGGGTCTAATTGTTGTGCGATGATTTGTTTTTCTTGCCAGTCCAAATTTGTACAATCTATGATAATTTTCCTTCTTGGATCACTATTCTTGCTAGACTTCATAACCGATATCGCCACTTGTTAACCTCTCTCGTCATTGATCATGATTCAATCAATCCTTATACTTGACTTTAGTGGTGGTGACTTTTGTTGGTACGGAAAAATATATCTTCCAAGTTGTGATGTTATGGTGGGCAGTGGATCAGATGACAAGATGTTTGACAATTGATGAATACATTTTAGAGTATCATGTAAATGAACATGGTGGTATCAACAAGAGATGTGGGTGTAAGTTATAATGTGGATGTGTAAATGATGAGTTGAGAAAGCGTGTTGTTTATTATGAAATTATCTTATCAATTTTATTAAATTTTCATGACACACTATTGTTAGTGTAAGAGAAAGAATGTTTAATATGCCTATTTTTAGTGCCAGTTTGTGAAATTAATCTGACCATTAGAAATTATTTTATTGCGCAACTCGATTATACCTCCCATTTTGTACTTTTGCAAGTTTATGAATAAAGAATTGAAGCTATGGATGTGCACGAGGTATTATTTCACAACCCTTCCTGAATTTGACTTTGCAACTAATGGTTATTAAGATATTTTATAGATTTATCAGTCTAAAATTCATATTTTTCTAATAGCTTTGATATGGCTTATGTTTCAAGTTGATTGCGTTTTCTTAATGAAAAATGCCATAACCAACATAAAAATGATCTTTAGATTATCTTTGATATTATTGTGTGAGTGAAATGAAAGGCTACTTATTGGCAAGGGAAGAAATAACTTTAACTACAATGCATATAGATCTTTCATTTTCCATATGGGTATAATTATTGTAACGAACATGTTGTACACCTTTTCAAGAAGTACAAAATCTAACAAGTATATGCAACATAAATTTATGTACCAACATGGTCAGTGGCGGATCCAGAAATCTACCACAGGGGGGGGGCTGGATTAATATGAGTAGTGAGAAATATTGACTACAGATATAGATGGAAAAATAATATTTATTTAGAAAAAATTGAAGAATTGTTTTTATCCAACGGAATGTCTCAATGTCTCCAAAATGAAAAATAATCTATTTGTACATAAATGACATGATATAATTCACTATATCAAAGTAATGAACACATTATTTAACCATGTCTTTCAGATTCAATGACTAGATAATCAACAATATAATCATAATTCACGGTAACCTGATCAGTGCAACATGCATAAAATTGATAGCACATAAGAAAAGTACCAGATATATTAAAAATGAGAAGATACTCACCTTTTAAGTGGAGAACAAACATCAAAATATAATATGACACTGTTTAGTGGATGGTGTCAGGATGAAAGACCCAAAAAAATTGTACCAGTCAAATATTATATACTATAAATGATATAAGTATAATGTATTATGTAATATCAATTTATTTTAAGATCTTAACACAATGATTTATATTAAGGAAACCTAAGAAAAGAAAGAAAGGAAAATATTTAATCTAGTTGTATAAACAGTATATAATGGAGGAAATTGAGGAATCAAAACTGAAGATAATGAAGAGGAAAGATCCAAAAATATCTCTTAATTTTTTATTTAAAAGTTGAAGAAGAGAGAACACTTATATATTTTTATGGACTTTCATTTCACATGACATCTTTAATGTTCTTTCTCCGTTTGATTAAAATTATATCTATAAGATGGCTTTTTCTACCTTTTCTTCTCCTTCTTATCCCACATTTTACATGTATTTTCCCTACTCTTCTTTTACCTTATGTCAATTCAATTCTTTTCTTTTGTTTTATAGATAGAAATATTATCATTATTCCCCTAGTTCTTGTAAATTTGTAATTATTATTATATAGATTAAATTGATAATATCTAAATATTATATAATTAAAAGTTTATGAAATACCATGTAAAAATAAATATTATTTGGATCTATTTCTATATAGTAATATGGATATTTTCTTAATTTGAGAGTGATTTACTAATAATAGTTTAAAAGAAAAATATATATTTGAAGGTGATTAGTTGTACATGTATGATTATCACTTTTTTTCAATGGTGTATAATTATAATTGAGTGAACTTACTCAATTTATAACTAATAATGTTTACCAATTAATGAGTCAATTATATCACACTAGATTCCAATAAATACATCAGCTTGATGCATGTTATATTTTTATAAATTTAATATTATGTAATTAATTTCCATATTTAAGGGTAGATGACCCCGGTCTTTATAGTGCCCTGCTTTCAAGTATGGTAGGGGATACAAGTTTTATAAGTCTTAACACAATTAATATGAAATTATTAAACAAATTTTATTAAGAGAGAAATCAAAGATATAATTTATTAAGCCGATAATCGATGGCATCTATATTAGGACTGTAAATTTTATGATTTCTGAGGGGATAAGACACATAATCTATAATATATTAAATTTAACCCCTAAGAAATTTATAAAAATAAAGATGATAGGATTGATTAAAATCATAAGATTAAAAGTTACATTTTGTGTGATATAATATAGTATTTTTATAAAATACAAATTTGCACATGATATTATGGTAATAATAAAAATATTTTTTTGAGGGGGGCTTCAGCCTGGGCAGCCCCCCCTCTGGTTCCGCCTACATGGTAATTTATCTTAATGAATTATCTTTTTATACGAATCACATAGTCTGTGCCTAGAGGCACAATGTCCGTTTCCATGGCTTGACTAATGACTATTTTAAATTTTGTTAACATTAAAATAGCTATTGCATTTCGTCAGCACCTCGTGCTCTTTTACTAATGAGACAAGGCTTATTGTTGAAGTTGTTGTTGAAAATGATCCGTATATGTTGATGTTTTTAACTTGTCAACCGGAGGAAGTGACATGAATGGTATATCCAATTAGGAGGATGAGCTGCAGTTTGTTTACTGTTATATCCTCTTTTCTTGAGTCTGCGTATAGTTTCTTATTGTATAGTATCCGATTACTATTCTATACCTTAGTTGCTTCTTTCTCTGTATATATTTTGGCTATTATTTTGTCAACTGATAGAGCATGTGTTGGCCTTGAAGGTCTGTTACTTGCCTTCTTGTATGTCGTTAGTTGGGACATTTAGAGTTATATACATAGATTCATATTATACTGGTGTTGAGTTATAGAGTTTAATTTCCTCTAGTGCAACTCCACATAACTGGCTGCTAATATTGTTGGGGTTCTTTTGTTGATAGGATTTTTTTTTCGAAAAAAACCAAATTGACATACTTTGCTAAAAATAATATTCTTCTTGGCACTCCCGGAAAAATAATTTTCAGAATAGCACGCTTTACTGTAAAACCACCCCATAAAGTGGCCTTTTTTTAGATTTATTTGGATGTCGAAACCGCCAGTGTGGTTGGCGTTTCTAATAAAAAATAAAAAATTAAAGTATTTAAAAAAAAAAACTTCACAAGAGGTGGCGCTTTCCAAGTTGAATTCCACTCCATTCAAAGCTGAAAAGCGCCAATATGTGTGGAGTTTTCCATTTTTTTTTGAATTTTTTTTTCATTAAAAAGTCGCCAATCAAAGTGGCGTGTAAGTACTCAGATATGAACGCCACTTCATGTGGCAGATTCAATAACAAGTGTGTTATTACGGTAAATATTTTACTTAGAGTGTTAGAAGGGAAATATTTTTGTTAAAGTGTGCTATATTAATTTTTTTTTTCTTCAGCCCTGTTACCGAGTATGCATAATGGCGTTGCCAACTGACTGCTTATTCTAGTTAATTGTGTTCGGATTCACCTTCAGTTCTAACTAGCTGTTGTGCGGATTTATACATTGTATTTCTGTAAATTGAATTGAGGTACACGTGTATGTTGCTTTAAATTTGCTCTAAATTAGCACAAATTGATGTCTGTCTTGTTCCGTCGTCGGTCAATATTTCTCCTAAATTTGACTTCAATCCAGTACACACTTGTTGCAGACTTGTCTCCAGTTTGTATCTAAATTGATAGTTATCAGACATACGACCGTGCCAAATTGAGCTAGTTATATACTAGTGCGTGGAGAAACACATGAGTATGACCCCAACATACAAACTATTATCTCTTGCAAATTAATTACAATCAATCAATCACTATGCTCAGTCTTCGTCACCGTCCACACTATGTCTTCATCGTCGGCCTTCTCGCCGGGTTGGGATCGGTGCAGTCCAGGGTGGAGAATGGAGATAACTGTTAGCAGATCCTCCTTCGGCCGATTAAAAAGAATAATTCTAGCCGTAACTAGTTGGCCACCCGGCCACCCACCCGGCTGGGGCTGCTGCAAAGCCAAATGTGAGCCATTTTTATTTATTTTTAAATAGGAGAGAAGTACAAAAAAGGAAAAATTTGTGTCGCTCATAACTTTCAAGCTACAATAAATTTTTCAATGAAAAAAAGTACTAAATTCATAATAAAAATACTTTCCAAAAAGACCAATGTTGACATATTTAAAAAAAAAACAATATGAGAAAATATAATATATGTGTTTTGGGTATATCCGTCCATATTTTGGGTACATGCCCATAGTGTAGATTTTGTCTCGTACAACCAACCACATTAAAAGTAAAAAAATAAAAGAGAGAGAAAATGATTGTGTTCACAATTTTCGTCCAGTTTTATTTATTAAAGAAATAAATGATGAGAGAAATAGAAGAGAGAGAAAATGTTTTTGTCCATAACTTTCAATCCGGAACATATTTTTTAATGAAATAAATTGCATTAGAATTCTTGTAAAAAAATACTTTCCATCAAGACTAGTGTTGACATACTTTAAAATATTGATAATATGAGAGAAAAATATAGTATTTGTATTTTAGGATACCATACACGTCTCATACAGTACCTCTAGTACTGTGCGTGTAATACTATACTTTACATTACAAAATGTGATCATTAGTATTGTACTTCT
Source organism: Alisma plantago-aquatica (assembly GCA_963693085.1). Lineage (NCBI taxonomy): Eukaryota > Viridiplantae > Streptophyta > Magnoliopsida > Alismatales > Alismataceae > Alisma > Alisma plantago-aquatica. The sequence continues at coordinate 743,928,183 of OY856413.1, forward strand.
TGTACCAACAAGATCGTCAAACTATGTATTGTTGTTATGTCTCATACGGTACCTCTAGTACTGTACGTCTAATACTATACTTTGTATTACGAAATGTGGTTGTTAGTACTGTACTTATAGTAACAACAAGATCATCAAATCATGTATTGTTGTTATGTCTCGTACGGTACACTTAATATTGTACGTCTAGTACTGTACTTTGTATTACAAAATGTAGTTGTTATACTGTACTTATTGTACCAACAAGCTCATCAAATCATGTATTGTTGTTATGTCTCATACGGTACCTCTAGTACTAAATGTCTAGTACTATACTTTATATTACAAAATGTGGTTGTCAGTACTGTACTTCTTGTACCAACAAGATCATCAAATCATGTATTATTGTTATGTCTCATACGGTACGTCTAGTACTGTACGTCTAATACTATACTTTGTATTATGAAATGTGGCTGTTAGTACTGTACTTATAGTAACAACAAGATCATCAAATCATGTATTGTTGTTATGTCTCGTACGGTACCTCTAGTATTGTACGTCTAGCAGTGGTGGATCTAGAAATCTACCATGGGGGGCTGAATTACTATGAGTAGTGATGATGAGGAAAATAATATTTATTTAAAAAAATGAAGAAAAATATACTTAATAAGTGTCTCATTGTCTCCAACATATAAAATAAGCTATTTTTAAAAAAATCTAATGAAATGATAAATTTACTATTCAAAATAATGAATTTGTTTAAATGTCTAAGGTCATAACTAACACATTATTTGACATATCTTTTAGATTAAATAACTAGAAGATCAACAATACAATCATAATTCATGATCACTTGATCTGTACAATGTGCATACAATTGGCAATGTGTAAAAAAAAATAGTTATATTAAAAATGAGAACAAAATCAGCTTTTAAGTGGAGAACAAGCATTAAAATATAATATGACATCATTTAGTGGATGGTGTCATACTATAAGAATTAAAAAATTATAACAGTCAAATCTTATACTATAAAGGATATAAGTATAATGTACTTGGTATATTATAAGATCTTGACACAATGTTCAGTTGAAGGAAACTTTAGAGAGAAAAAAGAAGGAATATATTTAATGTGGCTGTATGAATAACATATGATGGAGAAGCATATTGGGAAATAAAAAGTGAAGAGAATGAAGAGGAAAGATCCATGCGTATTTTTTACCTAAAAGATGAAAAAAAGAGGATATGAAAGAAATATTATATATTTTTATTAACTTTTATTTTACATGTCATCTTTATTTTTCTCTCTCTATTTGATTAAAATTATATTTACTAGGTGGAATTTTTCACATTTCTTTCCTTCTTACCCCACATTTTATATATTTTCTCTACTTTTTTTTACCTTATGCCAATTCAATCGTCTTATTTTCTTTTATAGATAGAAATATTGCCATTATCTTCTCAAGTTCTTGTAAATTTGTAATAATTATTACTTGACTTAAAACTTATAATATCTAAATATTATATAACTAAAAAAGTTTGTGAAGTACCATCTAACAGTAAATATTATTTGGATATATTTCTATATAGTAATATAAATCTTTTCTTATTTGAGAGTGATTGACTGATAAAAGTTTGAAAGAAAAATACATAAATAGAAGGTGATAGTTGTGCATGTATGGTTATCATTTTTTCCAATGGTGTATAATTAAAATTGAGTGAACTTACTCAATTTATAGCTAATAGTATATGTTAATTAATAAGTCAACTATATTACATCAAAATTTAGTTAATAGGTCAACATGATGCATGATATATTTTTATAAACTTCATTTTGTATAATTATTTTCATCTTTTATGTGTACATACCCCTAGTCTTATAGAGATTATTGACATTCAAATAAGGGAGACAATTTGTGTAACTCTTAACACAATTAATATGAAACTATTAAAAAAATTAGTATGATAGAAATGAAATATATGATTTCTTAAGCTCATAATTGATGACATGCATATTAGGACGGTAAATTTTATAATTTGTGAGTATATAAGACACATAATCTACAAATATATTAAGTTTAACCATCAAGAAGTTCATATGATAGGATTGACTGAAATCATAAGACTAAAAGTCGCATTTTGTACGATGTAATACTTTTTTTTACAAAATACAAATATGTACATGGTATCATAATAACAATAAAAATATTTTTTGGAGGAGGGCTTCAGCCCTGACAGCCCCCCCCTCTGGCTACGCCCCTGACATCTAGTACTCTATTTTGTATTATAAAATGTGGTTGTTAGTATTGTACTTCTTGTACCAATAAGATCATCAAATCATGTATTGTTGTTATGTCTCATATGGTACGTCTAGTACTATACTTTATATTACAAAATGTGGTTGTTAGTACTGTACTTCTTGTACCAATAAGATCATCAAATCATGTATTATTGTTATGTCTCGTATGGTACCTATAGTACTGTACGTCTAGTACTATACTTTGTATTACAAAATGTGGTTGTTAGTACTATACTTCTTGTAGAATTTGTCTGTATCTTTGTATACAACTTTTGTTAAACACTACATTATGAATGTATGCAAAAATTAATATAAATGATAAAATGTACATTACTTACATATTTGTGACGAAATATTGAGTACGACAAACAAAGAGGCACTTAGTATTATACGTCTGTACATATTACGAATGTAAATACTTAATAAAAATAGAATGTGGTTGTTAGTATCGTACTTCTAGTAGTGTATTTTGTATTATAAAATTTGACTGTAAGCACTGTATTTCTTGTAGAATGTGTGGGTATCCTTGTAACTGATTTTTGTCAAATGTCACATTTTGAATGCATGCAAAAATTAATATAAATGATAACATGTACAATACTTATGGATTTATGACATACTATATAATATGAAGAAATAAAGAGACAATAAGTATTACACCTGAATGGTCAATCTGAGTATAGTACCCTAAAATGTACTGTGCTTTTGTATACTTCTCTCCTCTCTTAATGTACGTCTAACATTATTTTTTCTAAAGTATGTCAACATTGGTCTTGATATAAAGTATTTTTCATAAGGAATCTGATGTTTTTTATTTTGAAAAAAATTCATTCAGAATTAAAAATTATGAGCAAAATCATTTTCTCTCTTCTTTTTATTCTTTTCTTATCTTTGCAGCAACTTTTTACCACGTCAGCAGCGCTTGTAGCATTACTCTTTAAAAACTTGATCGTCATGAAGCATCGGGTCAAAAAGCTGCATCCGTTGGTTGATCTGGATCCTAGTTCCAAGCATGCCTTACTGACTCAGCCAATCAATGTGGTGAATTGGGTCTCTTTCAGTGAGCATCTCCAGCAAGACCACGCTAAAGTTGTAGTTCTCTAACTGCCTCCTTCACCTCGGTTGAGGGCTTGTAATTAGTGTGAGTAGACCACTTTCACAAAGTCGGATACCACGCACCATGGCTGGTGAGGAAGATATTGGAGGATTTCACATTCCCGACCCGCTGATACAACTTGCCATCGTTCAATATATGAAGTTGGTCGAGGGCTGCCGCGGATGCTATTAGAATTTGCAAACGGTTCTCCCAAATAATATAACTTAGTAAATTTATCATTCTAAAGGTATCACACACACAGAGAGACAGAGATATGAAACCGTAATTAAGACTAGTTTGGTTGCAAGCAGTTACAAATACACCGGATGACATTAAAATCAGGAAATGCAAAACATGATTCGTAACTGAATGTTCGATTGCTTGATTAAGTGTAGCTTTAACTCAATTTCTTCCATTGTTTCTATTTGGTTGGAGTAGTACGTACTTGTTGTTGTGGTCACGGATGGTGAGCTTACCACCTATAAATATTTTCTCATTACGTATCTAGTAATGTCATTATTGGTTGCTTTGTATGCAGGGGCGGAACCAGAGGGGGGGGCTGCCCAGGATGAAGCCCTTCTCAAAAAAATATTTTTGTTATTACTATGATACCATGTGCAAATTTGTATTTTGTAAAAATACTATATTATATCACACAAAATGCAACTTTTAATCTTATGATTTTAATCAATCATATCATCTTTCTTTTTATGAATTTCTTAGGGGTTAAATTTAATATATTATAGATTATGTGTCTTATCCCCTCACAAACCATAAAATTTACAGTCCTAATATAGATGTCATCAATTATCGGCTTAATAAATTATATCTTTGATTTCTCTCTTAATAAATTTTGTTTAATAATTTCATATTAATTGTGTTAAGACTTATAAAAGTTGTATCCCCTATCATACTTGAAAGCAAGGCACTATAAAGACTGGGGTCATCTACCCTTAAATATGGAAATTAATTACATAATATTAAATTTATAAAAATATAACATGCATCAAGCTGATGTATTTATTGGAATCTAGTGTAATATAATTGACTCATTAATTGGTAAACATTATTAGTTATAAATTGAGTAAGTTCACTCAATTATAATTATACACTATTGAAAAACGTAATAACCATACATGCACAACTAATCACCTTCAATTATATATTTTTCTTTTAAACTTTTATTAGTAAATCACTCTCAAATTAAGAAAATATCCATATTACTATATAGAAATAGATCCAAATAAGATTTATTTTTACATGGTATTTCATAAACTTTTAATTACATAATATTTAGATATTATCAATTTAATCTATATAATAATAATTACAAATTTACAAGAACTAGGGGAATAATGATAATATTTCTATCTATAAAACAAAAGAAAAGAATTGAATTGACATAAGGTAAAAGAAGAGTAGGGAAAATACATGTAAAATGTGGGATAAGAAGGAGAAGAAAAGGTAGAAAAAGCCATCTTATAGATATAATTTTAATCAAACGGAGAAAGAACATTAAAGATGCCATGTGAAATGAAAGTCCATAAAAATATATAAGTGTTCTCTTTTCTTCAACTTTTAAATTAAAAATTAAGATATATTTTTTGATCTTTCCTCTTAATTCTCTTCAGTTTACATTCCTCAATTTCCTCCATTATATACTGTTTATACAACTAGATTAAATATTTTCCTTTCTTTCTTTTCTCAGGTTTCCTTAATACAGATCATTGTGTTAAGATCTTAAAATAAATTGATATTACCTAATACATTATACTTATATCATTTATAGTATAATATTTGACTGGTACAAATTTTTTGGGTCTTTCATCCTGACACCATCCACTAAACAGTGTCATATTATATTTTGATGCTTGTTCTCCACTTAAAAGGTGAGTATCTTCTCATTTTTAATATAACTGGTACTTTTCTTATGTGCTATCAATTTTATGCACATTGCACTGATCATGTGACCGTGAATTATGATTATATTGTTGATTATCTAGTCATTAAATCTGAAAGAAATGGTTAAATAATGTGTTCATTACTTTGATATAGTGAATTTTATCATGTCATTTATGTACAAATAGATTATTTTTCATTTTGGAGACATTGAGACATTCCGTTAGATAAAAAAATTCTTCAATTTTTTCTAAATAAATATTATTTTTTCATCTATATCTATAGTCAATATTTGTCACTACTCATACTAATCCAACCCCCCCTGTGATAGATTTCTAGATCTGGCACTGTTTGTATGTCCGGTGAACTAGCCGACCTGATGAGCACACTTGTCTTAACAACCAAAAAGGTAGGAAGCGGCACAGAAAATGAGCTTTTTCTGCATGACTAGAGATCCTCGTGAAGTTGTTTTTCTGATTGTGTGTGTTCGAACCACTTAAAACCAAATATCCGGAAATGAAAATAGAAAAAATAAATAAATTTAGCACAATTGTATAAAAATATTTATCAATGTAGCACATTTTGTAAAATATTTCTCAAAATAACACATTTTGGCCTAAAAATATCATTTTGTATGGAGCTTTTTGTATCCTAGACTGAAAAGTGACACAATAATTGTGTGTTTATTTTAAAATAAAAAATTTGAATTTTTTAAATAAAAAATGCTACTTTAAGTGACGCTTGCAATTTGATTCCACATTTACATGTCAATTGAAAGCGCCACTTAAAGTGGCATTTTTTATATAATATTTTATTTTTTATCAATTTTTTTATTCAAATAAATACGTAAATAATTGGCGTGCTTTCCAATCTCAGATATAAAAAAAGCCACTTTGGATGGCATGTTCTATACAAAGTGTGTTATTTTGGAAAATATTTTGTAAAATGTGTTATATTGATAAATATTTTTATAAAAGTATACTAAATTAATTTTTTTCCCATAAAAATAATGATGGGTCAAATCTTCATGCATTAGAGAGAGAGAGAGAGAGAGAGAGAGAGACGACTAACCGTGTAACCTTTTGGAAACACTTCCACAAGGATAAAACCTGTAGAAGTGCAGCATGAAATCGGCCGTGAAGTAATAGCTCATTGGATTTCTCAAAGTCTTATGTGAATATCGTACAAAATCCAACATTTTCTTCCAAAATTATGCTTACTTGATACTGAACTAATGCATTTTCGTGCTAGATTGAGGGATCCGTCCCGTAGGCTGAATTTGAGAGTTGAACCCACCTCCCCATGTCCAAGTAGTTCCTTCGTGGCATCCACCAAGTAGCTGATAGAGATGCCACCATATTGTGAGAAGAATACCAAGGATGATTCATCCAGTTTGATATTGGGGACCAGGACGCCTCCAAGTCTGGCATGATGTACTTCCCTATCGTACATGAAGAATTTTATTTTAGAGAAATGCTAGGTGGACATCATTTTGAAACCCATAATAGAATCCCAAACAATCTCCACCACATGTTACAAGGTATAACAAATAAATAATATATTTTATTTGTTATACCTTGTAACATGTGGTGGAGATTGCTTAGGGTTCCGTTTTGAGTCCCAAAATGGGTATGCATAGCAAACTTCTTCATTTTAATCCTTTTCAGCGTCCAAGAAATGTTGAGCATCGAAGAAGACCTCCTCGTCCTCCAAGGGCAGGGGTGGAGAGAGAAGTAGGTCATCTGAACTTCACATGGGGGCTACAGAGGTGAGATAAGGAAGAAGGCAGAGGGGGGGATGCACTTCGGCGCGACCTAAGAGGATGATCTTTATGTGCAATCCCTCTTCTTGGTTGGGGTCGGGCAAAAAGATAGAGATGTCTAGAGGATCATTGCACTTTCTGTTGTGATCGTTGTTATCGTGGCTCTATGTTTTGTTTGAAAGGACAAGGTTAAAAATTTGATTGATATTTTTTGTTATTTTTATTACCAATGTGGCATTATTTCTAATTTTGTTTGTAAGATTACATTATTCTAAGTAAATGCATCTTCAAATAAGACATATTATTTACTTTGGATCAATGTGTCCTCATAGGGACACATTACCTTTTTGAAAAGCAGTGCGTCCTCGGTGGAGCACATTGCCCACAGGGGCAATGTATGGGGACACATTTTTTTAAATATATTTTTGTTTGCTTTATTTTTTATTATGATACTATTCATTTTTTGTTGTATCTATATCAAATTATTATGACCATAATATATATTAACCTATTTACATCTAATTACATATTTTAACTAATCCTAAAAATAATAAAATCATAATAAAAATCATAAAAAAATAATAATAATAAAATCATAATAAAATACAATAGTTCTTAAATGCAAAATATATATAAATGTAAATAATAGTGATCAAATTGATAGAGATAATAGTAAACTGCAAAATAAAAATAATTATTAAAGCAATACACACAATTTGTAAAACATAGAAACAAAAATAACAAATTTAATAAAAAAACATATAACACACGTCAATACACATAATATATATACATTTATAAAAAAATCAATACAGTATATTTTATTATCATTTCAACTTAAAAAAAATAAATTAATATATGTTTCCTTTTAATCCAATTTTTTGGATAAATATAGTATATTGTTGTCTTTTATAGAGTACTCTACAATATGTATACATTGATGTAATATCTATTTTATATTTCATATTTAGTATTGTAAATTTTAATATTATCAATTATTATTTATATTTTGAATATTATGTGCTAAGTCAAAATTGTATTTTATTTATATTACTTTATTTTAATTATAATATAAATATATTAACTAATTATTGGGTTAATTAAGAACCTAAATAAATACATTTTCATATTATTATATGTTGCAAGTTAAAATAATATGTTCCATATATGTTATTTCAATTATGTAATATTATTTTCCTTGTACATTTTTATTTTATATGCGTGTTATTATGATTGTAATATTTATATAAGTAATATATATTTTGTTTTATATTAAATATTATATATTTTATATTGATATAACATTTTAACTATATTTTTAGTATTGTATCTATTGGATTAGTTTACAAACTAACTAAGAACAATGTCATTTTATTAAACTGTAATTAAATAACATGTAAAATGTCTTTTATTCAATTTCATGTTCTTATTTTCCCTATGCAATTTATTATATATATATGTAATATCATGATTGTATGATTCCTTGTAATATTTTATTTATATAAAGTATACTTTTTATATATTTATTTAATATTTTAACTATTTTGCTTTACTATTGCATTGATTAATTTTATATTCTATTATTTATATTTTTAAATATTATGTATTAAGAACCATTGTATCTTGTCATTGTTACTGATTCTAAATCATTTTAATAGATATTTATATTTTTCAAAACTTTTTTGGTTATAAAAAATACGATATAAAAATCAGTACATGGTATATTATTTAAAAATAAAGTAAAAAAATAAAAAAATGGGACAATGTGTCCTAGCTAGCGACTTTTTGCTTCTTTTAAGTAGTAATGAATCTTCTATAGGGATGTATTTGCCCAAAAAGGTGATTTTGAGAATTAAATTAGAAATCATGCCATACTGGTAATAAAAATTGGGAAGAATGCCATTTAGGTTTTTAAGCCAAGGAAGAATTATCCCAATATAACAAAGGTGTAGGTTCCCCTAGAATTGATAAATGAAAAACCCCAATATGGTTGTACTTTACGCCATGGCGGCCATGCTGTCAATCAGACTAATGATTCTATGGCAAGTGGTGCAAAGAGGATGAACAGGAAGTCTGAACAATGGATTTTCACCTAGTGATACATTAACCAACTTTAGCAATAACTATTTAGCCACGATGCCCTCAAGCCTATTTTTGGAAACGTCAAGGAAAATATGATTTGGTACTTTAGCGAGACTGTTGGACACTCCATCAGAAATGTTGTTTTTAGCAAAAGTAATATAAATCATGTGAGGAAGTATCATAATTCCTAATTGGATGGATCCATTGATAAAAATTAATGAAACGTCTAGAACGCATTGCAGAGGTCAATATGAGGGCATATATATCGAAAGAGGCCCTTCAAATTGATTATCTTACATATACAACCCTTTGAAGGATTGCAGATTGGAGAGTTACTTTGTTGGAAAGATCCCACCTAGTGCATTGTGGTGGAGGTTGAGCGTCATCAGTGTTTCAACCTCCCAGTGTGTTGCGAGGGATGGGACCCAGAAGTCTGACTCTTGAAAGTCTTAATGTAATGACCATCCTCCCATACAAGGAATAAAGTTAAAATATACAAATTTGGTCAAAATGTTTACCGCAATAGACAAATTGAAAATAAAATATTCAGAATAGACAACTTTGGATAAGGAAAGAGAGTGGATACACTATTTGATAAGTGGTCCACATCAATTAAAAAAGATTCCAAAACAACACTTCGCGGCCAAAACCACATGGCGGTCTTGAAATGAAGATGTCAAATGGTATGACGTCTTTGTTCTTAGACTACTACATGGTGCGACCGCCCCACTAGCCTTTTTGTTTTTTTGTTTTCCAAACGTACTTTGATAACATGTATTTAATTTATATACTAGCAACACACACGTGCATTTACACGTGTCCCATTGAACATGTTTATTTTAAATATTTAAAAAATAAAACTTTCTAAAAGGATAATGATAATCATGCCCCATTGAACATGTTTATCTTAATATTTGAAAAATAAATCTTCCCAAAAAGATAATGATTATCCTCGTAACTGCCCAAAAGGATAATGATAATCCTCAACACACATTTGAAGGGACGTGATAACTGATTTTATCATAAAAGAAAAAATATAAATTAAACAAATATAAAATAGTTGAAAAAAATTATGAAAAGAGAGAGAATTAAGGAGAGCGCAACGTGAACTCGCTCTTTTTATAGTAGTATAAATACTATTCACATTTCAATTAATATATTCCTTTGAGATTATTTTTTATTGGATTAGATAGAAAATATCATATAAAGATTTATAATATAATATATATTTTGCTGACCAAAATATATTATATATGTTTGACATACATGTTTACGTATTCATTTATAAAAAAATTAATAAATATATATTCATGTAATCACATTTACATATATTTATGAATTAAATATAATAGTATTAATTTAAATTTAGAAAATTGTATCTTATAAAATATCATCTAAATGGTGTATGTAAAATTTTGTGTTACAAATAAATCATAATTAGTATATTAATCAAACTATATTTATTTGTATACACTAATAAGGTATACTAATTAATATCAAAAGTAAACAAAATGTAGTGAAAATAATGCAATTTCTTATTTTTTTCATGTATTAAAAGTTTATGTATACAATAAATAGTTATATTTAATATATATACTATTAAATGATTATATTTTTTGGTAATGTATATGATTAATATATGAACTTAATTTTCATTTATGTATTTTTTTTATCTTGTGTATTATACCTTATTAATATAGACACATAACATTATTTGATTTATTTAGTAGTCACTTCTTATGTGTAATCTAATCTTTTACATATAAAGTTTGAATTTCTATATAATTCCTTAGTGTATACATATTTAAATATATAAGTAATTTAACCATTTAGTATGTATATTTAACAAACCAGTAAGTATATATATATAATATAATATAATATAATATAATATAATATAATATTATATAATATAATATAACCATTTAGTATATATACAATCTTCTAAATTATAAAAAAACAAAAAATTGTATGATATTCACTAAATTTGTGTATTTTATATTACTATTCCTTATTAACATTTTCAAACAAATATTATTAGATTGATATAATAATTATGATTATGTGCAACATAATATTCTATATGTAGCATTAGATGATATTTTGTGTGATATAGTTTTGAAAATTAACTCAAACTTTATTATGTTCAAATTTTTAATATATCTGAATGTGATAATTGCATGTATATATATAGATTTCGTATATTATTAATATATCAATATACATATATGAACATAAAATATAATTAACATATTATATAAATGTCAAATATATATTATATTATCAATATTATTGTGACATTTTTTATTTATATCTAATAATAAATAATTTAAAATAGTATATATTAATTTAACATATGGATTGTTCATATTAATTAAAAATTATAGACTCAAGGTTAAATTGAGTAATCCCTGTTATAAAAAAAAGACTAATCCCTTATTTTGACGATGACTAAAACCATTCCCCTTATTTGTGTCTAATGCTTCTTCTTGAGTTTTTTCAAATTAGATAGACACACTTCGAACACCTAAACTTGCACATCCTAATTTAGAGAAATCATGTCATACATACATAAAGATCACTATTGAAGAATAGATAGTTTGCTCCTTAGATATTTGACATATATCACTTATAATGATTGTACGACTTGTTATTAAGCTTATATGTATAATAGAGTCAACTAGGATGATTTAATGTGTACTTCGGAGGGTCTTGTAAAGCCTAAAATAGCAAGTGCAATTCGCTAAATTACCTTAGGGTATAACTTAGTCGACATCACTGTTCAAAGGGCTTTCTAGAACCTTTTGTCTGCCAAATTGGTAACTCGGCCGACTAAAAGATTTCCCAAACAACAAAGACTATTGGTTGAATTCCTCCAAAGGTAACTCAGCCGATAACACTGTAGCAACAATTTTCCACAGTAAAATATAGAGGTTGGAGGGGTGAAAAAAGATCAATTGGACACCCGAATAAAAGCTAGAATTTGTCCTAAATGGTTCTAACACCTAAGAGACGTCCTCAACTATAAATAGCATCTCTTGGGCTTCATCTAATGGTTATCCAAGCAATATGAGGGTCCCTATACTATAAAGATTAGCCTCCAAAGAGCCTCCATCCACTCTGATGATCTTAAACACTTGCTAGATCCATAAGAGTGAGTAACAGATCTAGTCCTACATTTATATCTTGTGAGTCTCTCACTTCCTCTTCCTCCCAATCTCTTTTTTATCATGAAGATGAACATTCTTTCTTTTGGCTAAGAAAGATGAAGAAGAAGAGAAGGAGTGCCTTGGTGAAAAGCTACCCCTTGGTGAAGGTGAAGTCAAAAGTGGAAGATCCAAGTCAAGTGTGGGTAAGGTGGAAGACTTGTTATAAGAGTGGATAAGTCCTTGGAGATGGTCGGCAACTCGTTGCAAGAGTAGGTAAGTACTTGGTGAGGTAGAAGACTCTTGGTCGTGGATAGGTAAGTCTTTTGGAATGGTAGTAATGGTTATTGATCCTTGATTTGAAAAGGAATGATAGTTTAGCCCTTGACTTATAAAATGGTGGTCTTATGTTGTAACTCTTATAGTAGAATATAAAGAGTGAGATATGGTTAAAAATTCTAGAGATTGAACCGTGTAAGAAGTGGATGTACATGCCCTCATTTGGAGGTTGGAACCACTATAAATAATTTGTGTTATTTGGTGCTTGTTCAATTTCTCTCCCTTTCTATGAATGTTTAGTTGCACTTTAATTTCATATTTACAATATTATATAGGAATATATCTTGAAGGTATAATGAGTTTTATTAGTGTTTAGCTCTATTGACCCCCTCTAGATCCCGTTAGAGATCTAAAATTTGGTACCAGGGCAAGATCTTATCAAAGCAATACTTCCACACATATGAGATGAGAAACAATCAAGAGGGGAGGTACTCCTTAAAAGGGATCAAGCAAAGGGAAGAAAAGAAAATAAAGAAGGACAAGAGAGAGAGAGGTCACAAGGGCTAAAGCACTAATGGAAGATCTAGTGGAAGTAAAGATGGAGAATGCCATTCTGCCCTCATGGCAAGTTCAATTGAAGATTTGAATGAGGTATACTTAAAATATTTACACAAAGAATCTTTAGTTGAAATCATTCATTCTACTTGGGCTTCTCTCAAGTTCACTAAGCATAAAGGAAAAAGTCTTGCTAAAATTGTTGATTCCTCGCATGAAGAAAAATATGATTTTGAAAATCTTTAGAGGCTTAATTTAGAGCTTAAATTGACACTAAATAGTGTTGATGTGGAAAGAATGTTTATCTTAAATATTATTAAACTTGAAAATATAGCTTGTTTGATAAGATTAAGTTTTTCAAATCTCAATATTTTATTTGTAGTTCAAATGTAGAGCATGCTACAACTATTGATTCTCTCTTAACTTATGATGCTCTTAAATGTGCAAATGAGGACAAGAGCTTACTTGGCAAGGAGTATAATGTGAAATCTAGTTTATCTTTCTAAGATCACTTGTCTTGAAAATGAACTTACTTCATTGGGTAGTAGTAATAATGCTCTTGATATTCATACCATCATTTCTAATAGAGATAAAGAATTATATGTTCTTTCTTTATAAAAATTCCTTTATAAATTAAATCTCATTGCTTAGAGGATGGTCTAATGAATGATAGATATTAAAAAATTTAATTGTATTCTACGATTACTTCTCTTATGCAAGATAATTTTACGTTGTGATCCTCTTTGCAACAATTTTTATGTAGTAAAAAGAATCTAAGGGGCTGTTCGGCCCCCAACTTCACAACTACCGGTGTTTATATATAATTGGGTTGTTAATTTGTATATCACATTTTTTTCTGGCATTTGACTCAGTATTTGCCTATACGAATCATCGACATTTCAAAGCCCGCCATGTTCGGCGGCAGTGAACAAGCACGCATTCAGTGTAGCACCATCTCTGCATCATCAGTTTAGCGTGCTCTGCTACGTGTACCGTCTCAATGCTCACACATAGCCATGCTCTTGAATCAACAACCGAGCATGTACGAAACTATAGAACTTGTGAAGTCGGGGGCCAAACGGCACCTAAATGACATCCTACATCATACTACCAAACAAATTGGTAGACATGATATATGATATGATAGTAACCAAAGGACCTCCAATATTTCATGGAGAATCCTCCAGTTCCATGGCTAAGGGAACATGCCATTATTGAAATAATCATGGTCATATTTCTATATGTCATCCTTTCAGGAATTCACCCAAAAGAAAAATGATTTGGGTGGCTAAGATAATCCCCCCGGACCCAAAAATATGATTGGGGACCATTTCATCTTTCTTCTTATGGGTATATTGCAAATGGATTGACATGAGATATTTATTTGTAGTTGGTCACTCAATCAACATAAAAGAAGAAATGTGAGATGTGTATGGGGTGGAAAAAGTGAACAAGAAATGGTAAGAACATGGGTAATGGTATTTTTGCTCATATCCAATCATTTCTTGTGTTTTCTAAGTTTGTGTGAACTTTACATATGGTGTTTGGGTTAAAATTGGTATATTGTGATTCTCATTCCTTTCTTTCTCAAAAACTTCCCTCCATACTTTTGTAGTGCATTACAAATTTGCTGATACATGTTTGGATATTGTTTATATTTTTATCATACCTCTAGATATGTTTTTATGAACATTTTATGTTTTTGAAGAGAGGATGTTGTCAGCCAAGTTTGTCATGAGAAAACTCAATCAACATGCATTCTAGGTGTTTTCCAATTATTGTTGTTGGACGAATTTGTCCTGAGGTAGATCAACTGATTCGGCCCCAGTAGGGTGCTGCCGAAAACTATTTTCAGCTGAGAAGTTTAACCCAAAAACTTGACCGACAAGGTTGTGTTCTAAATATATATTTGCCTTTTTGGATGAGAATTCTCCTCTCAACTAGATCTTCTCAACCAATAGACTTATTTTTCTGACATTCCCATTGGTACCTTCATATGATATGCATATCTTGATGCTTTAAATTCCTATCTTGCATACAACTCTATCTTTCAAATCTCTCTAAACTCACTACTACAGAAATAGCATTTAGTGTCGCTTTTATGGGCGTCGGTTATTCAGGAAAACCGAAGCCTATAATATAAGGCGTCGGTTGTTTAGGCAAACCGACGTCTATATTCGAAGACCAGCCAGACACGGGTACCGCATTGTATTCAGCGTCGGTTGACTATAACAAACCGATGCCTAAAAGCTCCCGCGAAATCCAATTTTCGAGCAAAAAGAAAAAGTGTCACATACAACGTCGGTTATTTAAATAGCCACCGACGCCTATGTGTGATGAAACTTTGCGCGAAAAGTGTCACTTTCAGCGTCGGTTATCTGTTGATAACCGATGCCAAAAGTGGTTCCCGCCAAACAATTTCGTGAAAATATCAACCAATTGAACGTCAGTTGGTTCAAACAACCGACGCCTAAACCTCTTTAGCGTCGGTTGTTTGAAACAGCCGCCGCTATTGGTGAACTTAATATCCCACGATCACCCGACTCTTCCCCTTTCTTCTGTTTCATCGCCTAAACTGTTCCCCGACCCTTTCTTCTCTGCTGTCGCCCGACCCTCCACTCCGCCGCAACCACCACCATCTTCCTCCACGACAGTGCCGCCGTGCCGCCTTCTCTGCCGCCAGTGTTGATTTGTAAACGCCGCCTTCTCCTCCGGTGCTTCCACGCCGTCGCCAGTGCCTCCACGCCGCCGCCAGTGCCTCCACGCCGCCGCCGCCAGACTGACAGCTAGCTACTTCTCCACCGCCGTCGCGTCGCCGCAACCATCTTCTCTGCCTGCTCATCGATCGTCGCGCACTGCCGCCACGTGCCATCGTCGTCGCCCACTCTACGCTGCCGTCTGGTTCGACCACAACTCCTCTCCAGACCGACCATAACTCATCTAGCCCTAGCCCTACCTTCCAGGTTCGACCACAGCTCCTCTCCAGGTCAGATTCACACATTAATATTGCCAATAATATAGGAAATAAATGCTAGTGCTTACCCTTTACCCTCCCCATTTACCCTATGGAGAAGAGGGTAAGGGTAAGGGGAGGGTAAGGGGATTGCTGAGAAGGATAATTACCCTTACCCTTACCCGCTACCTAAAGAGGGTAAGGGCAAGGGTAAGATCTTATCCTCCCCATACCCTCCCCATTGATAGCCCTAGCAACAACACTCGACTGCATAGTGTTCAGGCCCGGTACATTTTCCTTGATTTGTCAATGAACTGTTTAGTTGGAGGGGGTTTCAATCCACCGAACTACATCCTATTACATCTTATCAAATGAAAAAATAAACATAATTTAGTGAATTTAAAAGTTAGACAAAAATATTACACCCTACCAAACATGTCCTCACCATTATAAATATCTTAGAAGTTAGTTACTCTTTGGTGCTAAGAATATAAAATATTTATTTAGAGTTCAAATTATGTGGGAGACTTATTTATAAATTTGACTCGATATGTCATCTATAGACATATTGTATATGGTTTTGATCAGAAAAATACATAGATTGTGAATAAAATTTTCTCGAAAACCCTAGTTTGATGAGCATGTTGTTAATCATGTTAATTATGATTCTTCTATATATTCTGATGTCATTATATAATTATGTGATCCCAACATATTAATTTGAATTAGAATGATTTCATGAATTATAGGGTTTTAAAGTTGATAAACATGTACATGTGGAAATAGGGTTATTAAACCAATGGTTATAACATAGTATGATCTTAATCTGATCTGGATGTTCATAATAATGTAGTATGTTAAATATGATGATTAGGGATACATATAATGTCTAGTAAAGATTCCTAGACCTTTTGTTTGAAACTATTGATTTCTTGATTTATTATTTAATAATGCTCTGTTGATTAGGATTAACCATGTTGCCTGTAGTTTATAGACATTTATTATATATAAGAATGACAACACATGTATTTGTTGGCCTAGAATCCCATCCAAGATTTACTCATTTGGAGTAAATCTTGGATAGTCCCCGGTTTGGGACTGTTCTTGAACACCTAATCTCACTTAGGATGTAAGTGTATAATGTGTATTGGGTTTTCGAGAAAATTTCGGTAGCATTTCCCTGTTTGTTCTCTAAGTATATATGTACTTAGAGAACAGCGGGGAAATGCTTCCAAAATTTTCTTGACAACCCAATACACATTATACACTTACTAGTGAGATTAGGTGTTCAAGGATGGGATAGGTGGTACACATTTATTATATATAAGAATGACATCAAATGTGTTTGTTGGCCTAGAAACCCGTCCAAGATTGACTCATTAGGAGTAAATCTTGGATAGTCCCCGGTTTGGGACTGTTCTTGAACACCTAATCTCACTTAGGATGTAAGTGTATAATGTGTATTGGGTTTTCGAGAAAATTTCGATAGCATTTCCCCGTTTGTTCTCTAAGTATATATGTACTTAGAGAACAGCGGGCAAATGCTGCCGAAATTTTCTTGAAAACCCAATACACATTATACACTTACTAGTGAGATTAGGTGTTCAAGGATGGGATAGGTGGTACACATTTATTATATATAAGAATGACATAAAATGTGTTTGGTGGCCTAGAAACCCGTCCAAGATTGACTCATTAGGAGTAAATCTTGGATAGTCCCCGGTTTGGGACTGTTCTTGAACACCTAATCTCACTTAGGATGTAAGTGTATAATGTGTATTGGGTTTTCGAGAAAATTTCAGTAGCATTTCCCCGTTTGTTCTCTAAGTATATATGTACTTAGAGAACAACGGGGAAATGCTGCCGAAATTTTCTTGAAAACCCAATACACATTATACACTTACTAGTGAGATTAGGTGTTCAAGGATGGGATAGGTGGTACATATTATTATATATAAGAATGACATCACATTATACACTTAGGTAGGATGTAAGTGTATACCCTAATCTTTTCCTAATATATACTTGTTTTCTCTGATCATAGAATGGATAGATCATGGATGTCCATTCGTAATCGTTGCACCCCATAGTTTATATCTGGTCTTGATCAGTTTATTAGATTTGCCGAGGAACATAGGAAAACACCTACAGATAGGTTCTACTGTCCATGTAGGCATTGCGGTAACAACTTGAAAGTCAACAATGGTGAGGAAATCAAAAGTCATGTCATGTGCAACGGGATTGTACAAGGCTATACAGAATGGCACTGGCATGGAGAGATTTCAAAATCGAAACCAGTAGATGTCGATAGCAGTGCTTGGGTGGAAGAAGAAATTGCCTCCGATGACGTAAATGTGAACGAACCAGTTCCAACAGACATCGTTGATGCGATGTTGGATAGTTGTAGGGTAGAGCACACCGATCCACCTCCTATCTTTAGAAACATTGTGCATGATGCTGAGATACCGTTATACACAGGCTGTGCTAAGTTTACGAAGCTTAGCGCTGTGTTGAGATTGTATAAGTTGAAAGCTAACAATAGATGGAGCGATAAAAGCTTCACTTCATTGTTGACTTTGTTGAAAGAAATGCTTCCTGAAGGAAACGAGCTGTCAATCTCAACATACCAGGTAAAGAAAATGTTGTGCCCAATGGGAATGGAGGTCAAGAAGATACACACATGCCCGAATGATTGTGTATTATTTCAAAAGGACTATGTAGATTTGAAAGATTGTCCAAAATGTGGTGCGTCACGGTATAAATTGACGACTTCGGGGGAGTCCAAAACTGGTTCTCCTGCCAAGGTGTTGTGGTATCTACCTATAATATCACGGTTTCAACGCTTGTTTGCAAATCCGAAAGTTGCGAAGAATTTGAGGTGGCATGCAGATGTTAAGAAAAATAATGATGGGATCCTACGACATGCGTCTGATTCCCCACAGTGGAAGAAGATTGATCTATTGCAAAGAGAAGTGGTTGTTACCCTATGTCAACTTGAGATGTATTTCCCTCCTTCATTCTTTGATATCATGGTACATCTTGTTGTCCACTTGACTAGGGAAGTGAAAATGTTGGGACCAGTTTTCTTGCATTGGATGTATCCCTTTGAACGATACATGAGCGTTTTTAAAGGTGATGTTCGAAACCGTTATCGACCTGAAGGGAGTATTATTGAAGGTTATGTGGCGAGAGAGGTTATGGATTTTTGCAATGACTTTCTCAGTGGTAATGACACTCCTGATAATGACAAGAATATTGAGGAGGGCAAAGGAATTTTGGGATCACGGGTGAAAGTAATCAGCCGTGAGCAGTTGGAACAAGCTCACTTGTATATTTTACACAATATGGACGAAGTGAGTGTTTATATCGAGGAACATACCAATTTCATAAAGAGACAACATCCTCGAGCAAGTTCAATGTGGCTTGCTAGAGAGCATAATAAGACTTTTACTAAGTGGTTTGAAGATAAAGTCTTACATCAACTATCTCAAACACCAAATGATATTACAGAAACTATCAAATGCCTCGCCTTTAAACCAAAACTGAATGTTATGTCTTATGAAGGGTTTGACATTAATGGATTCACATATTACACAAAGCGCCAAGATGATAAGAGTGTCGTCCAAAATAGTGGGGTCACTCTTCAAGCGTCGACTATGTACTTTGCAAGTGCAAAGGATAAGAGTCCACGTGAAGCTAAAATGTCATATTACGGTGTCATTGAAGACATTTGGGAGTTTGACTACATAGATTTCAAAATTCCGCTCTTTAAATGTAATTGGGTTGATAACACCAAAGGAGTTATAGTGGATGAATTGGGTTTCACTTTGGTTAACTTTGAAAAGATTGGCGAGAAGGGTGAACCATTCATATTGGCATCACAGGCGAAACAAATATTCTATATCGATGATCCTGCAAATGATAAATGGTCGGTTGTTCTTCATGGTAAAAGACAGTTCATTGAAGATCCTATAGATGAAGAAGAGTACTATGATAAGTATGATGACTCCAGTCCATTCTCAGTTGGGTTGCCAACTCCACAAAATATTGAAGCTAATGATGACTTATATGTGCGCGGAGATCACAATGAAGGATTGTTAATTGATAAAAGATCACAATTTTAGAGACATGTATGTTTATACAAATGCTAAATGTTCGCCTTTTTCTAGTTTATACAAATGCTAAATGTTTGCCTTTTTCTAGTTAATACAAATGCTAAATGTTTGCCTTTTTCTAGTTAATACAAATGCTAAATGTTTGCCTTTTTCTAGTTAATACAAATGCTAAATGTTTTCCTTTTTCTAGTTAATACAAATGCTAAATGTTTGCCTTTTTCTAGTTAATAAAAATGCTAAATGTTTGCCTTTTTAATGACGTTTTCAGATGGCTGACCATGATGATCATGATGTCCATGATGAGCATGCTGTCCATGATGAGCATGGCGAGGATACCAATGTAAGTTCTAAAAACATATCATGTATTTCTATAAAATTCATTATCTTCTAGTTATGTCATATATCTTATATTTCTATATTGGGCTAATTCAGTGTGTTTGTTTTTTTTCAAATTTTAGGTTGATGATGCACATGTACCCACTGAAGCACTGGAGCAACTTGATGCGCAGCACCAAACACTTAACAAGAAAAGGGGCATCACTCTGTTGAAGAAGTTAATAGCGCTTAGTGGCAGTGGATCCAAATTGGTTGTGGAGTTTGATAATGGAGGAAATGCAATTGGAGTGAACCGCAATAATTTTGTAAACTATCTTGGGTGTACCACTCGGAGCCATTGTGGTGTTAAGTATGATAATTGACATAAAGTTCCTCAGGGGAAAAAAGACTTGATATGGAAGGATTTATGCGTGAGTTATTATTATTTGCAATTCTATTTTGTAGATTACAAATTCTATTATTTGCAATTCTATTTTGGATACTAGTTAATAACATTTCTATTTTACAGAATCTGTTTGCATTGGATGAGAAGTTGCACGTAAAAGTGTGATGCAATGTGCTGGAAAGATGCTTAGGAATTATAGGACAAATCTGAACAGAGAATACATAAAAGAGGGTGATAAGAAAAAGAAGTCAGCCCTTGAACAATGGAACTTCTTGGACAAAGAAGATTGGGACAATTTTGTTGCTTCAAGAAAATCTAAAGAATTCAAGGTATTAGGCGTCACTCCCAATTTAATTAATATACATTGTATTCACCTATTCAAGATTAACATTTAGTGATACTAACCAAATCATTAATGTGCATACTAACTAGGCCCTCAGTGACGCACAAAAAGTAAGGCGTGCACTGAATGTGCATGACCACACTATGGGTCCAAAAGGCTATGCAAGCGTTCGCCAAAGACTACATGCAGAGTCTGCGGCTACTCAGGAGTCTTCTCCTACTCAGGAGTCTGCCACACCCATGCCTCGCCATGATATCTGGATAGCTGGGAGGCAAAACAAGAAGGGTGAAATAAAGAAGCCCGTAACTGCCGAGGCGGCTGCGAAAATGGTAAAATACAACTCTTAGAGCAATCGTTTGAATATTGATTATTTGTGGTGTTAACTTACCAATTTCTGTTGATGGTGATTAGCGGGAGCTGCACGAGCAGAGGAAACAAGGCATGTTCATCCCTCAGGGCACAAGGGATGAATTGACAGTTGCTCTGGGTAACCCAGAGCATCCTGGACGTGTTAGGGGTGCAGGCACTGGTGTGGGCATCAAAGCATTCTTTGGGCCATCCCAGCGCAAACCCAGAGCGGGGCTTTCTCAAGAAGCGGTAACCTATTCTTTTTTTAGAATGTTACTGCAAAATGAAATTCAATAATAAGAAGCTAATGTTTCTTTTATCCATGTATAGGAGAATAAGAGAGTCGAGGATATAGTTGCTAAGAAGGTCAACGATGTAGTTGCTGAGAAGGTCAAGGAAGAATTGCTGCGGTGGCAGGCATCTTAGGCTTCCAATCAGCCTATGGCGACCCACTCTTCTCCTGATGCACAGACTGCGAGTAATCCTGGAGACCCATCGCCTAACATGTCTGCTGTAAGTATTGTTTATGACATTGTAGCTAGTCTTTTCAAGATGATATGTATATATGTATAACATTCTTTATGTAAATTTGTAGGCATTGAAGCCATGCCGCTTAAGAATACAAGACTATGTTGTTGCAGAGGCGCAGGCTTACCCGTCCCTTCCTGGGAAAAGGTTTCACGAGACTCCAATGCCACAGGGCTACGTTCGTGTGGGCCCATTACGTGTGTTACCCGATTGGAGGGAAGCTACATTGCCATATCCCCACCCGGATATTGATACACTTGCTGAGGCAGAAGGCGGGGTCATATTATGGCCCAAAGCAGATGTCGTCTACACTACTGAAATTGTAAGATAAATTTACATTGATTTAGATTGTTAATGTGTATATATGATGTCAACCGATCTGAAATTATATATACATGTTAAAAAGAAGACACCATGAGCACCTAGGCCTCCACCTCCACTTCCCGCATTACCAACTTGGGTTCCAACTGACCTAACATACCCGTTAGGTCCTGCTTGTAGGGGAATGGCATGTTGGCTACATGCACATAATATACATTGCCCGATAATTGTTTCTTTAGATGCAGATTATGCAGGTCAATCATACAATAGCTCTTTATTTATACAAGATATTATTGAGCTGTTTATGTATGATTGGCTGAATACATCAATGATAGAGACATGGATAAGGTGAGATATTGTTTATACATCCATATACCTTGTGTAAGATCCGGTGATCTGGTTTCTTATATATTAATGCATACGTAATACATGTTTTGCAGCTACTTAGTTGAAGATCATTGCAAACAATTTGCATTTGATCATGTGGGATTTTTGATTCCATCATTGATTAGTATGGTAGCTAAAGACCCTGATAGTGTTCAACAATACTGTATAGATGCTTTTAAAATTTTCGGTCAGCAAAACAAGAAGATAATAATAGCTCCATTCAATGTCAAGTAAGTTTACTTTATTTATAATTTGGACTTAAGAAAATTCCATTTTTATTGTGCATTTCGAGTTATTAATTGTTAACTTTTTACCTCTAGCGGTAGACATTGGGAGTTACTAGTTATTGTCCCCGGGACGTTCACTGTTTATTATCTATATCCCGCGGGAAGTACATTAAACACTAAAATTGGACACGTAATGAGAATGCCATTATTCTGGTGAGAAATATTTCATTTTTGTATCTGTTAACATCTGTTATTACATTACTATTTACTTATGTAATTTACTGTGTTATATTAACATGTAGGGGTTTAGATGCATTAAAAAAGGCTGGAGGAACGGTCCCAAGGAAAAAGAACCAGCCAATAAATTGGCAGAACGTACAAGTAAGTTCCCGACTCCAATGTATATATTATTGATGTGAATTGTGCTTAGTTGTATTATTTTGTATGTTTCAATTTATAGTGCGCTACACAAGACAATGGTTGGGCATGCGCATACTATGTGATGCGATTTATGCAGATGATTATCAAACATGCCGCATTGGACATCGATACCATACATGAGGTATTATATATAGTCTCATTAGTTAGTATGAAATATATCAATCTTATTTTTATATTATTACTTATATATATACATCATTCTCTTTGCAGGTGTTTAAAACTGACAACACTATAGGTAAATGCTTAAAAAATATACATGCTCCATATACGATGGAAGCATTAAATGAAATAAGAGAAGAATGGGAAAAATCCATACAAGCAGTGACAACTGTAAGATATAATTGGGATGTTGATAGCGATAATGAATGATACTTTGTAAATGAATATTTTTGAATGTTAATACATGTATTTGAATGTTTCTATATGTGTGAATGTGAGAATTGAATTGATGTCTGAATGTATCTACTTGTGTGAAATTTTCCTTGGGACTTTTGCAGGTTTGTGGCCTGTTTGTAGGCTGATATCAATGGATGTCGTAAACCTGCAGTTCAGAAAACTGAACTGCATGTTCTCATCCTGCTGACCAGCCACAGCAGGCCTGCAAACTGATATGAAAAAAAAATAGATATAGGCGTCGGTTATTTACAGAAAACCGTAAGCAAAGACCTACATCGTCGGGTTTCTGAACAAAACCGACGCCTAATGTGGCAACAACCGTACTGGAAATGGCGTCGGCTGTTCGTGTCAAACCGACACCTATAATACATATATGCGTCGGTCTTTTAGTAGATAACTGATGCCAAACTGGTTCGCGCCACATAAAACAACGTCATCTAGGACACTTTCTGCATCGGTTACCAAGTAAACATGTACGCTATAGTCCATATAGGTGTCAGTCTTTTAGTAGATAACCGACGCAGAATGTGTCCTAGATGACGCCGTTTTCTGTGGCGCGAACCCTTTTGGTGTCAGTTATCTACTAAAAGACCGACGCCTATATGTTAAATAGGCGTCGGTTAAAAAACCGACGCCGAAGTGTTCGACCTTTAGCGACGCCCACATAGGCGTCGCTCAGAAACCGACGCCAAAGGGGGTTAAACAACCGACGCCAAAGGCTGTTTCTGTAGTAGTGATTGGCATATCTATGTCTTGTAATTACTGTCTTGAGTTGTTATGAATGTGTTGATGATGATCTCTTTGGATCTCTTAGTTTTAAATTGCTTGTGTTGTGCTCTAACTTTCTACATTATATGTTTTATATCTTTTTTATTCAACTTTGAGTTTGTTAGTGGTAATCATCTTTCAGTAATGATGCATATTAACTATTGAGTATTATTCATTCATGCTTCTAAAGATGCATATTTCTCTACATCTACTTGTAGCATGTTTTAACTTATGAATCTTTTTCTATGACCTAGATTCTACTAGTAATTCTAACTTGTAATATCATGTACTAGTAGTCCATATACGTGTAGTTTGAGTTTTGATCATAAACTATCTAGCTATATGCCATGGTTGTATCTTGTTTCTTATATACTCAATCTTGTTCCTTAATTTGAAAATCTACTATCTTGAGAATTACTTGCTTGCATAGTGTTTCCTTGATTTTTTGTTGTTGCTAGAACTGCATCTAAGGTTGTTCAAATACATGTCTTGATTATCTTTACATACATTACTTGGACAAGCCGTTGATTCTAGTCTATTCTACTATCCTTTCTAAACATGTTGTGATTCATCTCTTCAAACCTTCACTTATTAAAATGATAAAAGGGGATAAGACGTGTCTTATTTAAAAGAGAAGACATATATGTAAAACATTTATGATGAGAAGACATATTTTTTTAATCGTTATGAAAGCCAACCATGAAAGGATATAGAATCAATTGAGGGGGAGTATGCAAACTCTATTAACGTCAATTGAAGGGTATCATATTGATAACACCAAATTTGTGATGTTTTTGACCCTTATTTTGTTATCAAAACTACCCTTGTAAACTGTTTTCCTCTCTTTTTATATGTACTTTTGCAATAACAGGCCAAACTACGCTCTTAATTTAATATTTCCATCTTTCACAGAGGTTTCCTCCTATTTTGACCCATTTATCATCAATAAGGCCGTTTCGGCTCACAAACATGATTCCACCTGCATCGGCCTTCTAGCCGGCCGATACGCACACTGCCCGGCAGGGTAGCGCAATATACAGACGCACAACATGAGGATGCCGCACAAAAAGGGACTAACGGACGATATGCCTATCTACCCGACAGGGAGCCGGGCTAGCCACGACAATCGAAGTTTGTCGCACGACACAAGCCACCCACCGGCAGGCGCCGCTCGTCACGTTCACCGATAGCCGACATCCTTGTGTCGGGCGATACTGATATCGGCCGTACACTGACTCTACGATAATAAGAGCTTAAGAAGGACACATGGCGCCCTGAGCACCATAACTTCCCCAACCGCTGCCTATAAATAGCAGCTACAGGAAGCCGAAAAGATAGGTCGGAACCTGGCGCAAGTCACCTCAGGAAAGCTGCGAAGAGCTAGTGTATCGTGCCTCGGTGCTTGTGCCGGGCGATTCTAGGTGAGCACTTCCCCATCCCGAGAGGGAGGGAATGGTTCACTTAGGGTCGTCCCGGGCAACACTACAGGCCGATATCGGATGACAAAGATCCCCGACACTAGGAGCATCGCTCTAGCCTGGCACGATACCGAACCCCGATACGCATCGCCCGTCACGGCGTGTCGCCTGAGAGGGTGCCTCCCGATACGAGCGTATCGGGCAAGGATCCCCGCTCGATGCAACCTGCCCGTCACTGCGTGTCTCCTGAGAGGGTGCCGCCCGACACGGTTGTATCGGGCTAGGCTCCTGCCCGGTATCAGGCTGGAGAGTCCGATGTAGTCTGTCGTCCTTTTATATCAAGAAGGCGACATCTATCTTTATTATTTTAGTCATTTACTTCTTTTACTTCTGCAATGTAATCATACCTTTATATGATAATGGAAATAGAGAGTTTAATTATTTGCTGCTTTATGTTGGTACCTTTGTTGGATGATTTCTACGTTTAACATCTAAACTCTAGCTTGTATGTTTGGATCGTATTTTGATTAGCTATCGAATCGTGTTTTTCCCGTCGCAACAGCCTGGAAAGAGGGGTTGTGGCTCTAGTGTTTGGTCCGATTTTGGAGTACGAGAGTACCCGGAATCGGAGTTGCTTTAGTAACCTTTCCACTCTAACTTAAGTCCAGTAGCCTCGAGAGTGGTGTTGATGCTTGGTTAGAGGTACTCGCTCTGAGAGGAGGGGTACATGATGTTCTTACTGCCGCTTATTTTACCGAAGTTTTTCTCCTTCGTACCTTGCTTTTGCTTTAGTATTATCTCTCTGTTTATTCTGTGTGAAAACCCCTAAAAACTGATAAATGGTTAAAACCTTAAATCTTCCTCGTAGCTCCATTTGGAGATAGTTTTTTTTGGTTTTATCGATCTTCTCCTGCTGTTCCCTTTCGGGAATTTTATCATCTCTTATTCCTTGTCGGAGTGTAACGTGTCAATTCATCGTTCTCAATACTACCACCCTTGTCCCTGTATTCGACCCCGTATATCTACTTAGACCCCGTAAACAAAGTTGTGGGGGCCTAGAAGGTTTCGGGTTATAAATGTAAAAGCTCGACTACCTCAATTCCACCTCCACTTTTTGGAGGCGCGATTTAAGCCAGTCAACTTTTTGGCGCCGTTGTTGGGGACAAGGCAAAATGGTACTGTGGACGAACCCGAATCCACTAACTACACTCCCGTGCCTCAAGCTTAGAAATGAGCTTGACAACACTCTATTTTTCTTTCTTTCTTTTCTTTTTTTTATTATTAGTTCGCTTAAAATGAATAATTCAAATTATTAATAAAAGATTCTTCTGACTTGATTTTTTCATGCTATTCCAGGTACTCTGAAGAACGGTGATCTGTTCCTCCGAGCATTGACACCATGCCTTGCCGTGAGCAATCTCTTTCCGAGGGTGAACGTCAAGGCCAAGACGAGATTTCACACCAACCCAACTTGGTTGGTCAGTTATTTGCTTTCTTAAAAAGACAAGACACAATCATCAACCAGCTGGCGCAGGGTGTGCTCGCCAGTCCTGGAGCTCTTAACTCCATACAATACCAGATGGCAAGTTTGCATATGCGCCAGCGCGAGGTCGATCAACGGTTGACCCAGATGGCCGCTCTGATGAAGGACCTTGCGGGAAAGATACTCCCCTGCCCTGAAACTGCCAGAATGACAGTACTAAGGTCCGGGAAGACGGTGGAGCGAACTAAGGAGGCTAGACTAGAGCCTGAGTCAAGGCCTAAGGGTGCAAATCCGGCAGAGGATGAAAGTAGACAAGCAGACACCCAAGAACCTGAACGGAGATCTTTTGAGGAGCTACCTGGTGGTAGGAACCCTTATGCTCCCAGGCTACCTTTTCCGTACAAATCGATAAAGGCAAATATGAAGAAGCGTCACGAAAAATTCATGGAATCAATCAAAAGACTCCGTATTGAAGTCCCCTTTCTGGACGCCTTGGCAGAGATGCCAACTTATGCCAAGTTCCTCAAGGATCTAATTATGAAAAAGAGAAGAGGA
Organism: Alisma plantago-aquatica; assembly: GCA_963693085.1. Taxonomy (NCBI): domain Eukaryota; kingdom Viridiplantae; phylum Streptophyta; class Magnoliopsida; order Alismatales; family Alismataceae; genus Alisma; species Alisma plantago-aquatica. Next base: position 743,956,282 of record OY856413.1, read on the forward strand.
AGGGTTGAGACTGTGCACCTAGCATCTGCTTCCTCTGCTTTCATAAAGCCTGACCTACCCAACAAAAGGAGTGACCGTGGAGCTTTTACGATCCCGTTTGCCATCGGGGACAACGTCAAGCGAAAAGGTCTTGCCGACTTAGGGGCTAGCATCAGCCTCATGCCCCTGAGCTCCGCGCAAAGGTTGGGTTTAACCGACATGGTTCGAACCAATATGAGGATTGAACTAGCGGATCATACCTTTAAAAGACCGGTCGACGTTGTTGAAGATGTGCTGATCAGGGTTGGTAATTTCTTGATTCCATGAGACATAGTCGTCATTGACACCTTAGAAGACCCCCGCTGTCCAATCATCTTTGGACGTCCTTTCCTTGCTACAGGAAGGATGTTGATTGATGTTTCTGAGGGGATAATCTCACTGAGGATCGGAAACGACCATCTGGACTTCAAGGTGAAGGAGGCAATGAGAGGACCTTATCTGTCTGAATCCGCTTGCTTTGCAGAAAGCTATAATAAATTCTGCAAGGAGATAGAAGAGGACATCCAGATAGTGGACCCCCTTGCGAGGGCTATAAGCTGTCAGGATTCCGACTTCGAAAATCCAGAAGTTGTGAAGTGTCTCAACCTTCTTGACCTGTCTGACGGAGATTTGAGCGAAGAGGATGAGGTGGTGGAATCGGTGAAGTATGCCTCTCTTGAGGGGGAGTCACAAGAGAAGACATCCAGAGAAAAGCCTGAATTGAAACCGTTGCCTGAAGGGCTGAAATACGAATTCTTAGATCAAGAAGAAAGAAACCCTATCATCGTCAACGCCAATCTTTCAAGAAACTAGCTGGACAGACTTCTTGAGGAGTTAAGACTCCACCTTCAGGCTATAGGATACTCAGTAGAAGACATCAAGGGCCTTAGCCCCGCTTTATGCATGCATCACTTCAATCTGGAAGAATCTGCCAAGCCTCTGGCTCAACCCCAGAGGAAGCTGAATCATATGCTCAAGGAAGTCGTCAAGAAAGAGGATTTTATCAGGTACCCATCCTGCCCGACGACCAAGAGAAGACAACATTCACATGCCTATACGACACTTATGCTTTTAGAAGGATGCCCTTCGGACTCTGCAACGCTCCCGCTACGTTCCAACGATGCATGATATCAGTGTTTTCAGATTTTTTGGAAGAAATCGTGGAAGTTTTCATGGACGATTTTTCAGTCTATGGGAAGGAATTCAATACCTGCCTGAAAAACCTATCTTTGGTTCTACAAAGATGCGAGGAGAACAGTCTGGTCTTAAACTGGGAAAAGTGCAATTTTATGGTATGAGAAGGCATTGTTCTGGGCATAAGATCTCAAGGTGTGGCATCAAGGTGGACACCAGCAAAGTTGAAGCCTTATCCAAGCTTCCTCCAAAATCCATGACGGGAGTGAGGAACATCCTCGGACACACCGGCTATTACCGCAGATTCATAAATGACTTCTCAAAGATTTCAAAACCTTTGTCCAATCTACTGGTAAGAGATGTTGAATTTGTTTTCTCTAATGACTGTCTAACGACTTTTCAGGCTTTGAAGAATGCGCTCGTATCACCACCCATCCTCCAAGCTTCTGATTGGGATTTACCGTTTGAGCTTATGCGCGACGCTAGCGACTATGCGGTAGGAGCGGTCCTGGGGCAGAAAAAAGATAAAAGCACCATGTGATCTGCTACGCTAGTCGCACGTTGGACGAAGCTCAGGTAAACTATACAACTACCGAAAAAGAGATGCTGGCAATCATCTTCGCATTCGATAAGTTCAGGTCGTACCTCGTTGGAGCAAAGGTCAAATTATACACAGATCATGGGGCTATAAGATACCTAATGCAAAAGAAGGACACAAAGCCCAGACTGTTGAGGTGGGCCTTATTGCTGCAAGAGTTCGACCATGAAATTATCGACAAGAAGGGCACAGAAAATGTGGTCGCCGACCACTTATTAAGAATCATAGCTAAAGAACATGGGGGACCGTCGATCAATGACAACTATGTCGATGAAGCTTTAATGTTGGCCGAATCTAAAGAAGAAGACTTTCCCTGGTTCGCAAATAGCTGCAACTATCTTGCCTGTGGAGAACTGCCCCCCGACATTACATACAATCAGAAAAAGAAGCTGTTCGCGGATGTTAAAAATTACTTTTGGGATGATCCTCTCCTTTTCAGAAGATGCGTTGACAATTTGTACAGGAGATGCATTCCCGAAGAAGAAACCCCGAATATTCTGAAGGAGTGCCACGCTTCCCCCTATGGGGGACACCTGGGTAGCGAAAGGACTGCTGCAAAAGTGCTATGATCAGGTTTTTACTGGCCCTCTTTATTCAAAAATGTTGCACAGTTCGTAAAAGTCTGTAAAGAGTGCCAGTCAACGGGAAATATAGGGCGAAAGAACGAGATTCCGATGGCAAATTGGATTGAAGTAGAGATCTTCGATGTATGGGGGATTGATTACATGGGACTATTTCCTCCATTAAGAGGGTATCAATACATTCTAGTGGAAGTAGATTATGTATCGAAATGGGTAGAAGCTATAGCAACGCAAACGTGCGACGCCAAGTCAGTAATCAAGCTGTTCGAGAAGACGATTTTTCCTCGGTTCGGTGTACCACGCACTGTAATAAGCGATAGAGGGTCGCATTTCAGAGAGAGACAGTTCGAAGCACTCCTACATAAGTATGGATTCAGGCATAAAATCGCTACACCCTACCACCCACAGACTTCAGGGCAGGTAGAGGTTTCAAACAGACAAATAAAGCAGATCCTGGAAAAAACTGTCAACCGAACGGGGAAGGACTGGTCTATGAAGCTTGACGACGCACTTTGGGCCTATAGAACTGCCTACAAAACATCCATTGGAACCACCCCCTACAAGCTGATCTACGGAAAATCCTGTCATCTACCTCTGGAACTGGAACACAAGGCCCTTTGGGCAATCAAATTCTTAAACATGGACCTCGAGAAAGCAGGAGAAAAGAGATTTTTGCAGCTACAAGAGCTTGAAGAGTTGAGGATGAACGCCTATGAGAATGCAAAAATATACAAACAAAGGACGAAGGTGTGGCATGATGCCCACCTAAGGAGAAAATATGTAAGTAAAGGGGATAAAGTTTTATTATTTAAATCCTCCATTCATCTTTTTCCTTGGAAGTTACAAACAAGATGGTCGGGACCGTTCACTGTGTCAAAGATATACCCATCAGGAATGATGGAGCTTTACGACAAAGACGATCTGACCAAGGTCTTTCAAGTAAATGGGCACAGAGTGAAGAGGTACTATGAAGATGAAGCTTTTGTCAGGAGGGCAGAGATCAACTTGCAGGATATGGGTATTGTCGGGGGATGAAAGTGAAGAACCTACACCGGTCGAGCTGGTGATGCAAACTTCAGCGCTCCTCGGCAGGCAACCCGAGTTTTTCCTTCTCCCCTAGAGTAGGATGCATTTTCGTCATTGTAAAACAAACATTATGGACTATAATAAGGCCCAAGTCAGTGCACGCGCCGAGCGTACCGACTTTTCTATTTTAGGGGTCACTGAAGCATTGAGGAGTAATACTATCTGAGGTCGGGGACTCGACCCTATGTCGATGATGTCTTGCCCATCAATCGCTTTTTCTTCACCTTGTTAGGCCTCATATCGAATCGTATCGGGCTTCTTTCTTTTTCGGACCGTATCGGGCAACAGCTCAACCGGCACGCTGAACGCGCTGGGTATCTCGGGCACCGCAAGGGCCGTGACGGATGACATCCCTGGGCGGCGTGCCTCCGTGTCCTGGGTATCGTGCAAGACGAGTAATTGCCCTTGATTAGACAGTTGGACTGCCCATCTCGGGAATAGCTTGTCCCAACGGCCGACACGCGCCCCGGATCTACCCGTTTTACCCCCGGTTGAGATTTCTATATATAGTATGGAAGGTTTATCGTGTCAGGCTACTGGACTTACTCTTCCAGCCACCCAAATCATGCAGTAATCCCCTTTTTGCTCGCATGTCGGCCAATTCGCTTTCGCCCTCGTGTCAGGCGAGAGCTTCAAAGAGTAAAGGTATAGCCCGACAGTCTGTTTGCCCGACATGGGTTTCATATCACGCGCAGCGTATCGGGTTGACGAACTTAGTTGATTTTTCTTGTATCGCCCAACACGTATGAAGCACGAAACGTCTGCCGATCGCTTTTGCCCGATACGCCATATCGGGCGACACATTTTTCCATTGAGAGGTCCTGTCGGGCAGTTGTTTCATGCGACCATATCGCCCGACATACCCGTGTCGGGCAGCGTGTTGTGCCGCGCGGCTCCCTGTATCGTCCAATCTTGTATCGCCTCAGATTTTCTTTTGATGGACAATACCCGAACTTTTCTACAAGACAAGTTTTATCGAGATATCAGTTTTTCCTACCTAACATTTAAATGATCAATGAACTTGATAACAGGTATGGCTAATACACAGCAAACCTCCGGTCGAGTTGACAAACACAGTAGAAGAATCGACACTTCGACCGTAGCTGAAGCAACAATAGTCGGACAGAAACGCCAGAATCCCGCGATAGCTGGGCCACCACCCGCCGAAAAAAGAGCAAGAGAAGTCCATTTCCTTATCATAGTCTGTCTTCTGTGGTGGTTTAGGACCATCTCCAAAAGAGGAAATAAGTGGAAGTCCTCCTCCAGTGGCCCTTGGATTGAATGTGCGTATTTTGAGCCTACCAGTCATGAAGCCACCTTCATCATAAGGGAGCTTTGCACTTGTTCTGGATGCACCCTCCTGGGAAAGAAAATGGACTCAAGAGGACTAAAACTGGAATTGACGATCAATCCTTTTGTTCATGTTCACAATGGAAGTATCTTAAAATCTACCAGGTTTAAGGGGATGCCAAATAATTTTGGGAACTTCTATCAAATAAGGAGAGGCCCGACCAACTCCGACAGCAAATAAGGGGAATGTATGGTAGCTTCTCCATGGCACAAGCGTGATCACCAACTAACCCTCACTGGGTTAACATTACCTTACACTGTTTTCTTCACTACTCTGGGACAGAGTGTGGAGTAAGTTCGAGGGGGGGGGTACCCATGTACCAGTGAGGGAGGTATAAAATTTTTCTCCTTCAACTCCACCCTTTGTGTTATTTCATTCATCCCTTATATCATGTGTATGTATCCATGCTCATATAAAAATTTGCTTATCTTGTTCCCTTTCATATGTACAAAGTCGCTATATTAGTAAAAACCTGATGCGACTTCTTGCCAGTTTGTTTTCTATGTACCCAACGTAATGCAAGTTTTGTTATATCTTTCTGATAATGCAGCATCAAACGATAAAAGACTACGAATCTCTACGCCAAAAAATTCAAAAAATAATAATCTCGCAACAGCTAAGAGACAAGAATGGAGAAGGAAAAAGCTGCCCAAACAGCAAAAATCCCTCTTGTTTTCCCTTACCCAACAAAAACCCCAAAAAGAGAAAGTAGCCTTATGAGAGCGAATAAAAGCATGAGAGTTGTGCCCAATAAAAGAAATATATATATATATATATATATACATACTTGTTTTCCAAAAGTACCCATCTTTAGGCATGGTAGATCCGGGGCAGTGGTACGTAGGATATGAAATCACTGCTCTAAAGTCATCTGGCTTGGACTGCAGGGACCACTTTCCCACTAACGGACCCATACCCGGATGGATTGATGGGAAACAAGAAAAACCCAAAAAGCCTTATCCTACCCAACACACAACTTTCTGCCCTAAAGTTGTTTGGTGTGAAAGTTAACTTCGGAATCATGCACCAAAGTCTCGCTGAAGCTGTAGAGAAAATTTTTACTGAAATAATAAGGTAGAAAATGCAAGGTCTTTTGTTTGTAGTGGGGCAGTATTATCTCTAAATATATCACGATACTTGTCTTACCTCTTGGCCTTAAAGCTACACCGTGCAAGAAGGAGCATCACAAAATAAAGTTTAAATATTGATTGAGGACAATCAAAATGCTAAGTTTGGGGGAGTTGATAACACCAAATTTTGTGATGTTTTTGACCCTTATTTTGTTATCAAAACTACCCTTTTAAACTGTTTTACTCTCTTTTTATATGTACTTTTGCAATAACAGGCCAAACTACGCTCTTAATTCAATATTTCCATCTTTCGCAGAGTTTTCCTCCTATTTTGACCCATTTATCATCAATAAGGTCGTTCCGGCTCACAAACATGATTCCACTTGCATCGGCCTTCCAGCCGGCCGATACACACACTGCCCGACAGGGTAGCGCAATACACGGACGCGCGACATGAGGATGCCGCACAAGAAGGGACTGGCGGATGATACACCTATCTACACGATAGGGAGCCGGGATAGCCACGAAAACCGAAGCTTGTCGCGTGACACAGGCCACCCACCGGCAGGCGCCGCTCATCACGTTCAGCGACAACCGACATCCTTGTGTCAGGCAATACTGATATCGGTCGTCCACCGACTCCGCGATAATAAGAGATTAAGAAGGACACGTGGCACCCTGAGCACCATAACTTTCCCAACCGCTGCCTATAAATATCAGCTATAGGAAGCCGAAAAGATAGGTCAGAACCCAACGCAAGTCACCTCAGGAAAGCTGCGAAGAGCTAGTGTATCGTGCCTCAATGCTTGTGTCGGGCGATTCTAGGTGAGAACTTCCCCATCCCGAGAGGGAGGGAATGGTTCACTTAGGGTCGTCCCGGGCAACACTGCATGCCGATATCGGCTGACAAGGATCCCCGACATAGGAGACTGACACTAGGAGCATCGCTCTAGCCCGGCACGATACCGAACCCCGATACGCATCGCCCGTCACGGCGTGTCGCCTGAGAGGGTGCCGCCCGACACGAGCGTATCGGGCAAGGATCCTCGCTCGATGCAACCCGCCCGTCACTGTGTGTCGCCTGAGAGGGTGCCGCCCGACATGGTTGTATCGGGCTAGGCTCCTGCCCGGTATCGGGCTGGAGGGTCCGTTGTAGTCTTTCATCCTTCTATATCAAGAAGGCGACATCTATCTTTATTATTTTAGTCATTTACTTCTTTTACTTCTGCAATGTAATCATACCTTTATATGATAATGGAAATAGAGAGTTTAATTATCTGCTGCTTTATGGTGGTACCTTTGTTGGATGATTGCTACGTTTAACATCTGAACTCTAGCTTGTATGTTTGGATCGCGTTTCGATTAGCTACCGAATCGTGTTTTTTCTGTCGCAACATCCTGGAGAGAGGGGTTGTGGCTCTAGTGTTTGGTCTGATTTTGGAGTACGAGAGTGCCCAGAATCAGAGTTGCTTTAGTAACCTTTCCACTCTAAATTAAGTCCAGCAGCCTCGAGAGTGGTGTTGATGCTTGGTTAGAGGTACCCGCTCTGAGAGGAGGGGTACAGGATGTTCCTACTGCCTCTTGTTTTACCGAAGTTTTTCTCCTTCGTACCTTGCTTTAGCTTTAGTATTATCTCTCTGTTTCTACTGTGTGAAAACCCCTAAAAACTGATAAATGCTTAAAACCTTAAATCTTCCTCGTAGCTCCATTTGGAGATAATTTTCTTTGGTTTTATCGATCTTGTCCTACTGTTCCCTTTCGGGAATTTTATCATCTCTTATTCCTTTCCGGAGTGTAACGTGTCGATTCAGCGTTCTCAACACTACCACCCTTGTCCCTATGTTTGACCCCGTATATCTACTTCGACCCCGTAAACAAAGTTGTGGGGGCCTAGAAGGTTTTGGGTTATAAATGTAAAAGCTCGACTACCTCAATTCCGCCTCCACTTTTTAGACGCGCGATTTAGGTCAGTCACATATGAACTTAATTCTATTGAAACCCCTCGGTTTCTCCAAATGTGTGATTTATGGAATGGTTTGTCATCTTCGAAAAAGGGGACAATGTTGGCTTAAGGTTAAATTTACTAATCCCTTATTTTGATGATGACCAAACCATTCCACTTATGTGTATCTTATGATTATAATTGAATGATTCAAGATTGATAGACACACTTCAAATCCATAAACTTGCCATCCTAATTTGAAGAAATCAAGTCATACATGCATTAAGATCAAGATTGAATATTAGATTGTTTTTTCGTTAGATCTTTGATGTAAATCCCTTGTAATGATTGTATGACTTATAATTAAGCTCATATGCATAATAGAGTCAATTAGGATGAATTGATATGCACTTGAGAGGGTCTTGAAAACCTTATAATAGAAAGTGTAGTTGCTTGAATTACCCTAGGGCATAACTCAACTGACAACAATGTTCACTGGGATTTCTAGAACCTTTTGTCAGCTGAATCAATAATTTGGCCGACCAAAAAAAGGCCCAGACAACAAGAGATGTCAGTCGAGTCTCGCAAAAGGTAACTCAACCGAAAGAACTGTAGCAACTAATTTCTGTTGTGATATATATCTGTTGGAGGGGGTGAAAAACAAGGTAAAAAAAATTCCATTGGGCACCCCAATAATGACTAGGATTCATCCTAAATGGCTCTAGTAGCTAGGAGGTATCCTCAACTATAAATAGGATCCCTTGGACTTCATCCCATGTTTGGCCAAGCACTATGAAGGTCCCTATACTATAGTTGAGAGAGATTAACCACCAGAGACCCTCTATCCACTCTCATGAGTTTTATCACTTGCTACATCCATTAGAGTGAGTAGGAGACTTGTAAGAGAGCTAGTCCTACATGTATATATTGTGATACACTCACTTCCTCTACCTCCCAATCTCTCTTTCTACCTTGAAAATGAAGATTCTATCTCTTAGCTAAGAGAGGTGAAGAAGAAGAAGGGAAGGAGTCCATTGGTGAAAAACATCTCCTTGGTGAAGTTGAAGTCAAAGGTGGAAGATCCAAGTCAAGAGTGGGTAAATCCTTGAAGGCATAAGACTTGTTACAAGAGTGGGTAAGTCCTTAAAGAATGTTCAAAACTTGTTGCAAGAGTAGTTAAGTCCTTGGTAAGGTGGAAGACTCTTGGTTATGGATAGGTAAGTCCTTTTTAATTGTTATTGGCTCCTTGATATGAAAAGGAATGCTAGTTTATCCCTTGACCTAGAAAATTGTGGTCGTATATTGTAACTCTTAGAATGGAATACAAGGACTCAGACACATTTGCAAATCGTAGAGATTGATCCCTCCAGGTAGTGATGTACATCTCCTAGTTTGGAGGTTGGAACCACTATATATAACTTGTGTTATTTGGTGCTTGTTCTCTCCCTTGCTAAGCATGTTTAGTTGCACTCAAATTCTATATTTTCAATATTATATTTGGATATATCTTGAAGGTCTTATGAATTATATTCAAATGTTTTGTCTTTATTCACCCCCCATCTAGAGCCCATTATAGATCCAACAAATACATGGTATCAAAGTATTTTTGAAAAATAAAACAAATGATTTGTGGGGAAACAATGGTATGAGACAGTCTAGAAATGAAGACAACAATCCATTTGACATCTTCATTTCTATACCTCCATAGGGAACCAATGGTAGACTTCTTTTTTGGATTTCTATTTTTTAAATTGATGTGGACCAATTGAAACAGAGATGCCGAATCAAATGGCATCTCCACACTCATTCCTCCTATCAAACTCGTCTATTTCAAGTATTTTATTTCAAATGTGTCTACTCTGATCAACACTTTGAACAAATCCATCTATTTTATTTTTTTGCGGGTATGTAGCAGTAGGAAACCTAAACCCATTCAGAGCATACGCTTGCCATGAGGTTTCACTTCAGACAACGGCTACCACTATATCTCCACCTCCAACGAGAAGTCAAGAAGGGTCGTCTTGTTTTCTTGAAGCTCCATCTGGGTTGAGACATCACATAGTACCATGATAGAGAGAAGGAGGAAGAAGAAGAAGGGAGGGTAGTGGAGGGAGAGGGCCTAGCAAATCTACTGTGATGATGCCATCATTTGCACCTCTGGATGGACGAGCTCGAATAAAGAAGAGTTGGAAACACCGCTGAATGGACGAGCTCCAAGAAAGAGGAGCAAGAAACACTGTTGGATGGCTATGATGCACTTGTCCACCATCGGAACTGGAGAACGAATTGAAACTTTTAGTGGGAGAGTCCATCTCCTTGCTTAAGAAAGTTTGCGAACGATGTCTTCCATCTCTCGATTTGATATAGGCAACTCCCGTAGATGTGTGATAAGACAGTGCATAGTCGTTACATTACTATACCATTAAGGTTTTAATAAGTTTTTTATATTACATAAACACATTAACCATATTATATGCGACAAACATTCTTACAATAGGAATTGCTTTGTGAATGATCTAACAGTATTAAAAAAATCAACTAGACTCTAGATCACCCTCAAAATCATAAAATACATCACAAAGCATATATCTAGTTTTAGAGGATCAGTCTAGTTTACATGATTGAGGATATGACACTAGAGACACAAGTAGGTCAGAGAACATTTAGTCCCTAGAGAAGTTAAAGTCATTTATTTTCACCCTTTGTAGGTACATGTGGAGAGATGATGCCAAAATAATTCGAGTTCAAGATGGATAAAGATGAATTATTCTTATACTTTACTCATATACCTATTGGACGTATAACATACCAAATTTTGGTACTAAATCTAACTATGAGCTATAATTCATAATCCTCCCTAATTAACATCTCTTTTGCTAAATCTTCCAATTACTATTTCACTTCATTGAATTATTTTAAAATTCAAACACCAAATTACAATTTTCCTCAATTTGATCTATTCATCCCATTTTGGGACCTAAAATAGGTGAATTGAACTCAATTATAAATTTTTAAAATTGGAATCACACAAAAATATAATTTTGGTAATTAGATAATTACATTTGTAATAATTAAGACAAAAAATTTATTAGACACCTCAAGATTGTAAATGTTGGGATTAGTATTTTTAGAATTTAGATGAACCCAAACTGGAAGTGTAGTTAAAATTTTAGACCAAATTATTTATAACTTAAGAGTTTAAATTTGTAGAGATTAGAGATTAAGATGAATTAAGAACCTATTACAAACTCTCGGTCAAACACTTGCCAGCTAACTCAGCTGGTCAAGCATGCTTCTTGTGAATCGCATGATGCAAGATCGAATCTCATTTAATCCCATTGGGGCATTGCAGGAAAGGATTAAAGCTAGTGTTCGCTATTGGTTGTTCTCTACTTGAGGTGTGGATTAAATGCATATGCCAGGTGGGATCATCTACTTGAGGTGTAGCATGCTCCTCATTCAACTAGGCAGATCCTTGAGGGGCCGCGATGACTGTTTTCTCGGACCCAACTCCGGCTTTGGAAACCCTCCCCCTCACAGCCTCTCTTCTCTCTCTCAATCAATGGTAAGGAGAATCGAAAGTCAAAGGACATTGAAGGTTGGAGAAATGGAAACGGATGGTAGAGCCACCTTTATGCATTGCTAAGTGACCATTACGTCAGCCTATTCCCTGTTAATGATAGGACCTCTCTCCCGCTCAGTGCAATGCTCTCCTCTAACCTGGAAAACCCCATCAAAGCCTAGCATTACCCGATCTATATAAGCACCTACACGCAGATGCAAGAACACCTATAGATCGGAAATCGATCCTCACCCCCAAAACCTACAATGATGGAAACATAATCAGTCGACAAGCACCCTGACTCCGCCTGCCTCATCTTTCCAGCCTCCCTCAACTCCTCAATGTATCACCTGCTAGACACTCAAACCTCACCTGCAATGATGCAATGATCCCAACAACAGTTAGTTGTTCGTATCCTCCGCCATCAACACCCACTACTATAGAAAATCCTTTTTACAACAGTTCCTTTTCTCAATTTACAACATGTGTTAACTGTTGTATTAGATCGCGTGGTCTTATGGGGGTGCTTTACACAACATGTGATCGCATGTTGTAATAGATGTATTTTATACAATAGTTGAAACATGTTGTCTTTTAAGGATTGGCCCATTGTAATATGAGTATTTTACACAACATGTGGTACACCTGTTGTAATATATATTATACAACAGTTGAACAACGTTTTCTTTCACTAAACACACCCGTTGTAATAGGGGTATTTTTTACAACATGTGGTTCGCCCGTTGTAATATATATTATACAACAATCAAAGCATGTTGTCTTTCACTAAACACACCCGTTGCAATAGGTAGGTATATTACAACATGCAGTGCACCTGTTGTAATATACATGTTTATACAACAGTTGGAGTATGTTGTCTTTCCATACATTTAACCATTGTAATAGGATTGTTTAGACAACATGGTGTGTGTCTATTGTAATATATACAATTTATACAATAGGTTATGGATGTTGTAGTTTACTAGAAATACCTATTATAATAGGTGTATTTTTTTCCTGACAAACCTGTTGTAATAGGTGTGGATAACACAACATGTGTTGTTTGTTGTAGAATCATACATTTTACAACATATCATTAACTGTTGTCTTTGATTAGAGTTTGATAGGTCATATATCGAACCAATTGTATTGATCAAATTAACCATATTATTAATAAATTATAATAAATATGCAATTATACTTTTTCAATTCACAAACAAACACATAGTTGAACAAAATTTCCATCAAATCTTGAAAGAAACTCGTACTAAATTTAATTAATATTAAATCATCCATACAATGATTCAATAATACAAAATACTGAGTATCCATTCTAGAATCGAACTGAAAACTAACTAAAAAAGTTTCACACATTGGTCTATGCTAAAGAACAAATGTCTCCCCCACATGTCACATAATCTTATGTGTGCTCCAGAACACATGTCGCCCACTCGTTTCGTACCTCATCGATTTCTTCTTGGTTGAAGCAACAACCAATATACTTTGAATAATACTGCAATCATATGACAAATATATCAACATATTGTGATTTTTTCAATTTATTTAGAAATTCAAACAAACTAAAAGAATATAATGTTAAGTAGCTTACACATTCAGGAATATTTCTATTTCTCGCATCAAAGATGTCTTTCATATACTTCAACACATAATCCCTGCAATCTATATTGTTCGACTGCTTTGGACACTGTATAAAATAAATATTAATTTGTTATCCAAATAATTGTGAGAACTTGTTAGCAAATAAGAGGATGGAAAGGTATAAATAGCTAGAAAACTTAATAAAAGGTATGTGTAGACAGAATCAAAAATGATATAAGAGTGAAAAAGGCATGGTTTATTGCTGAAGAAGGCGTGGTTTATATGCCATACTGGATGATGCAAAACTTGCTCTTGCAAGAGGGGGATTTTGTAAGAGTAAAGAATGCCACCCTTCCAAAAGGAACCTTTGTTAAACTGAAGCCTCAAAACATTTAAATTCAATTCAAGTAGACCACTATCAAGCAAACAATCATTAAACTCCTGCATAAATTCTAGAAGAAGGCTCTTTACAAACTTATTAAATGTCCTTACAATTGGGATCTACCTATAGGGTCTACTTGTAAACCCAAAGTGTAATATCTTAATTCGAAGGATAATGCCTGAGAAACTTGATGATATTGACCCAAAGAAGATCTAATCGATATATGTAAAAATAAGAGCATTTGTAAAAATAAGACCATATCAAATCAAGTAGCAGAATCTGAAGAAACTAGAACAACACTTCTATTGGTGAATCAGAAAGCAATATTTTTCTGGATCAAAATGGTAAATTACCTTGATAATTTCCCATTTCAAATTCTTCCTATATTGCACATCTCTCTTTTGATAAACTTTATGAGTCCTATTCAAATTCATATCAAGAATTCTATGCATTAGTAACTATATATGGAACTTTCAATACATGTATTATCTAATTGAAATTGTTTTATGAAGTACTTACAACTCCATGAGTTTTTCCATGTTCCCACATAATTTTCCTCATAACGGATCAAGACAGTGGCACTTACCCCACATAGGGTCGAAGACACAAAGTATCCAATGTCCCCTATGCATACATGAGTATTACATTTTAAGATTAATGTATTTTTAAGCAACATTTAAAGTAAACAAATAACAGACAATCGACAAAATGTATGTGTACCCCACATTATAAGGTATAAAGAACAATTCTAATCTTTGTTTCTTCCCTCTAATGAACTGATCTGCAATGTACTGCGCCCGAGTCTCCACTTTATCATTGTATAACGGATCTATAAAATGTGGACATATAAATCCAAATATATTAAATACATTTCCCGAGGTGACTTTTTGGAACAAATGCCTACAAAAAAACACATATTTAGTCTTTGTACTTGTATAGAAACTTGTATAGAAACACATATTTAGTCTTTGTACTTGTACAGAAACTTGTATAGAAACACAAATTACTCGTATAGAAACTTACTTTATGTACACTGATATGTGCGAGGCTTCCAGTTGGTCTTTATAATGGCATCTTTTAACCAATTCCGGTGTGATAATCAGCTCATGTGTGTAACCTACTACATCTTCAGACATCTGAAGAGAGATGTTACGATTCTCATCATCTTCCACATACACCATCAACAGTTTCAACTTCGTTGGAGTCTTTTTGTATGTTGGCTTGATGGGACTTGAGACTTCATCACAGATTTTTCTAGTTTTTGAATTTTCTATTTGTGTACTTATTGATTCCCTCACTTTTCTTTGAGACAATGAGTCTTGGGATTCCTTGCATATGATTATAAAAATAAAAAATATAGTTTATTAATATACATGATTCATTTCAATAAATTAATAAAAACACTGTCAAGTTATCGCATATACCTTCATATTTATTTTGATCAATTCTGCAGGCCAAGGAAGATAGGTGCCTATGCCTTGACAAACTTGATAAACTTCATCCATATCTAAAGGTATTGGCACACTTTCTTCAGGCATCAACGGGGTATCAATTATCACTTTTTTTGTATTCTGGATCCACTTTCTTCATCTCCTCAGAAATTGATTTGTCCCGTCACGTAGGCTGACACAATGTGTGATTTAAATGTTCTTCCCGTTGTGTGGGTAGGTGGGGGGACCAAGGGTTTACACCGCTAGGGTGAGTCTCGCTTAATCACGGACCGTCCTCAGGGGTGGTTCCCACATATCTAAAAAAAACCATATTGAGAAAATTAAATTGCAAAGAAGAAGTTGTACCCATATTTGAAAATAATTTTATAAAAAAATCATGATCTGATTACATGTTTATGAAAAAATTCTATAAAAAGAAATTGCGTCCGGCTCGATTCACAGTATATAATAAGAAGGAGTCTGTTGTAGATACAACAACATGTATAGTGTGTTGCATAGTCACAAATTCAGCATTCGACGTTATTCATCGAGGTTGAAAATTTTGGTATTCGGGAATTATGTGGGAACTTCGGATAAAAAATGGCAAAGATACGGTAAAAGTTTCGGTCAACCATTCTGGAAAAAAACGTATACAATTTGGATATATATATGTATATATGCAAATTTTACTTGGTAATTTGGTACAAAAAGTTCAACAATTATCAAGATTCATACATGTACATAAAAGCACCACGGTACCACAATGGTCAATTTGGTAAAATTATAGGTGTAGAATTTAGTTGAGAAACAAAAATATATACAATTGATAAACATCGACCTTTATGGGTCTAACTGGTTTGGTGTAACTGAAATTTTCCTGGAACTCATTTTCCTGGAAGGCTCTGATTGGTTCAGTGTAAGTAAGTAGAGTTTTTTTGGAAGTCCTTTTTCAGGAATTGAAGTGCAGTTCTTGGAAATTGAGTTCAGATGATTGGTTTAAAAATCAAAGTTTTTCAAGAAAATGAGTTCCATGTGATTGGTTTGCTGTAATTTTATTACAATACATGAAATGTAATGTACCACAAACATCACAAACTTTATATTTTGCAAACCATATCATATCTATTTTCTGGGTTGCTGACAGATCCTTTTTGGTCTGTGTTTGCTTGACGGAGGATGCATAACCATATCGTGAGAGCAGAGGTGTCTGATAGAAGAAGAAGGTTTACCTCAACGCAGATTCCCACGGACAACGTCATCCAGGACCTCAATCGTCTGTGGAGAACAGACTCACATGATCAGAGCACATGAACGATCATAGAGATCAAAGTCGCAGATCTGAGATGTTATCTCACAGGGTTCTATACCGTAAAAGTCAGCCGGAGGGAGCGTTTTCTTTTCTTGTTCCGAAGGATACTTGCTATCGATGTCTGCAGAGAGGACATTGGATATCTCAGTGTAACAACCCTAGGGTCTGTTATCACTGCAAAGAATCGGGGCACATCTCTAGACAGTGCCACAGAAAGAAGGACGTGCCGCCAAAACCCGATCTTGCTTCTCATGTTGTCTTTCCTCCGTTGTCGAGGGGGACTGCACCGAGAGGACATTCCAACCATGTCCCGAAGAGAACTACAGTGCTTCTTAACCCAGATTGTCCCATCAGAAAAGACTTTATGAGGTCTCTTGACCTTGCTCTAGGGGTTTCATGGGTCGATAACATAGCATGGAGAGATCTTTCTGCGTTTCTCTGGAAGAGATGGCCGCAGGCCATTGAGATCTTCAGGTATGAGGATAAAAGAGCGGTGGTATACTTTGAGTCATCGTATGAGGCTTGGCGTCATCAGCTAGTTCAGGCGGTGAAGATGAATGAATCAACGATTTCCTTTGTATCTCTCAGAGATGGCGGTATGCACCACACCAAGGAGGCTGTCTGGTTTTGGGTTCAAAATATTCCTTTGTTCTGCAGAATTCAAGAATCCATTCGTGAAATCGTCAATTCTTTTGGAGATTTGATATGGATCTCCAACTGGCAGAAGGAAGAGGATGATGCTTCGGGCATCCTGATTCTTGTAGAGGCTTTCAATGAGGATATACCCCAATTCATTGGCCTCTCGGACCAGGTCTATAGATCTAATCTCAAACTTGATATTGTTGCTAAGGGACAACTTGGAGATAACACTTACAAGCTGACTGAGATCGGAAAAGATATGAATATCCCCCTTTCTGCGCTGCGTGTACCTCCTAATGAAGATAAAACAGATGTTCAACCTGATGAGATCACGCCTAACGAGATCACTCAGTCTGTCATAGAGGAAGAGACATACCCACCCACAGCAGCTCTGATGATCGATAACAGCGCCCCCACTCCTAGAGGAAAAGAAGATACACCGAAATCTGTTCAAAAAGAAGACCTAGGTACATACCGAGCAGTGCTAGCTTCAGAGAATAGAACGATCACCGACGCTGAAGGAAGAAGAAGGTTCCTAAATCATAGAAACCTCAGTGACTTCATTCTGCCATTGACAACCATCAATACTCGTAGAAGAGGAAAACACATCGATTGCTATAATTCGAGGATGATTGAATTTGGTCATTGGCAGAAAAGACATGATGATGACTCGAGTATAGAAGACTGGTCAGAAGGCATACATGATGTAGGTAGAACGACGGAGAAGATCTCATTCCACAGTAGTCATCTGACGAGAACGAACAGCGTTTGACTTGCGGTTGTGGTTCAGGCAGTGGTGAGTGGTGTCCCGGTGATGCAAGACGTCAACTTTCTAAGCTGGAACTTAAGGGGAGCGGCGAACTATCCTACCAGGAGAGTTCTGTCCAGAATTTGTGGGAGGTATAAGCCACAATGTGTTGCCATTTTTGAACCGTTCGTCCACGCGGAGAGAGCCATTGAGTTGATTGATATCACTCGTCTTGATTGGGTCACTGAAAACGAGAATGAGAGGGGCAAGATCTGGTGTTATGCGGACAGTTGCCTTCATCCTGGTGTGATCAAGGCTCATCGTCAGCACATCACGCTCAGACTTGAGCTGACGAGTGATCAGATCATTTTCTTTACGGCTATCTATGCCAGCTGTAACATGTTTCTTAGGAGGGAACTATGGCACGATCTCTTTGACACCATGGACGCCGTAGGTGATTCTCCCTGGGTTATAGCGGGTGACTTCAACTCTATCAGATGGATTAACGAGAAAAGAGGAGGAGAGCAGCCTGATTTCCAATCGATGTGTGAGTTCAACAACTTCATCCATGATTTACAACTCGTTGAGTCTAGATTCATTGGTAGCAGATATACCTGAGTTAATAAGCAGACAGGAACTCCTACTACCTGGGAGAGGTTGGATCGTATTCTTCTTAACCCTAGATGGGATGCTCAGTTCCCTTCTAGTGAATCTCGACACCTTACCAGGCTTAGAGTGTCGGATCACTGTCCTATCCTGATCAGAGCAGCCAACACACCCGCCATGAGAGGTTGTCAGAAGCAGTTCGTTTTCAATAACGCCTGGCTTGAGCATCCTATGATTCTTGATGTTATTACGTCCGCTTGGACAGATGAAACAGATGATGATCCTTCTTTCACCTTATTTTCCAAGTCCAAGAAGCTCAAATCTCATCTCAGAAGTTGGAGTAATCTACATTTTGGCCACTTGAAACAACGCATTCTTGATGTCGAAGATAGTGTTCATGTTGCTCAGATTGCTTTTGATGATAATCCTACTCGAGCTAATAATATCACGCTCAGAACCGCTGAAGAGGAGTTGAATGTCTTATTATCTCAAGAAGAGAACTTTTGGAGAGACAGATCCAAAGTTAGCTGGCTTTCTGAAGGAGAAAGGAACACGGCTTTCTACCATGCTATTGTTAAGTCAAAGAGAAAGAGACGCCATGTCCGCAGGCTTGTCCATGAAGATGGTACCGATATCACAGACCCCACCCTCATTGCTGAGGCTACAGCGAGACACTATGAATGTTTCTTCAGGTTTGAAAGAGATGATCCTCTTTGCGACGATCTGTTGGGCCTCATTGAACAGATGATTAACATGGATGATAATACCACCTTGACTACATGTCCCACTTCTTAGGAGATTTTCGGCACCATCAAATGCATGAATCACAAGACTGCCCCCGGTCCTGATGGACTCACTATCTCTTTTTATCTATCTGCTTGGAGTATCATTCGCTTCGACTTCATGAGGATGGTCTCCCAGTTCTTTAGAGGAGAACCTTGTCACAGAAGCCTGAACGCATGCAAGATCGTCCTCATCCCGAAGGTTGACGATCCTAAGGATATCCAGACCGATTTTAGGCCGATTGCAATCGAAAATGTTTCTTTGAGAATTCTAGCCAGGGTGATTAGTAACAGGCTGTCTATGATCCTCCAAAAGCTCGTTTCTGTAGAGCAGGGTGCTTATGTGAGAGGCCGTGATATTACACATCACATTAAGCTGGCGAAAGAGATTGCTCATGATCTGAATTATGGTCAGGTGCACCCAAACATTGTCATTAAATATGACATGTCGCGTGCGTATGACAGGATCGAATGGTCGATTCTTAGATCGATTCTCCGTGCGTTTGGCATGAGCACAGAAGCGATCCATCTTTGTCTAAGATTCTTCAGTGATACTTGGGTCTCGATTATTGTTGGTGACTACTCTAATGGTTTCTTTCCTATTGGGAGAGGTTTGAAACAGGGAAATCCTCTTTCTCCTATTTTGTTCATTTTGTTCGAGGAAACACTTTGCAGGTACATCAAGAGTCTGACTGCCAATGGAGCTATTGCTACCTTCTCAACCAGAGGCGCTGCCAGTCCGCCCCCCATTCTTCTATACGCAGATGATTTAGTCATGTTCTTCAATGCGGACACTTCATCAATGTTTAATCTAAACAATGCTCTCAACTTGTATTCCTCATCAACTGGGCAGAAGATCAATTACCTGAAATCATCTTGTTTGGTTGGGAAAACCGATCCTTCTGTTCTAGATGATATTGCTCGCATCCTGAACATTCCCATTGCTGAACGCACTATCAATTACCTTGGCGTTCCGATGTCTGCTGGTCCTAACAGACTCATCGACTCTAACCATTTGCTTGAGAAGATTATGATGAAGATCGCCTCCTGGAAGGCGAAGCTCTTATCCTTTGCGGGAAGGAAGCTCCTCATTAAACACACTTTATCCTTGATCGCTTTATACACAACCGCTGTGGTGGGTCTGCCCGCAGGTATTATTAAGCGTATAGAAGCTATGTGTTCCAGGTTCTTGTGGACCAACAGAAAGAACGAATCTAGAAGAACGTGGATAGCTTGGGATCGTCTCGCCCAACCTATTCAGAATGGTGGTCTTGATTTCACACTGATTAAACACCTTGAAGAAGCTTACATTTACAAAGATTGTTGGGAGATCACCTCCGGCACATCCCTTTGGTCGACATTCTGCAGAATCAAATACAAATCCCAGTTCAAGAACTCCCAAGGATGCTACCCTCCATATTTAAAGCTTGGTTCTAAGCCTTCACCTCGCTGGAAAAAGATTTGGAGAGCTTTTCCTAAAGTCATGCCCCTTACCAGATGGCTGATTGGTCAGGGAGATGTTTCCTTTTGGGACACCAGATGGTGCGAACATCCTTTGCAGTTGTATGCTCTTAGTCAAAGTGATAGACAAAGAGATTTCCTCGTCAAGGACTTTTGGCTATCTTTGGATGAATGGGACTGGGGCACTATTGAAAAAATCATTGATAATGATGGTTGCCTCCTCATTCGTAGATCGCATTCCAAGATAAGCCAACATTCTGATCAACTTGTTTGGACCCCTAATCCGTATGGCAGATTCAGTCTGAAGTCGGCCACTCAGGTTATTAGCAGCATTCCTTACGATTCTGAATCGGTTTGGAGATGGATTTGGTATGCTTCCACACCCAAGGCTAGTGCTATCACGTGGAAATTGTGTATGAGAGCACTCCCCACTGATGACAGAATTGCCAGTTGTCACATTATGGTTGTCTCTAGATGCGAGTGTTGTGCTCATTACAACAGTGAAGACGATGACCACCTTTTCTTTCACAGTGAGCTTGCCAATAGTCTTTGGCATAGAGCCTCTTTGTTAATGAGGGATTCTAGCTTTCCCCCGATCGATATTCATGACCTCCTCCTGAGAGGTAGCAGGCAAAGTCGGAACACGCTCAGAGGATGGTTAACCATTGAGCTGATGACCTTGATCTGTTGGCAGATTTGGAAGTCCAGATGTGCGTCGAGATTCGACAACAAACCTCATGATACTAGAGGTATTTGGAAGAGCATCACGGATATTATCAGGTTCTACAGCCGACTCCATTCCTTCAAGCATGCTGGAGATCACGACCTCTTCCATCATTTGTTAGCGGAGGACGTCATTCAACCTAAGATCAAGATCAGAAAGATGAACCTTGTTCGTTGGAACTTTCTTGATATCAATTCTTTAAAGATGAATGTTACTACTGGGAAGCACAAGTGGATCGATGGTTACACGAGGAGATGGATTGCTGGGGTGGTCAGAGATAGGCAATGTAGATTCCGTTTAGCTTTCAGAATGTGGCTCAATGCGAATGACTACATTGCCGCATATATCAGTGGTATTTTGGTTGCGTTGAAAATTGCTGATGATCATAATCTGACTATCTCCAACGTAGAGGTGGATGATCCTCACGTCTACAACATCATTTGGCAGAATGATGCTGGTCCTTGGCATATTTCTCACATTACCAGAGAGATTAGAGAAATCGTGGACACTGAAGCCATCATGGGTTCTTTATGCCCGAAGATCATCAACTCTATTCCTAGAGAGTTAGGTAGATGGGGATGCACCTCCAATGAGAGCTTCATTACTGCTGATCAGGCATTGATTCCTTTACAGATTCGTGGTATGAATATTCTTGAGAGATCCAAGACTCCTTATCTTTTCTTCAGTTGGGAAGATCTTTGATAGTGTTTGTTGTGTCCATGCTTTGTTCGTGGTTTTTGTCAGTGGTTGTGTTGTTTCTCGATCATCTTGATCGTTTTGTGTCTTTTTTGAGGGCCTGTGGGGGTATGACCTGCTTTTTAGCAGGAGCTGTAAGACCTTTTTTTGTTGTTCCCACACGAGGGGAGTGGGGTGAATAGATGGTCCCCTGGCTTAATTAAAAAAAAATAGAACTTCATAAGCAACAAAGTATTATTCATAGGCTTATCCCTAAGTACATATGATTTTTTAATACACAGATAATTTCTATGTCGTCTCTTGCTCAAGATCAACATGATCATCATTATCAAAATGACATATGTTTGTTGACGTTCCTTAAAACTAATATGATCAACCATCTACATAAAAAATAAAATAATCCAAATATGTTCAAACAAACTTTCTATGCAAATATGTGCTATTACATAAGTTATATTGTTGTTTAATCAGTAGTAGAACTGAATTTTTCTTTACAATGATTTATTTGATAGGAAGAATATGACAGTCACCCAAATGCTATTTGGTAAGAATCCCTTAATGATGACATGTTCATAAACATCTTCCTTTGATTTTAAATACCTATTGCTACAAGTTTTGCATGGACACAACAATTGATTGTTTAATAAAGGCCTTTAATGAGAAAGAGCATAATCTATGAATGCAGACACCCCCTCTCAAAAGTCTTTACTAAGGAAACATCTTTCAATATACATCCAACTCCTATCGGCTAAGTAATCCATCTACAAAAATAATAAATAATATATTTAGTATCATAGAAGGAAAATAAGTTGATCATCCATATGACAATAATAAAAATACTTCTCTAGATATTTTGATGAACTCCTTTTCCATAGATTGCATGATACATTCTCAAATAAATTTTTATTGGAGATATGCCTATTTTAAATAATCTTCTTTTTTATGATATTTTATTGCATCTAACATAGCACGTAAAGTTGAGCATTTCAAATTGTATTGAATGTGTTATTGAAATTAGGAATTTATTAATTTGTTTTTATCTTCTTTAAATCTTCATGTTCTAATGTGTAACAACATGACATTATTCAACATTACAATATCTTCATCATTAAATGAAAACAATGTTCAACTAAGATCATTTGACTTAACTAAAATAGCATTATATTAAAGAGTTGTATTTGAATTATGACTATGTCGTTTGAAAATATATGAACCAGAAATACATATCACTACAGAATGTTTGAAAAAAATTATAACGTGCACATGTAAGTATAGTAATTGTCTACAACATGACATTATTCAAGTGTTATAGAAAAATCTACTGATAAAAATTTGAGCAAGATATGCCTTATTTAATTAATTTCTTTTTATAATATTTTATTACATCTAACATAGCACATCAAGTTGATCATTTAAAGTTGTATTGAATGTGTTATTAAAATTAGGAATTTATTAATTTGTTTTTATCTTCTTTAAATCTTCATGTTCTAATGTGTAACAACATGACATTATTCAATATTACAATATCTTCATCATTAAATGTCAACCAAGTTCAACTAAGATCACTTGACTTAACTAAAAAATCTATCATTTGTAGAGAAAAAGTACAAGTAATGTTGTCACGCCCCAATCTCGCATTAATCACAAACCACAAAATTAGGGCACGACAGGTGGGATTTACACTTAAGCCAACCATTCTTCAATTTTTAAAACATATTAAAGATATTAACAGGAAAAATCCGATTTATGCTGTAAAATGAAACTAAACAAACTGCGGTAGCATCTTTATTAAATTGACTAGCAATATAAACAGAGTCTACAACATATTACATTGTTTGACATAAAATAAATCATAACAGATAATTTACATCTTTATACACATTCACTCTCTCACTCACGCCTTGTCCCAAAGATCGAGGGGAAAGGACTAAGAGACCTCTAACTACTAACTACGTATACCTTCTACAGACTAAGCGATTGGATGAAAGGATCCTTCAGATTTCCTGCTGCTGATGATAACCTGAAAATGTTTTGAGTAGAGGTATGAGCCTACTCGCTCAGTGAATAGCATTTCACTTAGCTATCACTAAACAACTCATCAGGTTTATAAATTGAAATTAAACATATAAGTAATTCAAACAGGGCAGTTCTTTTGATATAGCACATATACAGATCATAATCACATTGCTAAGCATCAACAGGTAATTCAGGTAAATAACAGTTATATAAATTTACTGTGAACCTACATGATTATTTATTCATTTTATTATTATGCCCTAAATATATGCAGTGTACTCTGCATATAAAGATCCGCAACAAGTTCATGCTACTGTCCCACCGTACAAGACTTAGCGACACACCCGGGAAGTGCTAAGTCTGACTACTCGTCCTGGTCTGCACAGGACCCAGGCTCTACGGCCTCAACGCACAACCACGTGTGCTGCACAACCACGTGTGCTCCCGACTTCTCCTTTAACCTGAGTACACCGGCGGAGAGTCCCAGGGTTACCTTCGTGACACAAGCATGAATGGTGTTAGATAACCAAGTTTTCTTTTGTTATCGCAGTGCCATCGTGACACAAGCACGATTGTTGTTGGACACTGCCTCTCTTTCCTCGTTTGTCCGTGACACAAGCACGGATGATGTTGCAACACGAGTTTCACCCCTAAGTTGCAGATTCCCTCTTAGGGGCTCTACGGTGTTAGGGCATCTAGGTCTATTAACTGATTAACAAATAAACATTTAAACAGGAATATCACATTTCATGCATATTGCACAATCTGAACATCACAAGAAGCACATATATATATTCTTTATCGTAATTAAACATGATTCAGTATCATTTATCCAGTTTCAATGCTAAACATCTATTTTGAAATCAGTAAATACATTGCAACTATAATACAGGAAATTTCATCATTTTCATTAAGCATATCACGTAGTTCAATTCTAATGAATCTAACATACTCTATTATATGAACTACACTGTTTAGAAGTTATATCAATTGATACAGAAGCAATTAAACATTTAAATTGAGTTAAATATTGATTTCTAAATGAACTACTACTCACCCACTTCGGTGTGTTCGTATACACCGAAAAACGTCCACAACCATGCCTAATTCTGCCCTTTACAGCAGCGTGCACGCCGTGCACTTGGGCTGTACGCCGTGCACCTTCAGTGCACTTTTATTCTACTCTTCTACAACCTTGCACGCCGTGCAAACTGATTTGCACGCCGTGCACCTGGGCAGAAACTCGTTCCGCTATCTGTAACTTTGCACGCCGTGCAACCTTTCTCTTTCGTGCGCTAATCGAAAACCGATTCGAACATGTTCGGACCTGCTGCTAGTAGCTCCTTCTATTTCACGAACACGCTGAATAATCGACTTGTCCTGGTGCTGATTCGAAGCTAGCTGGTTAATGATTCGTGGTGTGGACCTCATGCCGAGCTCAGAGATGTCGTTCTTTGGTGCAGGCCTCCGTTTAAGATACTATGGGGGTTCCATCCATCCCTGGATGTTGTTGCTGCTATGGGCGCCGCCCAACAGCTTGGGGTATCCAAGAAACGAGAAAGGAGAAGGAGGGGAGTGGCAGGTGCTGCAGATTCACGGCGGAACCTCAAAATCAGAGCTCACATGCAACTTCCTCTACTGCTAGGCATGCCCTAGGCGGCGCCCTGCCCACTGCTACTGCAGCTGCAGCTTGGCTGCCGTCCACCCAAGCAGTAGGGTGGGCTAGTGGTTGCAAAACGGAAAGAGTGGAAGGAAGAGGAAGGGAGGAGAAGAAGAAGGGGAGAAGAAAAAGAAGCTTGAGCTGTTGAATCGGCCAAGGAGGCCAAGAAATCGGCTGCCGCTCCAGCTGCAATTCGCACTGCTACAGTAACCGCCCAAAGAAAACGATCGCTGGAAGAAGATAAGGGAGAAAGAAAAGAAAAGGAAATATAAAGCCAAATTTGGAAAAATTGCAGATTCAACCCAGGAATCTTGCAAACCTCATAACCTTTGCCTCGTAGGCCCAATTTGAACGATTCTTTTTGCAAACTCTCAAGAATGAAATCCACTACCTTCTCAAGGCATGAAAACATGCTAATTAGACTGTTTCACTAGATCAAAGTTCTAATTGCATCAGAGAGTACTTAACTCAACTTAATTAACCTAACGATCAGCATTGCAATTATCATTAATTATCTCAGATGATCCAATCTCAACTATTGATTCACGTATTAGCTTATCTTAATTAACCGTGACGTTTAACAAAATAATTAGCACTAATCAAGGTGTTTCGTGCTAATAGAGGTATTTATTGACTAACCCTGATATGGGTCGTAACAATCTCCCTCCCTTATAAGAATTTCGTCCCGAAATTCCTAAAAGAGAAAAGGAAACTTGTTACGCAAATCTATCCCAAAACTCCCATGTGGTTCCTTCTAGGTTGTAGTTTCTCCACAAAACCTTCTCTAAGGGTATCTCACGATTCGTGAGTTTCTTGATTCTCTGATCAACCATCTGTATTGGTCCCTCAACCTAGGACACATCTGATCTGATTCCAGATCAACCCACAAAACATTGTCTTTGTAAAACTGTTATAACTGTATCTCACTTTATGGTAATTACCAAGAAATTATTATACTATTCATGCTAACAAACTAAAATTCTTAAATAAACAGAATGCATGTCAATTTGGTACTAAAAATAAAATCATGCAATTTAACTGTTAAACATCATCACATCTTATAATGAAAATTGATATCAAGATACTTGATTCATCGTACACCCTATCCTTAGGGTTTCATTTGCCTTGTTCATTCATCACATGCCAACACCCTACTCTTAGGGTTATCTCATTCGCTAGTCACATGGCAACACCCTACTCTTAGGGTTTCCGTTATCTCATCTATTTGATTGCAATTCAAATCACAATACGGTATCATTCAGAGACTGGCAAAGCAGTATATTTCAATTTATTATAATTACTGAGTAATGTTTATATCATGCATGCAGACAAATTAAAAAACTTCATAAATATTCCAAACTCAAATCAATTTTGGCACAAACATACTGAATTTCATGTAATTGAACATCCTATGACACCAATAAAAGTAATTTTCTCCACTAATAAGAAACCATATGTAATATTTATCAATTATCTGAAATTTCTCAAAGTACGTGCATATTAACCAAATTCCTGGTTTATGCACCACATAACTCAATTAAGAGTTATTTACAAAACATAACACAAATAATTAATAGTACTTGAGAATTTCTAATAAAATCTCAGAGAAACGTGCCAATTCATGAAAATGTTAAGTCATACCCATTAACATAACAGGAAGCATGCAATTAGGTTTATTTACATATTTTAATGCTATCTTGCTAGCTTGAAATCATGCATCTAATGATTTACCAAATCTGTGCTTTCTGGGTTCATACTCAAACCGTACCATTATCAGTTGTGTATTTCTAAACTCAATGTGATATGATTGAAACTAGATTACCAAGCAACCTAATTATTTTATCCATGCATATCTTAGTCAAGTCTCGAGACATCAAAGGTCGACTTAATATGAAGAAAGTGAGCAGACTAAATTAGTCTATCCACAATTATTCATATCGAGTCACAACCTCTAGGTGTCCTGGGTAATCTTACCACAAAATCCATTGTGATAAATTCCCACTCCCATTCAGGCACAGAAAAAGATTACAAGGTAGCTATAGATTTCTAGGGTTCAGCCTTAATCTACTGGTATACACTACTTTTAACCACATACTTAGTTACATCCTTCTGCATATCTGACCATCCATTTCAACTTCTTGAGATTCATATACATCTTAGTGTTTCCTGAAAGCATAGCATACATCAATACATACACTTCCATAAGAATCTTTTCTTTCAGTCTTTTCCCATTAAAAGAATTTTACACTATCTCATGGTACACACAACATGTCATGCTAATACAACACCTTATCATCCAAAAACTTAAACTCTAGTCTCTTTTCTTCCTATCATGACATACATGGTCTGGTTTAACTCACTTATTACCCTATTGTAGTTCCTTGATCTGATCATAAGAAGTAAGCTTAACTTTCATCTGTACAATCAAATCACTCTATGCTGTCACCCCTAAGTCTAGGTTCAACCTCCACATTTCTACTAACTGGTCTCTATTGAAACCTGCCATAGAGAATGCATTAACTGTTGAACTTGACTTTCTGCTGAAAGCATCAGCCACCACATTCTCTTTACCAGGGTGATAATCTATTGTCACATCATAAAGATAGTGACGCCATGTCTTAAAAACATGAACTTCATCAGCTATCTTCAGATCATATATCGGATAATACTCCGCTTCCTATGCTACTCTCTTATTGTTACATACCAATTTTATGTTTTACTCTTTTCTCTAAGTCATTACATGTTGCTCATGTACCATTCCGATTATCTACCTCAAAACCCTAGATCACTATCAAAACCAGTTTACTTTTCATAGAACAAATCTCAAGGTCTTATTTTACAAAGATACTAGTATTCAAGGTTACATCACTAATGATATCCCTTAAACTACTACAACTTTAATCATTCTAGGGTTTTGGTCCATATTAGTAACATAGCATTATTGTGTGTATGTGTGGTCGATCATATAGATCAATTTGAGTTGCTTGGGTCAATAGCATATTAACCCAACACTCAACTTTAATTATATTGGCTGAAAATTCAGTTTTCACAATAGTTTCTGTAATTCGTTTATTAAATGGCTAAAAGAAGCTCCCAAAATTCTGGAAATTTTATATGTTGTTCCTAATGAAGTTTCAGACCTCCAGTAAAAATTTTAGATCATTTCAAGTTATCAATAATTAATTAAAAATGAAACAGTGCACTACTATATTGCAGTCTGCAGCAGGTTCGGCTGAGTTACAAACTCGGCCGACACCCTCACTGTAGAGATCAAAAGTCATCCAAAATTTCACCAATTTAACAGAGTGTCTAAAATTGTGTTTTTTAAGCACAGTTAAAATTTGAGATCAATTGGATATACCAATAAAAAGATAAAATTCAATTACCACACTGCTATATTATTCAAAAAATGTGATCGGTCGAGTTTGAAACTCGGCCGATAAACAGGTTAGAATATTCTTCAAAAATTCTGATATTTTCCAAATGTTGCTTACATAATATATATCCAACTCATATCCCAATTTTATCCAAATCATAGTTACACATAAAATATTAGAAATCATTTACTGAGACACTTTACTTATCAAATTTGTATTTATGTATCATCAAAACCCTATTTTGGGCCGATTAGGGTCTATGCTTCTTAAACCCTAATTCTCAAGACAAAAGAACACTTAGACTTCTTATCATAGTTAAAACATCCTAGTGTATATACATTCTCACTATGTTACGGGTCTAAATCATCCAGAGTATATTCTTATTTTACTGTTAATAGGAGTCATTAGATCTCAGTAACGCATCCTGCCAGTCGGACCAAGCCGAACCTGTAGTCCTGAAGCCAAGAGCTACTCGGGATTAATCAACCCCTATTAATATTAAACATGTGGAAAGAATATCCACTTAGGGCAAACTCATTTATACATAATTTTAGGTCTACTTTAATACAGGGAAAACAAACATTAAACAATTCACTTCATGACACAACAATATAAAAGAATCATGTTTACTTTGCAAACTGAAAATTTCATTTCATGCATATAAAAGCATTTCTAGTGATCTTTAAATCAAATAAACAATGATAAACAAGAGTTGAATCGCATCTTATATGTGATCTCTTATTCCCTTATTAATTTCTGCTCTCTTAACCCTAAGATTTCTAGGGTTTTCTCTCTAGCCTATCCTTCCTCTGCATACCTGGCCAGGGCATCCAGAGAAGAACAGACAGAGTAGCTTGATACTGGTCAATCTAAGTATTCAGACACCTGGCCAGGGTATCTAAACACTCAGACCTTCCAGAGCTAAAACACATCATTCATTATTCGTCTTACTTATAACCTTATCTTTTGACCCTAATGATTCTTAACGACTTATCTTAAACTCATTACTTGATTCTCGTGACCACATCCTCTTCCTGCTATCTGCAATAATATAACAGAACACTTCCTGTTAGAAAATTACAGATAGAAGAAAGACACCTAAACCTTAATCCTATTGGTCTCTTATCGTCCCCTGACTTGGACTCTGAGTAACTATGTACTCAACCCAAGGCTCTGATACCAAAATTGTCACGCCCCAATCTCGCATTAATCACAAACCACAAAATTAGGGCACGACAGGTGGG
The DNA here is from genome assembly GCA_963693085.1 of Alisma plantago-aquatica. Taxonomy (NCBI): domain Eukaryota; kingdom Viridiplantae; phylum Streptophyta; class Magnoliopsida; order Alismatales; family Alismataceae; genus Alisma; species Alisma plantago-aquatica. Next base: position 743,986,297 of record OY856413.1, read on the forward strand.
ATTTACACTTAAGCCAACCATTCTTCAATTTTTAAAACATATTAAAGATATTAACAGGAAAAATCCGATTTATGCTGTAAAATGAAACTAAACAAACTGCGGTAGCATCTTTATTAAATTGACTAGCAATATAAACAGAGTCTACAACATATTACATTGTTTGACATAAAATAAATCATAACAGATAATTTACATCTTTATACACATTCACTCTCTCACTCACGCCTTGTCCCAAAGATCGAGGGGAAAGGACTAAGAGACCTCTAACTACTAACTACGTATACCTTCTACAGACTAAGCGATTGGATGAAAGGATCCTTCAGATTTCCTGCTGCTGATGATAACCTGAAAATGTTTTGAGTAGAGGTATGAGCCTACTCGCTCAGTGAATAGCATTTCACTTAGCTATCACTAAACAACTCATCAGGTTTATAAATTGAAATTAAACATATAAGTAATTCAAACAGGGCAGTTCTTTTGATATAGCACATATACAGATCATAATCACATTGCTAAGCATCAACAGGTAATTCAGGTAAATAACAGTTATATAAATTTACTGTGAACCTACATGATTATTTATTCATTTTATTATTATGCCCTAAATATATGCAGTGTACTCTGCATATAAAGATCCGCAACAAGTTCATGCTACTGTCCCACCGTACAAGACTTAGCGACACACCCGGGAAGTGCTAAGTCTGACTACTCGTCCTGGTCTGCACAGGACCCATGCTCTACGGCCTCAACGCACAACCACGTGTGCTGCACAACCACATGTGCTCCTGACTTCTCCTTTAACCTGAGTACACCGGCGGAGAGTCCCAGGGTTACCTTCGTGACACAAGCACGAATGGTGTTAGATAACCAAGTTTTCTTTTGTTATCGCAGTGCCATCGTGACACAAGAACGATTGTTGTTGGACACTGCCTCTCTTTCCTCGTTTGTCCGTGACACAAGCACGGATGATGTTGCAACACGAGTTTCACCCCTAAGTTGCAGATTCCCTCTTAGGGGTTCTACGGTGTTAGGGCATCTAGGTCTATTAACTGATTAACAAATAAACATTTAAACAGGAATATCACATTTCATGCATATTGCACAATCTGAACATCACAAGAAGCACATATATATTCTTTATCGTAATTAAACATGATTCAGTATCATTTATCCAGTTTCAATGCTAAACATCTATTTTGAAATCAGTAAATACATTGCAACTATAATACAGGAAATTTCATCATTTTCATTAAGCATATCACGTAGTTCAATTCTAATGAATCTAACATACTCTATTGTATGAACTACACTATTTAGAAGTTATATCAATTGATACAGAAGCAATTAAACATTTAAATTGAGTTAAATATTGATTTCTAAATGAACTACTACTCACCCACTTCGGTGTGTTCGTATACGCCGAAAAACGTCCACAACCATGCCTAATTCTGCCCTTTACAGCAGCGTGCACGCCGTGCACTTGGGCTGTACGCCGTGCACCTTCACTGCACTTTTATTCTACTCTTCTGCAACCTTGCACGCCGTGCACCTGGGCAGAAACTCGTTCCGCTATCTGTAACTTTGCACGCCGTGCAAATTGATTTGCACGCCGTGCAACCTTGCTCTTTCGTGCACCAATCGAAAACCGATTCGAACATGTTCGGACCTGCTGCTAGTAGCTCCTTCTATTTCACGAACAGGCTGAATAATCGACTTGTCCTGGTGTTGATTCGAAGCTAGCTGGTTAATGATTCGTGGTGTGGACCTCATGCCGAGCTCAGAGATGTCGTTCTTTGGTGCAGGCCGCCGTTTAAGATACTATGGGGGTGCCATCCATCCCTGGCTGTTGTTGCTGCTATGGGCGCCGCCCAGCAGCTTGGGGTATCCAAGAAACGAGAAAGGAGAAGGAGGGGAGTGGCAGGTGCTGCAGATTCACGGCGGAACCTCAAAATCAGAGCTCACATGCAACTTCCTCTGCTGCTAGGCGTGCCCTAGGCGGCGCCCTGCCCGCTGCTACTGCAGCTGCAGCTTGGCTTCCGTCCACCCAAGCAGTGGGGTGGGCTAGTGGTTGCAAAACGGAAAGAGTGGAAGGAAGAGGAAGGGAGGAGAAGAAGAAGGGGAGAAGAAAAAGAAGCTTGAGCTGTTGAATCGGCCAAGGAGGCCAAGAAATCAGCTGCCGCTCCAGCTGCAATTTGCGCTGCTACAGTAACCGCCCAAAGAAAACGATCGCTGGAAGAAGATAAGGGAGAAAGAAAAGAAAAGGAAATATAAAGCCAAATTTGGAAAAATTGCAGATTCAACCCAGGAATCTTGCAAACCTCATAACCTTTGCCTCGTAGGCCCAATTTGAACGATTCTTTTTGCAAACTCTCAAGAATGAAATCCACTACCTTCTCAAGGCATGAAAACATGCTAATTAGACTGTTTCACTACATCAAAGTTCTAATTGCATCAGAGAGTACTTAACTCAACTTAATTAACCTAACGATCAGCATTGCAATTATCATTAATTATCTCAGATGATCCAATCTCAACTATTGATTCACGTATTAGCTTATCTTAATTAACCGTGACGTTTAACAAAATAATTAGCACTAATCAAGGTGTTTCGTGCTAATAGAGGTATTTATTGACTAACCCTGATATGGGTCGTAACAAATGTAGTTCACAAAACAAACTTAGCATGCTCTTTAAAAATATTCTATATCTAGTTGATCTTAATTTTTTACCATGAATAAAATAAATAAAATAAAACATGTATATCAAAATTTTATTTCATTATAAAACAATGACAAGAATTTGGATATGCATGAGATAAATGTAATTAATTCCAAAAGTAAATCATTGCTAATAATTTAGTTGATATAGGTATTACAAATGGTTGTTTGGTATCATTTGGGAAAGAAAGGACAAATGGGAAAGGAAAGGGAATGGAAAATTTATTAAAAATGGTTGTTTAGTAGCATGTGGGAAAGAGAGGATAATTGAAAAGAAAAAGAATGGAAAAGTTATTAAAAAATATGTCTTCATCGCTATGCTGAACAAACACGATTTTTTAAGGTAAAGAGGACTTTAGCCTTATGGAGATCTAAAAAAGCGACAACGACATGCTCTAGGATGCCATAACAAATTTAAATATAAGCAACCTAATATAATTAATTAGAATAATGATGATAGATTATGTATTGTAAAATTAAGATATATACTATATTGGCCTATGTATAGAAAAAGGTTAAGATTTTTGTATCCAAGTAATACATACTCAATGAGAAAATAGGTCATTAACTTATATAATTGAATGAACAAAGTACGTAAATCATAATTTTTTAATACTAACACTAAGATATTGTTAATACCACTTGATAATATTCGATTGTCAAGAGTATGTAATGGTGATAAACCTGATTTTTTAGAGTGATCTAATATTATTAATTAAAATATGATCTCACATATTTATCAGCAACATGAAAAAAATTAAGATCAGAAAATATTACTAAATATGGAATTGACAACAATTCCAACAAAAAGAGAACTTAAATCAAACTCAAGGCATGAAATAAATCATTCTCGTCTACAAGATTTGTCAAGCACGACGTCCCTTGATAAAAGGACCCGAGTTTGACTCCCAGAGGCCGCATTGAATTTACCACCCTTCTGAGCGTTTACCTCTGCGAGGGGTTGAGGGAGGGGGAGAGTAATGTCTATCATGATTCAAATAAATCATTGTTTTACATGTAAGTTTTATATAAAATAACAAGAACATCTCATTTGACGGGTTGACATGTAAAAATATGGATGCAATATCTAGACAAACATGTCAATGACTCTCAAGTTTAGGTTTTTATTATATAAAACAAAAAAAGACATATTGTATATTCTCTTTCGGACAGACTCTTAAGAACACTGATAATATATGTACAAAAAAATCAGAGATACGAGAACCCTTTTTTAGAAATGAGAAATTACCTGACTTCAGCCACAATGAAAAGATGTTAATTTGTATTGTCCTTGCTACTACGCAATTGTGCCTTGGAGACTATTGTTCGAGGAGAGAAAATAGGAAAGACCTAAACGTTGTCGGTCACCTATAGATGTGATTTAAAAGATGCCCCTTTTAACACTATCTAGGTAGATTGGCTGAGGATAATGGTTCCTGGTGCAGGGACAAATATAATTTTAGTATATAAGGAACAATCTAATAGTCGGAGAAGGCACTCACCAGAAATAGAGGCAAAAATAGAATGACATATCCAATGTTGGAGCAGAATGGATTAGGAACAATCTAATGCCCAGAGAAGGCACCCACTAGATAATGGCCTATCCAACGTCGGCGGTTACCCTATTAGGCCTAGTCGTAGTAGACGAACTACGACGAAGACTCCTTGCAGAAACAGTAGTAGGCTTCCGATGGCTAATACAGAGGCAAAATAGATTGAATCCCGACGAAGAAGACCAAACAAAAGAAGACTTGCAGCGGCACAAGGAGAGGGAGTGCTTGTTCTGGTTTTGGAGGCGGGACTTTGACATCATTCTATTTCTGGAGCGGGAGCGAGGGTTTGGCACCGTTGTTTTGTTTCCAGAGCGGTAGATATAAATGAAAGGGAGACATGTATTGAAAAATAATCCACTATCTAAATGAATTAGGATTCAACAAGGTACAAAAAAGGAAACTACAATTGTTGCTTAAAATCAACGGCTGATCCATTTAAATAATTATGATTATCTAAAAGGAAAAGGATAAATGTCCACAATCAAATGGACCCTTCACGGAAGTAAAAGAGATAATGGTTGGTTTAATATAGTTAATATTGGTTAGGAAAAAAGTTAATGATGGTCAGGAGCAATCCTTGGGTAAACTAAATAATAGTCTGGGATACATTTCCAAAGGCCAGGGATAAGTCCTTAGGAAAATTTATTATACTCGTCAAGGATAGCATCACAAGGGTCAGGGATAAGCCTTCAGAAAAATTAATACACTTGTCAGGGATTATGTCCTTGAGGAAAAATCTTTCAGCCTTGTTGAGTTTTGTAGTAGTGATTGAGGGGAAATAGTCTTTAGAAAATATTGAAACATGAAACAATACTTAGTGAGTATTGTTTTTAAACAATTCGGAAATAAATTGTTTTGTTCGGGATAATACGTGAAAATACGTAAATGACGAATAAAACACGAATAATTCATAAAATTTGAGGAAAATACGGGTTTAATACTAAATTCTGGTGTACCATACGTCTAATAAAAAATTCTCATATTATACGTGAATAATTGAAAATTTTAGAGAATTATGTGAATATGACGTGTTGTTTAACTATGGTCTTTTACAATATGTAGCTAGTACAACATGTGATATCATGTTGTGTAATAATAGTATATTACAATGGTATAGTTTACGTTGTGTAATGGAGGTCTATTACAACGATGTTTTATGTATGGATATTACAACAGGTTACAACATGTTGTGTAATTATAATATATAATAACAGGTTGGAGTGTGTTGTCTCATGTTGGGATATAACAACGAGTTTCAATATGTTGCATTATGGTGGTCTATTACAACATATACCAAATACAGCATGTAAAGGCATGTTGTATAATTAATACATACTACAACGGGTGAGTCGGCGTTGTGTAATGATGGTCTATTACAACATGTGACTATTACAACGGGTCAAAATATGTTGTATAAATAACATCTTTTACAACGGTTTTGAATATGTTGTGATACTACAATCTATTACAACACTTTAGCAGTTGTTGTAGTATCCCCCTATACTACATGTTTGGCATGTTGTAAATGACTTGTGTTGTATAAAATATACAATATACAATACAAAAATGGGCTTGTTGTGATAAGTGTTGTCTATCTCTAGTTGTAAAAAGCATTTTCTGTATTAGTGACCAATGGATTGCAGACCCGCAGAACCCTGGCCTGCGCCACCAGCGCCTCTCCCTTTACTCCACCACATAGTCGGCAAAGCTGGACTTCCACAATCGGCAACACCCCCGACACCGCCCAGAGCAACAGCCGATCTGTCGGTGCCTACCCATACACCTTCCTCAGTTCCTCCTCGGCAGGAAACGGTGCACAACGACACCTCCTACAAGACCATCAGACTGGTCTCCCTCACCCGACGGCTACATCCGCTAGAAGCCAGTCATCACGGATCTGTCATCGCCAGCAAACTGAGCGCAGCCACCTGGCCCGTCCTGTAACAGGGTCCTACCACCATTACGACCACCACCAGCGCCCCGCATCGCCGTCCTGCCATCTGCAAACATGCCAACACCACTCCTCGGCCTCCACGACGGCCAACTTCCTCACTGATACCACCGCCGTCCTATTAGTTGACAGCAGTGTCGAGTCTAATGGAGTATGAAGAGACCCTGCCACATCAACTCACGAGCCCAGAGTCAAGGAGCAGCGAGGACGTAACTTCTCCTATGCCGTGGAAAGGTACAAATCATGTTCATGTATAGAAATGAGTAAAGTTTAGATAAATAAGAATTTAGATGGATTAATAATACAACAGTAGACTAGTCATGCCACGAAAATACACATGAACATCTAGATATACGTTGGTCTATTTCACACAAATGTGTAAATTTATGACCTGGACAGTGACATAGAAATATTGACATGCCATTAGGAATTAGCAATTAATATAACCTAAGGTTTAGACTATAGTTGCCTAAAATTGACTATTCTCATTATGTAATGAAGACTTCAACCTTAAAGATACAAATGAATAAAGATAAGTATAGAAAAAAAACTAATATAACACACTTTTGCAAGAATATTTACCAATGTAGCGTTGTTTGCAAAATATTTCTTAAAATAGCACACTTTGGTCTAAAAACGTCACTTTGCGTGGAACTTTTTGTATCCAGAATTGAAAAGCGCCACCACTATTGGTGTATTTCTTTTAAAAATAAAAAATTTGAAAAAAAAAAACAAAAAACAAAAGCGCCACTTAAGGTGGTGTTTACATCTTTGTATTCAATTGTGTATCAAGTTAAAAGCTCCACTTAAAGTGGCGCTTTTGACTTTTTTATTTTTTTTTCAATTTTTTTTAAAAATAAACACGCCAATATTTTTGGTGTTTTTCAATTTTGATACAAAAAAACGCCACTTTAGGTGGCGGGTTCCACACAAAGTGTGTTGTTTTGGGAAATATTTCACAAAATGTGCTATATTGGTAAATATTTTTGTAAAAGTGTGCTAAATTGGTTTTTTTTTTCATAAGTATATTAAGGGAAATATATGAAGAAATCAAATTCAATAGATTAAAACCGTAGCTCTATCTAGGTTATTTCTTCTGCAAACTATAAAATGTATGGAAACCAATCCATAGAAAATATTTTCCATTGCATTATATGTATGTATGCGACCTATACAATTGTTTTACATAAGTGGGATTACATAATATATGAATTTATAAATTATATATATTATGAATATGAGTAATGATTGCTATATCATATGTGCGCAAAGATATGACTAAGTTGATGTGATGGAACATAATGATTTCAAGATGATGTATTATAACAACCCAAAGGTAATTACTAAATATCATACTCACTAAGGGACATAAGATGTGATTTCCAAGCCAAGTACTCTAGTATATTCTCTCTTGCTGGATTCATAACAAATTTTCATCTTTGAGCCTTGTAGACATCTTGATTGGAAATTCCTGGTCCAAAACGTGTACTAAATTCTAGATTTTGTTGTTGAGTTGTTTTATTTTCCTCTTAAATCTTATTCATATAATTTTGTAAAAGTGGTAAGCTAATTTTATTATTGGCCTTTACCTCTTGTTGAAGTTCACCATGATTAAATTAAATGTTGAACATTGTTGATAAATTAAAAATATTGGTTGATTTTGATATTGGCACAAAAAATCAAAATATTGGCCAAGAGGTTTGGCTCACTAGATTTGGCGGGTGATATCTCCAAACCGTGTGCAGTGGATAATGGAGAATTAGAGATCCCCCAATACTGGTTACCCCCACAGATGAATGTAATGTTCTTTCATAGAGGGGGGAACACTAGGCACCTAGCCATTAGTGAAGATAAAGTATTAGATTGATTGTGCCAATAGATAAATCATTTTATTTTGAATAATTTGATATGTTGATATAAGCTTTGAGAAATCTCTTCATTGGTTCTAGTTACCACCTTGCATTATTGTAATCTTTTGAAATAAATATAGTAATTAGATTGTCCTTTTGTTATTATCGTAGTCCACCAAGTAAGCTTACCTAGATTTAATCTTATAAATATTAATGTTTCAAATATCTCATTAGTTGAATACATTACCAGCCATGAGGACCTATATTTTCTCTTCTTAGGGTCCACGTGTGGTTTCGTTCCCTCTGGGAATTCATGGACAAGTATAGGAAGAAAAAAAAGTTCAGATGTGCATGAGTTGTCCCACGTTGAAAACTAAATAGGAGTCAAACCATATTCTTAATCTTGTAATCATATGTTTAAAATCTTATGCGACTATGATGTAGAAGCATGATTTTAATAAAGATTAATTTATACTTTTGGTACATTTAATAAATATTTTATTGTAAATATTGGGTCTTTACAGTATGACACCATAAAATATGAATTATATCAAACTAATGTGAATATATAAACTTTGATACCACCATGTGTTTCAAATCCTAAGTTTCATCAAAATGTTGGCGAAGTTTCATGTAACATACCTAAATTTAAGTCCAATAGGTATCCATTTAAACCTCCTTATTCAACATGTAGAAAATGTATAGGAAATTGAGTTCCTTGTGTTTTCACTAATAAAACCCATGTAAATTTTATTTTCAAATCTTACATCAAAATGTATATTTATTCTCAACTTTGACATCAAATTTTGTGATATTGAAAGTGAATTTCCTCTTGTACCTATAGTTAACCATACCCTACAACTTCATCGTAGGGTTGATTTCCAAACATATGCCTTCGACATTGTGAAGAATGTCCTCTTATACATTAAGCACCAAAATTACAAATCCACAATTTCAATGTTAGTGTTTATACTATCTGTGACAACCCAAAACAAATCAAGCCATCACCAGTAAATAATTGCAGAATTACCATAAACAGTGGATTAACAAAAATCACTAAGAATTAAAACCATTTTACAAGGAGATCCAATACAAGGAAACTCTTACTAAGAGATCCAAAACTTATATATATCATGGTTCACATAGTACATGCTCTATATCATCTCATCTCGAGGACAACATATAATAGTTTCTCTGTCACAACAGATACTGAAGTAACATAAAATATCGAAGAATACAAGCCAAAATCTCATATCGTTCATGAAACCATTACGTATTGACTCCAAGGACCTGAGAATATAGAGACGATACATAGGACTTCAAATTACAAGACACGGCAGACAGTACACTCGACATGAGCTGTTACTGCTGTCTCAGCTGTTGTTCTTCCTCTACAGTAAGGTCTTTACCTCCTCATGCACGTCCACCTAAAAATTGTAGATCTCACGGGGTGAGACAATTGTCCTAGTGAGAGATATAAATCTCCTCCGACAATATTATTATCACAGGTAAACAGTATAAAACTGAGCAGAGGTTCTTTTTATATTAACATGCAGGATAAATCATTATTACAGGCGGAACAGAGTAATCTCTTTGCTTAAAAATGATACATCTATCTATGGTAGAGCAATAAATCATTTATTCACTTTACAAGGAATATACAGAAACATGAATAACATCTATCCAACTAAGATGTATAAAAGGAGTGTCTATCAACCAATGTCTTTTCGTATTTGATCCTTAAGCAAATACGCTACACGGATGATTACATATTACAGTCATACTTATGCCTTGAGGAGATGAAGTATACCGTTCATGCTCCAACCGACCACTAGTAAGTCGAAATCGGTACCATACAAGGTCAATGGCAGAGCCGAATGTCAAGACCTCACCTGTCTCAGTCAGTATGAGACCACTTAGATTTAGCAGGACATCTCGTGTCAGTTACTAGAAGGACATCTCATATCATCTGCAAATAGCATGTCGGGGTATAGCGACATCTTTGCTATAGAGTTACTGCCATAGCATGTACTCTCTTTGGGAAAAGACCACTGAGCTTTCCCGGATTATAATATAAGGATAAGGAAGATTAAACATCAATTCCTCTCTTGGTCGGGAGATTTTATACTTCATTCCTGATACCACTTAGAAATGAAGAAGGATTTACACATCAATTTCTTATTTAGTCGGGAGATTCACATAATCTCGTGATAAATAAGGAAGATGTGACACCGATTCTTCATTGGGATGTTTGGATACACTTCGTCCTTCACCCCCGCATATTCAAAAATATGCTCTCCGAGTTAAACTCATTTCACCATCAGCAATTTCTAACACTGAGCGGATCTATGGTCATGGCACTACATGATGAGATTTAACTTAATTAATTAGGTACATTACAATATTCTTTTAGCATCAACCAAGTTTCAAACATGAATTATAAAAGTTGCTATAAAGAAAGGTGTAGTACTTTTAAGATCTTTGGAACACTTTGAATCAATAACACTCAGGATCTCAGCCCCTTATCATAATACTGGGAATTCTCATCCTTTCATATCATCATCATCATGATTACTGGATCTGGGTATTCAAACCCTTAGATCATCACTTAGCATTGTTACCTCTGTAATAGGTAGCTATTACATCTAAGTCCTCAAACCAAGGTATTCAACACATTTATTGTACAAATATTTCACATAGCTCACATGGTTCATTACATATCTTGTCACCTCTCACTAGGAAACAATTATATTTTAAGATATCAGACTGTATAATCATTATACTTATTGTACATATATTTAACATGGCTCACAAGGCTCATTTAAATCTTGAATAGTTTGCATTTCTAACAATATATGTCATCACTATGCAATTCAAGAGAAATACATCCTTCCTATTATTAGGGTTAGGATTGCCTATTTTAACCAAATAGGGTTTCAAATTCACATCATCAGTATATAATATAAGAGAAATACATCCTTCCCATTATTAGGGTTAGGTTTTCCCCTTATTGAAAAATTAAGGATTCAAGATCATATTATCTAGAATCAACCCCTAATTCTTTCTCCACTCATCTTAGGAGTATCAATGTCTGCTTATTAACATGATTATCACTTATATACATGTTTCTCTCTTATCCTCATTAGTATGTTGATCGCACCATACTTTTATTACATTGGCTCAATTATCCTCATAAGGTATATTAGTGTACAACTATAAAATTGCATTAAATTTATTTCATCTTAATGTTGCATTGAGTTACAATTTACCATATACATCACTCTACCAGACACATTGGTTTGAGGAATTCCCACCATATAGGGTATTAAGATACATGTATGCCACCATATTATACCTAAGATGTACCCTTATCATCATGTCAGGCATCTATATCGGGTATGTGGTATAACCACATCACCATATCAGTTTTAAGGTATATCCCCTAGTTCCATATCGTGTACCCATGTCAAGTTAGTTATCACTAAGGTGTTATCATTCTCAAGTTGACTTCATGTCATGTAAGAGCTAGATGCTTGTCCTCATATCGGATATAAGCTGAATGCTTGGTGCCATATCGGGCACAAAATGTACACCATGTCGGGCATAGGGTATATGCCTCATCATAGTTTTGTTCAAGTAGCACATGCATAATACCATCTCAGGTTTCTATGTTGGATTCCATATCGAGTTTCAATGTTGGTTGACATTTCGGGTAGACCCTTATACACATATTCTTTCATTCATTCAATGGAATCAGTCCCAAAGATAAGCTAGATATCTAGTTGAGTGTTTCAAAACAACCCATCACAAACTAATAGAGATGTGTCGGGTTTCATGCCATCATCCAGGGTTTCAACACTATATTTGTTAAAGTGTGCACTTGACAACATATCATCCATGAGGTATGGACTTGACTTCCTACCGTGCGCAAGGTATATGTAGGTTTTACTCTTATCATTCATGGGGTATTACTCATCTCATTCTTGTGGTATCACTCACTACTTTATTGAGTTATACTTCATCTTGGATTTCATATCGAGTTTCTCATCACCATCTAGGGTTTCAACCCATATCGGGTTAGAGTATGCCATATCATTCATGAGGTATGAACTTGTCCTCATATCATTCACAAGGTACAAGTGGGTATCACCTATGTCTTTTGTCAGGTATACTTCTGTCGTTCATGAGGTATCCCTCATCTCTATATTGAGTTACACATCATCATGGGTTTCATATCAGGTTCCATCTTATATTGGGTTTGGATTATGAACCTAACACCATTTCATGTAGGAGGTGAATACATGGCCCCATATCATGCTTAAGGGTTGCCTATGTATTACTCATGTCTCCCATGGGGTATACACTCCTCTCTATGTCATGTTTTGGTGTATTCATATCAACATGTTGATTTTACTTATCATCAAAATCATGCTTTCAACCAAGGTTGAAGATGACCAAAGCCTTACCTTAAGCTTGGTGCTTGAGTTCCTCTTGCTCCTTGAGCTACTGTGTACAATATCTAAGAGGGCATGCATGATATCTCTAAGAAACTAAGTTGTGGGGTTCGTAAACTTCCATTAGTAGGTGAAAGGTGAAGTATATATACTTGGGGTTCATGAAAGAGAATGTATAAGAGGTGTCTTCACCATATGCCACTAGTTGACATGTGGCCATGCATGGCTAACACATGTCCATGCATGAACACATGTATATATTTCCATGTAAAAGTAGAGGATAATCTAGGGATAATATGTCAGCCATTCCTTATCTTATAGGATAAGATATCTCATCTTTATCCCTTAAATAAAGCAAACCAATACATTTTTTGCAAGGAACATCTAACCCATCATGGATTACCTCCATGAGGTGCTTAGGTTGTATTTTCCTTTTCCAAGAGTCCACAAACCGATAGGAGACTCTATGGCCCCTTGGCCGATAGGGACTCCCATTCTAAGTCTACAACTCGATATAACTCATACAAAGATTTTAACTATACAACTTCCATGGTCTTTTCACCACTATGAGTACCATCACTCAAAGATGGTTCAATCATGGCATCTCCTTCTTTCTATCTCCTCTAAATGATACATAGAGGGAGTAGGGACACACTAGAGGTGGCAATTTTCATATCAACCCTATATTTTGGGTAAATTATAATTTGTACCAAAATTGGTGCACAAAGCACTAGCATTGTTCAATCAAGCTCAATACTTGGAATTTAGGCTTTCCACAAGCCACCACAGCATCATTCTCTTTCTTATGATATTTAAAACACTTATGAAACATTCAACATGTGACATATTGCAATGTAACCCCTCATCTTGAGTAAATTGCACATTTCACTCACACTATCATATAATTCACAAATAGTTTGCAATTAAGCTCATACTTGAAAATAAACTTCACATAGAGTCTTAATTACTTTTCAAAATATTTAGAACAAGTTTATAATTAACTTGCTTAAGAAAAACTTCTAGGGTTAAGCCATTACCCAGGTCAGGGGTGTTACAATTATAAGCCCCTAACAAGGATTTCATCCCCAAAATCCCAGATGAAGGAATACAATTGTTATTCATGCATCATATCATCAAGTCTCCACATAACATCTTATTGTCATGAAGATGCCATAGAACTTTGACCAGTACAAAGTCCTTTCACATAGGGTCATTATGGAATATATCTTACTAGATACATACTCATCTGTCCTTTCCATTAACAACTGTGGTGTCAATTCTGTGTCAGGTAACATTCTCTAAGTCAGAGCAGTATTATTCATACTTTGAATAATTCAGGTGTCAAACCTCATCGATTTATCGTCTCCTTAACTTACATCTTTTATTTAATAATATTCTTGACTCTAGTAGTTTACCATACGTCCTCACTTAGTTTAACATTTCTTCTCTAAGGGGAGACTAGAATTTCATTTTGTCACTCGTTTGGGACTACCAGTCTTATCATACTTCTGTTGTGCCATTCTAATATGCTGACACAATATTAAACTTCCTTATGACTTATAAAAACTATCCATTAGCTGTCTATTTCCTTGTCATAAGGAGAGTCTACTTTTAAAAGAACTTATCTCAGAGGTATCTCTAGATGTCATGTATAAACTGCCTCAACAAATCTAGGTAGGGGTATTCTAAGGAATTATCTTTGGCTTAATAAGATTTTTCCCAAAACGATTCTACAATTGTTCCTTCATAGATGCATCCTTAAATGACGTTATGTTTATGCAGAGAATAAATCCCTAACATATGATATCCATACTATAGTTATCTCAAAAATGGTCCTTCTAGGTAACCAAACATGATTCATCTTATCAGGAGTCATGTTCTTATTTTCTTATACCATTGAAAGTTTTTGGATACTAGGATTTCTTACCTTGGTATCCATTAGATGTGCCAAAAACACATAATATCCTCATTATATCCATCTCCCTATTGTTATTACCAAAGCCAAACATATAATAAGACCTTTCTTTCATCTTGGGACATTACTTATCACATATAACTTTATCTTGGAACCAGAGTCCAGGACGAACTGATACTTTTCTAAGTATCCATCAAAAGAACACTTCTAACTCATGCACATCAAGTTTCATAAGACCTAATTAATTATCATGTTCCTATAAGGAAAGAACATATGGAAACATATTCCTCTTATCACCCCATCATCACCCAGGGTTGTTTATCAAAGAGAAGAGATTATCATCTCCTCTAATTATTGCATGAACTTTTAACTGTTCATGAGTTATTTACTCTTATTTTGTAACATCCCTGACCTGGGTTATGTACTAACCCTAGGTGTTTTGTTTAATAAAGATGATTATATGTTTGCTCTCATCTTTTGAAAAGTAATTAAGGCTCTTGAGGAACTTATATTTCAATTTCAGTCCTTTTTGAATAATGTTGAAACATTGTTTTGTTAATTTTGGACTAAAGTGCAAATTACCTAAGTTGAGGGGTTAGCTTGCAAATTTCACATGGTTAGATGTTCCTCTGATGTGAAGACCTCATAAGAATGAATATGATGCAGTGGTATGGTTTCCACAAGCTTGGGCACCAAAATAAAGCTTGTAGAGCAATCCTTGTGCATTAAAATCTAGTTTTGGTGTAATGTGCAAATTACCCAAAACCTAGGGTTTAATATGAAATATATCACCTCTAGAGGGTCTCTCATGTTTATTGGCATCAAGTAGAGCAAATAAAATGAGAGGGGTGCCTCATTTGAATTATCTTGGAGGACAGAGAATCTTGACATTAAAATAATCAAGATTTAAGCATATATGGAACTTTAATTTAATTTAATGCAAAAAGAAATAAATTAATTGAGGATCCCTACAAAAAAAAGTTGAAGGATGTATTTGCAATAGTATTGGACGAGCTTGTGCCTTGTTATGGCACAAAAAGATCTAGTTTGAGTGGAAGCCACTCACATTATTATAATAAAAAGTAATAACCACTAAAAGGTTGGATATTAATATAAAATTCTTTAAGGTGCTTAATTTCTTTTCCATTAATTCTTGGATAATGGAGAGGTTTTGCAAGAACATGAAGATGGCTTCGTGTCCAAGAAATGGAGGGGGATTTTATGGAAATTATTTTGGAATTAGAAGAAAATAATCCATTTTCTCTTTCCTTGAAAATCCCTTATACATGTTCTTTTTACAATACACATAAGGACCTTTCCTTAGTTTTTCTCTTATCACTTTACCTTGGCCGACCAAGGAAGATCTCAGGAGCAGGGGAAGGATGAACACAACCTATTGGTAAGGTTTTTATCATCTTCTACCTCGGATTCATGGTGAAAACCCTAAAGCAATGCTTGATTCTTGGTTTTCTTCACCCGATTTCCAATTCTAGCCTTCTTTTTCATCCAAAAGCTCAAGAACGGACCTTGGACAGTTGCTGAAACTCCATCCACCATTAGATTCGTGGAGCTTGGAGCATGGAGATCATATTTGAGGCGGGTTTTATAACTTTAACCCTTAAACATTGATATTGCATCAAGTTCTCTATGATTTGTGGGTTATTTCTTTTATTTCGAACTCTTTTGATGCATTACTGCAATTTCCATGAAAAACGACTGTAGTTCTTGGATGCACGAAGGAAGATGATGATGAAATCATATTGACACATTTCCCAAGAAAATTATTAGGTCAAACGGTTTGGATAAGTTTCTCAAAAGGTTTCCCAAACCGTTTGGGAGCAAACAGTTTCAAACCGTTTGAGATGAAACGGTTTCACCAAACCGCATGAGAGCAAATGGTTTCAGACTATTTGGAGGTGTTGACCAAGTTTGACCGTTTGGGAATTTGTTGCTAATAATGTTGTTTATTGATCCAATAAATATAATTGATTAGTTCTAATTGGTTCATGAGTAGAAGGTCCACCAATCACCAAAACCCTAATCGGGTTGAGTGCTGATTTGATAATTGATTGAGTTTGAAACTTGGGTTGATTGACCCAAATAGTTTCAAAACAGTTTGGGGATCACCCAAACGGTCTCAAGACCGTTTGGGGGTCACCCAAGACCGTTTGGAGGTCTAGGGTTGACTATTGTCAAGTATTTGAAGATCCAAAGATATGGTATGAACCCTAATCGACTAAGTGCTGATTTTGCAATTGAACAAGTTGATGTTTTGGGTTGATTGACCCAAACGGTTTCAAAACCGTTTGGGGATCACCCAAACGGTCTCAAGACCATTTGGGGGTCACTAATGACCGTTTGTAGTTCTAGGATTAGGCATGGTTGAGCAATTGAAGGTCCAAAGATATTAAGTTGAAGTACAATCAATTGTTGATTTGGTGACCAATCCTAGGATCCAAACTTTAATTGAATGACATGGTTAATGATGGTGTGATGGGAAAACGGTCTCAAGACCGTTTGGAGGTCATCCAAACGATCCCAAGACCGTTTGGGGATCACCCAAGACCGTTTTGAGGTCTAGGGTTGACTATGGTTAGGTGTTTGGAGATCTAATGGTATTAAGTTGAAGTGCAATCAATTGCTGATTTGGTGAGCAATCCAATGAACCAAACCCTAATTGGTTGACTTGGATTTTGATGTTGACATAGGAAAATGGTCTCAAGACTGTTTGGAGGTCATACAAATGATCCCAAGACCGTTTGGGGTAAGGTCATGTTCAATTTGGATGATAATTCGATGGTTTCAAAGTTATCAATCTCACATTAAATAATGTTGAAGGATCATCGATTCCAAACCCTAATCCAACTGATTCAAACCCTAATTGGTGATAAATTGAGGGTCAATTGAGGGTCAAATCAGTTGAAGGTTGACCTAATTAACTCAATTGATGTATGGTGATAGGTCCAATTGATGATTGGTTACATGAATTCAATGGTTGAAGGAACCAACATTGGAAACCCTAAATTGATTTGAATGGTTGAGACCCTTTTTGGTCCTTTTGGTTTTGAGAAGGTTTGGACCAAACGGTCTCAAGACCATTTGGGACCAAACGATCCCAAACCGGTTGAGTTCATGCGGTTTCAAAAAGGTACTTTAGCAAATGGTTTCAAGTATGCAACAAAGACCGTTTGGAGGTTTATTGAGCAAGACCATTTGAGGTCTGATTTAGTCAAGACCGTTTGGGGTCTAAGTGGCCAAGACCGTTTGGTGGATAACTAACCAAAACTGCATGGATACTTAAAGTGGTTAAAGGACAAATTGATTAAATGATCAATATAAGATGTAATCAAAGATGATTATAGTAATTGAATCTTAATAAGATAGGGTGATTAGTACCCTTTAAATAATCAAGCAATAATGATCATGGTGATGAGGACATAACCCATGACGTCAATTCTTCTTCAAGGTTGAGTTGACTTATCCTAATCAAGGTTGAACAAACATCATCCTATAGAGTATGAGAGAGAGAAGACTTCCTACATGAATGATAATCTTGTAGTGGACTTCTAATATGAATGAATGCCTAAATAGGGTATGATCCTTAATAGTGAGATCATGAAACCCTAATTATGATGGTTAATGAATCATAACCCTACTTGAGGGCATGGATAGGTAAAATCATAACACATGATGATGATATGATCTTAATTCATAATGATGACATGAGAAACCCTAATTTAGGGTACTTTGATGATCACTCCTACT
This sequence comes from Alisma plantago-aquatica, assembly GCA_963693085.1. Lineage (NCBI taxonomy): Eukaryota > Viridiplantae > Streptophyta > Magnoliopsida > Alismatales > Alismataceae > Alisma > Alisma plantago-aquatica. Next base: position 744,004,502 of record OY856413.1, read on the forward strand.
TGGAATGAATAGTAAACCCTAATCAAGGGTGATGCAATGTGAATAGTAAACCCTAATCAAGGGTGATGCAATGTGAATAGTAAACCCTAATTGTGGGTTATTGAACTTAAACCCTAATCAAGGGTGATGCAATGTGAATAGTAAACCCTAATTCCTAATAAGGTAAATGGAAGTGTGAAACCCTAATTCTGGGTTATATTATATAGCATGAGAGTTCTAAGGTTGGATAATGAAGTGATGAGTCATTAATCCTAATTGAGATGAGGGGATGATCAACCCTAATCGAAATAAAAAGGGAAACCCTAACCCTAGCAAGGATATAGTGGTGTAACCCTTAAATAATTATGTCATAATTGTTTTGCATTATGTTGGTATACAATTGATATATATGTTATCATCTGTACTAATCATGCAGGTTTTATGAGATATTGAATATAGCCAGGTATGAGCTATGATGCTTTGCTTATTGAAAGAATTTTATGAGCTTTGTAAGTAATGATATTCTATGTTGCCTAGTGAAATGAAACAAAAGAGCTTGATAGGCTGTAAGAGCCATGTGAAATACCAGCATTGCAATTATCATGTTTACATTAACAGATGACTTGATAGCAATAAGTTACTTGTCAACATTGTAACAAGTATTTTGATGATCTCAGGGTTTGAACTCGCATATTCTTGAATCATGATGATGAGATGATAAGGGATTGAGATCCCAATGATTAATAAAGCTATGAAATGAACTTGATAGAAATAGTACTCATTCTTTATATCAATTGTTATAATGTTTTATGTTTGAAAACATGTCTGATGCTAAAAGAATGTTGTAATGTACTTAATTAATCAAGTGAAATGATATCATGTAGAGCCCTGACCATAGATCCATCATCGTCAGTAGTTAGGTGATGGTGAAACAGGTTTTCCTAAGGGAACTCCTGGAGAGCATACTTTTGAGTATGTGGGGGTAATGGACGTAAATATCATTATGCCCTAATGGAGGAATTGATGTGAGATAAACATTAAATCTCTCAATCCTTCATTACATGTATATGTTGGGATGATGTATTACTAATCTCCCGATGATGATGTTAATGCCGAATCGATGTGATATAAACAAGAAATCTCTCGATTGCGAAGAGAGTACAACATGCCACTGTAACTCTAATAGCGAAGTTGCTAGTATACCCTGGAAAGCTATTTTGGCAGAGACACGAGATGTCCTGCATGTTGTTCCTCACACTGACTGAGGAAGATGAGGTCATGGGAATCTGGCTTTTCTATTGACCTATGTATGGTACCGATTTTGATTTCACAACGGTCGGTTGGAGTATGAGCGGTATACCTCATCTCCTCAGGGCATAAGTATGATTGTAAAACGTAATCATCCGTGTAGAATATTTGCTTAGGGTTGAATTATGAGAATCAATGGTTGATGATACATTGCCTATTATTATCCTGGTTGGATAAACAATATACATGTTCTTCATATTCCTTATTGAATAAATAACTTGTTGCTTTATCAAGTTATAACTGGAATGAACTGAATAGAGAATACTGCTCTACTTAGCTTAATCAATAATTTACCTGATGTTGAATATTTATAAATCTACTGCTCAGTGTTATTCTATTATTAACAATAACAATGTTTCTGGCGGAGAGTTATAACTCTCGCTGGGACAATTTTCAATTGTCTCACCCCTGTGGGATTCAACTTTTTACGTAGACGTCGAGGAAGAAGAAACCATTCAGTGGGTGAGCAGCAACAACAGCCACAGCAACAGTAGCAGCAACAGCAAGGACAACAGTGATCCTCAGGTGGAGACACTATTTGTCAAGTCATGTATATAGAGAGAGTACTATGTGTGGTCTCTGTACTCTCAGGTCCTAGGAGTCAGTAGATGGTTTGATATAGATCTGAGATTTTTGGCTTGATGCCTAGAGATTTTTGTATACTACTTATGTACATTTTAACTGGGCAGTCAATGTTATGACTCTCGAGATGAGATGATACAGAGATGTACTGATGAATCAGAATGTAAATAACTTACTTTGGTTCTTTATGATAGAGTTTTACAGTTTGTGGATTTCTTTGCAAAAAGTTTTAAATTTTTAGTGATTTTCAATAATTCCGCTGCTAATAATTCGCTTCTGCATTAGTTAATCCTGTTTTCATAAGTTGGATGCCACAAGTGTTAGTATCAGAGCTCTAGGTTCATTGAGTCTACAGAGACATAGGACTAAGGTTGTTGAGTCTATTCTAGTGTCTTCCAGTCTATCTGATAGTGTCTTCTGCTCATATAGGAGGAGAAGAGAAAACTAAAGATGTCTGGATCACACGAGGAACATGTTGCAAAAAGTAGTGTCACTGCACCAGGAGGAGGTGTAAGAGACCAAGGAAGGGAGGAACTTGTGCCTGAACTAACCCAATTCAATCAAGATGACATGGGGAATCCATCCTTCCAAGCCATGTTTTGGCAATTTATAACTTCCATGACACACATGACTGATAGAATGCCCATACCTGCACCTAGGGCATCTTCCCATCAAGAAGGACAAGGAGCCAGCAAGACGTTTGAATGACTGCGCTAGGTTGGAGCTATGGAATATGTTGGGACAGCTGACCCAGCAGATGCTAACATGTGGTTAACTGAGTTAGAGAAGGCCTTTAGAATCATGAATATCCCAGAAGCTGAGAAGGTTAGACATGCTATGTACCTTCTCAAGGGGAGTGTTGGTCACTGGTGGACCATAAAGGAAGGTAAAAGGCCAGGTGTGAAGATTGAATGGGAGGTTTTTCGACGGGCATTTGTTAACATATACTTTCCTAAGACATTCCTGGATGAGAAAATCTCTCAGTTTGAAAGGTTAAGACAAGGACCAATGAACATTAGTGAGTACGAGGATAAATTCATGGAACTTTTGTGGTTCTGTCCGCATATGGAAACTATAGATGAAGAGAGAATTCGGCATTTTGAGAAGGGATTAAACGCTGAGTTGACCACCCCTGTGTCTGCTCTGGAGAATAGGGAAAGATTTTCTACTTTTATGGAGTCTGTCAGAAGAATAGAGAGGTCTGTGATGGAGAAGCAACAGACCAGGGATAAGAAGGCGTACCCCCAGTTCAAAGGATCCTCATCCAAAGGTTTCAAAAGACCAAGGTTTTCCGTGCCTACACCACCACCTAGATTTAGAACCCAGACGTAGTGGATGTCAAATAGGGGTAGAGGATGAAGTTTACCACCAGAAGGAGCTCGTAGCCCAGCATCTGTGTCTGTTACAGGACCATCTAGACCACAGCAAGGGATTCGAAGCTGTTTCATATGTGGAAAGATGGGGCATCTGATGAAGGATTGCAGATCCTGAGAGGCAAGCGTGACTCAACCTCAAAGACAGAGTCAGCAGGTTTCTCAAAGGAGACAATTTCCAGGTGGCGCTAGAGGACGTGGACAAGCGTCCCAAGCTGGATCATCAGCACCCAGTCATCGAGCATCGAATAAACTACAAGCAATGTTGAGATTATATGTGATGAATCCACTGGATGCAGTGATCAACCCTCAGGTTGTGATAGGTCAGATGAAGTTGTTTTATTCTGATATGTCTATATACTTCATTGTATCTATTTTAATTGATCTGGGTGCTACGCATTCCTTTATCACTCTAAGAGTGATTGTTGACTGCAATATGACAGTTGGTCATAGGCCAGAGAGTTTGAAGTTGGAGACTCCTTTGATGGGATCTACTGTGTTGTAGGAGATGTGTTCTCCCTGCATTCTTTTCTTTTCTGAACATCACATTCAAGTGGATCTTATACCACTTGAGATGCATGGGTTCGATATAATCCTTGGGATGGATACCTTAGAATTGTATAAGGTTGTCTTGGATTGTGTATCCAAGAAGGTTGTGTTCACAGATGAAAATGACACATGGATCTTTCAGGGAGATAGAAAATTTCTTCCAACCTGTCTTGTGTCATCTATGGCAGCTGAGAAGCTGATGAGGCAAGGATGCTTTGCATTCTTGGCCCATGTGGTAGATACCACTATGGAGAGTTCTAATCCTGTTGAAGTTCCTGTAGTCAGGGAATTTGAAGATATATTTCCTGAAGAACTTCCCGGTGTACCTCCACCCCGAGAGATTGATTTTGAGATTAATCTAATCCCGGGCATGCATCCAATAACACAAACACTATATAGGATGGCGCCTGCTGAGATGGCAGAACTCAAGAAACAGCTGCAAGAGTTGCTTGAGAAGGGTTTCATCTGACCAAGCACGTCACCCTGGGGTGCTCCGGTCCTCTTTGTTAAAAAGAAGGATGGATTGATGCATTATGCATTGACTATAGACAGTTAAATAAAGTAAATATATAGAATAAGTATCATTTACCAAGGATTGATGATCTCTTTGATCAGTTGTGTGGTGTAACTATCTTCTCAAAGATAGATTTAAGGTCGGGATATCATCATCTGTGTATTAAGGAGGGTGACATACCTAAGTCTGCCTTTAGGACAAGGTATGGTCACTATGATTTCACAGTTATGTCGTTTGGTCTAACTAATGCACCAGCTGCATTTATGGAACTCATGAATAGAATCTTTCGACCTTTTCTTGATCAGTGTGTTGTTGTCTTCATAGTTGACATCTTGATCTATAGTATAGATGCTCAACAACACGAACAACATCTTCGTCAGGCTCTAACTTTTCTAAGAGAACATGAGCTATATGCTAAGTTTAGCAAGTGTGAGTTTTGGTTACCAGAAGTTTCTTTTCTTGGGAACATAATATCTACTTCAGGTATACGTGTTGACCCTCAAAAGTAGAATCTGCCCTGCAATGGGAACAACTGAAGACACCGACGAAGATTTGTAGTTTCCTAGGATTGGCAAGCTATTATAGGAGGTTCATTAAGAACTTCAGTTCTATAGCTTTACCCTTGACTAAATTAACCAGGAAAGATGTTCCTTTTGTCTGGAATGACAAGTGTCAACAATTATTCCAGTTGCTGAAGGAAAGGCTGACAAGTGCACCAGTGTTGGTGCTACCTGAGCAAGGGAAAGGGTATATAGTTTTCTGTGATGCCTCTAAGAATGGACTAGGATGTGTGTCAATGTAGGATAAACAAGTGATTTCTTTTGCCTCTCGACAGCTTAAGAAATATGAGGAGAATTATCCGACACACGATCTAGAACTAGCTGTTGTAGTCCATGTCTTGAAGATCTGGAGACATTACCTCTATGGAGAAACAATCTAGATTTTCACAGACCATAAGAGCCTAAAGTACATCTTTTCTCAGCGTGAGTTAAACATGAGGCAACGCCGCTGGATGGAGTTAATCAAGGATTATGATTGTACAATTGATTATCATCCAGGGAAAGCCAATGTGGTTGATGATGCTTTAAGTAGGAAATCAGCAACACCAGCCTTAGATAGAGTACAGTTGAATTCTTTGGTGTGCTCTAGGAGGGATATGCTTATCTCTTTAAGGCAAGACAATGTACAATTAAAAGTATCATTGTTATCTGGGTTGTTAGCTGAGATGCACATAAAACCTACTCTGAGACAACAGATCAAGGAGGTACAGCAAGCTGATGCAGTAGTTCAACAGATTAGATCAGAGTATGGTAGTGAGAAACGAGATGGTTTCCATGATTCAGATGATCAAGTGGCCTGTTATCATGGTAGAATGATAGTACCTGATGTTGATAATTGAGAAAGTTAGTCCTGGAAGAAGCTCATTCTTCAATGTATGCTATGCATCCAGGAAGCACCAAGATGTATCATAACTTGAAAGATATATATTGGTGGCCTGGTTTAAAGAAGCATGTTGCCAAGTTTGTTATGTGGTGTTCGGTGTGTCAGCATGTTAAAGTTGAACAGCAGAAGCCTGCAGGAACAATGCAGCCTTTGCCTATACCATAGTGGAAGTGGGATCATGTGACCATGGATTTTGTGGTTGGGCTACCTAGAACAACCAAAGGTCATGATTTCATCTGGGTAATAGTTGATAGGATGACAAAGACAGCACATTTCTTACCTGTCAAAACAACCTATTCTGCTGAGAAGTTGGCAAAGTTATATGTAGATGAGATAGTGCGGCTGCATGGGGTCCCAGTTACCATTATTTCTGACAGAGGTCCCCATTTTACGAGTCATTTTTGGGAGTGACTTCATAAAGCCTTAGGTACACAGTTAAGGTTCAGTGCATCCTTTCATCCTCAAACAAATGGACAATCAGAAAGGACTATACAGACCTTGGAGGACTTGCTTAGGGCATGTGTCCTTCAGTTTACAGGAAGTTGGGATCTACATCTAAGCTTGATAGAGTTTGCCTACAACAAAAACCATCAACACAGTATCGACATGGCACCTTATGAAGATTTGTATGGTAGACGTTGTAGGTCTCCTTTTTATTGGTATGAAACTGGTGAATATCAACTTTTGGGTCCTGATCTTGTACAGCAGACCACCGAGAAGATTAAAATAATACAACAACAGTTAAAGACTGCACAGGATAGACAAAAATCTTATGCTGATAAGCGTCGTAGACCTTTAGAATTCCAGGTTGGAGACAGAGTGTACATCAAGGTCTCACCCTGGAAAGGGGTTCTTAGATTTGGAAGGAAAGGAAAGTTAACTCCTAGATTTATGGGGCCTTATCCAATCATTGAACGAATTGGAAAGGTAGCCTATAAGCTGGAGTTACCACCTGAGCTGCAAAAGTTGCACCCATTGTTCCACATTTCCATGCTAAGGAAATGTCATCCTGACACAGAATCAGTTCTGCAGCCTATGGAAGTAGAATTGAACGATGATATATCCTATGTTGAAGGACATATGTTGATTCTTGATAGAAGGATCAAGAAGCTGAAAAAGAAAGACATTAGTCTTGTAAAAGTCCTCTAGAATCACCGTGGAGTTGAAGAAGCTATGTGGGAACTAGAGGAAGAGATAAGGAGGAAATACCCTACCATTTTCTCTTAAAATGTTTTGTTAATGATTTTGGGGACGAAATCCTTGTAAGGGGTGGATAATTTGTAACATCCCTGACCTGGGTTATGTACTAACCCTAGGTGTTTTGTTTAATAAATATTATTAGATGTTTGTTCTCATCTTTTGAAAAGTAATTAAGGCTCTTGAGGAACTTATATTTCAATTTCAGTCCTTTTTGAATAATGTTGAAACATTGTTTTGTTGATTTTGGATTAAAGTGCAAATTACCCAAGTTGAGGGGTTAGCTTGCAAATTTCACATGGTGAGATGTTCCTCTGATTTTGATACCTCATAAGAATGAATATGATGTAGTGGTATGGTTTCCACAAGCTTGGGCATCAAAATCAAGCTTGTAGAGCAATCCATGTGCATTAAAACCTAGTTTTGGTGTAATGTGCAAATTACCCAAAACCTAGGGTTTAATATGCAATATATCACCTCTAGAGGGTCTCTCATGTTTATTGGCATCAAGTAGAGCAAATAAAATGAGAGGGGCGCCTCATTTGAATTATCTTGGAGGACAGAGAATCTTGACATTAAAATAATCAAGATTTAAGCATATATGGAACTTTAATTTAATTTAATGCAAAAAGAAATAAATTAATTAAGGAGCCCTTCAACCAAAAGTTTAAGGATGTATTTGCAATAGTATTGGACGATATTGTGCCTTGTTATGGCACAAAAATATCTTGGTTGAGTGGAAGCCACTCACATTATTATAATAAAAAGTAATATCCACTAAAAGGTTAGATATTAATATAAAATTCTTTAAGGTGCTTAATTTCTTTTCCATTAATTCTTGGATAATGGAGAGGTTTTGCAAGAACATGAAGATGGATTCGTGGCCAATAAATGTAGGAGGGGTTTGATGGAAATTATTTTGGAATTAAAAGAAAATAATCCATTTTCTCTTTCCTTGAAAATCCCGTATACATGTTCTTTCTACAATACACATAAGGACCTTTCCTTAGTTTTTCTCTTATCACTTTGCCTTGGCCAAACAAGGAAGAGCTCAGGAGTAGGGGAAGGATGAACACAACCTGTTGGTAAGGTTCTGATCATCTTCTACCTCGGATTCATGGTGAAAATCCTAAAGCAATGCTTGATTCTTGGTTTTCTTCACCCGATTTCCAATTCTAGCCTTCTTTTTCATCCAAAAGCTCAAGAACGGACCTTGGACAGTTGCTGAAACTCCATCCACCATTAGATCCGTGGAGCTTGGAGCTTGGAGATCATATTGGGGGCGGGTTTTATAACTTTAACCCTTAAACATTGATATTGCATCAAGTTCTCTATGATTTGTTGGTTATTTCTTTTATTTCGAACTCTTTTGATGCATTGCTGCAATTTCCATGAAAAACGACTGTAGTTCTTGGATGCACGAAGGAAGATGATGATGACATCATATTCACACATTTCCCAAGAAAATTATTAGGTCAAACGGTTTGCATAAGTGTCTCAAATGGTTTCCCAAACCGTTTGGGAGCAAACAGTTTCAAACCGTTTGAGATGAAACAGTTTCACCAAACCGCATGAGAGCAAACGGTTTTAGACCATTTGGAGGTGTTGACCAGGGTTGACCATTTGGGAATTTTTTGATAATAATGTTTGTTATTTATCCAATAAATATAATTGATTAGTTCTAATTGGTTCATGAGTTGAAGGTCCACCAATCACCAAAACCCTAATCGGGTTGAGTGCTGATTTCATAATTGATTGAGTTTGCAACTTGGGTTGATTGACCCAAACGGTTTCAAAACCATTTGGGGATCACCCAAACAGTCTCAAGACCGTTTGGGGGTCACCCAAGACCGTTTTTAGGTCTAGGGTTGACTATTGTCAAGTATTTGAAGATCCAAAGATATGGTATGAACCCTAATCGACTAAGTGATGATTTTGCAATTGAACAAGTTGATGTTTTGGGTTGATTGACCCAAACGGTTTCAAAACCGTTTGGGGATCACCCAAACGGTCTCAAGACCGTTTCGGGGTCACTCAATACCGTTTGGAGGTCTAGGGTTAGGCATGGTTGAGCAATTGAAGGTCCAAAGATATTAAATTGAAGTACAATCAATTGTTGATTTGGTGACCAATCCTAGGATCCAAACTTTAATTGAATGACATGGTTAATGATGGTGTGATGGTAAAACGGTCTCAAGACCGTTTGGAGGTCATCCAAATGATCCCAAGACCGTTTGGGGGTCACCCAAGACCGTTGGTCTAGGTTTGACTATGGTTAGGTGTTTGGAGATCTAAAGGTATTAATTTGAAGTGCAATCAATTGCTGATTTGGTGAGCGATCCAATGAACCAAACCCTAATTGGTTGACTTGGATTTTGATTTTGACATGGGAAAATGGTCTCAAGACTGTTTGTAGGTCATCCAAACGATCCCAAGACCATTCGGGGTCAGATCATGTTCAATTTGGATGATGGTTCAATGGTTTCAAAGTTATCAATCTCACATTAAATAATGTTGAAGGATCATCGATTCCAAACCATAATCCAACTGATTCAAACCCTAATTGGTGATCAATTGAGGGTCAAATCAGTTGAAGGTTGACCTAATTAACTCAATTGAAGTATGTTTATAGGTCCAATTGATGATTGGTTATATGAATTCAATGGTTGAAGGAACCAACATTGGAAACCCTAAATCGATTTGAATGGTTGATACCCTTTTTTGTCCTTGCAGTTTTGAGGAGGTTTGGACCAAACGGTCTCAAGATTGTTTGGGACCAAACGATCCCAAACTGGTTGAGTTCATGCGGTTTCAAAAAGGTACTTTACCAAATGGTTTCAAGTATGCAACCAAGACCATTTGGAGGTTTATTGAGCAAGACCATTTGATGTCTGATTTGGTCAACCCCGTTTGGGGTGTAAGTGGCCAAAACCATTTGGTGGATAACTAACCAAAATCGCATGGATACTTAAAGTGGTTAATGGACAAATTGATTAAATGATCAATACAAGATGTAATCAAAGATGATTATAGTAATTGAATCTTAATAAGATAGGGTGATTAGTACCATTTAAATAATCAAGCAATAATGATCATGGTGATGTGGGCATAACCCATGATGTCAATTCTTCTTCAAGGTTGAGTTGACTTATCCTAATCAAGGTTGAACAAACATCATCCTATAGAGTATGAGAGAGAGAAGACTTCCTACATGAATGATAATCATGTAGTGGACTTCTAATATGAATGAATGCCTAAATAGGGTATGATCCTTAATAGTGAGATCATGAAACCCTAATTATGATGGTTAATGAATCATAACCCTAATTGAGGGCATTGATAGGTAAAATCATAACACATGATGATGATATGATCTTAATTCATAATGATGACATGACAAACCCTAATTTAGGGTACTTTGATGATCACTCCTACTTGGAATGAATAGTAAACCCTAATCAAGGGTGATGCAATGTGAATAGTAAACCCTAATCAAGGGTGATGCAATGTGAATAGTAAACCCTAATTGTGGGTTATTGAACTTAAACCCTAATCAAGGGTGATGCAATGTGAATAGTAAACCCTAATTCCTAATAAGGTAAATGGAAGTGTGAAACCCTAATTCTGGGTTATATTGTGTAGCATGAGAGCTCTAAGGTTGGATAATGAAGTGATGAGTCATTAATCCTAATTGAGCTGAGGGGATGATCAACCCTAATCAAAATAAAAGTGAAACCCTAACCCTAGAAAGGGTATAGTGGTGTAACCCTTGAATAATGATGTCATAATTGTTTTGCATTATGTTGGTATAAAATTGATATATATGTTATCATATGTACTAATCATGCAGGTTTTATGAGATATTGAATATAGCCAGGTACGAGCTATGATGCTTTGCTTATTGAAAGCATTTTATGAGCTTTGTAAGCAATGATATGCTATGTTGCCTAGTGAAAGGCAACAAAAGAGCTTGATAGGCTGTAAGAGCCATGTGAAATACCAGCATTGCAATTATCATGTTTACATTAACAGATGACTTGATGGAAATAAGTTACTTGTCAAAGTTGTAACAAGTATTTTGATGATCTCAGGGTTTGAACACTCATATTCTTGAATCATGATGATGAGATGATAAGGGATTGAGATCCCAATGATTAATAAAGCTATGAAATGAACTTGATAGAAATAGTACTCATTCTTTATAGCAATTGTTATAATGTTTTATGTTTGAAAACATGTCTGATGCTAAAAGAATGTTGTAATGTACTTAATTAATCAAGTGAAATGATATCATGTAGAGCCCTGACCATAGATCCATCATCGTCAGTAGTTAGGTGATGGTGAAACAGGTTTTCCTAAGGGAACTCCTAGAGAGCATACTTTTGAGTATGTGGGGGTAATGGGCGTGAATATCCTTATGCCCTAGTGGAAGAATCGATGTGAGATAAACATTAAATCTCTCAATCCTTCATTATATGTATATGTTGGGATGATGTATCACTAATCTCCCGATGATGATGTTAATGCTGAATCGATGTGAGATAAACAAGAAATCTCTCGATTGCGAAGAGAGTACAGCATGCCACTATAACTCTAATAGCGAAGTTGCCAGTATACCCTGGAAAGTTATTTTGGCAGAGACACGAGATGTCATGCATGTTGTTCCTCACACTGACTGAGGAAGATGAGGTCATGGGAATCCGGCTCCTCTATTGACCTATGTATTGTACCGATTTTGATTTCACAATGGTCGGTTGGAGTATGAGCGATATACCTCATCTCCTCAGGGCATAAGTATGATTGTAAAACATAATCAGCCGTGTAGCATATTTTCTTAGGGTTGAATTTCGAGAATCAATGGTTGATGATACATTGCCTATTATTATCCTGGTTGGATTAACAATATACATGTTCTTCATATTCCTTATTGAATAAATAACTTGTTGCTTTATCAAGTTATAAATGGAATGAACTGTATAGAGAATACTGCTCTGCTTAGCTTAATCAATAATTTACCTACTTTTGAATATTTATAATTCTACTGCTCGGTGTTATTCTATTATCAACAATAACAATGTTTCTGGCGGAGAGTTATAACTCTCGCTGGGACAATTTTCAATTGTCTCACCCCCGTGGGATTCAACTTTTTAGGTAGACGTCGAGGAAGAAGAAACCCTTCAGTGGGTGAGCAGCAACAACAACCACAGCAACAGCAGCAGCAATAGCAAGGACAACAGTGATCCTCAGGTGGAGACACTATTTGTAAAGTCATGTATATAGAGAGAGTCTTATGTGTCGTCTATGTACTCTCAGGTCCTAGGAGTCAGTAGATGGTTTGATATAGATCTAAGATTTTTGGATTGATGCCTCGAGATTTTTGTATACTGCTTATGTACAGTTTAACTAGGCAGTCAATGTTATGACTCTTGAGATGAGATGATACAGAGATGTACTGATGAATCAGAATGTAAATAACTTACTTTGGTTCTTTATGATAGAGTTTTACAGTTTGTGGATTTCTTTGCAAAAAGTTTTAAATTTTTAGTGATTTTCAGTAATTCCGCTACTAATAATTCGCTTCTGCATTAGTTAATCCTATTTTCATAAGTTGGATGCTACAAGTGTTGGTATCAGATCTCTAGGTTCACTGAGTCTACAGAGACATAGGACTAAGGTTGTTGAGTCTGTTCTAGTGTCTTCCAGTCTATCTGATAGTGTCTTCTGCTCATATAGGAGGAGAAGAGAAAACTAAATATGTTTGGATCACACGAGGAACATGTTGTAGAAAGTATTGTCACTGCACCCGGACGAGGTGCAAGAGACCAAGGAAGGGAGGAACTTGTGCCTGAACTACCCCAATTCAATCAAGCTGACATGGGGAATCCAGCCTTCCAAGCCATGTTTGGGCAATTTATAACTGCCATGACACACATGACTGATAGAATGCCCATACCTGACCTAGGGCATCTTCCCACCGAGAAGGACAAGGAGCCAGCAAGACGTTTGAACAACTGTGCCAGGTTGGAGCTATGGAATATGTTGGGACAGCTGACCCAGCAGATGCTGACATGTGGTTAACTGAGTTAGAGAAGGCCTTTAGAATCCTGAATATCCCAGAATCTGAGAAGGTTAGACATGTTGTGTTCCATCTCAAGGGGAGTGTTGGTCACTGGTGGACCATAGAGGAAGGGAAAAGGCCAGGTGTGGAGATTGAATGGGAGGTTTTCCGATGGGCATTTGTTAACATATACTTTCCTAAGACGTTCCTGGATGAGAAAATCTCTCAGTTTGAAAGGTTAAGACAAGGACCAATGAACATTAGTGAGTACGAGGCTAAATTCATGGAGCTTTTGTGGTTCTGTCCGTATATGGAAACTATAGATGAAGAGCGAATTCGGCATTTTGAGAAGGGATTAAACGTTGAGTTGACCACCCCTGTGTCTGCTCTGGAGAATAGGGAAATATTTTCTACTTTTATGGAGTCTGTCAGAAGAATAGAGAGGTCTGTGACGGAGAAGTGACAGACAGGGATAAGAAGGCGTACCCCTAGTTCCAAGGATCCTCATCCAAAGGTTTTAAAAGACCAAGGTTTTCCGTGCCTACACCACCACCTAGATTCAGTACCCAGATGTAGTGGATGTCAAATAGGGGTAGAGGATGAAGTTTACCACCAGAAGAAGCTCGTAGCCCAGCATCTGTTTCTGTTACAAGACCATCCAGACCACAACAAGGGATTAGAAGATGTTTCATATGTGGAAATATGGGGCATCTGATGAAGGATTGCAGAGCCCAAGAGGCAAGCGTGACTCAACCTCAAAGACAGAGTCAGCAGGGTTCTCAAAGGAGACAGTTTCCAGGTGGCGCTAGAGGACGTGGACAAGCGTCCCAAGTTGGATCATCAGTACCCAGTCATCGAGCATCGAATCAACCACAAGAAATGGCGATATTATATGCGATGAATCCACCCAATGCAGTGATCAACCCTCGGGTCGTGACAGGTCAGATGAAGTTGTGTTATTCTGATATGTCTATATACTGTGTCGTATCTGTTTTAATTGATCCAGGTGATACACATTCCTTTATCACTCAAAGAGTGATTCTTGACTGTAATATGACAGTTGGTCATAGGCCAGAGAGTTTGAAGTTGGAGACTCCTTTGATGGGATCTACTGTGTTGTAGGAGATGTGTTCTCCCTGCATTCTTTTCTTTTCTGAACATCACATTCAAGTGGATCTTATACCACTTGAGATGCACGGGTTCGATATAATCCTTGGGATGGATACCTTAGAAAGGTATAAGGTTGTCTTGGATTGTGAATCCAAGCAGGTTGTGTTCACAGATGAAAATGACACATGGATCTTTCAGGGAGATAGAAAGATTCTTCCAACCTGTCTTGTGTCATCTATGGTAGTTGAGAAGCTGATGAGGCAAGGATGCTTTGCATTCTTGGCCCATGTGGTGGATACCACTATGGAGAGTTCTAATCCTACTGAAGTTCCTGTAGTCAAGGAATTTGAAGATGTATTTCCTGAAGAACTTCCAGGTGTACCTCCGCCCCGAGAGATTGATTTTGAGATTAATCTAATCCCAGGCATGCATCCAATAGCACAAACACTATATAGGATGGCGCCTGCTGAGATGGCAAAACTCAAGAAACACCTGCAAGAGTTGCTTGAGAAGGGTTTCATCCGACCAAGCACTTCACCCTGGGGTGCTCCGGTCCTCTTTGTTAAAAAGAACGATGGATTGATGTGTTATGCATTGAATATAGACAGTTAAATAAAGTAACTATAAAGAATAAGTATCCTTTTCCACGGATTGATGATCTCTTTGATCAGTTGCATGGTGCAACTGTCTTCTCAAAGATATATTTAAGGTCGGGATATCATCAGTTGCGTATTAAGGAGGGTGACATACCTAAGTCTGCCTTTAGGGCAAGGTATGGTCACTATGAGTTCACAGTTTTGTCGTTTGGACTAACTAATGCACCAGCTACATTTATGGAACTCATGAATAGCATCTTTTGACCCTTTCTTGATCAGTGTGTTGTCATCTTCATAGATGACATCTTGATCTACAGTAGAGATGCTCAGCAGCACGAACAACATCTTCGTCAGGCTCTAACTTTTCTAAGAGAACATGAGTTATATGCTAAGTTTAGCAAGTGTGAGTTTTGGTTACCATAAGTTTCTTTTCTTGGACACATAATATCTACTTCAGGTATACGTATTGACCCTAAAAAGGTAGAATCTGCCCTGCAATGGGAACAACCGAAGACACCGATGGAGATTTGCTGTTTCCTAGGATTGGCAAGCTATTATAGAAGGTTCATTAAGAACTTCAGTTCTATAGCTTTACCCTTGACTAAGTTAACCAGGAAAGATGTTCCTTTTGTCTGGAATGACAAGTGTCAGCAATCATTCCAGTTGCTGAAGGAAAGGCTGACAAGTGCACCAGTGCTGGTGCTACCTGAGCAAGGGAAAGGGTATATAGTTTTCTGTGATGCCTCTAAGAATGGACTAGGATGTGTGTTAATGTAGGATAAACAAATGATTTCTTTTGCCTCTCGACAACTTAAGAAACACGAGGAGAATTATCCGACATAGGATCTAGAGATAGTTGTTGTAGTCCATGCCTTGAAGATCTAGAGACATTACCTCTATGGAGAAACATTCTAGATTTTCACAGACCATAAGAGCCTAAAGTACATCTTTTCTCAGCGTGAGTTAAACATGAGGCAACGCCGCTGGATGGAGTTAATCAAGGATTATGATTGTACAATTGATAATCATCCAGGGAAAGCCAATGTGGTTGTTGATGCTTTAAGTAGGAAATCAGCAACACCAGCCTTAGAGTACAGTTGAATTCTTTGGTGTTCTCTAGGAGGGATATTCTTATCTCTTTAAGGCAAGACAATGTACAGTTAAAAGTATCGTTGTTATCTGGGTTGTTAGCTGAGATGCACATAAAACCTACTCTGAGACAACAGATCAAGGAGGTACAACAAGCTGATGCAGTAGTTCAGCAGATTAGATCAGAGTATGGTAGTGAGAAACGAGATGGTTTCCATGATTCAGATGATCAAGTGGCATGTTATCATGGTAGAAT
This sequence comes from Alisma plantago-aquatica, assembly GCA_963693085.1. Taxonomy (NCBI): domain Eukaryota; kingdom Viridiplantae; phylum Streptophyta; class Magnoliopsida; order Alismatales; family Alismataceae; genus Alisma; species Alisma plantago-aquatica. Next base: position 744,020,556 of record OY856413.1, read on the forward strand.
GATAGTACCTGATGTTGATAACTTGAGAAAGTTAGTCCTGGAAGAAGATCATTCTTCAATGTATGCTATGCATCCAAGAAGCACCAAGATGTATCATAACTTGAAAGATATATATTGGTGGCCTGGTTTAAAGAAGGATGTTGCTGAGTTTGTTATGTGGTGTCCGGTGTGTCAGCAGGTTAAAGCTGAACACCAGAAGCTTGCAGGAATAATGCAGCCTTTGCCTATACCACAGTGGAAGTGGGATCATGTGACCATGGATTTTGTGGTTGGGCTACATAGAACAACCAAAGGTCATGATTCCATCTGGGTAATAGTTGATAGGTTGACAAAGACAACACATTTCTTACCTACCAAAACAACCTATTCTGGTGAGAAGTTGGCACAGTTATATGTAGATGAGATAGTGCGGCTGCATGGGGTCCCAGTTACCATTATTTCTGACAGAGGTCCCCAGTTTACGAGTCATTTTTGGGAGCGACTTCATAAAACCTTAGGTACACAGTTAAGGTTTAATACATCCTTTCATCCTCATACAGATGGACAATCAGAGAGTACTATACAGACCTTGGAGGACTTGCTTAGGGCATGTGTCCTTCAGTTTACAGGAAGTTGGGATCTACATCTAAGCTTGATAGAGTTTGCTTACAACAACAACCATCAACACAGTATCGACATGGCACCTTATGAAGCTTTGTATGGTAGACGTTGTAGATCTCCCCTTTATTGGTATGAAACTGGTGAATATCAACTTTTGGGTCCTAATCTTGTGTAGCAGACCACCGAGAAGATTAAAATAATACAACAACAGTTAAAGATTGTACATGATAGACAGAAATCTTATGGTGATAAGCGTTGTAGACCTTTAGAATTCTAGGTTGGAGACATAGTGTATATCAAGGTCTCACCCTGGAAAGGGGTTCTTAGATTTGGAAGGAAAGGAAAGTTAGCTCCTAGATTTATGGGGCCTTATCCAATCATTGAACGGATTGGAAAGGTAGCCTATAAGATGGAGTTACCACTTGAGCTACAAAAGTTACACCCAGTGTTCCACATTTTCATGCTAAGGAAATGTCATCCTGACACAGAATCAGTTCTGCAACCTATGGAAGTAGAATTGAACGATGATATATCCTATGTTGAAGGACCTATGTAGATTCTTGACAGAAGGATCAAGAAGCTGAAAAAGAAAGACATTAGTCTTGTAAAAGTCCTCTGGAATCACCGTGTATTTGAAGAATCTACGTGGGAACTAGAGGAAGAGATGAGGAAGAAATACCCTACTCTTTTCTCTTAAAATGTTTTGTTAATGATTTTGGGGACGAAATCCTTGTAAGGGGTGGATAATTTGTAACATCCCTGACCTGGGTTATGTACTAACCCAAGGTGTTTTGTTTAATAAAGATGATTAGATGTTTGCCCTCATCTTTTGAAAAGTAATTAAGGCTGTTGAGGAACTTATATTTCAATTTCAGTCCTTTTTGAATAATGTTGAAACATTGTTTTGTTAATTTTGAACTAAAGTGCAAATTACCCAAGTTTAGGGGTTAGCTTGCAAATTGCACATGGTGAGATGTTCCTCTGATGTTGAGACCTCATAAGAATGAATATGATGTAGTGGTATGGTTTCCACAAGCTTGGGCATCAAAATAAAGCTTGTAGAGCAATCCTTGTGCATTAAAACCTAGTTTTGGTGTAATGTGCAAATTACCCAAAACCTAGGGTTTAATATGCAATATATCACCTCTAGAGGGTCTCTCATGTTTTTTGGCATCAAGTAGAGCAAAGAAAATGAGATGGGTGCCTCATTTGAATTATCTTGGAGGACAGAGAATCTTGACATTAAAATAATCAAGATTTAAGCATATATGGAATTTTAATTTAATTTAATGCAAAATGAAATAAATTAATTGAGGAGCCCTTCAATCAAAATTTGAAGGATGTGTTTGCAATAGTATTGGACGATATTGTGCCTTGTTATGGCACAAAAAGATCTTGGTTGAGTGGAAGCCACTCACATTATTATAATAAAAAGTAATATCCACTAAAAGGTTGGATATTAATATAAAATTCTTTAAGGTGCTTAATTTCTTTTCCATTAATTCTTGGATAATGGAGAGGTTTTCCAAGAAATGTAGGGGGGTTTTATGGAAATTATTTTGGAATTAAAAGAAAACAATCCATTTTCTCTTTCCTTGAAAATCCCTTATACATGTTCTTTTTACAATACACATAAGGACCTTTCCTTAGTTTTTCTCTTATCACTTTCCCTTGGCCGACCAAGGAAGAGCTCAGGAGCAGGGGAAGGACGAACACAACCTGTTGGTAAGGTTTTGATCATCTTCTACCTCGGATTCATGGTGAAAACCCTAAAGCAATGCTTGATTCTTGGTTTTCTTCACCCGATTTCCAATTCTAGCCTTCTTTTTCATCCAAACGCTCAAGAACGGACCTTGGACAGTTGCTGAAACTCCATCCACCATTAGAACCATGGAGCTTGGAGATCATATTTGAGGCGGGTTTTATAACTTTAACCCTTAAACATTGATATTGCATCAAGTTCTCTATGATTTGTTGGTTATTTCTTTTATTTCGAACTCTTTTGATGCATTGCTGCAATTTCCATGAAAAACGACTGTAGTTCTTGGATGCATGAAGAAATATGATGATGACATCATATTTACACGTTTCCCAAGAAAATTATTGGGTCAAACAGTTTGCATAAGTCACTCAAACGGTTTCCCAAACCATTTGGGAGCAAACGGTTTAAAACCATTTAAGATGAAACGGTTTCACCAAACCGCATGAGAGCAAACGATTTCAGACCGTTTGGAGGTGTTGACCATGGTTGACCATTTGGGAATTTTTTGCTAATAATGTTGGTTATTGATCCACTAAATATAATTGATTAGTTCTAATTGGTTCACGAGTTGAAGGTCCACCAATCACCAAAACCCTAATCGGGTTGAGTGTTGATTTCATAATTGATTGAGTTTAAAACTTGGGTTGATTGACCCAAACGGTTTCAAAACCGTTTGGGGATCACCCAAAGACCGTTTGGGGGTCACCCAAGACCGTTTGGAGGTCTAGGGTTGACTATGGTCAAGTATTTGAAGATCCAAAGATATGGTATGAACCCTAATCGACTAAGTGCTGATTTTGCAATTGAACAAGTTGATGTTTTGGGTTGATTGACCCAAACGGTTTTAGAACCATTTGGGGATCACCTAAACGGTCTCAAGACCATTTGGGGGTCACTCAAGACCATTTTGAGGTCTAGGATTAGGCATGGTTGAGCAATTGAATGTCCAAAGATATTAAGTTGAAGTACAATCAATTGCTGATTCGGTGACCAATCCTAGGATCAAAACTTTAGTTGAATGACATGGTTAATGATGATGTCATGGGAAAACGGTCTCAAGATCGTTTGGAGGTCATCCAAATGATCCCAATACCGTTTGGGGGTCACCCAAAACTGTTTCAAGGTCTAGGGTTGACTGTGGTTAGGTGTTTGGAGATTTAAAGGTATTAAGTTGAAGTGTAATCAATTGCTGATTTGGTGAGCAATCCAATGAACCAAACCCTAATTGGTTGACTTGGATTTTGATGTTGACATGGGAAAACGGTCTCAAGACCATTTGGAGGTCATCCAAATGATCCCCAGACTGTTTGGGGTCAGGTCATGTTCAATTTGGATGATGGTTCAATGGTTTCAAAGTTATCATTCTCACATTGAATAATGTTGAAGGATCATCGATTCCAAACCCTAATCAAACTAATTCAAAGCCTAATTGGTGATCAATTGAGGGTCAAATCAGTTGAAGGTTGACCTAATTAACTCAATGGAAGTATGGTGATAGGTCCAATTGATGATTGGTTACATGAATTCAATGGTTGAAGGAACCAACATTAGAAACCCTAAATCGATTTGAATGGTTGAGACCCTTTTTGGTCCTTGCGGTTTTGAGGAGGTTTGGACCAAACGGTCTCAAGACCGTTTGAGTCCAAACCGTCTCAAGACCGTTTGGGACCAAACGATCCCAAACCAGTTGAGTTCATGTGGTTTCAAAAAGGTACTTTACCAAACGATTTCAAGTATGCAACCAAGACCGTTTGGAGGTTTATTGAGCAAAACCATTTGAGGTCTGATTTGGTCAAGACCATTTGGGGTCTAAGTGGCCAAGACCGTTTGGTGGATAACTAACCAAAACCACATGGATACTTAAAGTGGTTAAAGGAAAAATTGATTAAATGATCAATACAAGATGTAATCAAAGATGATTATGGTAATTGAATCTTAATAAGATAGGGTGATTAGTACCCTGTAAATAATCAAGCAATAACGACCATGGTGATGAGGACATAACCCATGCTGTGAATTCTTCTTCAAGGTTGAGTTGACTTATCCTAATCAAGGTTGAAAAAACATCATCCTATAAAGGATGAGAGAGAGAAGACTTCCTACATGAATGATAATCATGTAGTGGACTTCTAATATGAATGAATGCCTAAATAGGGTATGATCCTTAATAGTGAGATCATGAAACCCTAATTATGATGGTTAATGAATCATAACCCTAATTGAGGGCATTGATAGGTAAAATCATAACACATGATGATGATATGATCTTAATTCATAATGATGGCATGAGAAACCCTAATTTATGGTACTTTGATGATCACTCCTACTTGGAATGAATAGTAAACCCTAATCAAGGGTGATGCAATTTGAATACTAAACCCTAATCAAGGGTGATGCAATGTGAATAGTAAACCCTAATTGTGGGTTATTGAACTTAAACCCTAATCAAGGGTGATGCAATGTGAATAGTAAACCATAATTCCTAATAAGGTAAATGGAAGTGTGAAACCCTAATTCTGGGTTATATTATATAGCATGAGAGCTCTAAGGTTGGATAATGAAGTGATGAGTCATTAATCCTAATTGAGATGAGGGGATGATCAACCTTAATCGAAATAAAAAGGGAAACCCTAACCCTAGCAAGGATATAGTGGTGTAACCTCTGAATAATGATGTCATAATTGTTTTGCATTTTGTTGGTATAAAATTGATATATTTGTTATCATCTGTACTAATCATGCGGGTTTTATGAGATATTGAATATAGCCAGGTATGAGCTATGATGCTTTGTTTATTGAAAGTATTTTATGAGATTTGTAAGCAATTATATGCTATGTTGCCTAGTTTAAGGTAATAAAAGAGATTGATAGGCTGTAAGAGCCATGTGAAATACCAACATTGCAATTATCATGTTTACATTAACAGATGACTTGATGGAAATAAGTTACTTGTCAAAGTTGTAACAAGTATTTTGATGATCTCAGGGTTTGAACACTCATATTCTTGAATCATGATGATGAGATGATAAGGGATTGAGATCCCAATGATTAATAAAGCTGTGAAATGTAATTGATAGAAATAGTACTCATTCTTTATAGCAATTGTTATAATGTTTTATGTTTGAAAACATGCCTAATGCTAAAAGAATGATGTAATGTACTTAATTAATCAAGTTAAATGATATCATGTAGAGCCCAGACCATCGATCCATCATCGTCATTAGTTAGGTGATGGTGAAACAGGTTTTCCTAAGGGAATGCCTAGAGAGCATACTTTTGAGTATGTGGGGGTAATGGGTGCGAATATCCTTACGCCCTGATGGAGGAATTTATGTGAGCTAAACATTAAATCTCTCAATCCTTTATTATATGTATATGTCGAGATGTTGTATCACTAATCTCCTGATGATGATGTTAATGTTGAATCGATGTGAGATAAACAAGAAATCTCTCGATTGTGAAGAGAGTACAGCATGCCACTGTAACTCTAATAACGAAGTTGCCAGTATACCCTAGAAAGCTATTTTGGCAGAGACACGAGATGTCTTGCATGTTGTTCTTCACACTGACTGGGGAAGATGAGGTCATGGGAATCCGGCTCTTCTATTGACCTATGTATGGTATCGATTTCGATTTCGCAATGGTCGGTTGGAGTATGAGCGGTATACCTCATCTCCTCAGGGCATAAGTATGATTGTAAAACGTAATCAGCCGTGTAGCATATTTGCTTAGGGTTGAATTACGAGAATCAATTGTTGATGATACATTGCCTATTATTATCCTGGTTGGATAAACAATATACATGTTCTTCATATTCCTTATTGAATAAATAACTTCCTTCTTTATCAAGTTATAACTGGAATGAACTGTATAGAGAATACTGCTCTACTTAGCTTAATCAATAATTTACCTGCTGTTGAATATTTATAATTCTACTTCTTAGTGTTATTCTATTATCAACAATAACAATGTTTCTGGCAGAGAGTTATAACTCTCGCTGGGACAATTTTCAATTGTGTCACCCCCGTGGGATTCCACTTTTTAGGTAGACATCGAGGAAGAAGAAACCCTTCAGTGGGTGAGCAGTAACAATAGCAACAGCAATAGCAAGGACAACAGTGATCCTCAGGTGGAGACACTATTTGTCAAGTCTTGTATATAGAGAGAGTCCTATGTGTCGTCTCTGTACTCTCAGGTCCTAGGAGTCAGTATATGGTTTGATATAGATCTGAGATTTTTGGCTTGATGCCTCAAGATTTTTGTATACTGCTTATGTACAGTTTAACTGGGCAGTCAATGTTATGACTCTCGAGATGAGATGATACAGAGATGTAATGATGAATCCGAATGTAAATAACTTATTTTGGTTCTTTATGATAGAGTTTTACAATTTGTGGATTTCTTTGCAAATAGTTTTAAATATTTAGTGATTTTCAGTAATTCTGCTACTAATAATTCGCTTCCGCATTAGTTAATCATGTATTCATAAGTTGGACGCCACATATTTCATCCTAGGTTCCTTGCCATCAGCATAGGAATTATAAGGATGATTACATGTCATCACTCCTTTCTTTGTCATTGTCTAACATGTTCATGAACATTTTTATGATTTTATCACATTTCTCATTTTCACATTATAGAAAAGATCTTTACTATTCACACAGTCTTTATCGAGTAGGGATCATCTCCCTTGTTCCCTTTCTCTTATCATGATGATTGTACTTTTTACTTCCTCATTCACACAGACTAGTTTAAGATAAACTTAGTTTCTATTTCATTGCAGTTGGGATGGGATAGAAATATCCATGCCATATTTTTAGTTTCACTATGCTCTTTAGATTGTCTCAAAATGACTACTTGATTAGAGTAATCAGAAAGATAAAATCTATGAGTTCTATACTTACCTTGTCTTCAATAGTTGAATACCTGGCCAGGGTATACATGTACGAGATTAGGTAGTATGCACCTTGTTTAATATCATATACCTTACTTTTCATATCATCCAAAATATATGAATTAGCATCCCTGGATTTTCTCCAGGCATCACTTTTACACCTCATCCTCTTTCACACAAATAAAAGAAATTATAAAGCATTTTAAAGATTACTAAGTAGAATGTAAGTTCTCATCTACCTTATGTCCTCATAGGATTAATCAAAGGAAGCTCAACAATAACTACTTTCTCATACTTAACAGATAAAACCATGAAATGACATATCAGAATGACACAATTTCATCTGACCTATCTCAATTCGTTGATTGATTACTGTCTCAGGCTGATTCATTGAATAGAATCATGTCATTGCTTAATTCCAACATTGTGCTCTATCATTTGATGCAGATGGATCTACTTGGGATGCCTATCCACGCCCTCGCGTGCTACTTCGAAATGGTTGCTTTTGAGAGCCTTGTTGATTATGCCTCGGTGGTTGGGTCATTTCCTTCTTTCTTTTTAGATAAAAGGGTCTAATCTGCCCAACATGTCCACAACCATAACATGTCCTATACACATCCCTTGGTCTTGTCGGCCTTATAACTGATGTAGAAGCTAAGTCAAGAGTTCTAACTGGTGGAACATTAGGTCCTTTGCCCTTTCTTGGTAGCCACTGCCCTGGTGCATTACACATTTGTTGCATTGGTGGTACCAAAAACATCCCCCTTTTGGAGCTACTAGGCATCTATTTCCGAGTTTGGACAGATTTTTTCTTAATTCCTACCTCATTGTCCTTTTCTGGATAGACCTTTATAAAATGTCCTAGTTGCCTACACCTGTAGCAAACTTTGTTTCCGTGCCGTAACCTAATTCCTTCGAAATTTTCCACTACTCCATTATAACTATGTGGATCAGAAATCCTACTAGAGCCCAAAATTTCATCATTGGGAACTGATAATCTAGGTTGTATTGCTTGCATCTGATCCTCGATATGCCTCAATGCTTCCATAACCAGTCCAGTGAGAGCATTAAAAGTAGGGTTCTCTATCATGGTTGAATCAACCTGGGGATTCTTAGGTAGTCATTCTTCTCTCGTCTGAACCCTTGCACCTTCTCCTGGTGCAACAACATTGCTTCTAGCAATGTGTTCCTCATGTTCTCTAGACATCTTTAAGCTTTACTCTATCTTATGCATAAGTAGAAGTCACTATAAGACATGCTAGAGGATACTAGAATAGACTCAACACCTTAGTCATATGTCTCTATAGACTCACCGAACCTTAAGCTCTGATACCAAAACTTTGTGATGACCCGAAACAAATCAAGCCATCACCAGTAAATAATTGTGGAATTACCATAAACAACAGATTAACAAAAATCACTAAGAATTAAAACCATTTTACAAGGAGATCCAATACCAGGAAACTCTTACTCAGAGATCCAAAACTTATATATATCATGGTTCACATAGTGCATGCTCTGTATCATCTCATCTCAAGGACAACATATAAAAGTTGCTCTATCACAACATATACATAAGTAACATAAAATCTTGAGGCATACAAGCCAAAATCTCAGATCATTCATGAAACCATTACGTAATGACTCCAAGGACATGAGAATACAGAGAAGACACATAGGACTTCTATTTACAAGACACGACAGATAGTACACTCGACCTGAGCTATTACTACTGTCCCAGCTGTTATTCTTCCTCTGTAGTAAGGTCTCTACCTCCTCGTGCATGTCCACCTAAAAATTGCGGATCCCACAGGGTGAGACAATTATCCGAGTGAGAGATATAACTCTCTTCCAACAATATTATTTTCATAGGTAAATAGTATAAAACTGAGCAAAGGCTCCTTTTATATTGACATGTAGGATTAATCACTGTTATAAGCAAAACAAAGTAATCTCTTTGCTTAAAAATGATGCATCTATCTATGGTAGAGTAATAATTCATTTATTTACTTTGCAAGGAATATACAAAAACATGAATAACATCTATCCAACTAAGATGTATAAAAGGAGTCTACATCAGCCAATGTCTTTCCGTATTCAATCCTTAAGCAAAGATGCTACACGACTGATTACATTTTACAATCACACGTATGCCCTGAGGAGATGAAGTATATTGTTCATGCTCCAACCGACCACTAGTAAGTGGAAATCGGTACCATACAAGGTCAATGGGAGATCTGGATGTCATGACCTCACCTATCTCAGTCAGTATGAGACCACTTAGATTTAGCGGGCTATCTCATGTCAGCTGCTAGTAGGACATCTCATGTCATCTGCAAATAGCATGTCGGGGAATAGAGGCATCTTTGCTATAGAGCTACTACTGTAACATGTAATCTCTTTGGGATAAGACCACTGAGCTTTCCTAGATTATAATATAAGGATAAGGAAGATTAAACATCAATTCCTCTCCTGGTCGGGAGATTTTATACTTCAATCTCGATACCACTTAGAAATGAAGAAGGATTTACACATCAATTTCTTATTCAGTCAGGAGATTCACATCATCCCGTGATAAATAAGGAAGGTGTGACACCAATTCTTCATTGGGACATTTGGATATACTTTGACCTTCACCCCTGCATATTCAAAAATATGCTCTCCGAGTTAAACTCATTTCACCATCAGCAATTTCTGACACTGAATGGATCTATGGTCAGGGCACTACATGATGAGATTTAACTTGATTAATTAGGTACATTACAATATTCTTTTAGCATCAACCAAGTTTCAGACATGAATTATAATAGATGCTATAAAGAAAGGTGTAGTACTTTTAAAATCTTTGGAACACTTTGAATGTATAACACTCGGGATCTCATCTCCTTATCACAATATTGGGAATTCTCATCCTTTCATATCATCAACATTATGATTACTAGATATGGGTATTCAAACCCTTAGATCATCACTTAGCATTGTTACCTCTGTAACAGGTAAATATTACATCTAAGTCCTCAGACCAAGGTATTTAACACATTTTTTGTACAAATATTTCACGTAGCTCACATGGTTCATTAAATATCTTATCACCTCTCACTAGGCAACAATTATCTTTTAAGGTATCAGATTGTATAATCATTATACTTGTTGTATAGATATTTAACATGTCTCGCAAGGCTCATTTAAATCTGTACCATATAAAACATCATAAATCATACTTGGCTATGTTCACCATCTCATGATTTTTAAATAGTTTACATTTCTAACAATATATGTCATCACTATGTAATTCAAGAGAAATACATATGTCCCATTATTAGGGTTAGGATTGCCTATTTTAACCAAATAGGGTTTCAAATTCACATCATCACTATGTGATATAAGAGAAATACATCCTTCCAATTATTAGGGTTAGGTTTTCCCCTTATTAAAAAGTTAAGGAATCAATATCATATTATCTAGAATCAAACCCTAATTCATACTCCACTCATCTTAGGAGTATCAATGCCTGCTTATTAACATGATTATCACTTATATATAGGTTTCTCTCTTATCCTCATTAGGATGTTGATTGCGCCATAATTTTATTAAGTTGGCTCAATTCTCCTCTTAAGGTTCATTTGTTTACAACTATCAAATTGCATTAAATTTATTGCATCTTAATGTTGCATTGAGTTACAATTTACCATATACATCACTCAACCAGACACATTGGTTTGAGGCATTCCCACCATATTGGGCATTAAGATACATGTATTGCACCATGTTATACCTAAGATGTACCCTTAGCATCATGTCGGGCATCTATATCGGGTATGTGGTATAACCACATCACAATATTGGTTTTAGGGTATATCCCCTAGTTTCATATCGTGTTCCCATGTCAAGTTAGTTATCACTTAGATTTTATCATTCTCAAGTTGACTCCATGTCGTGTAAGAGCTAGATGCTTGTTCTCATATCGGGTATAAGCTGAATGCTTGGTGCCATATCGGGCACAAAGTGTGCACCATGTCGGGCATAGGGTATATGCCTCATCATAGTATTGTTCAAGTAGAACATGCATAATACCATCTTGGGTTTCTATCTTGGATTCCATATCGAGTTTCCATGTTGGTTGACATATCAGGTAGACCCTTATACTCATATTCTTTCATTCCTTCAATGGGATCAGTCCAAAAGATAAGATAGATATCTAGTTGAGTGTTTTGAAAACAACCCATCACAAATGGACAAAGGTGTGTCTGGTTTCATGCCATCATCTAGGGGTTTAACACTATATCGGTTAAAGTGTTCACTTGACAACATATCATCCAAGAGGTATGGACTTGACTTCCTATCATGCGCAAGGTATATGTAGGTTTTACTCTTATCATTCATGGGGTATTACTCATCTCATTCTTGTGGTATCACTCACTACTGTATCGAGTTACACTTCATCTTGGATTTCATATCGAGTTTCTCATCACCATCTAGGGTTTCAACCCATATTGGGTTAGAGTATTCCATATCATTCATGAGGTATGAAATTGTCCTCATATCATTCACAAGGTACAAGTGGGCATCACCTATGTCGTTTATAAGGTATTCTTCTATCATTCATGAGGTATCCCTCATCTCTATATCGAGTTACACATCATCATGGGTTTCATATTGGGTTCCATCTTATATTGGGATAGGATTATGAACCTAACACCATATCATGTAGGAGGTGAATACATGGCCCCACATCATCCTCAAGGGTTTTCTATGTATTAATCATGTCACCCATGGGGTATACACTCCTCTCTATCTCATGTTTGTGGTGTGTTCATATCAACATGTCAATTTTACTTATCACCTAGGGTTTGCTATATCGGGTAGGAGTATATGCTTGACTTCATGTCGTGCATAGAGTGTATACTTGACCTTATATTGTACACAAGGTGTTTTCTTAACAACATATCATGCATGAGGTATGCACTTCATCATCATATCAGGCAAGAGGTACCTACTCATTGTCATATCATGCTAAATGGTGTATCCATTCCATTATATCAGGTTTGAGGTACTTCAACCCATATCGGGTTGGACCTTGATGATTTCATCATCATAAACCTCTATATTCTTGTTCTTACTGTTCTATATTATGGAAAAGAGTTCTAAGATACTTTTGGAACTCAAAAGTATCATCAATTCTTCAAGGATTTCAAAATTAAAAGTAGATCATCAAATACAACAATATTGAAGGTGAATAATAACATAGTTGGGTTCAAGTTATATAACCTGCCTTATAAACAACTTCAAAGCTCCAAGCTCGAAAGCTTCACGTTCCTAAGGTTGAATATGAGCTTATCCAAGGTCCAACGCTCGTTCACAACTCCTCCATATACAAGAAATCACCATAGTTAAGAACTTGGTGAAAGAGAGAAAACATAGGAATATCTATAACCCGAAATCATGCTTCAACCAAGGTTGAAGATGACCAAAGCCTTACCTTAAGCTTGGTGATCAAGCTCCCCTTGCTCCTTGAGCTACTTTGCACGATATCTAAGAGGGTATTCATGATATCTCCAAGAAAGGGAGTTGTGGGGTTCGTAAACTTCCATTAGTAGGTTAAAGGTGAAGTATATATACTTGGGGTTCATGAAAGAGAATGTATAAGAGGTGTCTTCACCATATGCTACTAGGTGACACGTGTCCATGCATGGTTGACACATGTCCATGCATGAAAACATGTATATATTTCCATGCAAAAGTGTAGAGGATAATCTAGGTATAATATTTCGGCCATTCCTTATCTTATAGGATAAGATATCTCATCTTTATCTCTCAAATAAAGCAAACCAATACATTTTTTTGCAAGGAGCATCTAACCCGTCATGGATTACCTCCCTGAGGTGATTAGGTCATCATGGCCTTTTCCATGAGTCCATAAACCTATATGATACTCCCTCTATGGCCCCTTGGCCTATAGGGCTCCCATTCTAAGTCTACAACTCGATATAGGTCATACAAAGATTTCAAATATACAACTTCCATGGTCTTTTCATCACTAAGAGTACCATCACTTAAAGATGGTTCAATCATGGTGTCTCCTTTTTTCTATCTCCTCTAAATTATACATAGAGGGAGTAGGGACATGCTAGAGGTGGAAATTTGCATATCAACCCTATATTTTGGGTAAATTATAATTTGTACCAAAATTGGTACACAAAGCACTAGCATTGTTCAATCAAGCTCAATACTTGGAATTTAGGCTTTCCACAAGCCACCACTTAGCAATATTCTCTTTCTTATGATATTTAAAACACTTAGGACACATTCAACATGTGACATATTGCAATTTAACCCCTCATCGTGGGTAAATTGCACTTTTCACTCAGACTATCATATAATGCACAAATAGTTTACAATTAAGCTCATACTTGAAAATAAACTTCAAAAAGAGTCTTAATTACTTTTTAAAAGATTTCGAACAAGTTTATAATTAAATTTCTTAAGCAAAAATTCTAGGGTTAAGCCATAACCCATGTCAGGGGTGTTACACCATCCAGCTGTAGGTTTTGATAAGCAATAACTACATTTGAAAGAGAATGAAAAATTTAAATAAATAATTATAGTACATATAAACTTAAAATACATTACACAAAAATATTTACTTTCTATAGACATAAATGAAACCATTACACATATATACATAAAGCAATCCCATGATAACAATACAATAATAATGGATGAATACTTAAAACTAAGCACCAAATTTAGCAAGACGTTTAAATTATGTTGATATACTTGTACAAATCATAGAATGATCTTAAAGAGGATCTGAAAAAGGAAGAGACATACCAGAGTGAAACATCATGGATCAAATAGATGAAAGAATGGGAAATGAGAAGCAATTTCTTTTACATGTACGTTAATAGCAACAAAGATATATTTAGGAGAGAAGATTAGTACAGGGATCAAATATGCATTGGATATATGGGCTCAAGGGGGATGAATTGAACTATGAAAAACTAAAGAAAAACATGTTAGGCACTCAAAGTATATCACAAATTATTTGTAATAGGTAAAACAAGAAAGGAAGAGATATTTAGAAAATTAAATATATACAAAAGTATCCATAGTGGTTTCATTCAAAAACATAAATTCAATATGTAGTGAGGTCAAACTCTAAGACTTACAAGCTGTGAGTACCACCTTGTATTCCCTCATAAGAGTTACATCAAGAGAGCTCCCTTTTCAATTCATGGATAACTAGCTTCCTTCTTTTTGGAAGGGAGCCAACAACCTAACAAGGGACTTACCTATCCTAAGCCAAGGATCTTCCACCTTTACCTTCATATATTTCAAGGAGAAGCTTCAAATATCAAAGGATGCATTCCCTTAATATGGGCCACCTACCCCCAATGACTCTTCTCAAAGAGACAATTGCTTTGCCAAGTGGTGTCTTCCTTTTCGAAGAACCACATACCCTACTTCCTCTCTTAGCCAAGATAGAAAATCACACTTCTAGTGAGGGAGTGAGATTAAAAGGTAGATAAGTGAGAGGCTCGCAAGATATCATAGTAGGGCTATCTCTCTTACAAATCCCATATTTACTCTAATAGATGTAGCAAGTGATTAAGGTCATTGGATCATATAGGGACTCTTTGAGGCACAATAACTCAACTATGGCATAGGGGGATAATGGGGAATCTAGCAACCTTTGTAAGCTCCCACATAGGTCCTATTTATTGTTGAGGTTGTCTTCCAAACAATAGAGTTATTTAGGACAAATTCTAGTTGTTATGGAGAGTGGAAGAATCACCAACATTTCTATTTTTACTTTTATTCTCCCACAAATGGCTATATTTCACTTTGTTGTTTCAATACCATCACCCAGAATCATATTGCTAAATCTTAGCTGAATGGAAATAGAAGATAAGACCAAGTTAGGTTGATGCTCTCATTTTCAATCTCTTTTCACATGCTCATTTCCCATGTATAACATATTTGTTTATTTGAGATATGTTATGCATTGTTGATCATTGTTAGCTTGTGAATCACTAATGCATCAATCATTGGGTATATATACTGAATCATGCTAAATTACCATTTTTAATTTAGACTTATGTTATTTTCTCATTGTATCAAGTAAAATGATCACTTATTGGACAGCTCAGTGCTATTGACATACGTGTTGGTGGTACCAACATGACACATAATTTTAATAGGAAAATTTAGAAATCTTGATGATACTGAGTCATCTCTTGGTGAAACCAAGTATAGACTTGATGCTACTGAAGCTAGGAGTTGGTGCTACCTACTCACCATCTAGAGATCATCAGGAACCGATTTTAGTTTCCTTGGTTCCACCGACATCAACACTCAAATCACAACATAACTTGCAGGATGCAACTCAGTGCTATCAAGACATTTGTTGGCAGTGCCTATACATTTTGAGGGTTTCAAGTCAGCCAACAACTCGGTGCCACCATAAGTGATATGTGCAGATAAAATCACATCAGATCCAATGACTTAATAATAGCCAAATCCCCACTTATGACTTACGGGGAGTTTGAACAAAAGAGAAGATCATGTTCCATCACATTGTAACAGAGCACAGAGTTGGGAAAGGAGGAGATGAAAGTGATAGCCATGGACCTGATGCTCCAGGTACTTCTGGAGGGCAGATTTGTGGCTAGAAAGTTGTAGATCAAGGTGTCTACTAGAGGGGATCCTTGATATGACTTCACTAGGGGTTTTTACATTGGTTTTTTTAACGATATTGCTTTGTATTCAAATGTTATAAATTAATAATTGATTTCCTTCATTATAGACTTGAATCTATGATTTCTTATTAATAGCTTATGTCTGATCACCATATCAATATAATAGACCACTAATTGCTTCAGGAGAGAGATTAGGGGTTGGAAATCAAATCTCTACACAACCTATTGCACCTAGGGAGAGGGCTTACCCATATACGCATGACAAGCCCAACATCTATATTCACAATCAAATTAACCACACACATGCACAACATATTCAAACAACAAAAGGGGTTTACAAAATGATTCTCATTTATCTGACCAAATAATTTATCTGCCTTGGATATATGACCCTAGAAACATATGTAGGTTGAAGAAAGTATAATCCCTAGAGAAGTTAAGGACATACATTTTCATTCTTTATAGGTGCATGTTAGGAGATGACACCAAAATAAATTTTGGTTCAAGAGGGTTGAAGATGTGATTATTCTTATATTTACTCATAACAAATGTTGTACAACACATGGACCTAACCAATTTTAATTTTAAAATATGAGTTACATTATATTGATGTAAATACATAAAGTTTGGTAAAACCCTTTGAATTGTGTCAAAATGTTGACAAATTTTCATGTTGCATACTCAATTTTTGGTCTAATAGGTACAATTCCTATTTATTCCTCATAATTTCACATTTTGAAAATGTACAGGCAATTGAGATCCTCATGTTTTCACTATTTCGGACATGTCCTAATGTAGGCCTTGCATGTGTAATTTAGGTTGTTATTATTGATTGTGAGCACACTATAACATCCCAGGATTTGAGGCCTCAGATAAAATGATCTTGTAAGGAATGCTTAGACTACCCATATCACCAAGGTGCATCTCGTTTTTTGGAAGCCCATCACTAAGAACTCCATAGTTAAGCGTGCTTGGCTTGGAGTAGTATTAGGATGGGTGACCAGTCTGAAAGTTGATCCTAGCTTGCACGTGAGTGTGGACAAAGTGCCTTGTTAAGGCTAGTGGTGGTCTGTGGGGCTAGTCGTCATTCCTAAAACTCGACTGGAGCCTAGGGTAGTGGGCCTGAGTGTTTACTAATGGTATCAAAGGCAAAACCACTCCAGTAGGTGGGGCCCAGATGGTCATGGCGTGCTAGTCTTTGAGTTGTGCGGTCCATGCATGTTGGAAAGGGTTGTCCATGGTGATGTAGCCACCCTTGCACTGGTATTCTGTGATCGAGAGATGGGTGTCCATGAGCCATTCTGGGTCTACACTGAAATGGGGTGATATTGTGAGACAATATAGTTGATCCTTGATGAGGACGTCAAGACTTTAAGTTGTGGATATTGTAACATCCCAGGATTTGAGGCATCAAATAAAATGATCTTATAAGGAATGATTGGACTACCCATATCACCAAGGTGTGTCTCCTTTTCAGGAAGCCCATCACTAAGAACTCCATTGTTAAGTGTTCTTGGCTTGGAGTAGTACTAGGATGGGTGACCAGTCGGAAAGTTGATCCTGGCTTGCACGTGAGTGTGGACAAAGCGCCTTGTTAAGGCTAGTGGTGGTCTGTGGGGCCAATCATCATTCCTGAAACTCCACTAGAGCCTAGGGCAGTGGGCCCAGGTGTTTACACACACCCATGTGAGATAGCACCATTTGGTCATAATCAAAACATGGTATTAGGCTAAGTAGCCCATTGAGTGTTAACATTACCCCCCCTTTTTGTATATGATAAGCCATTCCATAAATGTACCAAAAGCTTTCAAGTAAAATCATACCTTTGGAGAGATTGAGGGTTTCAAAAAATTAAGTTCATATGCTCCCCTCAATTTGTTTTATATAGAGGATTAGTTTAGATTTCATAATGTTTATAGAATTATGTATTCTCCCCCTTTATCATATAAAAGAGGGGGTAGATGAGAAAAACTAGAAGGGCTTGTCTGGACAGTTAAGATAATGCAAATCAAGACATGTAATTTTAACAACCCAAGATGCAATTCTAGAAAGTATCATTGCAACTATGCAAGAAAGTAACTCATACTGATAGATTAATATTTACAATAAAATATTCATTATATGGATCAAGATACAATCTTTACACTAGTTAGATAGAACTTGCATGAAAAAAGACTACTATGATCTATGTTGTAGTAAAGATAAGCAAGTTATTTCATGCTACTAGTAGATGTAAAGAACATAAAGACAGAGATACATACAAAATAGTATACAATTCAATAAGTCATATATGGATACCAGTCAATATAAAACTATAAAACAAAATCAAATATCATTACCATATGAATCTCAAGGTTGCATCAAATATCAACATGTTATTAATAGAAATATGTTACAAGGTAAAGAAAAAGAAAGTAGGTTAATAGCAACTAAGAGTTTCAAAAGA
Source organism: Alisma plantago-aquatica (assembly GCA_963693085.1). NCBI lineage: Eukaryota > Viridiplantae > Streptophyta > Magnoliopsida > Alismatales > Alismataceae > Alisma > Alisma plantago-aquatica. The sequence continues at coordinate 744,038,956 of OY856413.1, forward strand.
TCATCATAAAACAAGCAAAAAAACTAAAGAAAAGTAGTTTCAAAGTAAAAGGATAAAGTTGTGTACTTGAAACTAGACATGAAACAAGATTTGCAATATCACACATGGAAAATTGAATATCCAAATAAAAGATGCCAAGGGAAGTGCCTAGAGAACATGGAATCGGTTGATAAAATATAGTTGAGAGGGACATTATCATCTGATAGTCCTTTTACATAATCACTACACTGAGATCTGCTTCTTAGAAAAACCCCAAGGTTTCCCATATGTCAGTTTCTCTAGAAAAACTCAACTAATGGCATTTGGTGAAAGTACAAGTTTTTCAAAATACTATTCAAGAGCCTATAGGAGAATGCAAACATGATCCAAACATTTATAAACAAGTTAGAAATGTACTTCAAAATATTATAAGTAAATTTTTAGAAAGATTTTTTTGAGAATATGAATATTCAAAAAATGATTCAAATGCCATATGTGTAGTTCACATAAACTTGGGAATCTCAAGCAACGTTTTTACAAACATGAATACACATGTATCTGTTATTACCACTTGTTCCCAAAATACACACATCTAAACTTTCTTCTTTTATGTGGATGGAATAGATACATTATGTCAATCCTTTTGCAGTGACGTACAAGAAAAAAGATGAAGAATTTCCCAATCATGTTTTTGGGTGCAAGGGGCTTATCTTGGTCAACCAACCCATGTTGATTTTTTGGTGCTTTCCTAAACGAACAATATGTACAATAATAACCAAATTTCTTGCAATAATTGCAAATGCCCTTATCCTTGGATGATGATTCTCCATTAAAAATTGGAGACCATTTCCTTTGTTGTTCCCTTGGTTATTATCATTAACATATATCGTGCTTATCAATTTTTTAGTAGTATGCTGTAGGATTTCATTTATTTCACATAACAATTTTTGCAAAAAGATTTAAAAATGTTATGTCATGAATAATAGACGTCACAACATAATAGAATTGAGAAATATCATGTGTAGCATGAAATAGATCGTCCTCTAAGAAAAGAGAATTAGTCTTATAAGAATACTATTCAAAACTAAGAGCATGTCGTTCTTTCTTTTACTAGGATCATGGTGTTAGATTCTAGAACAATGACTTTTGTTATCAAGGAAGCATTTACTTGACTAAGGTAAGCATTGTTCTCTATATTAATACCATTGCATTTCAACTCAAAATCTATATTAAGCTCCTTAAGATTGATAATATCATCTTGCAAACAAATATTAATATGTCCAACTTCATCCTTTTCTTCATGCAAGACATTGATGATCTTAGAAATCTTTTTCCTTTTATACTTGGTATTTTTAAGAGAAGTATCATGAATAATTTCAAATAAATATTATGTAGTCAAAGAGTTATGGTTTACCACATTTAATGCTTCACTTGAACTTGCAGCAAGAAAAGATGGCATTCACCATTTTCACTTCTTCCACAACTTTCACTTGGGCTAGTGTTGGTGGAGTCACTCCTTTCTCCTAATTCTTTTGCTTCCCTTCCCTTCTCTTATTTCCTTTGTGAATATGGGTCTTTTTGCATTGTGGACAATCATCCTTGTAGTGACCCATATCTTCAAATTCATAGCAACAAGAGGAGTAAGAATAATTGCCTTTGAAGTCTTTTTCTTTGGGATACATGCCATATTATTTACCTTTGAAGGATTTATTGCTTGAGGATGCTTGAGAATTGGAAGCAATCACCTTATACATATTATTTTGTTTGAGTTTTTATTGTCATCGTAATCTCTAGTGTTTACTGTTACCTCATAAGTTTGGCTATTTTCTATGAGGTATTGAATAAGGATATCTAAGAGGTTTGTAGGCTCCTGGGTGGTTGTCACCTCCTTTTCCAACCAGTGAGGAGGAGAGAAGAGAATATTGGAAAAAATATTCTTTGACTCTAAAGTTTTTCCAGAAGCCACAAGGCCATTGGAAATAAGATTTCGTCTAGAATACATCTCTTCATGCACTTTGTCTTGCTCATGTGGAAGAGTTCAAGTTGATGAGTGAGCATGTGAACTCTGTCACTTCATATGTTCCTTCATGGGTGATAGAGAGCTTCCTTCGAATCTCATTGGCGGTGCCACGAGTGGATATTTAGTTGAATTTGGAGGGAGTGAGGGTGGTGTATAGGATTTGTATGACTTGAGCATTCAATGTTACCTTCTTTAAGGAAATATCATTGCATTCTACTAGATTTCCCTCGGGTTTCTTGTATGGAAGATTGACCACTTTCCACATCTCAAAACTTAGCCCTACAAAATGGAATTACATTCTTCTCTTTTAGTATTGGAAGTTTCTTCCATCAAAGAATCACATAAGGAAGAGCTATCTCCCCTATATGATTAGATGACCATGTAGATCATTTCCCATCTTCTCGTATTCCTTGGATTACTACTTGGAGAATACATTGATCTGACACAACTTGTTGGACATATAGGTTTAAGACGGTGGTGTTAATTTATCTTTTAGAAACTTACGCTATACTTGTTAGACCTTCAAAGTATATCACAAGTTAAATGTAATAGGTAAAACAATCAAGGGAGGGAAACTAAACAAACAACACAGATACACAAGTATTTATAGTGGTTTTGTCACTCAAGGACGTAGCTCCACTACCTAAAGAGGTAAATCTCTACGATTTTAAAATATTGAGTACCACCTTGTATTTCATCACAAGAGATACACCAATAGACCATCCTTTTCAATTCAAGGATAACAAGCTTCCCTTTTTGTACAAGGGAGCCAACGACCTAACACAGAACTCAAATTCTTTATCCAAGGATCTAACACCCTTACCTTCACCATCTCCAAGGATAAGCTGTAACAAACAAAGAATGTATTCCGCTTCTTGCGGCACATCTATGTTTTAACTCCTTATCATCAAGAGATTGTTTCACCACCAAGGAGTGCCTTCCAATTCCAAGGACCAACTTCTCTTCATCCTTTCTTATGCAACATAGATAATCATACTTCTAGTGAGATAGATATTGAAAGTTAAGGAAATGAGAGGCTAACATGATATACATGGTAGGGATATCTCTCTTAAAATCCCCTTATTCAATCTAATATATGTAGTAATGTAGGGAAATATGGAATCAGATATGGCAGTGTAAACAAAAATTTAACTGCCATATTTCCCTTTGAATAGTAGATCGTGTCAACAACTTTGTAATGGGAAGGAGGGTTGCACGATTTATACATGGTCCTAGAGCAGTCCAACAACAATCCCTTACAGTAGTGTGCATCTTTCTTCAAGTTGCAATTGAACAATGTCAACAACGGCCTCCTAGTTGATCACCGGGGATGGTGGTTGACTTCTTCCTTCTAGTGGATGACAACAACCTCCTATCCTCTATAGTAATCCAAATAGACCATTGGGAACTCTTATCATTCTAGTGAATGGACAAGAAGGAGTTAACCCTTCTAGTCAGTGTGCTAGAATTGACTTGTTCTCCCAATTCTCTCTCCCTTGTTATCCCTCCCTTTGACGGGTAGAATTTACTCTGGTTCTCACAATATAAAATTGTAAGAATACAATAATTGTTAAAGCTTATTGTTGTATCTCTAGAAAGCCTCGACTACCCCTCTATTTACAGGAGGGTCAAGGTTAGGAGTTCTAGTCTGTGTGAGAGTCTAAGAGATGGAGTTTTATTAATCTTGAGAACCTCGATCCACTCAGAGATGAACCCATCGGTTCACATGTGAGCTGATCGGTTCAACCCTTGAGCCAGTTGTTTCACTATGTTTCTCAATCATACTTGTATTGGAAATTAATATTCGATTAATGCACAATATGATGCCAACATCAATCCTTGAACTAATAGAATTGATAAACCAAATGGTCGGTTCACATATATGAGTCGACCGGCTCACTTACAAAACTAGTTTTCTCATGGATCTGAGTGCCTATCTTACTTCACATTGACTTGACACTTGATTGGTTCAACACTTGAACCGGCCGGTTCACAGTCCAGTTTGTCAACTTTCAGCCATTGTTATTTTTTTTAGAGCAACTGTTCCGATTCATTACTTGTTGGCCATACAACATCTACAATTGGGGAGAAAGATACAACCAGAACATACAAATATCAAATCTAGTAAACCAAAATCACTACAACTCATATTGGAACGATATTTGAACATTTCTGTCTTGATTCTTCTTCCCTGACGCTGACATAAGCAGCTTTCCTTGAAGAACTCCTTCAACTTGAGCATGGAGTAGTGGTAGAGGAGCTGGACTGAGACGGTGTTCTCATTGTATATCAATACAAACAACGCCATAAAACTAAGTAATAAGATCAAACCAGAGCAAAATGGAGTCCTAGCCATGGCTAGAGAACCCAGCACTCTCCCAAAGAGAGGTCGTAGCATAAGCAAAGACAGATAAACGCCGACAAATGGAGAGAAACAAAGGCAGATAAACTGCCACCACCAACTAAAACCTACTAACACCGAACAGAAAGAAAACAGAACGGAACGGAAGAAAGGGGGTGGGGGAGCTTGGGTTGTGAGAAACCGGGAAGTACAACAGAAGAAACGGGGGAAGTTGAGGGCACCTCAGAGTCCCCTGTACCGCAGCCACTCCCCTCCAGTGAAACGCCGTTGAGACTCAGGTCTTCGGGACCGGAAGTCGAAGCCGCTAGAGCGAGATGAGGGGGGAGTCCATCCGGCCGCAGCCTGCCACCTGACCTCGGATCCGCGTGAACCAGGCGAAGAGGAAGCCCGGGGGAGCGGCCGGCGCACAAACGGCCGCCAGAACCCCTCCCCCAAGCTAGCCGCCGCACACAGGAGCCGCAAGCCCTAGTCACCCTTTCATCGCCCGACCCAGCAGACTATGATCTAGTTTTAGCCATTGTTGTTTAAATTGAATACCTAACGCTTTCGTAATCAAATTTAAACTACATTCACAAATAAACTCCTATTACAGGTGTATCCTATGTGTGTGATCCTATAGGTTCCAATTTACGGTTGCAGTGAATGTCCATAACTGATTTTTGACATCACAAGAAATGAGTGGTATCTAGCAAGACATCATTGCTAACCAAGTAATTGTAAAGTTGGAGAACAACTTCATCCTACAATATGTGATAGGTGTTAAAATGATAGTATAGTTCCTTTGTCATTGATATCCTCAGGGGTGTTTTGTGAATGTTGTACATTGATTTGAGATTTTAGCTTTATTCCATGGTAGTATAGACATGATTGTATACTAGTGCAAATGTTTATATGTAACAAGGTGTGGCTAGTTAGCTAGTGAACAGTGGTGTGTAATACCTTTTATATGAATGAAATACAAGTGGCATCATTTCATGGCTTCAATTGTGAGTTGAACAGTTTGGAATCTTTTTATGAGATTGGTTTTAATTAATCTATTTTGTGGTAATGATGTTATTAGTGATAATTCTGTTCTTTTTTTTGAATCATCTCACTTGTGTGACAAAGGGTGTCACAGTTTGCTAATTGCATCTTATGCAATTATTGGATAAATGGAATGCACAACTCCTTGCCATAGTCATTTGCATGCTTTTAGGTTCTTAATCTCATTAAAGACACCTAGTTAAGCCTGACCTAAAGGCCAACACAATAAAATTTCACCGCACTTGGGATACCTACATAAGTACCATCACACTTCCACGAGATGGATAGTGCACCATGCTTGGCATGCCTATGCATAATCTGTCAAGATTTTCATGTGTGTTTCTAATGGAAAGCATCTTAGACTTAATATGTTTGATTGAGCAATTTTATTAGTATATTTATAAATATATATACATATACCTATCCAATCACCACATACTATAATGTGTATCATGCACATGCTATATCCCATAAACGTAAACATGCAAATATTAGCTATGGTTATAATCATACTATTGTAACTCCTTAGTGCCACAAGGAATTACTACCACCTAGGTCTTCATCTCATGTAAAATCTATTTTTGTTGTAGATTCATGCTTGCACCATTGAACCAATCATCTTGCCTCTTGGCTGGTTGGTTGGTCATCCAGAATGCTCGACTGGCCTCAGGTCCAGCATCACCTGGTCACTTCTATATGATTAGTTGAGTCCACTAGCCAATCAGTTTGGTCCTCCTTCAAGGTTGTCCTCCTCGGTCCTCTAGGAGGTCAGTTCATCTTTGAGATAATTGGCTCATCTGGTATTGAGTGTCTTCTTCATTGTAACGAGAAAAAAAACTACCCTATTGCTATGAAACTTATTACATGGTAATGAGAAACCTTGAGTTACATTTGAGGGGATCAAGGGAAGGAAAGAATAATGATTTTACATTTGGGAAGAATAAGGTAGAGGTTCGGTATGAAAATCAAAATAAAACATGAATAAACAAACCATTCAACCACACATAGATATTAGGGTTATTGGCCAAAATATGCTACACATCCACCTTCAAAACCAATTTTAGGGTGAGGCACATAAATTCCATATATATATATATATATATATATATTTGTGTGTGTGTGTGTGTGTGATTGTATGTGGTATTTATATGGATTGCACATTAATCATTTTAGATATTTCACAACGTATGTAATAATAAAAAGGTGAAAACCAAAATCCAATCCCATTTTAAATATTCACAATGCATGCCATTTGGTCTATATAGATCACACATCACATCCTTGAAAGTCTAAGTCACAAAATATTAATGATAAGAGTTGGATGATAGAGGTTGCTATTTTTGAGTTTCAACACTTCTTGTGAAAGATAAAGATGGATTTATAAAAAAATACTACTTATTATAGATAATAAAAAGGAAATAATTTGGTAAGGGTAACACATCTTCTTTATCGCACATAACCTACTCCCTTCATGCTTACCAATTTACAAGATTGGGAGATCCTTACTGTAACGTCCCAGGATTTGAGGCCTCAGATAAAAAGAACTTATAAGGAATGATTGGACTACCCATATCACCAAGGTGCACCTCCTTTTTTGGGAGCCCATCACTAAAGAACTCCATAGTTAAGCGTGCTCAGCTTGGAGTAGTACTAGGATGGGTGACCAGTTGGGAAGTTGACCCCGGCTTGCACGTGAGTGAGGAAAAAGCACGCAGTTAAGGCTAGTGGTGGTCTGTGGGGCTAGTCGTCATTCCAGAAACTCTACTAGAGCCTAGGGAAGTAGGAATGGGCGTTACACTTACACTGTCAATCAGAATACTATGTGGATAGTTTGATAGGCAGATGGAAAAGTTCATCATGAACTTGTTGGATTGCATCTGATATCAATCAATCCAATTGGATTGTCAAGAACATAGACATTATTTAAAAGATTTTTGTGAAAAGAAAAGACACAAAAATTAAATGAAAATATTGAAAGTTAAAAGAAAAAAATTGAAAGAGATAGGTTGGTTCCCAACAAGCATCCCAGTTTAACATCCCGGACCTGACTGATGATATCGTGGTACTCACTTAGAGTGTGTGAGTATGGTTTGCAAATGCTTGATTTTTGGGTTCTATGACCTAGACCATGGTCAGATAATGTACATACCTTGCACGGGGGTTAGTCTGTTTTACCCTTGGGAGCATTTTGGAGATTTGATTGTATTGGTTCCAACTTACCTTCTATCTTGAAGACTTCAATCGAGTTATCCAACTTCCTTAAATCCTAGAGAACTTGATACTCAGTTTCCTTCTTTCCTGGTTAAAGGACAAGTTTTTCGGCTTTAAAGTCCACTAAAGCTCTTGCGGTGGCTAAGAATGGTCTCCCCAAAATTAATGGAAATTGATTATCTTCTTTGATTTGCATTACCACAAAATCACATGGGATGTAGGTGTCATGTCTGAGCTTAACTAGGATGTCTTCGATTATCCCAAGGGATTTGTAATTGATGCACTGACCAGTTGAATGGTCATAGTTGTGGGTAGGAGATTATTCAAACCAAGATGTTGCGACAAGGTATATGACATAATTGATATGCTTGTGCCTAGGTTAGAAAGTCCCTTGAGGCATGTGTTGTCTCCTAAGAAGCAATCTATCCCAAATGATCCAATATAATTTTGCTTTTGAGGCATCTGATTCTAAACTATATCAAAGGTCGTCTTTTCTAGCTTCATAGTTTCACCTTCCTCAGTCATATACTTTTTGTATAGAAGGGTCTTGAGATATATGCACCGGGTTGGCATTTCAGCTAGTGCATCGAGGAATGGGATGTTGACATGGATTTCATCATAGTGTCCCTAAATTTCATGAATATATCATCCAACTTAGTCTGCTTGAGGTGACCTTGATAGGGTACATGAGGTTTATACATGGGTGCTCCATGTGTTTTTGATAGCCCATAGGTGCTATAACAGTTGAGTTCACATTGGTGCCTGGCTGAGTTGATGTCTCAGGGGATGTCTGGTGTATGGGCTTCTACTAGACTGATCGTCATATGGTCATTCAAGAAACTTGGGGTCTTGACTGGGATGCCTGCATTTCTATAGGAGGAATATATGAAGGATTAGAGGTCGGGGATGTGGAGTACATGTTTTTTACCACTTCATTACGGATCTTAACTTCTCCAGATGTTTGGAGTTTTTTTCTAGTTGACCTATGATCGTTCCTACTGGTCGATGTTGACTAGCCACTAAATAAGAAATCTCTGAGTCCAATGACTTTTGATTGGCAGTGGCATTGGCCAATTGAGTTTGGTAAGTCACCATAATCTGTTGGAGTGTCTTTATTGGATCTTTTGTTGGTGTTGGCTCTATCCGTAGTGGTGGGGCTTGATTCATATTCCAATATTATTGTTGCTTCTAGTAGTTCCTTCTTGGGGAATTACATTTATAATTTCCTTGATTGGGCGGGCCAATGTAGTTCGATGGTTCTCTAGCTTGAGTAGCCTACGATGGGGTTTGCTGAGTGGGACTCTCGACTCCAGCTAGATTCCCATATTGGAAACTTGGGTGGTTACGAGATTGATTTTGATTATAGTACTCTTGTCCTGGGATAGTATGAATTGAATTCACATCTTCAACTTTGGTGACTATATATTGTTTCCCAACTTTAAGTTTGTGGAATGAAGCGTACAATTGGTGGCAGTGAATCAGATTATGGTTTACTACAAGGAAGAACTTGTAGGAGGGCGCAATGATTTGCACCTATGGCGTCTGGTATTTTCCTCTCATATGCATTGAAATATTTTTCAAGATTATCCTTCTTGAGAGAGAGAGCCTTTAGTGGTTCAGATATATATTTGATTTCTAAATGATCTTCCACTATAGATACTTTCAGAATTCCCTTACCTAAAGGTATTCCCCAATAAGTCTGATTTATAGCAGAAAGGTTAATGATCTTCAATTTGCTATTAAAACACTATCTCATAAAGTTTCCATTAGAGGAGGAGTCAAGGAACATCTTAGTCTCATCATCAACACCCAGATAGAAAAATTCAATGATCTGGTTTTGGGAATGCCATGTTGTTGGCACTTGTGTAGGTTTCCATTGAATTGTTTCCATGCTTCATATATAAATTCTTCGCACACATGGTTGAATGTAGTGATTTGTCCTCTGATCAAGTATGTCATCGAGGGTGGATAAAAAATCTCTAGAAATTGCTTTTTATATCTTCCCATGTTGTGATTGGGTCTCATCAAAGGGTGTCGTACCATGATATGGATTTGTCAGTCAAAAAGTATTTATGAGTTGCAATCGCATGGCATCATCAGTGGAGTATGATGGCTTCATCATCGAGAAAAGGTTGATGAATCTGAGGAGATGTTCCTGACCGTCATCTCCAATCCTTCCTATGAAGGAGGAATTTTGTAAAACACTAGCCCACTGGGCCTTATTTTTTATTGGATTGCCTAGAGGTTGGACTGGATGAGGTTAGTCGGTGCTTTTAGGGGTAGAAAAATCCCTTTATTCTTTAGTGTTTTCTATGGCTTGGGCTGCTTGTAGGCTTGTCTTTAGTTTGGCTTCTACCTACATCCATGATTCCAGGATGAGTAATTCTCATTAGGCAGCGATATCCACTTCGATTCACACTTGTAAAGTCTGTAATGGGACTGAGAGCTCCTTACCATGCTTCCACAATTGTTGTTTCTGCCATGGTTTTCTCCTTGAAAAGTCTTTTGAGAGCTCTCTTGATTTTAGGATCGAACAACTAGAGTCAAGACTTTTATATCTTCCTATATGCTAGGAGTACCTGAAAAAGGGCAGAATAACCATGAGTGGATGAGTAGAGTACTACATGATTTTCAATAATATCAAGCATAAACAGAAAAACCTAATTACACTTAAACTTCTAAAAATAATAACTACAGTTGTCCCCGTCAACAATGCCAATTTTGGATGGGGCTCGAAATGTCACACCAATAAAGACCCCAAGGGAATAACCTTTAGGTTTAACTGAAATTGTGCACTAATTCCCCACTCCACACGAATGGAAGACTTATTGCAGTATACTTAAGTATCGAACCCAAAGGACAACCTTTTTAGGCAGTTATTTATATCCACAAGTATTAAGGGTAATATTTATCAGCAAGAAAGTTGATTGACTAATTAAACTAAATTTTGCCAGTAGAAATAATGATTAAAGAATTAAATAAATGATAATAAAATGACCAGTGCATGGGGTTTCACTTGCCGAATCCTATTAATTATTCTAGAGAGATTTTAACTCCTAAATAACAATTTACTATATAGAGGCTTAGCTATTGCACTGTCACGGGATACAAATCATTGCATGGATCGAACTCCCTCAGAACCAGCCAGTATCAGTACTCAAGTTCCTAGTTCATTCGATAGGACTCCCTATATACGGATGATTGGTCTCAATGTGTTAGCAGATTGTAACCCAATCATGTCACTATCCCTTACTGACACTTTAGGGGGATAATAAGATCATTATGAAATTCTAATCATGATTACAACAACCTACACATCAGTGATTATAACATATATGCAAAGCAAGATGTCAATTTTTGAAGCAAAAAATAAGGAGAATGCTACTCTATTTAGCAGTAGTATTATGAAGTTTAGATAAAAGCTAGAATAAAATATGGGAAGTTGGGGATAGTCCCCATGCCCCAACACAAAAATCTACTTGCTCATGGAGAGGGACAACAACATAAAGGTAGGTAGGACAATGGAAGGAGCCATGACGCCTGGTGCAGGAAGACCAGTCTCTCCATTGCGGACATTGCCTCCTTGATCCTCGCTAGAGTTTTTGTTGTGCAAATGTGGCTTCTAATCACCAATCAGATACCCTTTACAATGGACAATAAGGGTTCCCTTTTATAGATGCATTCTTCACTGTGGAAACCCTAATGTTGAATACTTGTAGTCGAAGATAGTTAATTGCATGGCCCATACTCAATCTACATGCAACTCACATGGGTTACTCAATTTGGACCCTGTATTCGATTCTCTCACTGCCAGAATGGGTTGAACTAGGGTAGGCTAGATGCAGAGAGTGCATGTCAAAACTGTAGAATATGGGAGACTATGTGTAATGAGTGACTCGAGTTAGGAGATTGGCTGAGCCGATCACTAGACTTGGTGGTTGGAAGGTGGACAGTGGACAACTTCTGGGGCCTTCCTTTCCTTGAGGTATGGCATTATGAGGGCTTGATCATCCTTCTACACAATGAAGTGTATTATTGGCTATTTTTTCATGAAAATTATGTAAAGTGCATTAAGTCCAAAAATGAAGATAGTTGCATTTAAGTAAATCTAAGGCTAAAGATAGTGAATAGAAACACAATAGCCTCTAAAAAGGAAAAAATTTGTAAGCAAACATGGGTATGAATACACTCATCAGAGTGCATAACATTACATACATGATAGATCCAATTGCCGACGTATATGGAATCTTACTCATGTGGTCCCGTTCTTCACAAGAATTGGGAAATTGGGGTTTATAAAAGCTAATTCCATCAGACATGGGCAAATTCCCTCTCTTTGAGTCCTTCATGACGAATCTCTTCAACACTTTATCAATGTATGCACTATAGCTTAGTCCAAGAAGCCTTCTAGTTTTATATCTATAGATATTGATTCCTAAGATATAGGATCCCTTGCCTAAATCCTTCACAGAGAAGGAACTTCCTAAACAGATCCTTACCATTTGTAAAGCAGGAATGTCATTACCCATCAATAGTATGTCGTTTACATACAATATGAGGAATACAATTATGCTCCCACTAACCTTATTGTACACACAAGGTTCATCTTCATTTTGACTAAAGGAAACTGTTTGATTGTCTTGTCAAAACAAAGATTCCAGATCTAAGATGCTTGTTTCCATCCATAGATTGAATCTTGCAGCTTACTGACTTTATTTGCATCCTTTGGATTTATAAACCCTTAGGTTGTGTGATGTACACATCCTCAAGAAGATTCATGTTAATGAATGTGTTTTAACATCCATCTTCCAAATCTCATAGTCATGATCAGTTGTAATGGCAAGCATGATCCTCATGGACTTAAACATGGCAACTGGTGAAAAAGTTTCATCATAGTCAACACCTTGAACTTGTTTGAAACCTTTTGTAACCAATCCACCCCTATAGGTTTGTACATTACCATCCATTTTGGTCTTCTTCTTCAAGACCCACTTTACCCTATGTGTTTTGCCCTTTCATGTGGATCCACCAAGGTCCATGCCTTGTTGTTGTACATGGATTCCATCTCAAATCTCATGGCTTCAAGCCATTTCTTAGACTCTGGTCCCTTAGTTGATTCTAGGAAGGTTGTTGGTTCATCATCTATGACCAACTCATTTCCTTCTTGAGTCACAATATAACCAAATCTTTCTTGCTCAAGGTGTATCCTACTAGATCTACAAGGTTCTTGAGTTACACCAGGAACTGAAGATTCCAGAACAGTTTGTGAGTGTGACAACCCGAAACTAATCAAGCCATCACCAGTAAATAATTGTGGAATTACCATAAACAGCGGATTAACAAAAATCACTAAGAATTAAAATCATTTTTTGCAAGGAGATCCATTACCAAGAAACTCTTACTGAGATATCCAAAACATATATATACCATAGTTCACATAGTACATACACTGTTTCATCTCATCTCGAGGACAACATATAACAGTTTGCTTTGTCAAAACATATACTGATGCAACATAAAACCTCAAGGCATACAAGCCAAAATCTCAGATCATTCATAAAACCATTACGTATTGACTCCAAGGACCTGAGAATATAGAGATGACACATAAGACTTCTATCTACAAGACACGACAGACAGTACACTCAACCTGAGTTGTTACTATTGTCCCAGTTGTTGTTCTCCCTCTGTAGTAAGGTCTCTACCTCCTTGTGTATGTCCACCTAAAAATTGTGGATCCCACGGGGTGAGACAATCATCCCAGTGAGAGATATAACTCTCCGCTGACTATATTATTATCAAGGTTAAGTAGTTTAAAACCGAGCAGAGGTTCTTTTGTATAAATAAGCATGATTAATCACTGTTATAAGCAAAACAGAGTAATCATTTTTCTAAAAAATAATGCATCTATATATGGTAGAGAAATAATTCATCTATTCACTATACAAGAAAATATAAAGAAACATGAATAACATCTATTCAACTAAGATGTATAAGAGGAGTGTACATCAACCAATGTCTTTCCGTATTTGATCCTTAAGAAAATATGCTACATGGATAATTACATATTACAATCACACTTATGCCCTGAGGATATGAAGTATATCGTTCATGCTCCAACCGACCATTAGTAAGTCAAAATCGGTACCATACAAGGTCAGTGGCAGAGCCGGATGTCAAGACCTCACCTATTTCGATTAGTACGAGACCACTTAGTTTTAGCAGGACATCTCATGTCAGCTACTAGTAGGACATCTCATGTCAGCTGCTATAAAGACATCTCGTGTCATATGCAAATAGCATGTTGGGGTATAGCGTCATATTTTCTATAGAGTTACTTCTGTAGCATGTACTCTCTTCGGGAGATGACCACTGAGCTTTCCCGAATTATAATATAAGGATAAGGAAGATGAAACATCAATTCCTCTCCGGGTCAGGAGATTTTATACTTCAATCTTGATACCACTTAGAAATGAAGAAGGATTTACACATCAATTTATTATTTGGTTGGGAGATTCACATAATCCTATGATAATTAAGTAAGGTGTGATACCGATTCTTCATTGGGGTATTTGGATATACTTCGTCCATCATCCCCACATATTCAAAAATATGCTCTCTAAGTTAAACTTGTTTCACCATCATCAATTTCTAACAATGAATGGATCTATGGTTAGGGAACTACATGATGAGATTTAACTTAATTAATTAGGTACATTAGAATATTCTTTTAGAATCAACCAAGTTTCAAACATGAATTATAACAGATGCTATAAAGAAAGGTGTAGTACTTTAATGATCTTTAGAACACTTGAATGTATAACACTCGGGATCTCTGTCCCTTATCACAATACTGGGAATTCTCATCCATTCACATTTACTGGATCTGGGTATTCAAACCCTTAGATCATCACTTAGCATTGTTACCACTGTAACATGTAACTATTACCTCGAGGTCCTTAGACCAAGGTATTCAATGTTGGTATGTATGCCCATAGAGCAAGTCATATGATGATTGTAATGGGATACTTTATAAATGATTTGAATAATAATAAAGGCAATTTCCAATCTATATGTTTAAACTGTTTCTGAGATGACGGTGTAACATGATAGATGTCTAAAGATTGTTTTACTCAATGACATATGCTTTTAGGTTCATGACCTAAACGATGAGATCATATGGATGTTAAGAGTATACATTCTTGTATAGTCCCTAGTCGGTTGTTATTGTGGAAATAACCATAGACATCAATAACACTAAAGACTATATTGTGTGTTGGTTGATGACAGAATCTCATTAGTCATGATATAGTGATATCAAACCAAGCACATAGGTACTTGTTAGAGAACAAGGTACTGGACAGACCCACCGTGAGAGTGACACATGGAACCATGGCATGGTAGTCACAGTCAGCTCTCACAGTGATGGTGGTGAGTGTGATTCTTAGACCTGAAATCACTGCACTCAACACATGTCGTTGGGTACACTTTGACATCATCAAACGCAGTCTTGAAACATGGGTTGTTATAAAGGTGATGATTGGGTGGCTTTGACACATGGGGCTTTTGAGGGGTGAGTGATAGATATGGGATTTGTCCCTCCTAAGTGAGTTTGATATCCTTGGCCACTTGATGAGTAGGATTGAGAAAGGCATGCGCATGCACGTGTGAATCAATATGTGATATTGATGTCATACACATCTCACTCGGTCTACTCTGAGATCAAGGAAATGAATGAACATTGACAGGATGACTGTTCCATGCCTTGAGTTCATTCTGGATATCAGTGACAAAGGAATTATACATTCACTGTAACACCATTCACGGATTGTAGGATGAAAGTTGTTCTCCAACTTTCTACTTTCACTTGGGTAGCAATGATGTGTGACTAGGCACCGCTCTTTGCTTGTGAAGTCATAAGTGTTATGGACTTTCACTGCCAACGTGAAATGGACCTGCAGGGTCACACACATAGGATTTAACCTGGAAAAGGAGTTTTGTCCACAAAGCAATGTTTAGATTGATTACTAAAGGAGTTTAGTAGTTCAATTAAACACTCAATCAGTCAATGGCTCAATATCGTATGGTTCAAGGTGTTGGACGCATTGATTGGAGTATCAGATTGATTGAAATCGCAATTGACTGATTTTTGCTCAACCTGTGCTCCCAACCGATCGGTTCATGTGATGAACCGGTCGGCTGAGGTTGCTGAACCGGTCGGCTGGAGTGTCCAGGCCGATCGGATCATGCCCAGGTTGAAACAACCGGTTCAAGGGTTGAACCGATCGGCTCAACTGGTGCAACCGACCAGTTGGGAAAAGTCATGTCGGCAAGAATTTTCCTTTGGTTTCAAATTTCCCAATTCGATTGGGAATAACATTGGTATTCGATACCAATTGGGAACGAAACAAGGAAAGTCTTTTTGAGCCGGATTAGGACTATGAACCGATCAGTTCAGGGCACCAACCGATCGGTTGGAGTGCCCCAAACGATCGGCTCAGGTCCAACCGATCGGTTCAATGGCCGAACCGATCGGTTCAGTTGTAAACTGATCATTTCAGGTTGCGAGATGGTTGCTTTTTGTGGAAAATCCCGAACCCTTCTACTCCTGCTTTAGTCCCGTATTGCCGGGCACAGAGAACCCTGTCCCATGACCCGCCTATATATATAGGGGTATTGGGGGCTTCTCAGAGTACAACTCAGTGCAAGTTGATTGCTCTGCAAAGTTTTCGTTCTCTCTGGTTTTGGTAACCGAGAGAGAGCCCGAGCAAGTGCTTCCCGCAAAGGGAGGTGCAACAAGGGAAGGACAACTGCAGTTGCAATTGACAGCAGGAGAGTGTGTTGGCGACTAGTACGTCAACAGGAGGGTGCGACTCCTTCCACTTCCTTGTGGGACAAGGAGAGTGGAGTTCCGGGTGGTCCGTGTGGACTACTTCAGAGGCGGGAGGTCACTACCGCTCAGGAGGACAACTGTCATCCGACAGTCCGGTAGGAGGAGGAGTCTTTCAGTCCCGGTGCGACCAGGAGCTGCACAGACACCGTTCAAGACCGGAGGTGAAGACCGCACAAGGCGTGTGGTATTGTCGCCGAGCAAGCCTCGGGACAAGGTATGATTCACAAACCATCTTTCCTATTATATAGATGTTGACGCGATTCCTTTTGTTTCGGGTTTGGGAGAAATTTTTTTTTTGTTTCCGCTGCTTCTCTGCCCTCCCACAAAACCCAACAGTGGTATCAGAGCCAGGTCAACCTCTCTATATTTTAGGATTATCGATATGATCGATTTTGGTTTGTCGCCTTTATTTATTGCATGCGATGCGAATAATATCAGCTTTATACATGTCCAATCCACAAATCCCTAATATACATATATGATATGTAATATTAATGCACTCGATACGCGTCGCCCTTAAACAAGTTTTGTGGTGGATGTGTAGCATGATTATGGCCTATAAACCCCTATATCTGTGTATGGTTGTTTGTGTGGTTGCTTGCATCTCGGTCTGCGCACCGATTCCCTTTCTCATATTCCTGATGTAACTCGAAATAATTCGAGAATTCTTTTCCTACCTTTGCTCCCCCCGAATGTAACTCGGGGTTTCACAATTCAATTGTAAATAGGATAGATTTTATTTCCTGTTATGTCAAAGAACGGCGGACAACCTGAAGACGATCGGTTCAAGTAGTGAACCGATCGGTTGGTGATCCAGAAGGCCGGTTCGAGGAACGAGATGAGCGGGTGGCGACCTGAGGAGATGCACGATGACCGGTGAACCGATCGGCTGGAGGCGCCGGTCGATCGGCTGGTGGCACCCGAACAACCAACCTGATGGCGAGCCGATCAGTCATGGAGATGAGCTGATCAAACCCAGAAAGGCAGGCACAGATTTCATCTTATACAGGTTGCATGTGATGTAGACCTAGATGACCGTGATTCCTCTTGGCTCGAGGAATCACAAATAGGATGGCCATAATCATTGCTTTTTTTTTCGTTTATGCATGTTTTGTGTGGGATATAGCATGTATATGATACGTACTATATATTGTGGTGATTGGATATGTATATGTATATAAAAACCAAATCCCTCATTAAATATTAAGTTTTAGATGCCTTTCAAATGCGAAACACGTGAAAAGCTTGATCGACCAAGTGTGGGCACGCCCTAGCGTGGTGCACCGTCTATCTCGTGGAAGCGTGAAGGATGAATGTGTGGGTCTGCCCTAGCAGGGTGAATGTTCATCATGTTGGCTTTGGGTCGGACTTAACAAGGTGACCTAGATAGGATCTATCACCTTGAGGCATGGAGATGATCATTGCAAGGAGTTGCATATGACATCTTTCAAGAGTTGCATATGATGCAATTGGCAAGAGTTGCCTACCTGAGAGATCTGAGTTGTGGGTGACAGCCCTAGCTGGTCCATGGCTCAGAGGATTTCAGGATCTTGACCCACTAGAAGATTGTACGCTGCAATCTTCCGAATTGATGGTGAGGGCTATCAATTTGAGTCAAAATAGTGGGAGCGGTAATTAATTAAAGGCCTAATTAACTATCGTCAAATTTTATTCAAATCAAATCAAAAGGTTTTGACAAATGCAAATTTTCTCTTGTAGAATGGCAAAAGAATCATCTTTTAAAATGGGCAAATTAATTGAGAATAAATTCCATAACTAGTTGAGGACTGTGAGAAGTGTTCTGCACAATCCAGATATACCAGGAGCCTTAGAATCCACTCTATGTACGCTTAATGCGTTGGTGAAGAAGAAAGTAGGTAAGGGAGAGAAGTGTTCTCTCGCCAAACCAATTTCTTCTACATGGAGAGGATGGAAGGGACAATGGAAGAAGAAGTCGGAGATAGAGATCTCTACTTCTGGTGTATACGTGATAGAGATTAACTTTACTACTTCTTTGTCATGGGTACTTGATACCGGATGCGGATCTCACATTTGTTCAAATGTGAAGGATCTTAAGAGAAGTAGGCCTTTGGGGAAAGGCGAGGTTGAACTACGTGTAGCCAATGGGGCAAGAGTTGCCGCCAGTGCCGTAGGAACCTATGAGTTAACTCTACCTAGTGGGCTAATAATAGAGTTGAAGAACTGCTATTATGTACCTGCCATAAATAGGAATATCATTTCCGTCTCTTGTTTGGACAAAGATGGATTTGAATTTCTTATTAAGAATGGAAAGTGTTCCATTTCTAAAGATGGGATCTTTTATGGCAGTGCCCCTATGTCTTATGGTCTATACTTGATAGACTTGGAGACAAGTGTATACAACGTAAACACCAAAAAGCAAAAACTCAACGACTCAAACAAAACATATCTCTGGCATTGTCGTCTAGGGCACATAAATGAGAAGCGCATTTCTAGACTCCATAAAGATGGTTATCTAGACTCTTTTGATTATGAATCAATAGAGACATGTGAATCTTGTTTGTTGGACAAGATGACCAAGACTCCCTTTTCAGGTAAAGGTGAGAGAGCTAGTGATCTATTAGGACTCATACATACTGATGTATGTGGGCCTTTTAGAACTAATGCCAGAAATGGGTGTCAGTACTTCATTACCTTCACTGATGATTTCAGTAGGTATGGCTATGTGTACCTGATGAAACATAAGTCAGAAACCCTTGAAAGGTTCAAGGATTTCATGAATGAAGTACAGAACCAGCTTGGTAAGAGTATTAAGGCACTTCGTTCCGATCGAGGTGGAGAATACTTGAGCCAGGAGTTTGAGGACCTTCTGCGAGCCCGTGGTATTGTATCACAATGGACTCCGCCTGGAACACCACAGCATAATGGTGTGTCTGAAAGAAGGAATCGCACATTGTTAGATATAGTGCGATCAATGATGAGTTTTGCTGATCTTCCAATTTCCTTCTGGGGTCATGCTCTTGAAACCGCCGCGTTTATGCTTAACCGCGTACCATCTAAATCGGTTCAAAAGACACCATATGAGATATGGTACGGGAAGCGTCCCGATTTGTCTTTTCTGAAGATTTGGGGCTGTGAAGCTTACGTCAAGAAAGCGTTTCCTGATAAGCTTGGACCCAAATCCGATAAATGTTATTTTATTGGATACCCCAAGGAAACGAGGGGATATTACTTATACCACCCTACTAACAACAAAGTGTTTGTTTCTAGGACAGCTGTGTTCCTAGAGAAGGAATTTATTTCCAAAGGAAGCAGTGGGAGGAATATAGAGCTTGAAAAGGTTCAAGCCCAACAAGAAAACATTAAACCGGTGGATGTACCAGAGGAAAATGTAGATTCACAAGGTGTTGTGGAATCTCAGTCTCCTCAGGTAACACAAGGACCTCGTAGATCTAGTAGGACTCGCCTTGAACCTGAGAGGTTTGGATACCTTGTAACTCAGGAAGGTGGAGAGTTGATCATAGATGATGATCCAACTACCTACGTAGAGGCTATGGAGGGACCAGATTCTGAGAAATGGCTAGAAGCCATGAGATCCGAGATGGAATCCATGTACTCCAACAAAGTATGGACTTTGGTGGAACCACCCGAAGGGGTAAAACCCATAGGGTGCAAGTGGGTCTTCAAGAAAAAGACCGACATGGATGGCAATGTACAAACTTATAAAGGTAGATTGGTTGCAAAGGGTTTTTGACAAATTCAAGGTGTTGACTATGACGAAACCTTTTCTCCAGTTGCCATGATTAAGTCCATCAGGATCATGCTTGCTATTGCAGCTTATTATGACTATGAGATTTGGCAGATGGATGTTAAAACTGCATTCCTTAATGGGAATATTCATGAGGATGTGTACATGACACAGCCTGAAGGTTTTGTAGATCCAAAGAATGCCAATAAAGTCTGTAAACTGCAAAGGTCAATCTATGGATTGAAGCAAGCATCTCGGAGTTGGAATCTTCGATTTGATGAACAAGTCAAAGTGTTTGGCTTTATTCAAAATGAAGATGAACCTTGTGTGTACAAGAAGGTTAGTGGGAGCTCGACCACATTTCTCATATTGTATGTGGATGACATACTTTTGATGGGGAATGATGTCTTAGCCTTAGAGAAGGTAAAGACATGGCTTGGGAAAACTTTCTCAATGAAGGACTTAGGAGAAGCATCCTATATTCTAGGAATTAAGATCTATAGAGATAGATCTAGAAGGCTTCTCGGACTAAGTCAGAGCACATACATTGACAAGGTGCTGAAGCGGTTCAGCATGGAGAACTCAAAGAGAGGCAACGTCCCTATGCTACATGGAGTTACCGTCTCTAGAGCTCAATGTCCCCAATCTTGTGAAGAGAGGGAGCGTATGAATGGGATCCCATATGCATCAGCCATCGGATCCATCATGTACGCTATGTTGTGCACACGCCCAGATGTCTCGTATGCTCTCATCACTTAGCATTGTTACCACTGTAACATGTAACTATTACCTCGAGGTCCTTAGACCAAGGTATTCAATGTTGGTATGTATGCCCATAGAGCAAGTCATATGATGATTGTAATGGGATACTTTATAAATGATTTGAATAATAATAAAGGCAATTTCCAATCTATATGTTTAAACTGTTTCTGAGATGACGGTGTAACATGATAGATGTCTAAAGATTGTTTTACTCAATGACATATGCTTTTAGGTTCATGACCTAAACGATGAGATCATATGGATGTTAAGAGTATACATTCTTGTATAGTCCCTAGTCGGTTTTTATTGTGGAAATAACCATAGACATCAATAACACTAAAGACTAGATTGTGTGTTGGTTGATGACAGAATCTCATTAGTCATGATATAGTGATATCAAACCAAGCACATAGGTACTTGTTAGAGAACAAGGTACCGGACAGACCCACCGTGAGAGTGACACATGGAACCATGGCATGGTAGTCACAGTCAGCTCTCACAGTGATGGTGGTGAGTGTGATTCTTAGACCTGAAATCACTGCACTCAACACATGTCATTGGGTACACTTTGACATCATAAAACGCAGTCCTGAAACATGGGTTGTTATAAAGGTGATGATTGGGTGGCTTTGACACATGGGGCTTTTGAGGGGTGAGTGATAGATATGGGATTTGTCCCTCCTAAGGGAGTTTGATATCCTTGGCCACTTGATGAGTAGGATTGAGAAAGGCATGCGCATGCACGTGTGAATCAATATGTGATATTGATGTCATACACATCTCACTCGGTCTACTCTGAGATCAAGGAAATGAATGAACATTGACAGGATGACTGTTCCATGCCTTGAGTTCATTCTGGATATCAGTGACAAAGGAATTATACATTCAATGTAACACCATTCACGGATTGTAGGATGAAAGTTGTTCTCCAACTTTCTACTTTCACTTGGGTAGCAATGATGTGTGACTAGGCACCGCTCTTTGCTTGTGAAGTCATAAGTGTTATGGACTTTCACTGCCAACGTGAAATGGACCTGCAGGGTCACACACATAGGATTTAACCTGGAAGAGGAGTTTTGTCCACAAAACAATGTTTAGATTGATTACTAAAGGAGTTTAGTAGTTCAATTAAACACTCAATCAGTCGATGGCTCAATATCGTATGGTTCAAGGTGTTGGACGCATTGATTGGAGTATCGGATTGATTGAAATCACAATTGACTGATTTTTGCTCAACCTGTGCTCCCAACCGATCGGTTCATGTGATGAACCGGTCAGCTGAGGTTGCTGAACCGGTCGGCTGGAGTGTCCAGGCCGATCGGCTCATGCCCAGGTTGAAACAACCGGTTCAAGGGTTGAACCGATCGGCTCAACTGGTGCAACAGACCAGTTGGGAAAAGTCATGTCGGCAAGAATTTTCCTTTGGTTTCAAATTGCCCAATTCGATTGGGAATAACATTGGTATTCGATACCAATTGGGAACGAAACAAGGAAAGTCTTTTTGAGCCGGATTAGGACTATGAACCGATCGGTTCAGGGCACCAACCGATCGGTTGGAGTGCCCCAAACGATCGGCTCAGGTCCAACCGATCGGCTCAATGGCCGAACCGATCGGTTCAGTTGTGAACCGATCATTTCAGGTTGCGAGATGGTTGCTTTTTGTGGAAAATCCCGAACCCTTCTACTCCTGCTTTAGTCCCGTATTGCCGGGCACAGAGAACCCTGTCCCATGACCCGCCTATATATAGGGGTATTGGGGGCTTCTCAGAGTACAACTCAGTGCAAGTTGATTGCTCTGCAAAGTTGTCGTTCTCTCTGGTTTTAGTAACCGAGAGAGAGCCCGAGCAAGTGCTTCCCGCAAAGGGAGGTGCAGCAAGGGAAGGACAACTGCAGTTGCAATTGACAGCAGGAGAGTGTGTTGGCGACTAGTACGTCAACAGGAGGGTGCGACTCCTTCCACTTCCTTGTGGGACAAGGAGAGTGGAGTTCCGGGTGGTCCGTGTGGACTACTTCAGAGGCGGGAGGTCACTACCGCTCAGGAGGACAACTGTCATCCGACAGTCCGGTAGGAGGAGGAGTCTTTCAGTCTCGGTGCGACCAGGAGCTGCACAGACACCGTACAAGACCAGAGGTGAAGACCGCGCAAGGCGCGTGGTATTGTCGCCGAGCAAGCCTCGGGACAAGGTATGATTCACAAACCATCTTTCCTATTATATAGATGTTGACGCGATTCCTTTTGTTCCGGGTTTGGGAGAATTTTTTTTTTTGTTTCCGCTGCTTCTCTGCCCTCCCACAAAACCCAACATTCAACACATTTGTTGTACAAATATTTGACATAGCTCTCATGGTTCATTAAATATCTTGTCACCTCTCACTAGGCAACAATTATCTTTTAAGATATCAGACTGTATAATCATTATACTTATTGTACAGATATTTAACATGGCTCACAACGCTCATTTAAATTTGTACCATATAAAACATCATAGCTCATACCTGGCTATGTTCATCATCTCGTGATTCTTGAATAGTTTGCATTTCATGATAAGAACTCTAACAATATATGACATCACTATGCAATTCAAGAGAGATACATCCTTTCCATTATTAGGGTTAAGATTGCCTATTTTAATCAAATAGGGTTTCAAATTCACATCATCAATATGTGATATAAGAGAGATACATCCTTCCCATTATTCGGGTTAGGATTTCTCAATCTTAATCGATTAAGGTTGTAAGAGCATACCATCGCCCTTCATTAGGGTTAGGTTTTCTTCTTATTAACAAATTAAGGATTCAAGATCATATTATCTAGAATCAAACCCTAATTCGTACTCCATTCAACTTAGGAGTATCAATGCATACTTATTAGCATGATTACTTATATACAGGTTTCTCTCTTATCCTCATTATGATGTTGATTGCACCATGCTTTTATTAAGTTGGCTCAATTCTCCTCTTAAGGTACATTAGTTTACAACTATCAAATTGTATTAAATTCATTGCATCTTAATGTTGCATTGAGTTACAACTCACCATATACATCACTCAACCAGACACATTGGTTTGGGGTATTCCCACCATATCGAACATCAAGATATATGTATGCCACCATATTATACCTAAGATGCACCCTTATCATCATGTCAGGCATCTATATCAGGTATGTGGTATAACCACATTATCATATGGGTTTTAGGGTATATCCCCTAGTTCCATATCATGTACCCATGTCAGGTTAGTTATCACTTAGTTTTTATCATTCTCAAGTTGACCCCATATTGTGTAAGAGCTAGATGCTTGACCTCATAATGGGTATAAGGTGAATGCTTGGTGCCATATCGGGTACAAAGTGTACACCATGTAGGGCATAGGGTGTATGCCTCATCATAGTATTGTTCAAGTAGCACATGCATAATACCATCTTGGGTTTCTATGTTGAATTCCATATTGAGTTTCCATGTTGTTTGACATATCAAGTTACCATATCGGGTAGACCCTACATCTAGTTGAGTGTTTCAAAACAACCCATCACAAATGGACAGAGGTGTGTCGGGTTTCATGCCATCATCTATGGTTTTAACAATATATCGGTTAAAGTGTGCACTTGACAACATATCATCCATGAGGTATGGACTTGAATTCCTATCTTGAACAAGGTATATGTAGGCTTTACTCTTATTTTTAATGGGGTATTACTCGTCTCGTTCATGTGGTATCACTCACCACTGTATCGAGTTACACTTCATCTTGGATTTCATATCGAGTTTCTCATCACCATCTAGGGTTTCAACCCATATCGAGTTAGAGTATAGTCCTAACACCATATCATGTAGGAGGTAAATACTTGACCCTACATCATACTTATGGTATGTATATGTTTCACTCATATCACCCATGAGGTATAAACTCCTCACCATATCGTGTGTATGGTGTGCTCATCTCAACATGCCAGGTTACTTATCCTCTGGAGTTTTGCTATATTGGGTTAGAGTTCTTGCTTGGCTCCCTATCGTGCATAGGGTACATGGCTTGATCTCATCTCATGACATAATATTTGTTTAACAACATATCGTAAAAAAGGTGTGCACTTCATGATCATAACATGCAAGAGGTACCTACTCATTAAAATATCGTGTTAATAGTGTGTTGACTCCATCATATCGGGTTATAGGTGCTTCAACATATCGGGTTGGACTTTGATGATGTCATCATCATCAACCTCTAGATTCTTGTTCTTACTATTCTAGTTTATGGAAAATAGTTCTAAGATACTTTTGTAACTCAAAGGATCATTAATTCATCAAGGATTTCAAAATTGAAAGTAGATCAACAAGTTCAACAATATTGAAGATGAATAATAACATAGTTGGGTTCAAGTTATATAACCCACCTTATGAACAAATTCAAAGCTCCAAGATCCAAAGCTTCACATTCCTAAGGTTCAAAATGATCTTATCCAAGGTCCAAGGCTTGTTCACAACTCCTCCATATACAAAGAATCACCATAGTTTAAGAACTTGGTGAAGAAGAAAAGAGAGGAATAACGATAACCCGAAATCATACTTCAACCAACGTTGAAGATGACCAAAGCCTTACCTTAATCTTGGTGCCCAAGATTCCCTTGCTCCTTGAGCTACTTTGCATGATATCTAAGTGGTTTTCATGATATCTCCAAGAAATAAAGTAGTGGGGTTCGTAAACTTCCATAAGTAGGTGGAAGGAGAGGTATATATACTTGGGTTCATGAGAGAAGGTCTATAAGAGGTGTCTTCACCATTTTCTACTAGGTGACACGTGGCCATGCATGGTTTACATATGTCCATGCATGCACACACACTTATATTGACATGCAAAATACTATAGGATAATCTAGGGATAATATCTCGGCCATTCCTTATCTTATTGAATAAGATATCTCATCTTTATCTCACAAATAAAGAAAACTGATACACTTTTTGCAAGGAGCATCTAACCCATCATGGATTACCTCCCTGAGGTTCTTAGGTCGTCATGGACTTTGTCAAGAGTCCACAAACCGATAGGAGACTCCCTCTATGGCCTCTTGGCCAATAGGGACTCCCATTCTAAGTCTACAACTCGATATAGCTCAAGTAAGGGCTTCACCTTCAATTCTTTCTTGGTCTTTTCATCACTAAGAGTACCATTACTCAAAGATGGTTTAATCATGGCGTATCCTTCTTTCTATCTCCTCTAAATGATACATAGAGGGAGTAGGGACACACTAGAGGTGGTAATTTGCATATCAACCCTATATTTTGGGTAAATTACAATTTGTACCAAAATTGGTACACAAAGCACTAGCATTGTTCAAACAAGCTCAATACGTGGAATTTAGGCTTTCCACAAGCCACCACTTAGAATAATTCTCTCTCTTATGATATTTAAAACACTTAGGACACATTCAACATGTGACATATTGCAATGTAACCCCTCATCTTGGGTAAATTGCACTTTTCACTCAGACTATCTTATAATGCACAAATAGTTTGCAATTAAGGTCATATTTTCACAAAGAGTCTTAATTACTTTTCAAAATATTAGAACAAGTTTGTAAATAACTTGCTTAAGAAAAACTTCTAGGGTTAATTCATAACCTAGGTCAGGTGTGTAACAATTATAAACCCCTAACAAGGATTTTGTCCCCGAAATACCGGATGAAGGAAGATAATCGTTATTCATGCATTATATCATCAAGTCTCCACATAACATCTCATTGTCACGAAGATGCCATAGAACTTGGACCAGTACAAAGTCCTTCCACTCAGAGTTATCATAGAATCTGCCATATAGGATATATACTCAACTGTCCTTTTCATTAAGGGTTGTAGTGTCAATTCTGTGTCAGGTAACACCTTCTAATTTTAGAGCAGTACTATTCATACTTTGAATAATTCACGTGTCAAACCTTATTGACTTATCACCTTCTCAACTTACATCCTTTATGTAATAAGATTCTTGACCTTGGGAGTCTTTCATACTTCTCACTTAGTATAGAATTTCTCTTCTAAGGAAATACTAGAGTTTCATTCTATCACTCATTTGGGACTACAAGTCTTATCATACTTCGGTTGTGCCATTCCAATCTGCTGACACAATACTAAACTTTCTTTTGAATTATTTTAGTTTTCTTATTTCTTGTCATAAGGAGAGGCTACTTATCAAAGAAAAACTTATCTCCAAGGTATCTCTAGATGTCATGTATAAACTGCCTCAACAGATCCGGATAGGGATATTCTAAGGAATTATTTTTAGCTTGATAAACTTTTTCCCAAAATGATTCTAGAATTGTTCCTTCAATTGATAGATCCTTAATGATGTTATGTTTATGTAGAGCATAAACCCCTAACATATGATATCCATACTATAGTTATCTCAAATATGGTCCTTCTAGGTAACCAAACATGATTCATCTTATCAGGAGTCATGTTCTTATTTTCTCATACCATTGAAAGTTTTTGGATACTAGGAATCCTTACCTTGGTATCTGTTACATGTGTCAGAAACACATCACATCCTCATCATATCCATCTCCCTATTGTTATTACCAAAGCCAAACATATAATAATACCTTTCTTTCATCTTGGGATATTACTTATCACATATAACTTGTTTTGGAACCAAAAATCCAGGATTAGCTAATACTTTACAAAGTACCCATCTACAGATTACTTCTAATCTTTTCATATCAGGTGTCATAAGACTTACTTAATTATCATGTCCCTATAAGGAAAGAACATAAGGAAACATATTCCTCTTATCACCCCATCATCACCCAAGGTTGTTTATCAAAGAGAAGAGATTATCATCTCCTCTAATTATTGCATGAGCTTTCAACTGTTCATGAGTCATTTACTCTTGTTTCATCCTAGGTTTCTTGCCATCAACATAGGAATTATAAGGATGATTACATGTCATCACTCCTTTCTTTGTTATTGTCTAACATGTTTATGAACATTTTATGATTTATCATATTTCTCATTTTCACATTATAGAAAAGATCTTTACTATTCACATAGTCTTTATTGAACAAGGATCATATCCCTTGTTCCTTTTCTCTTATCATGAGGATTATATTTTTTACTTCCTCATACACACAGATTGATCTGAGATCATCTCATATTCCATTTTATTACACTTAGGATGTGATAAAAAATATCCATGCCATATTTCTATTTTCACTATGCTCTTTAGATTGTCTCAAAATGATTACTTGATCAGGGTAATCAGAAAGATAACAATCTAAGAGTTCCATACTTAACTTTCTTTCAATAGTTGAATACCTGGCCAGGGTATACAAGTACTGAGATTAGGTAGTATGCACCTGGTTTAATATCATATACCTTACTTTTCATATCATCCAACTCATAGGAATTGTATCCCTAGATTTCTCCAGGCATCTCTTTCACACCTCATCCTCTTTCACACAGATAAAAGAAATTATAAAGCATTTTAAAGATTACTGAACAGAATGTAAGTTCTCATCTTCCTTATGTTCTCATAGTATTAATCAAAGGAAGCTAAAAAATAACTACTTTCTCATACTTAACAGAGAAAATCATGAAATGACATATCAAAATGACACAATTTCATTTGACCTATCTCAATTCATGGATTGATTACTGTCTCATGATGATTCATTACATAGAATCATGCCATTGGCTGATTCCAACATCGTGCTCTATTGTTTGGTGCAGATGGACCTGCTCGGGATGCCTGTCCATGTCCTCTTGTGCCACTGCTAAATCATTGACTTTGAGATTCTTGTTGACTCTGCCTCAGTGGTTGGGTCATTCCCTCATTCTATTCAGACAAAAGGATCTAATATGCCCAACCTGTCTACATTTATGGCATTTCTTATATGTACTCCCTAATCTTGTCAGCCTTATTACCGATGTAGAAGCTAAATCAAGAGTTCTATCAGGTCCTTTGCCTTCTCTTAGGAGCCACTGCCCTGGTGCATTAGATGTTGGTTGTATTGGTGGCACCAAAAACTTCCCCTTTTAGGGCTACTAGGCATCGGTTCCCAAGTTTGGACAGATCTTTTCTTAATTCCTACCTCATTATCCTTTCCTGGAAAGTCCTTTATAATATGTCATGCCAACCTACACATGTAGAAGACTCTGATTTCATGTCATGTTCTAATCCTTTCAGCATTTTCCACTATTCCATCATAACTATGTTGATCAAAAATCTTGTTATAGCCCAGAATTTCATTATTGGGGACTGGTAATCTAGGTTGTGTTGCTAGTATTCGATCCACTATATGCATTACTATTGTCACAACCTGCCCAACAAGAGAATAATAAGCAGGATTCTCTATCATGATTGTATCAACCTGTGGATTCTCAGGCAGTCATTCTTCTCTTGCCTGATCCCTTGCACCTTCTCCTGGTGCAACAACATTACTTTCAGCAATGTGTCCCTTATGTTCTCCAGGCATCCTTAAGCTTTACTCTATCTTCTGCATAAGCATAAGTCACTATAAGATATACCAAAGGACACTAGAATAGACTCAACACCTTAGTCCTATGTCTCTATAGACTCAGCGAACATTAAGCTCTGATACCAAAACTTTGTGATGACCCAAAACAAATCAAGCCATCACCAGTAAATAATTGCAGAATTACCATAAACATCCGATTAACAAAAATCACTAAGAATTAAAATCATTTTTTGCAAGGAGATTCATTACCAGGAAACTCTTACTCAGAGATCTAAAACTTATATATATCATGCTTCACATAGTACATACACTGTTTCATCTCATCTCGAGGACAACATATAACAGTTTGCTTTGTCAAAACATATACTGATGAAAC
This sequence comes from Alisma plantago-aquatica, assembly GCA_963693085.1. NCBI lineage: Eukaryota > Viridiplantae > Streptophyta > Magnoliopsida > Alismatales > Alismataceae > Alisma > Alisma plantago-aquatica. Next base: position 744,068,776 of record OY856413.1, read on the forward strand.
ATAAAACCTCAAGGCATACAAGCCAAAATCTCATATCGTTCATGAAACCATTATGCACTGACTCCAAGGAAATGAGAATACAGAGACAATGCATAAGAATTCTATCTACAAGACACGACATACAGTACACTCAATTTGAACTGTTACTGTTGTCCCAATTGTTGTTCTCCCTCTACAGTAAGGTCTCTACATCCTCGTTCACGTCCACCTAAAAATTGTGGATCCCACGGGGTGAGCCAATTGTCCCAGTGAAAGATATAACTCTCCACCGACTATATCATTATCAAGGTTAAGCAGTATAAAACTGAGAAGAGGTTCATTTCTATAAATAAGAAGGATTAATCACTATTATAAGCATAATAGAGTGATCATTTTTCTAAAAAATAATGCATCTATCTATGGTAGATCAATAATTCATCTATTCACTATACAACAAAATATAAAGAAACATGAATAACATCTATTGAACTAAGATGTATAAGAGTAGTGTACATCAGCCAATGTCTTTCTATATTTGATCCTTAAGAAACTACACTACACGGATGATTACATATTACAATCAAACTTATTCCCTAAAGAGATGAAGTATAATGTTCATGCTCCAATCGACCACTAGTAAGTCAAAATCGATACCATACAAGGTCAATGGCAGATCCGACTGTTAAGACCTCACCTGTCTCGGTCAGTATGAGACCACTTAGTTTTAGCAGGACATCTCATCTCAGCTACTAGCAGGACATCTCGTTTCATATGCAAATAGCATGTCAGGGTATAGAAACATCTTCACTATAGATTTACTGTCGTAGCAGGTACTCTCTTTGGGAGAAGACCACTGAGCTTTCCCAAATTATAATATAAGGATAAGGAAAATTAAACATCAATTCCTCTCCTGGTCAGGAGATTTTATACTTCCATCTCGATACCACTTAGGCATGAAGAAGGATTTACACATCAATTTCTTATTTTGTTGGAAGATTCACATCATACCATGATAAATAAGGAAGGTGTGACACCAATTCTTCATTGGAACGTTTGGATATACTTCATCCTTCACCCCCACATATTCAAAAATATGCTCTCCAAGTTAAACTCATTTCACCGTTAGCAATTTCTGACACAATGGATCTATGGCCAGGGCACTACATGATAAGATTTAACTTGATTAATTAGGTACATTACAATATTCTTTTAGCATCAACCACATTTCAAATATGAATTATAACAGATGCTATAAAGAAAGGTGTAGTACTTTTAAGATCTTTGGAACACTTGAATGTATAACACTCGGGATCTCTGTCCCTTATCACAATACTGGGAATTCTCATCCTTTCACATCATCATCATCATGATTACTGGATCTGGGTATTCAAACCCTTAGATCATCACTTAGCATTGTTACCTCTGTAATAGGTAACTATTACCTCTAGGTCCTTAGACCAAGATATTCAACACATTTGTCGTACAAATATTTCACATAGCTCTCATGGTTCATTAAATATCTTATCACCTCTCACTAGGCAACAATTATCTTTTAAGATATCATATTGTATAATCATTATACTTTTTGTACATATATTTAACATGGCTCACAAGGCTCATTTAAATATGTACCATATAAAACATCATAGCTCATACCTAGCTATGTTCATCATCTCGTGATTCTTGAATAGTTTTCATTTCATGATAAGAACTCTAACAATATATGACATCACTATGTGATTCAAGAGAGATACATCATTTCCATTATTAGGGTTAGGATTTCCTATTTTAATCAAATAGGGTTTCAAATTCACATCATCACTATGTGATATAAGAGAGATACATCCTTCCCAATATTAGGGTTAGGATTTCTCAATCTTAACCCATTAAGGTTGTAAGAGCATACCATCACCCTTCATTAGGGTTAGATTTTCCCCTTATTAACAAATTAAGAATTCAAGATCATATTATCTAGAATCAAACCATAATTCATACTCTAGTCATCTTAGGAGTATTAATGCATACTTATTAACATGATTACTTATATACATGTTTCTCTCTTATCCTCATTTGGATGTTGATTGCGCCATGCTTTTATTAATTTGGGTCAATTCTCCTCTTAAGGTACATTAGTTTACAACTATCAAATTATATTAAATTCATTGCATCTTAATCTTGAATTGAGTTACAACTCACCATATACATCACTCAACCAGACACATTGGTTTGAGGTATTCCCACCATATCGGGCATCAAGATACATGTATGACACCATATTATACCTAATATAAACCCTTATAATCATGTCGGGCATCTATATCAGGTATGTGGTATAACCACATTACCATATCGGTTTCAGGGTATATCCCCTAGTTCCATATCATGTACCCATGTCAGGTTAGTTATGACATAGGTTTTATCATTCTCAAGTTGACCCCATATCGTGTAAGAGCTAGATGCTTGACCTCATATCGGGTACAAAGTGTACACCATGTCGGGTATAGGGTATATGCCTCATCATAGTATTGTTCAAGTAGCACATGAATAATACCATCTTGGGTTTCTATGTTGAATTCCATATCGAGTTTCCATGTAGTTTGATATATCGAGGTACCTGTGACAACCTCAATTTTTCTATCTCCTTCATTATACTATTTCTCTCTTTATTATTAACTCATATCACTCAACATGAGTTTAATTCCATGATGACTCGACTTGTCGATGACCCATTTTGATTACTATATGCTTGATTTTCACCTTTGTGACATAATTTGCTCATGGATCTAAGTTTTTAGCTCTTAACATATCACCCTCTTGTAAGAAATTTTTGAACCTATTCAATGTGATATACTTTCTCTCTATTATATGCCAAGTGGTAGACCTTTCGAATAAGAATCTAACGACTCAAGAATCACATCGATTGGACCTTTGGAGTCCAAGTTATGACACCTTGAAAGTTAGCTATTTATACATTGTTTTAGCTCAATTCTATACCCTTTTCTCTGTTGGGCTGGCCTACATAGGCCCAAATCAACATTGTGTCCCAATTGCCTATTCCCTCCTCCCTTTCCCCTTTAGGAAACCAGTGAGGTGGCTGGAAAAAGAAAGGGGTTCTCTGTCTCCACCAAGTTTGAGTAACGGAGGGGAACCATATCTCACAACCCTAACTTGTGAAATATAAAACCCTCTCATCTAACCCTAGCCCTACCCCCTCATTTCACCTTTCTCCTTACTTTTCTTTCCTATCCCTCCTCTTCTCCACCTCCCCAGTTACCAGTGTTGATGAACCCACCTACATGCTACTATCTCAGCCGCCTTGGGAGTTGATGAAGAGCAGGGATGAGCCCGCCGAGCAGCTGGGTCATGGTCGTCATGCTCTAGACCCTCAGGCGCACCTTGTACTCAATTCCTTGCAGGCCTTCATAGGTGCAACATCCACTGGTAGTATGGAGCACCACCCCCTGTTCTTGCTCTGTTCCGACAGAGGGAACAGAGGTCGTGGGGACGATGAGGGGGGGCGAGCCCGTGCGATCGACTTGCCATGGGATCAAGAATTTGTGGGTCCAAAAGGAAGAGGCCCAGCCCCGAATCCTTTGAGTGGTATCACATATTTCTTAGTCTTGTACCATCCAGTCCAGAGGCCCAGCACCCATGGGCGGCCAAGGCCCAGTCAATGAACAGACCAAATCCTAGCTAAAATAAGGTATAGTCCCCCTTTTCAAGATCAATTCTTTGAAATATGATAACTTTACAACCCTTGGGTCAAATTTAGTGTTTAATATATGAAAATTCATCAGCTCAACGAGATCTACAATTTGGACTAGGTTTCATACCCCAATTCCATCGTTTTTTCTCTATTTCCCCAAAAATGCATACTTTAAAGCATAGTGGATTTATGTTTTTGACGCAAACTTGGATCTTGATTTTTCAATCTACCCTATGATCCTTAAATCAGTACTTGTGATATATACTTGAACTAAACGAAGGTCCTACTCTCCCTATTGTTCATCAATGACCCTTTTTGTACATATGTGCTTAGTTTGGACTTTAACGATGAACGTTACCCCATATTGCTAATCTTGTTTCTAATGGACATCCACTTAATCTTGTTATATGTTTCTAATGACTTAATATTGCTGATCTAAATCATCTTTTAGATATATACCTCTTGACTCGATGAATCATGATCTAGGGTGCCCTATTGTGAGTCTTTTGACCCTAGAATACATGTAAATGTCTTAAACCTTGGCATGGTCATAGAAAGTGCATGGAACGTCATAATGGCATGAAACTTGAACCACACCCACATGATGGACTCTAAATTAGTATAAGGTCATAAAATGTACTAATAAGCAACTTCTAACCTAACTTGACCAAAACCCTAAAATACACCTAATTAGGGTTAATGATAAGAATCTAATGTGTATATGCAATCTTGTTCTTAATTAGGTTTGGCGTGTGGCTAGATGGTGAAGGATATGTTAGGTTATGAAATCTCTAAATCAGGTATGGGCCTTATCTAGTTATATGACTACCACTTTCTTACTTGAAAAGACATATATTGTATGCTTGTTTGTCTATTTGCTCAAATATTGCCTTGTAGTATTGATATGTCTTACTCGATGTTTGCCTCGTCAATTTTATAACTCAAACACATATATAGATAGAACTCCATTATAATATTGTTGATAAAGGGTTAGCTCTTGGATATGGCCTTGAGGTCCCTCTCATATAAAAGGGTTAGCTAATCTTGAGCACCCTTACGGACCCTTCCGATGGGAAGATGGTCAAAGGCCTTAAACATGCTTGATATTGTTGGTATAATCGAGTGAAATGACATAAAATATGGTTTTTCATTTGTTAAACAATTAACATGTTTATTCTTGTTCGTTTAGTCTTGAAATCTTTTCAAAATTATGCGAATCTTATACATATATGTATTTTTCTACCCCATACTCAACACCTCATGTGTTGACCCGTTTCTCGTATTTTGTTTTTAGGTTCAGAGATGGCTAGAAGCTTGATGGCCTTAGTGAGCTATGCTAGGTGTACTTGTTGTAAGATCTAGCTTTAGTGCACATGAATGACTTGTACCTTGACTCTGGAAATATGTAACTGAATTCATGAACATAATGCATTTTGTATAATATATACTTGTTGAATGTTGAGACTGTGTTGGTGCCTTTATCTTGTTATTTGTTCATGTATGCTAAGCTTTACGCTTCCGCATGTCGCCTTTGATATCTATTTGGTTCATGGGACTGGGATTCTGGTTCTGTGACAGTACCATATCAAGTAGACCCTTATACTCATATTCTTTCATTCCTTCAATGGAATCAGTCCCAAAGATAAGCTAGAAATTTAGTTGAGTGTTTCAAAACAACCCATCACAAACCGATAGAGGTGTTTCGGGTTTCATGCCATCATCTAGGGTTTCAACACTATATCGGTTAAAGTGTGCACTAGACAACATATCATCCATGAGGTATGGACTTGACTTCCTATCATGCACAAGGTATATGTCAGTTTTATTCTTATTGTTCATGGGGTATTACTCATCTTGTTCATGTGGTATCACTCACCACTGTATTGAGTTTCACTTCATCTTGGATTTCATATTGAGTTTCTCATCACCATCTAGGGTTTCTATAACATCCCTGACCTGGGTTATGCTTTAACTCTAGGTGTTTTGATTAAGAAAGATGGTTTTATGCTTAATATTATTTGGTGAAAAGTAATTAAGTCCCAAGAGGAGCTTATGTTTCAATTTTGGTCCCAATTGAATAATGTTGAAGCAATGTTTGCTTATTTAGGACTAAAGTGAAAATTACCCAAATTGAGGGGTTCACTTGCAAATGTTATACAAAAATAAGTTCCTCTGATGTTGAGACATCATAATAATGAGTATGATGTAGTGTAATGGTTTCCACAAGCTTGGGCACCAAGATAAAGCTTGTAGAGCAATGTTTGTGCATTAAAACCTAGTTTTGGTGAAATGTGTAATTTACCCAAAACCTAGGGTTCAACATGTAAAATAACACCTCTAGAGGGTCTCTCATGTTTCTTGGCATCAAGTAGAACAAAGAAAATGAGAGGGGCGCCTCATTTGAATTATCTTGGACGAAAGAGAATCTTGATATTAAAATAATCAAGATTTAAGCATATATTAATACAACTTAATGCAAAAAGAAAAATATTAACTATGGAGCCCTTCAACCAAAAGTTTGAGGATGTGTTTGTAATAATATGAACGAGCTTGTTCCATGCTTGGGCACCAAAAATATCATGATATAAGGAGAAACTATTCACACTAATAATATATATTAAGCAAATATCCAATAAGGGTGGATATTAATATACCTCTCTTAAAAGGTGTTTAGTTCTTTTTAAACCTTGGATAATGGAGGATTTTTGCATGAGATTAGAAGGTGGAAACGTGGCCAAGGATATAGGAACCCAATGTGGATATTTTTGGGAGATAAAAGGAAATACCTATCTTTTTCCTTTTTGCTTTGAAAAGACCCATAAATATATATAAGGTATCTTTTCCATTAACACAAGGACCATTTCCTTAGTTCCTCTTCTTATCACTTTGCTTTGTCCGACCAAGGGAGAGCTCTGGACCAGAGGAAGGACGAACACATTGACTTGGTAAGTTTGGATCATCACCTACCTCGAATCCATGGTGGAAACTCTAAATCAATGGTTAGTAATTGGTTTTCTTCACACAATTTTCCTTTCTAGCCATCTTCTTCATCCAAAACTTGAAGAACGGACCTTGGAAAACTATTGGAGCTTCATCCACCATTAAATTGTAGATCTGGATCATTCCTAGAGGCAAGTTGTATAACTCTAACCCTTAAGTTTTGTTAATGCAACCTTCTTTCCTAAAATCGTTGCTTATACTTCTTCTTTAGACACTTTCTTAAGTTTTGCTATCACTTCCATGAAGAACAGCCCCTATTCTTGGTTGAACAGAGGTAGAAGATGATGACGTTAATTCCTATGTTTATCCAAGAATTTACTTTAGCAAACGGTCTCCCAACCTTGCACAAACGGTTTACCAAACCAATTGGAGCAAACAGTTTCAAACCGTTTGAATGCAAACAGTTTCACAAGAACACATGGAAGCAAACGGTCCAAGACCATTTGGAAGAGTTGACCAGGCATTGACCATTTGGAGGCATGTTGAGAATAATGTAGATTAATCACCTACCAAAAATCATCAATTAATTTCAAGTGGATCACCAATTGAAGGCCCATCAACCATCTAAACCCTAATCAGGTCAATTGCTGATTTCAATAATTGAATTAAGTTGAAGTTTGGGTTGAGTGACCCAAACGGTTTCAAAACCATTTGGGGATCACCCAAATGGTCTCAATACCATTTGGTGATCACCCAAGACCGTTTGTATGTCTAGGGTTAAGTAGGGTTGACCAATTGAGGATCCAATGATATCAAGTTGATGTATAATCGATTGCTGATTTGGTGACCAAATCTAGGATCCAAACCCTAGTGAATGACTTGGTTATTGATAAAATAATGGGAAAACGGTCTGAAGACTGTTTGGAGGTCATCCAAACAATCCCAAGACCGTTTGGGGTTAGGTCATGACCAAATTGAATGATGGTTCAATGATTTCAAATCAATTAGACTCAAATTGAAGTATGTTGAAGGGTCATCGATTTCAAACCCTAATCCAATTGATCCAAGCCCTAATTGATGATCAATTGAGTGACAAATCAGTTGAGGGTTGACCTAATTAACTCAATTGATGAGTGGCTAACAAGTATATGATCGATTGAGGGGTTTAACATTGGAAACCCTAACTCAATTGAAGAGGTTGAGACACTTTTTTGTCCTTGCGGTTTTGAGGTGGTTTGGACCAAACGGTCTCAAGACCGTTTGGGACCAAACGATCCCAAATGGTCTCAAGACCGTTTGGGACCAAACTATCCCAAACCATTTAGTCTCATGTGATTTCAAGGTCGGTTGTGTCCATGCGGTTTCAAATTCAAACTTGACCAAACGGTCTTCACCCCCATCTTGGGAAAATGGTCTTGAGTGTGTACTTTACCAAACAGTTTCAAAGTCAAGATGACCAAACGGTCTTCATCACCAAATGGTTTCAAGGGCAGTCCAAGACCGTTTGGAGGTTTAGTGTACAAGACCGTTTGAGGTCTAAAAAGTTCAAGATCGTTTGATGCCTTAATGGTCAAAATGGTTTAGTGGTTGATTAACCTAAACCTCGTAAATACGTAAAGTAATTAAAGGACCAAGTGATCAGTTAATTATTGCATGATGTAATCAATGGTGATTACAATTAAGGTACCCTTAATGGGATAGAGTGATTAGTACTCTTTGAGTGAGTAAGCCTTAATGATCACAATACAAATGACATAACCCATGATGTCAATGATGAATTGACTTAAGCCTAATCAAGAGTGATGCAGACATCAACTTATAGAAAGATGAGAGAGAAGACTTCTCACATGAATGTTAATCAAGTAATGGACTTCCAACATGAATGAATATATCTAATTAGGGTATTATCCTTCATAGTGAGATCATGAAAACCTTAATTATAATGGTTAATGAATCCTAACCCTATATTAAGGGTAATATTGGAAGTATCCTTAATACAGGATGATGATGTAATCTTAATTCATAGTCATGACATGGTAAACCTTAATTAAAGGTAATTTTTTGATCACTCCTAGTTAGGGTGAATAGTAAACCCTAATTGTGGGATATTAATGATAACCCTAATCAAGGGTGATTCAATGTGAATAGTAAACCCTAACCGAGGGTGATATGAAATGAAAATGTGAAACCCAAATTCTAGGTTATGCTTTATAACATGAAGCTCTTTGATTAGATGATGAAATGAGGAATCACTTTTCCTAATTAAGCTAAAGTGGTTGGATGGTGGTAGTAGCCATGGTGGCCTCCCCTTGCATGGACGTTCTTGGCTGCACGGCAGTGGTACTTTATATAAGAACTCTAACCTAGAGTGATGTAATATAAATAACAAATCCTAATCTAAGATGATGTGATGTGATTAGTAAACCCTAATTGTGGGTTATGGAATAAGAAACCCTAATAGGGAGTGATGTCATGAGAAACCCCAATTAGGATGAACAGTAAGTCTAATTATGGTTTATTAAATATGAAACCCTAGTTTTAAGGGATGTAATGTGGAACCCTGATATTATGATATGGTGTAAGACTCAATTCAAGGTAATGTCACGTGATGATATATGAAACCCTAGAGATGGTTTAATAGTCAGTACACCAAAGAAGGTGTGGCTAAAATAATTAAACAAAATGATTATGTTATAAACATGAAGGATAGGGTTGATGAACCATGTGAATGATAACGTGGTGATTTTAATGAATAAGGATCTAAAAGATAAGATGATGCCTAGATCCTTGTACAAATATCTCTATAAATGAATAATAGCCTATACACCTTACAATGATAATGGACATGAAACTTTTAGGAATGATGTATTCTATACTAAATAATGATGTGGATAACATCCTGAGAATTTTAAATACCTAAAATAGTTGATAATGGTTTATCCTATATCAATAATGTCTATCAGATGGATAAGTCCATATCATTGAAGACAATTGGACAATTCTAATGTATGATCCATGCACCATATGATGAAAGTAACAAGTTAGTGGATAAAGTATTAAGAAGGAAATACCTTAATACAAAGTTAGTTGATTAACTTAAGTAAGATGGAAATGAGAAGAAAGTGATACATCAAGACATGATAGATATCACATTCAACATTTCAAGGTAGACATACCTTGATGAACCTCTAAACCAATATCCTTCGATAAGAAACACATGGAGTGTATGATTAGTAATTGTTTACAATAAAGATGTAATGAACTCAATGTACTTGATAAATGTTGACTAATATACCTTGAGAACAGGGTAAGCCAAATCAATGAGTATGATGTAATCATACCATGACAAGGATGAGAAATGAACTAATACCTAGAATTGATGATCATTAATGATATATGATGAGAATAGTGATAAAAAGCAAATACTTATGATATCTTTGAATGCTCCTAGAGGTGTGGAGCAATATATTAGGGTTGAACTAATAATGTGAGCAGGAAACCCTAATTAATGTAAGGTGGGAAACCCTAACCCTAATTTTGAGTAAAGGGAATGAAAAGCCCTATTTAATCATTAATCCTAATCTTAAAAAAGGATGGTGATGTTATTATTGTTTCATATAAAGTGATAAATGATTTACATGACTGTTATCATGACTATTAATCATGTAGACCATGAGATGATGAACATAGCTAGATTTGAGTGGTAACATTCATATGATAAATATGTTGAATGGCCTTATGCGCCTAATGTTGTTGTTGCGTAGTAAAAGTAACAAAATTTGTATGAACCTTATGAGTTCCATGAATAAGTTGTTGCCTAGTGAAAGATGACAAGATACTTTAATAGGCTTTGAGAGCCATGTAAGATACTTGTATAAACAAGTATTATGCATACCTCGGTCTTAGAACCTGGAGGTATCGGTTACCTAATAAGTGGTAACAGTGATAGTGAATAATTGAGGGTATGAGTGCCCAAAGTTGATAATCATGATAATGTTGTTATTGAGGGATGTAAACCTTCAAAAGAAATGAAATGGGGGACTAAGATCCCAATGCCCTATAAGGACTGAGAAAGTGATTGGTGAAAATAGTACATGTTTCCTTATAGGATTTGTCTGATTAAGTTATGTTTGAGAACTTGACTGATGCTAAAAGAATATACTAATGTACTTAATTAATTAAATGAAATCATGTCATATAGAGCCTTGACCATAGATCCATCATCGTCAGCAACAGGTGATGGTGAAACGGGTGCTCCGTAGAAAAACCCGGAACGCATATTTTGAATATGAGGGGGCAATGGGAGATTGTATCCTGACGTACTAATGAGGGAATTGATGAAAGGTAAACAACAAACCTCTCAATCCTTCATTACTTGCACCGGGATGGATGTATCATGAATCTCCCGAAGATTGGGACAGATGCAGTACACATCTCCCAAAAATGTTAATGCCGGATCGATGGAGATAAATATGAGATCTAACGATTGCAAAGAGAGTACATCACACCACTATAACTCTAATAGCGAAGTTTCCAAAATACCCTAGAAAGCTATTTTTAGTAGAGACACGAGATGTCCTGCATGTTGTTCCTCACGCTGACTGAGGAAGATGAGGTCATAGGAATCTGGCTCTTCTGATGACCTATGTATGGTACCGATTGCGATTTCATAATGTTCGGTTGGAGTATGAGCGTATACCTCATCTCCTTAGGGAATACATATGTCTGTAAAATGTAATCAGCCGTATAGCATAATTGCTTAGGTTGAACTACGAGAAACAATGATTGATGATACATTGTTTATAATGTCCTAGTTGGATAACTAGTATACATGTTCTTCATATTCCTTATTGATTAAATGAGTTGCTATTCAATAAAGTTATAATTGAAATGATTGCATAGAGAGTACTACTCTACTCATAGAGAGTTCTGCTCTACTTAGCTTATTCAGTGAATTGCCTACTGTTGAATAATTATAATATTACTGCTCAGTGTTATTCCACTATCTGCAATAACAATGCTTCTGGCGGAGAGTTATAACTCTCACTGGGACAATTTCCAATTGTCTCACCCCTGTGGGATTCAACTTTTTAGGTAGACGCAGAGGAAGAAGAAAACCCTCAGTGGGTGAGCAACAACAGTAGCAGTAGCAACAACAGGGACAATAGTGATCCTCAAGTGGATACATTGTCTGTCAAGTCTTGTATATATAGAAAGTCCTATGTGTCATCTTTGTACTCTCAGGTCCTAGGAGTCAGTAGATGGTTTGATATAGATCTGAGGTTTTAGATTAATGCCTCGAGATTATGTATACTGCTCATGAAAAGTTTAACAGGGCAGTCAATGTTATGATGCTCGAGATGTACTAATGAATCAGCTTGTAAATAACTTTCTATGTATCTTTATGAACAAGTTTTACTGTTTATGGATCTCTACGCAAAAAGGTTTTAATTTTTTTTGTGATTTTTAGTAATTTCGTTGCTAATTAATCGCTTCTGCATCATTAATAATGTTTTGTTCGAACAGTGTGCGACAGTTTCAACCCATATCGGGTTAGAGAATAGTCCTAACATCATATCATATAGGAGGTAGATACTTGACCCTACATCATACATATGGTATGTATATGTTTCACTCATATCATCCATGAGGTATACACTCCTCACGATATTGTGTGTATGTCGTGCTCATCTCAACATGTTAGGTTACTTATCCTCTAGGGTTTTGCTATATCGGGTTAGAGTTCCTGCTTGGCTCCCTATCGTGCATAGGGTACATGACTTGATCTCATCACGTGCACATAGTATTTGTTTAACAACATTTCATGAACAAGGTGTGCACTTCATGATCATAAAATGCAAGAGGTACCTATTCATTAACATATCATGTTAATAGTATGTTCACTCTATCATATCGAGTTAGAGGTGCTTCAACCATATCGGGTTGGACTTTGATGATGTCATCATCATCAACCTCTAGATTCTTGTTCTTACTGTTGTAGTTTATGGACAACAGTTCTAAGATACTTTTGGAACTCAAAGGATCATTAACTCATCAAGGATTTCGAAATTGAAAGTAGATCAACAAGTTCAACAATATTGAAGGTGAATAATAACACAATTGAGTTCAAGTTATATAACCCACCTTATGAACAAATTCAAAGCTCCAAGCTCCAAAGCTTCACGTTCCTAAGGTTGAATATGAGCTTATCCAAGGTCCAAGGCTTGTTCACAACTCCTCCATATACAAATAATCACCATAGTTTAAGAACTTGATGAAGAAGAAAAGAGAGGAATAACTATAACCTGAAATCATACTTCAACCAAGGTTGAAGATGACCAAAGCCTTACCTTAAGCTTGGTGCTCAAGATTCCCTTTCTCCTTGAGCTACTTTGCATGATATCTAAGTGTTTTGCATGATACCTCCAAGAAATAAAGTAGTGGGGTTTGTAAACTTCCATAAGTAGGTGGAAGGAGAGGTATATATACTTGGGTTCATGAGAGAAGGTGTATAAGAGGTGTCTTCACAATATGCTACTAGGTGACACATGTACATGCATGGTTGACATATGTCCATGCATGAACACACACTTATCTTGACATGCAAAAGTCTATAGGATAATATAGGGATAATATCTCAACTATTCCTTATCTTATTGAATAAGATATCTCATCTTTATCTCACAAATAAAAAAAACCGATACACTTTTTGCAAGGTGCATCAAACCCATCATGGATTACCTCCCTGAGGTGCTTAGGTCATCATGGCCTTTGCCAAGAGTCCACAAACCGATAGGAGACTCCCTCTATGGCCCCTTGTCTGATAGGGACTCCCATTCTAAGTCTACAACTCGATATAGCTCAAGTAAGGGCTTCACCTTCAATTCTTTCTTGGTCTTTTCATCCCTAAGAGTACCATTACTCAAAGATGGTCTAATCATGGTGTCTCCTTCTTTCTGTCTCCTCTAAATGATACATAGAGGGGATAGGGACACGCTAGAGGTGGTACTTTGCATATTAACCTTATATTTTGGGTAAATTACAATTTGTACCGAAATTGGTACACAAAGCACTAGCATTGTTCAAACAAGCTCAATACTTGGAATTTAGGCTTTCCACAAGCCACCAATTAGAATAATTTTCTCTCTTATGATATTTAAAACACTTAAGACACATTCAACATGTGACATATTGCAATTTAACCCCTCATCTTGGGTAAATTGCACTCTTCACTCAGACTATCATATAATGCACAAATAGTTTAAGCTCATATTTTCACAGAGAGTCTTAATTACTTTTCAAAATATTAGAACATGTTTGTTAATAACTTTCTTAAGAAAAACTTCTAGGGTTAAGTCATAACCCAGGTCAGGGATGTTATAGTGAGTCTTCTTGTTCCTCATGTACCTCTATAGGCTCAATGTTTTCTTGTTGGTCTTGAACCTCTTCAAGTTCTACTTTCCTCCCACTGCTTTGTTTGGAAATAAATTCCTTTTCTAGGAATGCAACATCCCTGGGAAAAAAAACTTTGTTGTCATATAGGTTATACAACTAGTATCCCTTGGTTTCTTTAGGATATCCAACAATATAACATTTATCAGATCTAGGGAAAATGTTTCTAGGAAACATTTTCCTCACATAAGCTTCACACCCCCATATCCTTACAAAATACATTTTGGGATGCTTCTTAATCCATATCTCTATGGTGTCTTTTGAATTGATTTAGATGGTACATCGTTAATTGTAGATGCTTCGATTTGTAGAGCATGTCCCCAGAAGGAAGTCGGAAGATTAGTGAAACTCATCATTGATCCCACCATATCTAGTAATGTGTAATTACTTCTTTATGATACACTATTGTCCTATGGAGTTCTAGGTGGAGTCCATGTGATACGATAACATGGGCTTGCAGAAGGTCCTCAAACTCTTGGATTAAGTATTCTCCACCTCGATCAAAATGAAGTGTCTTAATACTTTTACCATGTTGGTTATGTACTTCATTCATGAAATCCATGAACTTTTCAAGGGTTTTGGACTTATGTTTCATCAATTAAACATAATCACGCCTGCTGAAATCATCAGTACAAGTAATCAAGTACTGAGAACCACCGTTGTCATTTGTCCTAAATGAGCCACACACATCATTATGTGTGAGTCCTAATTCATCCCTTTCCCTTTCACTGTTTCCACTAAAGGGAATCTTTGTCATCTTTCCCAACAAACAAGATTCACATGTCTCTATTGATTCAAAATGAAAAGAGTCCAGTTATCCATCTTTATGCAGTCTAGAAATGTGTTTCTCATTGATGTTCCCTAGACGACAATGCCAAAGGTATGTTTGATTTGAGTTACTGAGTTTTTTTTCTTTTGGTATTTATCTTATACACACTTGTCTCTATATCTATCAAGTATATACCATAAGACATTGGTTAAATGCCATAAAAGATCCCATCTTTACTAATAGAACATCAGCCATTCTTTATAAGAAATTTGAATCCATTCTTTTCCAAACAAGATATTGATATGATGTTCATGTTAAAGGCAGGTACATAATAATAGTTCTCCAACTCTATTATAAGTCCACTTGGTAGAGACAACTAATAGGTTCTAAATGAACTGGTAGCAACTCTTGATCCATTAGCAACACAAAGTTCAACCTCACCTTTCTTCAAAGGTCTACTTCTTTTCAGATCCTTCACATTTGAGCAAATATATGATCCACATCTGGTACCATGTAACCAAGATGAAGAAGTAAAGAAGTTAATCTCAACTACGTATATACCGGAAGTAGAGATCTTTATTCCTTGCTTCATCTTCCTAGGTTTCCTTAGTCCTTTGCATATTTTAAGTGTAGACTGTTTGGACTTCATCTTAGCCTCACAACACTTCTTGGACTTGCTTTTTTCATTCGAATCTATTTCGTTGATCACCATCATGGGTTTGTCCTTCTACATTTTTGCTTTGGCATATATCAACATGCCAAGGAACTCGTACAATGGTCTAGCTAGGTTACTCAAGTTATGACACTCAATAAACTGGTGACGCAATTTTACTATGCGCTAAAACGCAAGTGAACGCGTCGAGTAGTACAGGCCTTTGTGAGGCCCGAGTCGAACACAGGGATACTCGGAATTGTTGGTGACTCCTACTAACTAGTCGCGATTAGCTAAGCCGATTAACAAGTTGAGAGTTGTTGTTAAAACTAAAAGAAAAATAAAAACAAAACAAAAGAAGCAATCGATTAAATGTTGGTTTAATCAATTCAAAAGGTATCTTTAGGATTGTGGTTTCACCGCGGGTTTTCATTGTATTAAATTTTATATAATGCCTCAATTTTATCTCTCTATCTGGGTAGTGGCCTGAAAACAAAATTGCCCACTGTCATGGTGCAATTCACTACCTAGGTCTAGGTCAGTTCCACCGTCGTTGTAACCTATACCCTAAACTCGGTGCATTATGAACGATCTCTCAGTATCCACCATTAATTTTACACCACCTTGGTCAAGGGATTTATCGATTAATGTAGATTTCGTCTCTTTTCAGCCGTTAATTCTTCTTTCAAAGTGATTAAGGGCATTATGTTATTATTATGGTGATCAAGCATAACAATATATGGAGAAAACGAAACTATACCATGGATTTAAGAGATAAATATGAATAACTATTATAAAATTGTCATACAATGAATCCCCGGGCTACTCCCGGTCCTAAAGACAAAGGGGATTAGCTATGCATGGTCATCTCAATGAAAGACAGAGGAGTAGAGAAGCAAAACATGGGAAACATGGAGAAAACTCATGTAACCCCTGATACAAAGGTGTTCCTGGAGATCCTCCTCGAGAAACATGCGTTTCGCAGTCTTCCGGCAGCAAAATCGCCCGTCGGAGGTGCCCGGATCGCTCGGTTGACGGCCTTCGTCTCTCGTCTCCTATCTCTCTCTCTCTCCTTCTTGGATTTTGTGCAACACAATGTCCTCTCCCCCTCGGGCCGTCCGTGCTCTTCTTAGGTCATAGGACCACTTTACGGCTCCGAAAAAGCTCAACCGTCGGATTAAAACGCTCCATTTTTGTGCTGAAAATCGCCAGATCCCGACGCTGTCGATAGTATCGACCCCAAGGTCGATGGTATCGACCATGGCACATGTTATTCCTTCCAAGATTGCGTTTTGGGGTTGCTTTTTGATGAAATGTCGATACTATCGACCTGGGGGTCGATAGTATCAACTCGGGACAATGCAAAAGTGCCTGAAAAAGTGCCGAAACATGTGTATAAGTCCGGAGATTATATAAAATCATATAAATATTATAAAAGAAGTATAATTTGATGCAAAAAGAGTTTAAGGGCCAACTATAGTGAATTATGCATATATAATCAAGAAAATGACAAATACATGCATAAAACAGATATAAAATAAGCTTATAAAAGTGACTCAAAACCCATGCATCAAACTCTCCTAAGCTTAAACCTTGCTCGTCCTCGAGCAAAAAAACTTTGGATTTGGTTGAGATAAGTCAGCAACAGGACATAAATACATGAAATGAATCTACATCATCCCCACTTTCTTTCCACAAACCAGCCCTCATTGACCACTGAACACTAACTGCCATCCAGGCGACCAAAGACCTATGTAAAAGATGTCCGTCCCCCAATCAATGAAACACTATCAATTAAAGCAGTTAATATGATAAACTCATTTGGTCCATACTTGATGCATCTTGTGATCTCCTATCTACGTTGCTCATTTCCTAACTACCATCTAAATGGAAGCAGATCTCCTGATATTAATGAATGAGGAGAATATCATGGGTGGCCTACCAATTAGAGAAATGGGTGGATGGGATAGGTGGTTGTGGAAGAGATGGAAGCACATAATAGTCAATCATGCAATACAAAATTAATGACCTATCATGATGCAAAATGCAAGTGAAAATGTCCTAATGTTACATTTTTGGTGGAATGATGCATGCACTATCATTCCGTCTCAAGGTGAGATGGAATATCTAAGAAAATTACACCATGTGCTTATTCTTCTTAGTATGTAAGTGAGAACATGTTCCTTTCTCCCTCTCATTCCTACTTCTCAATTCTTTTTTTTTCTCTTTTTTTTTCTTCTGTTTTTTTTCAAATTTTTTTTTCATTTTTTTTTCAAGCCCTTATTTTCATAGATGACAATGAATTATTTGTCGGGCTCACTTCTTGTTACATACTTGTGCATCTGAAGCATTCTATTTGGAGGGTATGGAACAAGTTCATCACCTTTAATGTTTTCAGAGTAACATAAGATACATGGTGTACAATATGCTCAAAAGATGTAAATGCAACTACATAATGACAGTTATGCAACTACTATGGCATGCACCTAAGGATAATGTACATGCATAACTACTCTATCTTTTTTTTTCATTCTCATGCAAAAAATGTGAAAATAGTTGTAATGCAAGACCTATCTACATGGTATGCAATCAAAGAGTGAAAGATAGTAATGTGCTCCTGGTGCGTCTCCGCTAGTGGTGCTAACACACTACTCGATTGAATAGATGCGCCCCACGAGGTCGGAATGCACGAGATATGGGATTATGCTTTCGAAATTTATAAACCTAGCCGGCTACCTACGTCTACTAAAACACTACACCCGCAAGCGCACGGGGTCGTGTCGTAGTATAGGGAGGTGGCAAGTATAGGGTCGATCCACAGGGAAAAGAGGGGGCACTAGAGCTAGGTTAGTTTAGCTAGGTTCCTACTGCGGAGATTAGGGTTAAGGGTTTGAAGGTTGATTTTGATTGTTAACTAAGGATGAACAAGCAAGCAATTAAAGACAGGAATGAAATCTACGTTAACCCTAGACTAGATTAAGACTAAGCAAGCAAGGAAAGACTAAGCTAGGTATTAAAAGGCAAGTTACACTAAGGCAAGAAAGAGAGAAGTAAAAGAGAAATTAAAGAACTACACTAGCAAGAACAAGACAAGAGCAAAGAAAGAATCTAACTAAGCAAGGAAAGAACTAATTAAGCTAAGCAAGCACAAAACTAGGGTTTTAAACAGTAAAGAGATGTGTGGGCTGTTTAGGGGTATGAACTTATCACTTAAGTTGGGGGTGACATGTGAACATTATGATTCCATTTAGATTATCCAAACCAAACAACAAGTTAGAGTCTAATGAATTAACCTAAGCTACTAACTGGCCATGGATATGCTAGGTTGTGTATAGGGGAACTAGTCCCTAACACCCCCTACTACCCTTACGAGGCTCAATTGGGTTAGGGATTAGGTTTAATCCAATTAGAGTCTAATCAAGTCTAGGTTTCTACATTAGACATTCCTAGGGCAATTAGGGGCCGAGGGTAGTAATGGGGGGTGAAATTAGGGTTTTGGGCCCCAATTCCCCCACATTCTAGCCTTGAGAAGGCTCCATGCTAATTGCACTAGAATTATCCAATCTAGCTACTTAGATCTCTCACTTAGGTTTAGGGAGATTGATTAGGATGTAGGAAGATGGGAGGCAACCTAGGGATCCAAGAATTGGACCTAGGGGCAAATCCCAAAATTCACACATATAAGCAATTTGCCTAAATTCCTAAGTGATTTCACACACAAACCAACAAGCAATTAATGGAGAGTGAGATATAAATAGAACATAATCATTCACAAATGGAATTACAAAGTTTACATGTCATTTTCCCCCAACATGGTATCAAAGTAACATATTTGACCCCAAACAGCCCACCTAAGGGGGCCTAGCTACTCATGGAAATAGAAAATACAAAAAGAAAGGAGAAGAAGATGGAGGTGGCCATGGAGCTCGAAGTAGTGGTTGTCAATCCTCTCTCCAGCAGCAGCAGGTCGTCCTCCTCCTTCTTCTTGGATGGAATGGAGTGGGATGATGGTGGGAGGTGAATGGAAGGCTTAGATATGGGGGGTTATGTGGTGGAAATGGTGAAATGGAGTGGATTTGAGGTGGATTTGGAGTGGAATGGAGTGGATGGCGATTTGGGGAGCTAGGAGGCGGTGGAAGGTAGCCAACCTCGTGCCCCAGCCGCCACCTAGGTATATATAGGTGTGGGGGAAGCACTAGGTTAAGTTAGGGGCAAATGGGAAAAACAGTGAAAAAGTGGCTGGATTTTGTGAGTAGCACGGCCGTGGTGGGTCACAACGGTCGTGGTGGGTAGGGTAGGCCACGGCCGTGGTGTCTGGGGCACGGTCGTGGGAAATAAATTACACAATGTCAGGTTGGTGGTCAAAACGGCCACGGCCGTGGTGGGTCAACACGGCCGTGGTGATGGTGGTGTGCCACGGCCGTGGTGCATGGCACGGCCGTTCTGGGCTTGGTGAGGGTGGTCGTGGTGCTGCTGCACGACCGTTTTGCTTTGCTGTGCCACGGCCGTTTTGTGGAGCACGGCCGTGGTGGCTGCCCATTACATGGCCGTGGTGCTGTGCACGGCCGTGGTATGCTCTGCTTCACTTGGATGTGAGCCTGTTAATTTCTAAGTCATCTAGCACGGCCGTTCTGTGATACCACGGCCGTGCTGGGTCCTGGGGCAGCACCTTGACTTGGATCTTTGGATTTTCTTGGACATCTTTGCTTCAAATGATCTTTGGCCTCTAAGGGTAGGTTGAGGGAGCTTTGGACTTCACTTTGGGTCTCTCCAAGGGCAGAGGAACCCTAGGATCACTCCTTCTCTCTCTCTTCCATCAAGTGTGGTCCAAATGCCTGAAAAACACGCAAATGATGTCCATAAGTGCATTTTATACAAATAAGCATATTAGGGGTAATGACATGCAATTTAACAGGTGTAGATGTGATTGAAGAGCAAAATAACACAAGATGAAGCCCTAAAATAGGGCTGCATCACCTCCCATTTCTTATGGTGGAGTGTGAATGAAATTGCGGTGAATCAGATCACAAGACTAATTGACAGAACCTTCCGAAAATATCATATGTCCCTCTCTAAAGACTTGTGTACATGGTAACTGAAGGATTTCTCTCTTAAACTTTAGTCTAAGGTCACATTAGCATTTGGTCGGTTTGGGCTCAAACATCCTTGTCAATCACTTTTCCTTGGACAATAAAGATGGTCATTCATGTCCCCGTGTCCTGAAGCTGACTCACCCAAGCACTTCCTCAGTTATGCAACTCAATTACTCACAAGAATAAGCTCAAAAAGTTTTCAATATGCTCATATTTTCATGTGCCCACAACTCAAGAGTAAAACTCCCAATTGAAACCATGCATTTATTACTCCACAGATTACACTAGATAGATGTGGATCCTACAAAAGTGGTAAACCTAGAAATAAAAACAACTAATATCTCAAAAGTAAAATCAACATGAATAAGTAAGTAAAAACTAAGATAGAGGGTTGTTCCAACACCCCCCCTAAGCTTGAATATGACTATGGCCTCATAGTCAACATTCTCACTTAAGAAGTGGAACAACGGTACCGTTCGCTTTGAAGTGTGGCGAAGAAGGATGGTTAGATGCTCAAGTAGACCAAGTGATGCTTGCTATCTCCCTCCTTTTTATGGCCCATTTTTGTGTCTTAGTGGTTCTAAGATGTGACTTGCTTCATCCATCTTTCCTCTGCAAAAAACGGTTCGAAAAAATCTCGTTTCGATACCTTTTACGGCCTGTTTTATGTAGCTGTCTTGCAGGTGTCGATACCATCGACCAAGGTCGATGGTATCGACCCAGACTCAACGATTTTGTTGAATCGACGCATCTAAAAGCCTAGGAACTCAAAAGTGTCGATACTATCGACCCTAGAGTCGATGGTATCGACTTTACTGGCACCAATTTTTCTGTAAATCTTCAGGAATCTCGATACTATCGACCCTAGGGTCGATGGTATCGACTTTTCTTCAGCGTTTACTTCTCCAAACTCGATACTATCGACATGGGTGTCGATAGTATCGACCTTAACATTCTGCACACTTCAAAACACGAGTTAGGGTACCATTTTTACAAATATTATCAAAACCTAAGCAAAAACTAAGTACATAAACATAAAAGAACATAACCAAACATAAAATTGAACCTAAAGTTGGGTTGCCTCCCAACAAGTGCCCTTGTTTAATGTCCTAGGCTTGACATAAAGATACCTTTAACCTGGGTTGTCAAGAGATGTCTCCAATGAGTCATGTGGCAATTTGAATTGAACTCGATCCTGTCCAATCCCCAAGGTCAATGTACCTCTCCCAATGGCAGCGATGACATCAGCCGTAGCTTGGAACGACCTTCCCAATAGCATCTCGCAACTTTGGAGCTGTGGCATGTCCATGACAACAAAATCTACCGGGAAGATGAACTTGTCTACCTTGACGAGTACATCCTCACACACTCCATATGGCCTTACAATGGACCCATCTGCCAATTCAATTGTCGCGGCCGACTTCTTGATTTCTTTTAACCCAAGTTTTTGAAATGTGGACAGAGGCATAAGATTAATGTTGGCACCCGAATCACACTGTGCTTGTGGAAAATATTGGCCGCCTATGGAACATGGGATGTAAAAGCCTCCTGGGTCTTTCCTCTTCTGTGGTAAACTCCCGTGGATAATTGAGCTCACCATCTCATTTACCCGGCACACGTCCGTGTCTTTAATCTGTCCCTTCTTGTTGATGATTTCTTTGATGAACCTCCCATAGGCGGGCACCTTCTCAATCATCTCCACTAATGGAATATTGATGTGGGTTTTTTGGAATATTTTCAAGAATTTCCTAAAATGACGATGCTCTTTCTTTGACTTCGGATTGACCAGATTTGACACATCTGCTGCATTAACACGCCTGTGAGGTGGCACATATGAGCTTTTCGGGGTCAACTCCCCTAAGCTTGCTTCAATCACTCCCTCTGACATGGGCTTTGGCGAGACATCATCAACAGTAATAGCTTGTTGTGGTTCCTCTCTCGCATTCGATGTTTCCACACGTGCACAAACAGCCTTCAATTGTTCTTCCTGCCTAGATGGAGATGCAATATTCATAACTCGTTGTGATTTTCTGAAGAACGGGTTTCCGCCCGGCAGTCCATAGTAAGTGCGTGGATACGGTATTGCCGGTGACACATGCGTATTAAAAGTCATTTTTCTTTCTTCTTTAGCTTCTTGCACCTGAGATTCCTCCTCATTGCTTACCACAGACATATACTTGACCTGATGGTGTGCTTGGGCCACGTTTGCATTCTCGGCCGGTTTCTGTTGATTGGCATGCTTGATGGCTGCCACTTCACTAGAAATCTGTACCACCGTGGTTTCTAATGCCCGCATTTGTTCTCCATGGCTTTGCAGCGTCTGTCCAAACTTGGTTAGAATATCACCTTGAGATTGCAATTGCTTACCAAACATGGCCATCATCTCCTGGTTCTGCTGTACCATTTGACTCAGTAGTTCAGTATTCTTATCCTCGGCTCTAGGCTGTGGCTTGGCATCCGGATCCTGCAGAAAATTATTCGGATCCTTCCATGAAAACTTTTTATCCTTCCACCATGCATAGTCATTGTTTCTATAGCCCTGTTGTTGCATGAATTTCACTTGGGCTTCCTCATCCTCAGATGCATCTTCCTTAGATAGAAGCTTCTTGGGTAGAAGATCTAACTTATCGTTCAGCTCCTTAATTACTTTGGATTCGCTTGCAACTCTGACCTGCTCCACAGCGCCTCTGTCACCCCATGACTGTTTCCTAGCCATGTTCTTTAAAATTTCCCAACATCTGGTGTCCGTATTATTCAAAAAGAATCCTGACCCAGCTGAATCAAGGTTGCTCCTATCGTGCTCGGAGAGAGCAAAATAAAAGATTTTCACCTGTGTTTCCTTATCTAGTCCATGATGTGGACACCTCCTCAGCATAACCTAAAATTGCTCCCAGGTCTCAGAATATGTTTCATCGGCCTGTTGGGTGAAATTATGAATCTTCCGGATCATGTCGTTAGTCTTCTCAGGAGGGAAGAACCTCTCAAAAAAGACCTCCACCATATGGTTCCAGGACTCCACAAACTCATCATCCAAATTATGTAACCATTCTCGCGCGGCTCCCGCCAATGAACTCGGGAAAAGCTTGAGATATAGTGCCTCCTATGGAAACCTATCGATTTTTACCATGTCACAGTTCTCAACAAACTGGTTGATGTGTGCGACGGGGTCCTCATTCTTGATCCCATGGAAAGCATTTGATTTCACCAGATCTATCAACGCCGGATCAATCTTATAAGTAGGTATGTTGATTGCCTGCTTCTTTATAGGCCCTTTTGAAGCTGATGAGGAAGAAGCCTTGATCTTCTCCCATATAGTTTGTGGCTCGGCCATCTCTTCCTATTCAAATTCAGAATCTACCTCTTCTTGGTGCTCTTGCTCATAATACTCCTCGTCCTCAGGTCCCTGAAGCGGAACCTCGGGTGTAGGATTCGCGTAGTCAGTACTACGTGTTTGCACCATGCAATGTGCCTGAAATAGGAAAGTTTAAGTTCAGTACAGTGCTTTGACGAGTATCAAAATTAACGAACAATAAAAAGAAAATATTTGAAGTTGTTTCAAAAAAAAATTGTGGCCTACAGTGGCCGCTCGTAGCACTCAAAGTGCCAACAATTCGTCGTATCCCCGGCAACGGCGCCAAAAACTTGACGCAATTTTACTATGCGCTAAAACGCAAGTGAACACGTCGAGTAGTACAGGCCTTTGTGAGGCCCGAGTCGAACACAGGGATACTCGGAATTGTTGGTGACTCCTACTAACTAGTCGCGATTAGCTAAGCCGATTAATAAGTTGAGAGTTGTTGTTAAAACTAAAAGAAAAATAAAAACAAAACAAAAGAAGCAATCGATTAAATGTTGGTTTAATCAATTCAAAAGGTATCTTTAGGATTGTGGTTTCACCGCGGGTTTTCATTGTATTAAATTTTATATAATGCCTCAATTTTATCTCTCTATCCGGGTAGTGGCCTGAAAACAGAATTGCCCACTGTCGTGGTGCAATTCACTACCTAGGTCTAGGTCGGTTCCACCATCGTAGTAACCTATACCCTAAACTCGGTGCATTATGAACGATCTCTCAGTATCCACCATTAATTTTACACCACCTTGGTCAAGGGATTTATCGATTAATGTAGATTTCGTCTATTTTCAGTCGTTAATTCTTCTTTCAAAGTGATTAAGGGCATTATGTTATTATTATGGTGATCAAGCATAACAATATATGGAGAAAATGAAACTATACCATGGATTTAAGAGATAAAATATGAATTACTATTATAAAATTGTCATACAATGAATCCCCGGGCTACTCCCGGTCCTAAAAACAAAGGGGATTAGCTCTGCATGGTCATCTCAATGAAAGACAGAGGAGTAGAGAAGCAAAACATGGTAAACATGGAGCAAACTCATGTAACCCCTGATACAAAGGTGTTCCTGGAGATCCTCCTCGAGAAAACGTGCGTTTTGCAGTCTTCCGGCAGCAAAATTGCCCGTCAGAGGTGCCCGGATCGCTCGGTTGACGGCCTTCGTCTCTCGTCTCCTATCTCTCTCTCCTTCTTGGATGTTGTGCAACACAATGTCCTCTCCCCCTCGGGCCGTCCGTGCTCTTCTTAGGTCATAGGACCACTTTACGGCTCTGAAAAAGCTCAACCGTCAGATTAAAACGCTCCGTTTTAGTGCTGAAAATCGCCAGATCCCGACGCTGTCGATAGTATCGACCCCAAGGTCGATGGTATCGACCATGGCACATGTTATTCCTTCCAAGATCGCGTTTTGGGGTTTCTTTTTGATGAAATGTCGATACTATCGACCTGGGGGTCGATAGTATCGACTCCGGACAATGCAAAAGTGCCTGAAAAAGTGCCGAAACATGTATATAAGTCCGGAGATTATATAAAATCATATAAATATTATAAAAGAAGTATAATTTGATGGAAAAATAGTTTAAGGGCCAACTATAGTGAATTATGCAAATATAATCAAGAAAATGACAAATACATGCATAAAACAGATATAAAATAAGCCTATAAAAGTGACTCAAAACCCATGCATCAACTGGCTATATGATTCAGGAAATTATTACAAAATCATATATGTGGTTGCCAACTCTTAACCCAAAGGAAATCCTAGTCTTTCTAGATGTTCCACATGTCCATTCACATTGTGCACATGGGGCTCTAGCAAATCTCCCTCTGTCAGTTTGCACTGAAACAGTGCCTTAGAAACATTATGTCTTTCTTGTTTTTTGTGTTGTTTATGTAACTCATAGTTCATACACCCCATCATATAGTTTTTGATGTCTACAACATCATTGGCATGCTTCAATAAGCATACATTTTAGCCTTAGGTGCATATGAAGGGGGTTCCCCTGGCATTGGTGTTTCAGGTACATAGAGAATACTTCTCAAAGTCCTGAACCAGTTATGGAAGCTTATCCCATTTAGATTGTCCTTCTCAAGAACTGATTGCAATGATTTTTTGTTTTCCTTTTATACCTACAAGAGTACATTTGCATTTTATCAAAACACTTTGATTTGATTTGATAATATTCACGATATTAATTAGTCCTTTAATTAATTATCACTCCCACAGTTTTCTTTAAATTGATGGCCCTCGATACCAATTTTGAAAATTGCAATCTACAATCTTCTAGTGATCTAAGATCCACATTTTATCAAATCATGAGTCAACTTTGGGTGGTCACCCACAACTTGAATATTTAGGTAGACAACTTTTGCCAATTGCATCTAAATGCAACTCTTGGATATATGGTGTGCATAACTCTTTGTCACAATCCATCTCTATGCTTCTAGGTACTTAATCTCATTAAGGTCACCTACTTAAGCATGACCCAAAAGCCAACAAGATGGAAAATGTACCCTGCTCTGACATATGTACATATGTAACATCACATTTCCATGAGATAGATGACACACCATGCTTTGGCATAACCTATGCCTAGTCGGTCAAGCTTTTCATGTGTGCTTCTTATGGAATTCATCTAAGAATTAATATGTGATTGAGGGATTTTATATTTATAAATATATATACATATCCAATCTCAACAAACTTATCTGTATCATATACATATTATATCCCACAAAAAAAACATGCAATCATAAAACACAAGCCATGATTATGGCCATACTATTGTAATTCCTTGGAGCCACAAGGAATTACTACCACCTAAGGTCTACATCATATGCAACAACTTGTTTTTGATGAAGAGATGTGCTCAATTTAATCTGGGTCGATCATTTCAACTCTTGAGTTGATCGTCTTGTCGCCTGGTCGGTCAATTGGTCTCATGGATTAGTTGTATGGTTTCTAGTCCAAACAACTTCTAGACACCTCTATTCGATTGGTTGGGCCACCATCTGATTGGTTTGACTCTTCCTTTTGCCAGGCCTCCTCGGTCCTCCAACTAATTGGTTCACTTCTAAAATGGGGCCTCCATCTGGTGATGAGCATCTTATTTTCCATAATAGTAATTATAACTATCCGAATTCTATTTAACATATTACATGGCAATACAAAACCTCGAGTTACATTTGAGGGGAGCATAGGAAGAATAGAATTAGTAATTTTACATTTGGAAGAGAATATATAGGCTCAATATGCAAATCCAGATAAAATAGCAATAAACAACCATTCACCCATGCAAATAGATCTAGGGTTATTGGCCAGAACCATGCTAACATCCACCATCAAAACCAATTTTAGGGTGACACTTATCAATTTCATATATATATATATATATATATATATATATATATATATATATATATATATATATATATATATATATATATATATATATATATATATATATATATATATATATATATATATGTGTGTGTGTGTGTGTGTGTGTGTGTGTGTGTGTGTGTTTAGGGATTGTATGTGGTATCTAATTGGATATGCACATTAATCATTCAAATATTCACATCACGCGTAATAAATAAATGATGACAACTAAAATTTGATCACGTCGATTACATCCCAAAACATAGTAAATTGACGTGGTTCTAATACCATTGTAGGAAAATATGGCATCAAATACAATATCAGAAACAAAATTTTAACTGACATATTCCCCTTTGAGCGGTAGATTACGTCAATAACAATGGAAGGGGAAGGAGGGTTGCAAGGTTTATACCTGGTCCTAGAGCAAGTCTAGCAACAATCCCTTGCAGCAGCGTACGTCTTTCTTCAAGTTGAACTTAGACAACGTCAGCAAAGGCTTCTTGGTTGATCACCATGGACGGTGGTTGACTTCATCCTCCTAGAGGGTGGAAACAACCTCCTCTCCTCTATAGTAGTCCACACCGACCATCAGGAACTCCTGTCATTCTAGTTGAATGAACAAGAAGGAGTTGTCCCTTCTAGTCAGGATGCTAGCACCAACTTGCTCCAATTGTCTCCCCTTGCTATCCCTCCTTTTGATAGGTAGGACTTGCTCGGTTCTCACATTACCAAAATTGTGAGATGACAAAAATTGTCAGATATTACTGTTGTGTCTCTAGAAACCCTCAACTACCCTTCTATATATAATAGGGTCAGGGTCAGGAGTTCTAGTCTGAGCGGGAGTTGAAGAGACAGAATTTTCATGACTTATCGGAACCTACAAATGTTGAACTGATCGATTCAGAGATGAACCGATCAGTTCACATGTGAGATGATAGGTTCAACCTTTGAACCGATTGTATCACTATGTTTCCCAATTGCAATTGTATTGGCAATTAGTATTCAATTAATTCACAACATGTCATCAATATCAATCCTTGATCCAATTGAATTGATTAACCAAACGGTTAGTTCACAACCTGAACTGATCGGTTCACATATATGAGGCGATCGGTTCACTTACTGAACTAGTCATCTCATTGATCTGATTGCCAATCTTGGTTCAAATTGGCATGAAACTTGAATCAATTGGTTCAGCACCTGAACCAGTCGGTTCACAGTCTAGTCAATCAACTTCCAACCATTGTTGTTTAAATTGAATACCTAACACTTTAGTAATCACTTTTCAAACTACATTCATGAATAAACTCCTATTCTAGATATATCCTATGTGTGTGACCCTATAGGTTCCAAGTTACATTGATAGTGAATGTACATAACTAATTTATGACATAACAAGAAATGAGGGGTATCTAGAAAGACATCATTGCTACCCAAGTAATTGGAAAGTTAGAGAACAACTTCAAGATACAATATGTGATTGGTGTTATAGAGATCGTACGGTACCTTTTTCACTGATATCCATATTGAACTCAAGGCGTGAAATTGTCACCCTCTTCAACATTCAATCCATGTTCCTTGAACTAGAGCAGACTATTTGAGATGTATGTAAGCTCAATATCACATATTGACTCACATCAGCATGGACATGAATTTCTCACTCTCGCTTATGAAGTGGGAAGGTTATCATACACATGTAGGATGGATAAATGCCATCTACATCACTCCTAGTCATCCTGATGTGTCACAATGGACCTAAGAACCACCTTTATGGCAACCCTAATTCAAGGTCACAATGGATGATGTCAAAGTACATCAAACGACATGTGATGAGTGTAGTGACTTTAGGTCTAAGAACCACAATTACCACCATCACCGTGAGAGTTAATTCTGACTACCATTCTATGGTATCCATGTATCACTCTCAAGGTGGGTCTGTCTGGTAAACTTTTCTCTAACAAGTACCTATGTGTTTGGTTTGATATCACATATCCTGACTGATGTAATTGTGCCATAAACCAACACACACTCTACTATTATGTATAATTTTTGTCAATTTTTCTTGCATAGTAACATCCGACTAGGGACATAACAATAATGCAAGTACTCTTATCATACATATGATCTCATTGTCTAGGTCCTAAACTTAAAGACATATGTCAATGAGTATCATCATTCACTAGACATTTGTTATGTTACATCTTTATCTCATAACTAATACAATAGAATAAATGGAATTGGTTTTTATTATTAATCAAATCATTTACAAGATATGCCATAATAATAATCATATGATTGACTCTCTGGGCATACATACCATTAGTAAGTGATGAAGATCATGAGAGTGAGTAGAGTCTCTTTGAGGCAGAATCCCTTCATAATGGTATAGGGAGCTTATGGGGCATGTAGAAACCTTTAGAACCTCCCACATAGGTCCTATTCATAGTTGACGATGTCTACTAGTAGGTAGAGTAAATTAGAATGAATTATAGATATCATTGAAAAAGTGGTGAAACAACTAAAGGATATATTTTTGCTCTTTCTCCCCCTCTAACAACCACACTACACTTTACAATTATGGTTCCATCAACCAATATTGTTACCAAAACTCATTAGATGGCACTAGAAGAGAAGACCAAGTTAATTTGGTCACTCTAGTTTCTCCCATGAAATCTTGGGCAATTATCATACAAAGTTCTAGTCTTTTGTTCATCAACCAATTTTCCTTCTAGTTTAAAACACATGCAATGGAATTCAATTGGGCAATCAAGCAACCTCATCGTCCACATGTACCAAGACAAACTTGGCCAATGAACGAGCTTGACTTGGTGATTCCTAAGTAATTATAAGTGCATATGAATTGATTTTAAATTAGAACTATTACATTTTTATGAAACACAAGTCATACAGTAATTCAAAGTAATACAAACAAATATTTAAGAAAGACTTGGTGATACTTCAATTTTGATCTGGTAGAAAATTAGGGTTTCCAAGTTTGGACATTTGGTGTGTGTCTTTTTGAATTCACTCAAGTAGAATCATTACACACAAATAAGTGAAATGGCATAGTCTATGTATCTATAAGGAGTTGGACCCCACATGGGGCGCTTTCCAACTTGGTGGAATAATAGAAAATATCCAATGCCAAAAGTGATATGAATTTTTCACAATGGATGATAGAAAAAAAAATCATATACCTAATTATTAGCAGTGGAATTAAAATATAACAATTACAATTCCCATATAGTTCTTTACTATATACAGTGTATATCAAAAGGAGAACCTAAAGCAACTAAATTAATTGCTAGCAAGCCACCAAGGGAAGCTTGTCTACTTCAATCTATCTCCAAAAAATATTCCCTTCCAATCAAGTTGTAGGTTAGCATCAACTAATCAAAACCCTCTTTACCTAAGGGATTGGTAAAAACTCTACAAGAGAATAACCAATGGATATTATTAGCAAAAGCAAGTATGAGCATAAAATAGGGACTATATGTATGA
Source organism: Alisma plantago-aquatica (assembly GCA_963693085.1). NCBI lineage: Eukaryota > Viridiplantae > Streptophyta > Magnoliopsida > Alismatales > Alismataceae > Alisma > Alisma plantago-aquatica. The sequence continues at coordinate 744,099,609 of OY856413.1, forward strand.
ATGAAGTAAGTCAAATTATGAGCATAAAAATAGGGACTATATGTATGAATAAAGTAACTCAAATGAAAGTAAAAAAGGTTCCAAGTGAAGAGGGGGTTAAAATATCCAATTTATGTCAAAAGGATGTCCGTATAGTAAGATTCACATATCATGAAGAAAAAATAGAGTTACAATTACTGTTTTTTCCTTAACAAAATACAGAACACAAGATGGAATCAATCCAATAAATTGATTTTAACTTTAGTTGCATGACATTATCCTATATGATGTGATCGTACAAAAGTAGGGATGGAACAATTCAACATTCTATGCCCAGGAAGGAGGTGAAAGAACCTACAGTCCTTTGTCTAATGGTATATAATTTAGGTGAGAACACCTATAATTGGTTGAGAGCATTAGTCTCGTGTATATAGAAAAAGTTGTACAATGATATTCAAATCCATAATTTACCATTTTAAATGTATAAGAATAGTCTAACAAATCAAACATGCATTTAATGGGGAGGAAAGTTAATTTTAGTCCCAATCAGCTCATTAAAAAAGGACTTCCACTTAGAGAGTGGAATGATGTAATTTTGTTCAAATATAAATAAGTATAATCATGGTATATAGCACTAATGATTCAATTTGCACTTATCCAAAATTTGTAGATGAATCTATCCCATTTCTCTAGAGAAATCTCAATCAAGATCGATCTAATAGAACAAAGGTACTTTTAGGGAGATATACATCAAGAATATTAAGAGAAAGAGAATACATTAACTATTGTCTAATATGACTCATTGAATAAGAAACATAAAACACAGAGAGATGAATTAAATAAACTATCCAATATGATTTAGAGTGCAACATACCACATCTTGTGCCTCAGTAGGTCAATGTCAAACAATATATAAAAATTGGGTATCTTACACCTATCATTGCATTGAAATATAAATTTCATTAATTTGTGTGTATGTTTCAAACCCTTTATTATCAATTTGTATTCTCTTTGTGATTATGTTATGAATTATGTCTAGTTAGGTAGAGAACATTTTTATGATTCCAATGAGTACTTATTATTTTTAACAACTCAGAATTAGTTATTAAATTAATGGCTTATAAATAATTATTGATTATTAAATAGAAGGCATGACAAAGGACCATATTTTCCCTACATCACACATCAATTTCTTAATGTGTGAAATGGCACGTTGGTCCTTGTACCTGGTTAAAAACTTGTAAATAAATTATGAAATAAAAACACAAAGACTATAAAACCCATGATATGTGTGACACATAAGATTACATCCGGGAAAATATGGAAAAGTGAACTTTAACCAAATCACCATCATTGTGAGACAGAGAGGCATCGACATAGAAGAACCTTTTATTAAAGAGCATTATGATGTAAGAAACTAGCGCTCAGGGAGGATCCAAAACATAGAAAATTGACCAAAGTAAGGTCAAAGATGATTACCTTACAGAACTTCTTGCTCTTATGGTCTCAGGGACCTATAACATTAGCACTAAGGTGGTTGGAAGCCATCCAACTTTCTTCATATGTTGTAGGTCAGAGCTCACATTCATCAAATGTGAAAGAGGCTAAATCAAGAGGAACTAGCATACTAAATGTGTACAGGTTGTTCCCCTAGAGATGAAAAATCAAGATCCTTATCGGGGAAATGATCAAGTTCAAAAAGTTTTGAAGATAGTTGTCGCAATGCTAGAGCAGGAGGAGAATCATGAAACTAGAGAACACCCACAAAAACTTGAAACAAATGAATTCATAACATTTGTGAAAACATGAGGAACATAATATGGACTTTTACTTAGGATCCTTAAGCACTGAAAGGTACTCCTAAAGCAATGATTGAACCCAAATGAAATTATGGTCGGGGGAAGAAATTGGTGAAAGTAGAGTAAAATGTGATGGTAAACAAGTCACTGATGTACAATGACCACGTGAAGCAAAATGATTGTGGAGAAGTGATCAAATTATCATACCCCCAAATGATGACCCTGAGGTTAAAGATTATCCAGTTCTCTACACCACTTTCCTTGGATAGAAATTGAGTATTCTTGGGGTTGGGTTCATGTACAAGAATGCTACAAAAATTGTGGCTGGGAAAGGTTTTGAGTAATGCGGAAGAGTCATGGGGCATGGATTTGGGACTACTTGATTTGGGTGGAGTTGTGGTCTCCACCAACGGGTATGCTTTCATGGCATTAGGAGGAGAGAAGAAAGAGAAAGTGGGAGTCATCACACTATATGCCTAATAGGGAGTCTTGCTCAAGGTAGGATATAACCTCCGAATTGCAAGATCCCCATTTAATGGTTCATATAGGATCTAGAAGTGAGATAGGTGCATGACACATGGACTTTATGAAAGATTAGGTAATAAGTTAAGTGGTGGAAACACCAGATTGTCACAAATTAATCAAAATAAACTATATTTTGATTTAATTTGAGACTTCAAATTTAGGAATAATTTGCTTTCATTAAATTGGGATAGCTAGAATTATCCAATCTAGATGTAAATTTGGCATCCTAACTCCAACTAGGACCCAAGTATTGATTTTGAGGTTAGATTTAACTTTTAAGTAATACTTCCTTATATGAATTCCAATTTAATTAGGGTTCCTTGTTGTCTAAATATATATTATTATATCAACCAATAATCATTATCATTAAATATTTAGAGTCATGTTGTCCTAATATTATTATTATCAAGGTTATATTAGATTATAATTCATGAAATATGATTTCTTAGTTATTTCATTTTCTCCATTAACTCAATATTTACTTGCATAAAGCATATTAATTACATACACTTACATTATGTGTCTAGTTATTATTCAATTATACACTTCAAGCACATTATATCCCACATTAATCATTTATTCATATGCATACACATCAATAACTATTTAAGTACACTAAAGTCATTATGTGTGTAGTATTGAAAATTGTAGCATGTGTGGCATATTTAACAAACTCACTTATATATTAATACATATTTAGGTTATTAGGAAAATTGCACATGTATTAATTACTTCATGTGATTATAACACCTATTATCACTAATACATAATATGTGGTAGCAAGCATATATGTCCACTAAACATGGGGTTTAGGTTATCATGATTACTAATCATCTGATACACACCATTACCATGTTCAAAAGATAGGGTTACGTTCTATACATACAAGTTATCATTGCATTACGGTTTATTGATCCAGATCATGGCTAGGGTTACATTTATATATAGTTAAGGTTTACATTGTAAGTTACTCGTGAAATGTAAGTGATATGTCCATTAGTGTACAAGCAGATGTATTAGGGCACATCTCTAACCTAGTTTGGACATTTCTAAAGACCTGATAATATTAACATCCAATATATATAATTAGGGGTTTTAAAGTCAAAATAGAAGATCTCGGTATGTTACATTAGCCTCTTAAGTCAACAACATGGGCTATACAATCTGGTAATTTTTAAGAATGATGCATAGTTTTATTTTATGAACATCTTTACCACATACAGTTTTCATCTCTAGGATGACATCGTCAACATGATTCCTAGATTGGTGACTCAGGTGGAACATAGTATGCTACTTTCATCTCCATCTAGATAGGACATCCATGATGCTAGTTCAAACACGATGTCGGCACCACCCTCCAAACTAATAGCTTATCAATGTGCACCATCAAGATATTTGGGACACTCTTAATGTGGATGTAGCCAGCTTGATCAAATTCTATTTTTCAAGGGATGCAATTTACAAAATCTTATCATATTTGAAAAGTTTTATCTAAAAAAATCCAACAACAAGCTAAATAGGACACAAATTCAAAAAAAAATATACAATTTTAGGGTGAAATTATGATTATTGTGTTTCTTTATCATATTGTAACAACAAGATACATTATGGGAAAATAAAATGTCAAAGTTCCTAGGGATATATCTAAATCATCATAAAAATCCCATCTTCAAGTCATTTAACACGCAATTAGTGAGATTATGCATTTATAAGAATGAGTTGCATCTCAAATATTACTAAAAGAGGATACATCATTAATTGTAGTGTAGAAAACATTTCCATCAAGTAGGAGGATGAAACCCAACCCAAAATCTTGAACTCTCAAGCTCCAAATGCCCACTCTTGCATGCACTAGCTCTTGTTGGATCTAGGGATCTAGAGGGGGGTGAATATAGCTACAACAATTCTCACAAGATAGATTAGACCTTCAAATTATATCAAATTGAAACTAATACCTTAAGTGCAATTTGAAGTCCTAATTAACAAGCATAGCAAGGATGAGAGGAATTGATAGTAAGCACTTGACACGGTCATGTAGAGTGGTTCCATTCTCCAAACTAGGAGAGAGTCAGTCCACTACCTAGAGAGGTCAACCTCTAGGACTTTGCAAGTGCTTTTTTCTATATTATCACCAATAAGAGTTACAACACAAGAGCACTAAAGGACTTACCCATCCAAGCACAAAGATAAATCCACCTTACCAAGGACTTACCCACTTTGCAAGAGTCTTCAGCCTTCTTCCAAGGTCTTACCCACTCTAGAACAAGTCTTAAGCCTTCAAAGACTTTTCCACTCTTCTTGGATCTTCAACCTTTTCCTTCTCCTTCACCTGGAGAAGATCACCACCTCTTCATCAACCTTGAATAGGAATAGCAACAACTCCACCTTCACTCAGAGTAGCTTGCTTCACCTTTGCTTCATGGATGAAAGGGGTAGGGAAGATGGAGAAGATGAGAGCTTTACATGCACAAGGGAGTAGCTCTCTTGCAACAGGCCTAATTCACTCATAATCACGAAATGAAGTGTAAATAGAGAGAAAGGGGCTCAAGGAGTTGCAACACACTCAACTATAGGAAGGACTTAGAATAGCATGAATGAGAAAACTTGGAATGAACTCCAAGGGGTCCTAAGCTGGGGGTGTTCCATTGAGTTAGAGATCACTTAGGGTTGAAATATATCCATTTTTCACAATGCAATGGATCTATTTTCACCCAAAACAACTCACCAAAGGCTATAATCACTTTTTCTATGTTTTCCTTACAGTACATTTGATCGAGTTTCAATAACGGTAACTCGACCGATCAACTAAAAGCCAAAGCCAATTTTCAAACTATAGGTCGAGTTTTATCTAGTAAACTCGACCGATGAGCTAAAATTAGACTTGCTCAGTGAGTCGATCGGTTGAGTTCTATGAGTGTACAACTCGACCAATGGTTCATCTTCAAAAAATCCATCATAGGATCGGTCGAGTTTCCAACTCGACCGATGAACAACTTCTGACAAATTTTCTGAGTTGACTTTTGAGTGATTAAACCTTGGTATTAAGTGTCCCTCATATCTTTCTCATCTTATTTACAAGTCATATCATCAATACAAGTGATTACAAAATTCTTATAAGGTCATTTGGAGTGATTTCCCAAAAAAGCACACTTGCATTGCATTTGACTTGAACTTGAACAAGCTAGGGTTGTGTAATTTGATCCTTTTCATGTACCTAAAGCCTGAAATCAATCTTATACAAACATATTAGATACATAGGAATGGAATGGTTAAGTATTATCAAAATATGGGCAATGTATAACTCTTAAGTCAACATTCTCCCCCTTTTTGACAATGACAAACCATTCCTCAATCATATTGAAAAGGATATTGAAGTTATACCTTTGCCTTGTGAGTCTATCTACAAGATGAGAAAAATCTATGCTTAGTTTAACCTGCATAGTTAGTCTATCCACACAAAGCAATATAACACATACATACTATATGGTCCTTCAGCAAGTCACATGATAAAGCATATAATGAACAAGAAAGGATCACATAGGCAATAAAAGCAATATGGTTGAGCTTCAAGATATTGAATTTTTCACCCCCTTTTGACATTATAAAATAGGAAGGGGTAGAAGAGCATAAAAATAGGTCTTCTCCAAGCACAAATAAGCATATATAAAAAAATGTAATATCAAGAACATACACCAAATAGAGATGAGAGAAACATTCAAACTAAGTCATAATCAAAATATGGTAAACCATGGCACCAACTCATAATATATATCAAATCAAAGAGTAAGTGTGCACAGAATAAAGATTACAATTCAAAAAGAAAGTTCTCATAAATTAGCTACAAGCCAAAACAATGAGAGCTAAGATGATAAAATAGTACAGCTCAGAACATGTGCCCAGATGTTGCTAATACAAAATAACCTAGAAAGATATATACGATCAGCAACTAGACTAAAAACTAAAAGTAACTAGATATCTAGGTCAAATATATCTACATCATCCACAACATCATCAGAATCAAGCTCATAGTCATCATCTCCGTGTGAAGGTGCAGCAACATCGCCTTCATCACCGGAGTCACCAGCAAAGCCATTAGAGCCATCATCATCATATGCAGCACCATTGGCCTGGTCATCACCAGCAGCCTCATCAGCATCAGCAGCCTCGTAGGGCAGGTAGGCTGGGTAGGGATGTGTATAGGACATGTTCAAGTTGGACATGATTGAACATAGGTCTTGATGCATGTGCTCCTGAACTTGGAGGTTGTATCCCTATTGATGCATCATGTATCCCATAAGGGTTTCATTTGACACATGGAACGAGGCACGAGCAAGTCAAGTAGGCTAAGGGGGCGGAAGTGCTTGGGTAGAGGTAGAGGTAGAGGCAGAGGCACTAGGTGTGATGGAGGAGAGGATAGGCGCAGACTTCTGAAGAGTGATCTCACTGATACAAACTCCTTTTCGAGCAAGTTTGTAATGGAAGTTGTGGAAAAGAGATTTGTCAGTGGCAAGCTAAAATAGACCACAAATTAGGGCTAGGTAGGGAGCGGGAGGGTGTGTTTCACGGGTGTTCTTTCCTGAGTCAAAGCAGGTCATATGATGGAGGATGTATCTGGACCACTTGACTCTGACATTCTCTAAGAGACAATACATTATCATTGTAGTGTTTTCTGCAATCTCCGTTTGATTTTTCTTGGGGTGGATATTGCAGTTAACCACTAGGGTGAGGATGCGTCTCTTGATATCCAAGGCAGATGAGGGAAGTGTGCACTTCTTCTTATAATGGAATTGAGGCTTCTTCAAGAATCTATGAATGTCAGGAAGAGTAAGATCATACTGCTTATAGAAGGCCTCAGGCTCAACTAGGTTAAAATACTCGGGGTAATCCTTACGTCAGGTGTCAGTCTCATCAGTACCTGAGAAGAATATGTTCATGGTATCCTCAAAGACTTGGAATTTCTTCCCAGATATCATGGACGTGAGGACTACTTGAGTATTAGGCGGGGGTATGAGGGTGTCATAATTCTAATGCAAGTTAGTGTATAATTTGTGAACCTTTATTGCTGTTGATGGAATTGTTGTAGCATGCGTGTTCAACATCCAGGGTTGAGAGATGGTGAACGTTGAGCCACTCTACTAATTGATCTATGACCTCCTATCTTCTAGGTCTAGGATCAAAGAGGGCACAAAAAGGGAAAGGATTCTGGAGAAGGAGCTCCTTATACCTATTTACAACCTCATTTGAGACAAAAAGAGTGTCATCAAAAGGAATCAAGCGGGAGGAGGTTGAAGAAGATGGTGCATTAGCTGGGGCGGCTCTCTTCCTCCTATTAGATGCCATGGAGATGAAAAAGAGAGGAAGGAGATAGCAAAAGCTAAAAACTCACCACCAAAAACGTCCATAAACCTAGGTTTGCAAAGGGGGAAGGTCAAGGGTGGTCTAGCTAGGTCAGATTAGGGATAGGTTGAGGAAGGGAAGGGTAAGGGTAGAGAGCTTAGGGCATATGGAGGTGGAATTGGTCGACTTTTCTCTAGTTGAGAGGGAGAATAGTCGGTCGAACCCAACTTCAGATTGCTCCAACCCAACCATTGGTCGAGTTCTGTGAACTCAAAAACTCGACCGATAGGCTTTTTTAAAAAGTTCTCGGCCTTCGATCGGTCGAGTTGGCAACTTGACCGATGGTCAACCTGATCTAAACATAAGAAACTTAGTTTCTAGCTATTTGAGTTCTAATTAAATTTATTTTTCAAGTCCATTGTGTATTTGGAACATACTTAGGCACATATCCCTCATCATTGGGTACTATTCTGTAGTAAAGCAAGCGTTTGTGAAAAATACCCAAAAATAAGATAAAAACAAGGAAAAATGATCATGAAAAATGGACTTTAGCATATTAGCAAGAAAAGATGATCAAAATAGAGACAAGACATATAGGATATATGACAACTATCTAGAAGGCATATCAGATTCATTCAAAGTAGTTATAAGAAATTTTGATCTAATAAAGTTAAATTGCTCTCTAGCTAGAGGTTTAGTGAAAATGTCCACCAACTGATTTTCCGTGTCCACATGCATGAATAGATATCCTTCTTGTCAATGTGATCATGGAGAAAATGATGATGAATCTCTTTATGTTTATCTCTACTATGCAAGATAGGATTATATGATAAGTTAATTGCACTAGTATTATCACAATAGACAGGAGAAGCATCAAAATGAATGTTAAAGTCTTAGAGCATTTGCTTCATCCATAGGACCTCTGCACAACAACTCTCGACTGCAATGTATTCAGCCTCGGTGGTTGATAATGCCACTTTGCTTTGTTTCTTGGACAACCAAGACACCAAGCATGGTCCTAGGAGGAAATAAGTGCCGCTTGTGCACTTTTTATCAATCAAGCACCTTGCATAATCTGCATCACTATAAGCAGTAAGAGTAAAGTCCCTTGACTTGGGATACCATAGTCCAAAACTTTGGGTTTTGGCTAAGTATCTTAAAATCCTCTTAACATCTATAAGATGTGATTTCAAAAGATTTGATTGAAAGAGAGCACACAAGCCAACCATAAACATTATATCAGGTCTAGAGGCAGTTAAGTAAAGTAAACTTCCAATCGTACCTCTATAGAGCTTCTCATATACCTTCTCACCTTCTTCATCTTTGTCAAGTTTGGCAGTGTTTGACATGGGTTTGTCCATCAACTTGGTGTTCTCCATCCCAAAACACTCGAGTAGTTCACTTGTGTACTTGCCTTGGTTGATGAAGTTCCCATCTTTTGTTTGCTTGATTTGAAAGACGAGGAAGAATGTGAGTTCACCCATCATACTCATCTTGAATTCACTATTCATAAGATCACTAAATTCTTTGCAAAGATCAAGGTTAGTTCTGCCAAAAATGATATCATCAACATATAATTGTATGATAAGAAAATTGTTAGAAATGTGTGTTAGAAATAAGGTAAAATCCACTTTGCCCATGATATACCCATGATCTAACAAAAAGTGCTTTAATTTCTCATACCAAGCCCTTGGTGCTTATTTGAGTCCATAGAGAGTTATTTGCAACAAATAAACATGGTTAGATAACCTATCATGTTCAAAGCCTAGAGTTTGTGCAACATACACTTCCTCCTCAATTGTACCATTCAAAAATGCACTTTTAACATCCATTTCATACATAAGAAAGTTTTTATAACTAGCAAAGGCAAGCAACATACAAATGGACTCAAGTCTATCTACAGGTGCATATGTCTCATCAAAATCTATACCTTCATGTTGATTGTAGCCTTGAGCCACTAACCTTACTTTGTTCCTTACCACTTTCATCAAGCTTGTTGTGATAGACCCATTTGGTGCCAATGACCTTTCTATCACTTGGTCTTGGAAATGGGGTCCAAACTTTGTTCTTTTCAAATTGCTCCAACTCTTCTTGCATAGATAGGATCCATTCTTCCTCCCTAAGAGCTTCCTTGACATTCTTAGGCTCAAGTTGTGAGATGAAGGTGATGTTTCCTTGTTCTTTGTTGAATGGAGCATACGTCCTCATTCTTTCAAATGGATCACCTAAAATCAGCTCCTTTGGATGATTCTTGGCAAACTGAGGGTTGGATCATTCTTCTCATCATCTTTCTCTTCTTCTTGAGGGGCCACCTCTTTTCCCTTTTGGGTGATGTTGAGCTCTTGTAGAATAGGAATTATTTCACCTGCAACATCATCATTTGGAACAATATATTTGAGAATAGAGGGGTTAGTCTTCATAAAATTTACATTTATGGATTCTTCTACTTCAGCAAGATCAACATTAAAAATTATATAAGCCTTGCTAGTAGTGCCATAGCTAAGAAAGAAAGCCTTGTAAGATTTCGGATCAAACTTGTCGAGAGAATCTTTCGTATTCAAATCAAAACAAGGACATACGAAAACATGGAAATAATCGATAGAAGGCTTCCTACTATGCCATAGATCATAAGGGGTTTTCTTCAAAGAAGGATGAGTAAAAACCCAGTTTTGAACAAAACATGAGGTACTTACAGATTCAGCCCAAAACTTCTTAAGAGTATCATACTCTAGAAGCATGGTCCTATCCATCTTCTATAAATACCTATTATTCCTCTCTACTACCCCATTTTGTTGAGGTGTTTGAGATAAAGAGAAGTTATGTATATAACCAGATTCATAACAAAAACATTCAAAAAGATCATTTTCAAATTCTCCCCCATGGTCACTACGGATGGAAACAATGTGGCAAGAAGCTTCATTCTCAACTCATTTACAAAAACTCTAGAAAACATCAATCTTATCACTTTTAGAAATGAGAAAGAAGGTCCAAGTATATCTATAGAAATCATCAACAATAACAAGGCAATACTTGGAACCACAAAGTGATTGACTTCTCATTGGTCCAAATAGATCAATGTGGAGAAGCTCAAGAGCTCTCTTAGTACTAATGACTCCTTTGGATTTGAAGGAGGACTTGGTTTTCTTTCCTTGGGTACAAGGTTGGCATTCCTCATCCTTTTCAAAATCCAATTTAGGAAGTCCCTTGACCAACTCATTTTTGCTCAACTTCTTCAACTGATGCATATTTACATGACCAAGCTGATGGTGCCAAAGAGAAATATCATTCAAGTTGACTACTAGGCATCGACCAAAAACAAACTTTATAGAGTCAAGAACTATAACATAAAGATTACCACTTCTGGTTCCCTTATATATAACTTGGTAGGTGAGGGAATCTAGAATCGAGCATTGAAAGGAAGTAAATAACACAACGTAACCATTGTCACATAGTTGACTAACATTAATTAAATTGTGATGTAGGCCATCCACAAAGAGAATATTCTTAATACACAAGGATTCACCTACAACACCATCACCTTTGACTTTACCTTTCTTGTGGTCCCCAAAGGTAACCAATCCTCCTTTCTTTTTGGTGAAGTTATTGAAATGGCTTATATAACCTATCATATGCTTAGTGCAGACACTATCAACAATCTGTCTTCCTTTTTTCTACAAGAAAGGAGAATGTCAGTTCCCAACTCAAACTTTGGGATCCGGAGTTAGCTTGGGGACCCATGTCATGTTTGGGTTAGTCCCCTTAGGCTTGTAAGGACAATAAGTAGAGTAATGATCATCACATTTGTAATAAGAACAAACCATAGGATTCTTAGTGCTGGAAGACTCTCCTATAAAGAAAGTGGTCTCCTTGCTCTTTTTCTTACCTTTGGCTTTGCTCTTGCCCTTTGATGCTTCTCCTACAAATCCCAAACTACTGGTACCACTTTGTTTGGTAGAATGGTCAAGGATTTCATTTAGGGAGTTCTTACCTTTGAGGAATTTCTGTAGGGATGCTCTCAATCTATGGTTATCATCATTTAAGGAAATAATGGTAGAAGATAAGCCATATATGTCATCTCTAGCATGCACAAGATCAGCCTCAAGACATAAGGCTTTTGTTAAATATGAATCCTTTTCAAGAGAGATAGAAGCAACATTAGCACGAGGCAATAAAGGTCTAGAAGATAGATCATTAAATTAACCAAGTAACCTAGCATTTTCATATTTAAGCATTTAGATTTCTTTAAGATAGACATCTTTTTCTTCTCTACGGGCATCAATAAGGAGCTTAAATTCAGCATTTTCAGTTTTAAATATTTCAAGCTCCTTAAGGCAATTTTGGTTTTCTTCATTAAGATTTTCAATATTCTTAAGGTAGATACCATTCTCAACTTCAACCCCATTATATTGGAGCTCAAGATCAAGGTATTTCCCTTGAAAATTATTAATACTCTCAAGATTATTTTTCTCATTCAATTCAATAATCTCAAGCTTAGCATATAGATCATCAATGATTTTTCCTAACCATTTTCTAATATATTTACATTTAGCAAAAGATGAACCGGTAGAGACAAGCATGTCAATAAAAGAATACTTAGATAACTCATGCAAACTTACCTCACTTACCTCACCAATTTCTTCACTAGTAGAGGCCATGAGTGCAAGGTGGCACTCTCCATCTTCTTCGGAACTTGAGCTACTTGAAGATGAAGCTTCCAAAGTTGCATTCTTGTGTCTCTTCTCCTTCTTGTCCTTTCTCTTGTATTTCCTCTCCTTCTTGTACTCCTCTTACTTCTTTGAGATTCCCTTGTGGTGTGACTTTCTTAACTTGGGACATTCACTCTTGTAGTGTCCCTTTTATCCACACTTGTAGCATCTAGGAGTAGAGAAGGAGGAGCTTGCTTTCCCTTGAAGTGTTTGCCCTTGATCTATTTGGCTTCATTCTCACTTGGTCCATCATCTTTACTAGAGGAGGAAGGGGAAGTCTATCAAGCAAGTTGTTTTTGAAGGATCACCATCTCCACTTGTGCTTTGAAAGTGCTATCTTTGATCTTCTTGGCTTCCTTCTCTTCTTTTTTGGCTTCCTCTTCTTGCTTGTCAAGCCTTGGCTCATGGGCTTGGAGGTTGCCAATGAGCTCTTCAGTTGGGATGTCACCAAGGATCCTCACTTCTTCAATGGAGGTAACCTTTGACTCCCATCTCTTTGGTAGAGTCCTCAAGATCTTGGATTTTATTACACCTCTATCCAAAGTGTTTCTCAATGCAGCCAGCCCATTGATGATGATATTGAGTCTTGAGTACATCTCTACAATCCCTTCTTTCTTGCCCATCTTGAATTTCTCTAGAAGGATATTCAACATGTATATCTTGGCCTCCTTGACTTGCTTTGTTCCTTCATAGATGATGCACAATTTATCCCAAATCTCATAGGTGGTGTCCCAAGATGAGATCTGGTTGAACTCTGTTGGGGTAAGGGCTGCATAGAGGTTGCTTATGGCTTTGGCATTGAGTTGGGCTTCTTTGAGTGCAGCTTCACTCCATATTGCAACAGCTGCGGTTGGCTCCTTGTAAGGTGTGACCACAACCTTCCACATGTCAAAGTTCATGCCTTGAATGTAGAACTTCATACGCCTCTTCCAATAGAGGAAGTTAGTGCCACCAAAGACCAGATGATGCATGGAGAAGCCACCCTCTAGGTTGAGAGAACCAAGTAGGTTGTCACCCATCTTCTCGTCTTGTGGGAGATTTTTGGAGAAGATCCTTGGCTCTAATACCACTTGTTGGATCTAGGTCTCTAGAGGGGGGTGAATAGAGCTACAAAAAATTCTCACAAGATATATTAGACCTTCAAATTATATCAAATTGAAACCAATAGCTTAAGTACAATTTGAAGTCCTAACTAACAAGCATAGCAAGGATGAGAGGAATTGATATCAAGCACTTGACAAGGTCATGTAGAGTGGTTCCAATCTCCAAACTAAGAGAGAGTCAGTCCACTACCTAGAGAGTTCAACCTCTAGGACTTTGCAAGTGATTTCCTCTATATTATCACCAATAAGAGTTACAACACAAGACAACCAAAGGATTTACCCTTCTAAGCACAAAGAGAAATCCACCTTACCAAGGACTTACCCACTTTGCAAGAGTCTTCAGCCTTCTTCCAAGGTATTACCCACTCTAGCACAAGTCTTCCACCTTCAAGGAATTTTCCACTCTTCTTGGATCTTCAATCTTTTCCTTCTCCTTCACCTGGAGAAGATCACCACCTCTTCATCAACCTTGAAGAGAAACAATAAAAGCTCCACCTTCACTCAGAGTAGCTTGCTTCACCTTTGCTTCATGGAGGAAAGGGGTAGGGAAGATGGAGAAGATGAGAGATTTACATGCACAAGGGAGTAGCTCTCTTACAAAAGGTGTAACTCACTCATAATCATGAAATGAAGTGTAAACTTGAGAGAGAAAGGGGCTCAAGGAGTTGTAACACACTAAACTAAAGCATGGACTTAGAATAGCATGAATGAGCAAACTTGGAATGAATTCTAAGGGGTCCTATTTATAGATTGGGGGTGTTCCCTTGAGTTGGAGATCACTTAGGGTCGAAATATAGTCATTTTACACAATGCAATGGATCTTTTTTCACCCAAAACAACTCACCAATGGTTATAATCACTTTTTCTACATTTTTCGTATAGTACATTCGATCGAGTTTAATAAAGGTAACTCGACCGATCAACAAAAAGATTAAGCCAATTTTCAAACTATAGGTCAAGTTTTATCTGGTAAACTCGACCGATGAGCTAAAGTTAGATTTGCTTAGTGAGTCGGTCAGTCAGGTTCTGTGAGTGTACAGCTCGTCCGATGGGTCATCTTCAAAAAATCCATCATAGGATCGGTCGAGTTTCCAACTCGACCGATGAACAGTCTGTGACAAATTTTCTGAGTTGACTTTTGAGTGATTAAACCTTGGTATTAAGTGTCCCTCATATTTTTCTCATCTTAGTTACAAGTCATATCATTAATACAAGTGATTACAAAATTCTTATAAGGTCGTTTGGAGTGATTTCCCAAAAAGCACACATGCATTGCATTTGACTTGAACTTGAACAAGCTAGGGATTGTGTAATTTGATCCTTTTCATGTACCTAAAGCCTGAAATCAATCTTGAACAAACATGTTATATACATAGGAATGGAATGGTTATGTCATTATCAAAATATGGGCAATGTATAACTCTTAAGTCAACAGCTCCAGCTAGGCAAAGAAGAAGAAAGGGGGAGATCTAGTTTCATACTCCAATATAGGTTCATAGTTTAACTCTCCCTTAGTTTGTGCACCTTATCGAGTATGTTAATATCTAGTACACTTCCCATAACTTAAAATATATCAGTATTTATTGGAGTTAAATGATATCATAATTAATAAATGTCCCCTATGTATAAAAATTAGGATTAAAATAATGATAATTAATTGAATAATATGTGGTGATAGACAAATACACTAATTAATATATTTGACCTTGTTTTGACATTGTACAATTACCTAGGAGAAAGAGATGGTGGAAACAATATATGGATTACAATGCCCAAATTGATTTATTGAGAGGAGTCAATGCATTGAGTGTATGATTAATATATAACTAATTAAATATGAAATCATTCATTCAAAATATAAAATAAATGTGAAATTAGGTTTCCTCACATGATAATTAGTCTACATACAAACTTTTATTCAAATAAGACAAACTTAACCATCTAATTAGTTGATTTATATTATAAAAAATAATGCGCTTAATAATATTGACCTATGATTTCACACTATAGTCCCTTTCACATATTCCATGCAATTCTCAATGTGTGTTACTTGGTTCCCAATCCTAACACTTCTTTCACATATTCCTCACCTTGATGATGCCCAAAAATCCTTTAGGTAATCAGAGTCACTCTTCCCTCCTTCATCTTCTTGTTCCCATCTTCCCCTTTGCCTCTATTCTCTATTATCATTCTCCCCCTTTCCCTCTCCTACAAACCCTAGCTACTCATCTTCTTATTCTTATTCTTATTCTTATCCCTCTTCCTCTTCCACCTTCCACCCACCATGTCTACTTCCATCGCATGCGCCACTATCACCCCTAGCCTCAAAAATCATCACACTCAATGATATTCATTGTTTGACCCTCTCCTTTTCCTTCTCCCTACACATATGTTTGTGGTAGTAGGGAAGAACAGTGGATACTTTCTAGAGTGGCTGGAGGAGGCCCTAATGAACATGTTTCTTTCCTTGCTTCAACTCTGGTTCTGCCACTATCCCATATATATCTCCTAGACTCCTTGGTTGCCAAAAGCACTTACACTTTATGTAGTGGCCATCAACAGTGTTTCTGGACACCCAACGACTATGCAGATAATCAAGAATCATCTCGATCTTACATTTTTCTCTTCTCCTTGAACCATGTCAATGCAAAAGGCCACACCTGGATCAAGAGCTTAGACCACCCCACTAGCAAAGATCGTAATATTTGGTCATGATCATGATTCCAATTAGAAAAGACTCAACTCAACCCATCAATTGCATACTATAGGAGTTCATATGTTATATAGTAGGTCAGTCTCCTCCTTCCTTTGGTTTAGTATGCTCATCATTTAGTTAACTAGATAAATGGAAAGAAAATAATTAAGGATATTAGTGATTGAGATAAGCACAATATTGTGTGAACCTTATCACCAAGTTAGTTGTATGGTATATATAAAGACAGATATACATATATAGTATGAGATCTGCAAATTTTAGATGAGTATGATCCTAATTCTAGTATATTGAACGATATATTAGACAATACTTATGATATTCCATGTTTATAAAGTGAGGTCAAAGGTAATATCTATGTTGTTTGATCAATAAACTTGGTATGGATTATATACATATTAGTATATGCATTTTCAATAAATACCAAGTTATGATAATTATTATAATCCCATTGAAAACACCCTAGATAGGAATGTAACTCTTTGTAGGCATTAAAACCCTAGATGCATATACATATACCCATTATTAGCTAGGAACACAATAAGAGTGTAAGAGTGTATCCATATAGAGATGAATTACTTCAATCTAAATGATGTACAAGAGAACAATACATATTGACACAGATAAATACTATTTTGAACTAAATTTTAAAGATAGGAAGACCATGTAAAAGTAAGCTCCTTCACACACACACCCAAAACACACACACACACTTATATATATATATATATATATATATATATATACATATATATATATATATATATATATATATATCTTCATTAGCTATGATTAGAAAATGAAAATCCTAGAAATAGATACATACATTAGAAACTTTGTTTCGAAATAAAGAAAGATAAAGTTTGAAAGAAATTAAGAATGGATTCTAATAGAATGGTAATCTGGGATTTGACCTAGACTACAAATATTGAAAAAGATAAGTCAAACCATAAATATATGTATAAACTTTTAGATTAATGACATACATAGATGGGTACATCTATAACATACTGACACCTGACCTTCTAAACCTGGAAACATTAATTTAAGGATTTGATGTTTTTCATTAGTTCAAGAATAAACCCCAAACAAGGTATAGGATATACCCTATCATGGACACATGTTGGGCTTATCTGCTAACAACGATCATATGCAAATAAGTGGACTTTTGTGTAATAAATCATATATCCTATAATGTAAACAACACATATACTTAAAATCATCTAAAACAATACAATACATGAAATATATGGAAAGTTTCATATAAGGGATACCACCAGTGTATAGATATACTAATGTGTACCCAAACCTATATAAGGTAATTAATTCAATTAATGAGTGGTGGAAACCATTGGAACATATCCATGATAATAAGAACATTGAGAAAGCACAAATAATCATAAAAAGGATATAAAGAATAATGTAGAGTTTGTTTGTTTTAGTTTAAAAGTTAACATCCTAAATATATTTAAAAGGAAGTTGTAAATAATGAGTGGTACAAGATGCAACATCCCCATGGTTAGATCCTTGGTTCATTACCAAGAGGTCTCAGGTTTAAGCCTCAGCAACCTCATGAATAGAATCACCAACTAAAAAAAGTATATGTTGAGTGGGAGTACTTGTGAGAAGTAATGAAAATCAATCATCAAAAGATAATCCTCAAACAAATATAATATCAACACATAATTCATAAATATATTTATTTGATAAATAAATCTGGAAATGACATCATTTGATCCCAACCCATGAGATCACCTAGTAAATAGTCTCAAATGATGAAAATTAACATATATTTGGATTTGTACTATTTTATTTGTCTTAGGGGCCAGGTTTCATATTAATTCTATTATCTTAGATTCCTTAATTTCGTTTGGAGAAGAAAATATAACTTTTATTCTAAATTATTAGTCCGACCATAGTAGCCCGGGTGGTAAGAGCTCGGTAAGTCCCAATGAAGGACTCGGGTTTGAACTTCATTGAACGCACTTTACGAATGGAAATCCACATTGATTAGGCATGGGAGGGGTGACCGGACCACACCCTCTCATGCCTTGAGAGTTTAACATGTCGGCTTTTCCTGGGGTGGGTTCTCTCGGTCATCAAAAAAAATTCTAAAATATTATGTGAAATAATTAAAGACACCAAAAGTGGAAACTAATGGCAAATTTGGATTCTACGTATCAAAATAAGCTTACATGGGAAATTTCAAGTTAATTGAACTTTAATTTGACAAAGAAAAAATAACATATTGATATATTAATAGGATTTGTTTTATATCATAACGTTTCCTAAAGTTACACAATATGTGTTTGCCATACTAAATTTCCCAATATTGGAATGTTTCTAAACCATTTGATCCAGATTGTGCAGACGAGCAACTTTCTTCTACCTTGGTCCAAACATAAAAACTAGGCGCACAATACCTCTCTTCTCCCTGATCATTTTTTCTACCTTTAGTTATTCTCTATTTCTATTTTTAGATGTAATCAGAACTTAACATGACTCTGAGCATCATGATCCTAATTTTCTAGGGTTTCTTTACCTGCATAACTATATCCTCTCTAGCCATCTTACTAGGAAACGAAGAGCCTCTTATGGAATGACATATAGATCTAGAGCCTCTTGCTCAAGGGTAACCTTTGGGAAACAATCCTTGAGTATCCAGTAAGTTGAATAAGCCTCCTAAACTACCTCCATATCCATAGCAATGTTTTTTAACTTCGCATATAAGGTCTCATCCTTCCTTGCTCTCAAAATACCTAAGACTTCCCTAGATCTACAAAGCAATCCAGAACACTCACACAGAGTCAGTATAAGCTTAAATATCCTTCTGTTTGGGTTTTGCTAAGGTATACACAATAAGCCCATCTTTTCCTCCTCTTAATGTTCTGACGATCAATTTAAGGAATTGATGTGTTGCTTTGACCTTTTTCTCTATTTTTAGGTCGTTAGTTTTACAAGGAGGTAATAATCATTCCCTAGCCTTTTATTTCATGTTTTCTAGATTGTAAACTCCTTTCCCTTCATCCCCTGGTGCACAACCATGGTTGGGTGGGGCTATCCAATTTGTGTGGTTGCTTGTGGACCCAAGGATTGGTTCCCTAAGACTGATAGGTGATAAGGAAGATGATGGGCACCTTTGTCGTTGGTGTTGAAGCTATTTTTCTGATTTCAATCTTCACCAAGTAAATCACTAGAAGATATATATATATCTCATTGTGGTTTAGCATATTTGAGAAGATGAATGATAATAATTTTGTCATAAAACCTTGGTCATGTTTTATTTTTTGTCACATTTTGATGGGAATAATTCTCTATCCACCCCTTCTCTTTGATATATCCACTCGGTTCTTTGGTCAAATATATAAATTGATATTCTATGTCACATATGAAAGTTTTGATGCTTAATGTAGGGGTATCATGATCATTGGACCAGTTTTTTATTTATAAAATCCATGAAAATACATTAACTTGATTCATTCATAGATAATTATAGGTATTAAAAAAAGAAATATGTTTTATAATTGTGAGATTTTTCTCTACATGATGGTATGCCTTTCATCACTTAAATCAAATATAATAAATATGTGACTTTTTGAGGATTTTCCCAATTGTCTAGAACTTATAAAATTCATATCTCATAATCTATAAGACATAAAAATAAAGTAAAATGTGTTACAAAATCAAGAAAGTTAAATATAAACAATGAAGTGGCTTTGATAACCTAATTCAATAATAATTAAAAGGTGATTTTTGGGTTTATGAATTTAATAAGAAGTTAATCCTAATTTCACATATGCATTTAATAGGTGGCTTGTGACTCTATTGTGGACCTAGGATAACTTTGTACATATATAGGCTTGATCAGAGGTATGTTTCATTCCCTATTAATCATTTTGATCAATCACCTAAGGTTCTATCTCTCTTGGTCATTTGAACATGTTACCTTATGCACTTCTCTCTCTTCTGAGATGTTGACTCATGTGAGTAGTTATATGCTGACGTGGATCTTATGATGATCTCTATTTGTTGGACATGCTTGTTGGATCCAATTTGTATCATATTCATCCTATTCATGTGGACACCATAATTTGATGATTTGAATTATTGAAACCTTATCTTTCAAGTGGTGAACTTTTATGATCTTATGATGTATCTTATTTGTGGAGGTGGTTGGATACTTGTTGATGGTTCCTATGAACCCACTTGATAGTAGCTATATATTCTCATCCCTTATTAGATATTGTCTTTACTTATCTTTCTTGCTTTATTTACATGTGTGATTGATTAATCATAATTAGAAGTAATGACACCATTTTAGTTTTAGGCATTGAGGTTTTAGTCCACATCTCATGCACTGTGTTTTTAGTCCTCCTAAAAATACTACTTTTATTTGGAAATGAGGTTTTAGTCCTCCTTCCCCTTGGTATGAATTAATGGGTTCCTACCGTGATTTTTAGTATATGCTAGATTGTGTATTACTCACCATGAAATTGTTTATGTTTGTGAGATTATTGATGTGACATTGATTAAAGCAAGAAACTCTCATATTGATTATTTTTTTGAAAGTTTCTTTTTGCTATCCATTTGGATGTTCTTTTTTCCTCTTAATATAGGAAGCCTTGATAAAGTTTAATTTTTGTCTTTTTTCCATAAAGTTTTCTCAATCTTTATTTTTACGCTCATCTTGACACTTTATGATGAGAACTTCCACTTTGTATACTTTTTTGGGGTATGCTTCCTACCACCAGGTGAAGGACACAAAGGACTTTGCATGATAACTTGAACTTAGCTAGTGGAGCTGACTCTTGGGAGATAGACTTGATAGCTTTGAACATCCATATGCTAAGTGAAGAAGTTGTTTCTTTCATGTACACCCCAACCAGGAGATTAGTATATAATCTTGTAAATTGAGAATAGTTTTGATGGTGACAAAAAAATAGTCATGATATTTTATTCCACAAATATACCTTAATTAAGTAAGGAGTGGATCCCCTTTCGGGTCCCACTCTTTAAAATTTCTAAATTTGAGATTGACATTAGGCAACCAATACTAGGTTTAATTATGCTTCCAATTATGAGTAGGTAATGTTGACTATTTCAAAACACTTTTAGGTTGAGAATGAGGAACTGTGAAGTTCATTCCTAGAGATAGGGTTAATCATGTAGATCAGGTATGTGCAATCCCTATTTAAATTGAGAATTAACATGAATGTAGTCCATTATTCCTTAATCTCATTTTGACACAACTTTTTATACTCATAAATATGATTATATATTGGTTCTTGAATGCAAAATTGTTTTTGAATATATTGTTTATAGAATCAATTCAACTTGTCATATTATATTTCATTCTTGTTAGGCTAGTAATCTGGAGTAGTGGTACTTATGTACAACCATAAATATTAGGAATGCCTCCCAAATTATATATATTGGGTATTAAGATTTTTACCACCATTGACCTTGGGGTGTTGGTGTTCTAATACCCATTATCCTTAGAGGATTGGGGTATTAGTCACCCTTGCTCCATGACTCATGATCCTATGGTGACTTGGTTCCACGACTAATTATCTTAGTTTAACATGCATGTGTAATTTATTATTGTTATGATTTATTGGGAAAGATATTTGAAATGATTATATCATTCTCATTATTTTTTACCTCATTCTTTTAGTTATATACCTTTGAACTGTATCTTCTTGATCTTTCCAACATGATGTACACCCTTACCTTGATAGAATCACCACTTTTTCTTCTTACACAAATTATAATTCCTAGATATATTTATAGTGAACATACTCAGTGTTTACTGACCCATACCTTCTTTTATTTCTTTCTAGGTGTTATGCAAATCTGCCCAGGTTTAGGTACCTTAGAAGACAATGTCTCATGAAGATCATTCATAGGATTTTGGTGTTGAGGATAGCTTAGGATGGCTAAGTTTCCTGATGCAACTTGTCTTGTGTACAATTAAATGTAGCAAATTTATTTTTATTTTGTAGTTCCACCTTTAAGGTTAGATACAATTGCATATGAAATATATCATAACATTCTAAACAATTTTGTTTCCACTTCTTGTTAATCATTTTTCTTTGTATACATATTGTTTGAGAAATAAAAACAAATACATTCATTCCTACATAATTGTAGTATATTTGGCTTTGGAGGGTTGTATTCCTCAATTAAGTGAGGAGTGTATCTCTCCCAAGAACCATTCTTTACATATTGTGATCAAAGGTAAAACTAGTTGGTATTCTGACTACTTACAGATATTCTCTCTAATTCCTTAAAGCCAGTTAAGTAACGTGACGTGGTTTTTTTATGTATGTATATGTGAGTCATGGAATACCAATTAGGGTTTCAATCCCTATCTAATTTTGTGATTTCTACTCCTCAAACCACTACAAGGTTGAGATTTAGTTTATTTTATCCCTAGTTACCCCTACCCTCTCGATGAAGGTAGAGATTTATATACATAAGGTTGACTCTTCTAGTGACTAGTTTCTATATACTGCTTATTGAAAGGTTAGATATACTACTATAAAGTGTTAGGTGACTTGAATACACATACATAGAATTAATTCTAATTCTCGCATGCAACCCTTACCTTTGTTATCTTTCTAGAAATTCTCAACTACGCCCACTTTGAGAACTAAGCATGCATGGAAAAAAAACCTTAAACCATGGTGTAACTTTGATTTGTGATGATTACTGTGTTTCTATGTGGTAGCCTAAACTAGCTCTATTAGGTTTTGGTAGACCTTATCTTCAATATAGAGATACCTTAACATATCTTTGCCCAAATATTTCTATCTAAAGGATGGATATTGTCCCCATTGAGATTTAGATGCTTCATACATAAAGATTAGTTGATGGAAGTTTTATATTTTCAATTGAGATCCTTAATATTTCACCTCTCTCCTCTCCATACTATAATTTGTTTATCTAGTGATTGAGATGATGAGTAGTTTGTCATTGTTAACTTAAATTCTAAGGGAACAACGGTTGTAAACAAGTTGATGAAGAGAAAACTCTAATCCCTTCCATAATCTTGAATGATCATATGACTCCCCTAAGTCCCAATGATGAAGTGGTGTAATTTATGATTAGGGTGAAGTGAGGAATAATTGAATTCATACATACAAGTTACTCTGCAATAGAAAATCATTTCCTTTTCTTGTGTGTTGTAAGTGAGGATGATTTTGATATGACCTTAAGAATGTTTGAAGGATATGACTCTTTTGGTGGGTAGGAGTAAGAGGTGAAATAATTTGTATAATTTTGGCATGGTGGAAAATTGTTGACTTGGTTCAAGTGTTGATTATGGCACCATTTTCACACTTACATCACAAAGGTTCTATCATTAAACTTATTCTCATTACTATATTATTTTTAGATTTCATTGATGGTTTCATGAACCAAGTCACCACCATTTGAAGCTTTGAGTAGTAAGAAACCCCTTGATTGAATAGGTCAACCTAGAAACCCTAGACCTAGGTGTGGCGTTATGTTGAAAGAGAATTTTTGGATATATATGACTTTGTAGACCTACCCCTAAGTTACATATGTAGTTGGTTAATTGGTTTATAGGTTAACCTTTTAAGGGTGGAGTCTTTTACCTTAATAGAGTAGTTCGAGTTTTTGAATAGTTAAGCTCAATAATGAATGAGCTAGGTAGCCCTAAAAAGAATTCTTAAATTAATGTTAGAATAATATATATACTTCCTAATTTGGATTTTTTTCCCACATAAAATCAATTAGGACTTATTACGGAGATGGCCCAGTAGTTGGTACAATAAGAAAAAGAGACTGAAAGCTAGCTAAATCATCCAAATAGACAAAAAGCAATAGATTGAGGAAACAACTCCAAGCTACTTCTGAATTTGGTTGCTTCAGGCATTGTTTGGTAGCTGATCAACGAGCATGTTCTTATTTCGCTTCATGTGGATGGTGTCTTATATTGTTGTATCCTTACAGAGATGTCTAATAGCTTGAAGTAGCTAGAAGTTGGTAATTGACTAGTTCCTCCTTCATGCTATTGATCCATTGAACTGCATTTCTTGAGTCACTGATAATAGTTCCAGCTTGAATAATATTATGTTTGGCATACTCTAGTCCATCAAGGATGGCTCAAAGTTCCCCTTCCATTGGGTCGGAACCTCTCGACAACTTGACCCCCCATGTAGCCATTGGCCATTGATGATTTGTAGGATTAAGCTTGTAGCCATATTTTTCATGATGTTTTCCACATCAATGTCTACATGTAGGATGGTGGTATTGGGGGACAGTGAGATTCTAGTAGTTTTTTAAGGCACCAAAACCCTCAATAAACTAGAATCTCCATGGAAAGATACCTTTACAATACAACTTCAGACTTATAGTAGACCTCCAAGACAGGAGAAGGAATGGGTTTGTTTTTTCGTATGAATAGATTTTTGTTTTTCCACAGCCACCAGAAAGTAATAGCAAAGAGAGTTATCCAGTTCTTGATTTTATTTAAGGACTTCAAGTTGTAACCCAACCAATCAAAAGTTGTGATGAAGTCAAAGAAGAGCGAGGTCTACTAGGGTAGAAGTCATCTCCACATTTAACTCGTTGATGGGTAGTCCCTTATTGTGTAGAGAATTGGTTCCTTATCTCCATGGCCTCTTGAGCAACATGCATCAAAGGCGAGCTTGCTCTTTAATCTCAAATCATTTGTGGGCATACAATTATGGCAGACAATCCATAGGTGGGTCTTTATTCTCTACAAAATGGATAAAGCCCAAATAGAATTGTAATGGTTAATGTTATCAGTGTTCATCGAGCTCATGAGAACTCTATAAGATGAATTCATAGTGAATATACCATTCCTTGTGTGAAACCATACTGTACCATAATCTCCATAGGGAGTTCTAGGGGGATGTGAACAATATCTTGGACAGTAGAACTGGTGAACGAATAGTTTAAGACATCGCTATCCCAGGATCCTTCATCAGAGACTAGGCATGCCACCTTCATGTATTTTATTTTGTCAGGAATGATGAGTTTAGGTTTGACAATGGGAATGTACCTTTCTCCAACTCAGACCTCTGACCAAACATTCCTCTTCCAACTAGAAATTATGGTTATTCTTAAGTTTCTAGAAAGGAAGTGAAAAAAGTTCTTTGTGCCATGCCATATGTGTGAGCTAGAAGAATTGCTAGATCTTTGTCCAACATATTTCACATTCATGAGCTCCACCCAAGGTACTTGGATTTTCTGGGTGAAGTTCAAGACCAGTTTCATTATTAGGCCTTATTGAAATCCTTTTCTAACTTTACTCCTAGGCCTCCTCGATGAGGAGGCTTGGTAATATCTTTTCATGTGACTAAGTTCAAGAATTTGGTTGATCATGAACCACTTTAAATAAAATTCTTAATGAGTTGATCTATGTGGTCTCCCAATAGAATTTGGAAGAAGAATGGTTTGCATAGGATAGTAGGTGTGGGAAAGTAAAATAGATTTTTCCAGTGTTACACACTCAACCACAGACAAAAGCTTGTGCGGCCAATTGTTGATTTTGTGTTGGATATTCTCAAGAAAATAATGGAAGTGTTCCTTCCCTTTCCTTTTATGGATGATTTTGATGCCTAAGTGGTGCCCCAAGTTGACCATTTACTATATGTTCAAATGCCTATATATGTGCATGCTTAAAGATCTTAGTGTGTTGACAAAGAAAAAGATGGGAGGATTTTCATGCAAGAGAAATTGCCCCGAGGCGACACTGAAAAGTCATAGCTAGCCATTGATGGTTCTTTCTTGAATGAAGGAATATTCTCCAAATAGTATGATATCATCAGCAAAGATGACATATGAAAACTACAACTTATGCCTTGTGAGCACTACAGGCTTCCAGTTACCCTGGAGTATCTCATTATTGATCAATTGGCTAAACCTCTCCGGACACAATATGAAGAGATATGGGGATAAAGTATCTCCTTGTTTTACACCACAAGAAGGATTGTAAGACCTTATGATTTCACAATTTTATATAATAGAAGTATTCCCAGACCTGATAAGATGCATGATAATACCAATGATGCTATGTGGGATAGATGTTCTGAGAAGCGTGTCTTCAATAAAGGGCCAGTTCATATTACCAAAGACCTTCACCAGTTCTAGTTTAATTGCCATGTAGTGTTTCTTCCACAGCTAGGATTCCATTGAATGTATTATTTCTCAAACCATGATAGTGTTACCCTATCTTGTGACCTGGGACAAATCTAGACTGAGAAGGGGAAATCCAGGACTTGAGAAAAGGTTTCATGCGGGACGCCATGACCTTAAAGAGGAGTTTAGTGCAGACATTGTTCAGCAAGATTGGTCTTAGATGTGGACAAGAGTCTGAGGAGAGGAACTTGGATATAAGAACCAAGGCATAGTTTGCACATCTTGGTTCAATAGGGAGTCCTTAAAATGGTGTAGTGACAAAGTTACAAATCTGGTTCTTAAGGATGTGCCATTATTCTAGAAGGAGGCATCGATGCCATCAGGTCCATGACCCTTGAGTAGGGCCATGGATTTTAGATTCTCCCATATCTTAATATCTATAGGATTACTAGTAATTTTTGATATTGTATCACCATTGAGTAAAGGATAATTAGCCATAAAGGAGCTACTAGCTGAGCAACATTCATCGTAAGTGAGTTCCTAGTACACATTAGAGATAAAGGAAAGAATTAATTGTTTCAGGTGGTCACATTCTTCAACCCAAAACCTGTTCTCATCTTTAAGTTTGACAATCTTGTTCCTCCACCTTCTTTCCATCACTAGAGAGTGGAAGTACTTGGTATTGTTGTCTCCCATTTTCACCCAGTCACACCTTCCCTCTTTTGCCAACCGATCTCCTCTCTTCTCATAATAGAGTCAAGTTTGGTTTGTAGGTCCATAGTTTTGCAAGCCAGCTTATTGTCAAATCTAAGAGATAGTTGTAGTTGATTCCATTTTATTTTGTTACTTATTCAGTCCTTCTCCCTTCTTTCAACCTTCTTCTTGGTGTTCTCCCACTTGGTTCCTCAATTCACAAAAACCGATCTGGCAAGATTAAAGGGAATGATGGTGTCCCAATTTTGTTGTAAGAAAAGATTGAAACCATCTATAACCTCCCAGATAACGTATGTTCATTTTGTTATAGTTCTTATCTAAGAAATAGACTCCAAGATAAGGAGTGGGGCATGATCTGAGTGGTTTTGTTCCAACATATGGATCAGATTTGTTGTCACCAATTCTATCCAACTAGTGTTTCCCAATGCTTAGTCTAGTTGTTCATGAAAAAGTCCCCTTCTAAAGGTAGTGTGAGCCCCATTGGCCCCTAGATTATATAAGTTGCATTCTTCAATTGTAATGAAATCCTTATTGTTGGCACTATTTAAGGATGAACTCCCCAATTTTCTTGATCGGTACAAAACCACATTGAAATCACCTACCACAACCTAAAGAGAGGTGATTGTTGCAGTAAGTGTTGAGAGATGATTTCATAGGAAGTGTCTGCTTCCTCTTGTCTTTCCCACATAAATGAAGGTATGGAGTAACTTGCTATGATTCCTATAGTGTATGAATTTCTTGTAAGAATGGAGTATCTCAAGAGAGACATTCGCCTTCCACATCACCCAAAACCCCCCAACATACCCCACAGCTTCCACTTTGTGACATTTTGTAAAACCAAGTCTCTTGATAATGCAAATAGATCTTGAGCCAGTACAACGGGTTTCATACAAACCAACAATTGATACCTGATATTTTTATACTATATTTTTCACAACATTTTGGGTATCCTCATCACAGATACCTTATAAGTTCTAGTTAATGGTTTTCATTGATCACAATATTTTATGATGGAAGGACCCACTACCTGTGTTTCTCTCTCTAGATCTTGAAGATGGGAGGGTTTCCCCATTTTACTAGTAGAGGCTCAACCATGGTCCCAAATCTATACTACCTTCATGTTCCGAAGGTGGATTCTCAATGAGGATTTTTATTTGGGCTCCTATATTTGACATAGGTCATGACACCCACATCTTGGTTGTCCATGTTGAAGGACGAGGTGATGAAGGGGTGGGCGTTTATTTCACTTCTAGACAATACCATATTGACGGGGCTCCAAATGTCACACCAATAAAAACCTTAAAATAACTCTTAGTTTTAACCAAAAGCAGTGCACTAATTCCCCACTCTACAAGAGTGGAAGCCTTATTGCAGTATACTTAAGGATAGAACCCAAAGGACAACCTTTTTAAAAACTTTTATATATTCAAAAGTATTAAGAGTAATATTTATCATCGGGTATTTGATTGACTAATTGATTAAACTAATTGCTACTAGTAGCAACAATGATTACAAAGGTAAATAACTAATAATATAAAGGACCAGGGCATGGGATTTTTCTTTCCAAAACCTACGTAATTATGCTAGAAAGATCTAACTCCTTAATATAAGTTTACTAAATAGAGGATTAGCTATTGCGCCCTCATGGGATACAGATCTTTGCATGGATTAAACTCCCTCGGAACACACCAAACTTGGCACCCAAGTTCCTTGGTTATTCCGACTGGACTTCCTCACTATAACTGTCCCTTCTCGACACATTAGATGATTGTAACCAAATCAACTCACTATCCCTTACTGACACCTCAGGGGGATAATAAGATCGTTCTAGAGTTCTAATCATGCTCCCAGCAACTTGCATATCCATGATTATAACATACATGCAAGGCAAGTCATCAATTTGCAAGGCAAGGATATAAGCAGAATGATACTTTATTTAGCAATAGTATTGTTGAGTTTAGATACAAGATAGGATAAAATATAGGCAATTGGGGCTAGTACCCATGCCCCAGCACAGATGTCTACTTGCTCATGGCTACAGACAACCATTGAAAGATAGAAAGAACAACAAAGGGGGGTCATGATGTCTGGTGCGGGAAGATCAATCTCTCCACTACGGAAGCTGCCTCCTTGCTCCTCGCTAGTGTTTGTACTGGGCAATGTGGCTTCTAGTCATCAAATAGAGACCCTTTATAATAGAAAATAAGGGTTCCATTTTATATATGCATTCCTCGCTGTCAAAACCCTAATGTTGAACACTTCAGGTCAAAGACATCTAATTGCATGGCCCGTACTTGGACCAACAGGTGACTCAAGTGGGTTACTCAATTTGGACCTCACGTCCAGTTCTCTAGATGACCAGTGTGGATCAAACCAAAATAGGTTGAATGCTAGGAGCGTGCATTAGAACTGAAAAATTTGGAAGACTCCGAGTAGAAAGTGGCTCGATTCGGGTGAGTGGTGCAACCCGCTCACTTTAGTAGGTGGTTGGAAGGTGGACAATGGAAAGATTTTGGGGCCTTCCTTCCCTTGAGGTGTAGCATCATGGGGGCTTGATCGTCAATTTGGCCATTGTCCTATATTTTTTCTGGTTTTGCATAGAAAGTATATGAAGTGCATTAAAGTTTAGAAAAGAGGAGAGAACTAGATTTAGTGAACATAAAGCTAAAACTAGAAAATAGAAAGACAAAAACCCCTAAAAAGAAAGTAAAATAGTAAGCAATTATGAGTATAAATATACTCATCAAACTACCCCAGACTTAATCCTTTGATCGTCCCAAGCAAAGCAAAGTAAAAAGGAGGTCAAACAATTGATACTAGGATCCAGGCTTTCTTCTCCCAATTGAGCATACTTTTTGGCCACCTTCCACCAAACACGATCAAGCAACACTAGTCCTTTGGGGTCATGTAGCCACACTTGGATACCCCTGTTGGGTTTTCGGGGAGACAGAGAAGGCAGCGAAAACAAAAAAAAATCTTCTCCCTTAACCCAGTATAAAGGAATCGCGTAAATGTCTATACAGTAGGAAGGATGGTTTGTAGAGACATACCTTGTCCCGAGGCTTGCTCGGCGATGTTACCTCGTGGCTTGTGTGGTCTTTACCTCTGGTCTTGGATGGTGTCTATGCAGCTCCTGGTCTCACAGGGACTGTCGGGATTGACAGTTGTCCTCCGAGTGGCAGAAATCTCCCACCTCTGTAGTAGTCCACACGGACCACCTGGAACTCCGATTGCCTTGTCACACAAGGCACCGGAAGGAGTCATACCATCTTGTCGGTGTACTAGTCACCGACACACTCTCCTGCAACCAATCACTTTTCTACAGTTTTCTTTCCCTTGTTGTGCCTCCCTTGTCGGGTACCACTTGCTCGGGCTCTCTCAGTTACCACAACCAGAGAGAATGACAACTTTGTAGAGCAACTAGTGTTATGAGTTGTGTTATCTGAGAAGCCCCCAATACCCCTATATATATTGGAGGGTCATGGGATAGGGTTCTCTACCCCGGGCAATGCAGGATTAAAGCAGGAGTAGAAGGATTCGAGATTTTCCCATAAAACAACCAACTGTGCCAATTGAACCGATCGTTTCAAGCATGAAACGGTCGGTTGGGGACCTGAGCCGATCAGTTCACACCTGAACCAATCGGTTGGGGCACCTGAGACGATCGGTTCACTTCTGAAATGATCGGTTCACTGCCCTGGTCAGTTCCCGATTGACTTTTCCTCTTTTGTTTTGAATTGATCCAAATACCAATCCTTGTTCCAATCAAATTAGACAAGTGAAATGAAGAGAAATATCTTACCAACCTAACTTTCCCAACTCGCTCATTTGGACCAATTGAGTCAATCAGTTCAACCCCAGAATTAGTCAGTTCATCCTGTCCTGAGCCGATTGGTTCATCACATGAGTCGATCGGTTCATCACATGAGTCGATCGTTTCACCAACCTAAGCCGATCGGTTCATCATATGAGCCGATCGGTCGGGAGTGCAGAATGTGCAAAATCAATCAATTGCAGTTCCAATCAATCTGATACTCTAATCAATAGGTCCAACACCTTGGACACTATGATATTGAGATATTAATTGATTGAGTGTTTAATTGAACTACTAAACTCCTTTAGTAATTAATAAAACCTTTTTTTGTAGATAAAATCCTCTTCCAGGTTAAATCCTATGCATGTGATCCTATAGGCCCATTTCACGTTGGCAGTGAAAGTCCATAACATTTATGACTTTACAAGCAAAGAGTGGTGCCTAGTCACACATCAGTGCTACCCAAGTGAAATAGAAAGTTGGAGAACAACTTTCAATCCTACAATCTGTGAATGGTGTTATAGTGAATGTATAATTCCTTTGTCACTAATATCCCAAATGAACTCAAGGCATGGAACACTCATCCTGTCAACATTCATTCACTTTCTTGATCTCAGAGTATATTGGAGGAGATATGTATGACATCAATATCATATATTGATTCACACATGTGTGCGCACGCCTATCTCAATCCTACTCATCAAGTGGCCATGGATATCAAACTCCCTTAGGAGGGAAAAATCCCATATTTATCACTTACCCCTCAAAAGCCCCATGTGTCAAAGCCACCCAATCATCACCTTTATAACAACCCATGTTTCAGGACTGTGTTTGATGATGTCAAAGTGTGCCCAATGACATGTGTTGAGTGTAGTGATTTCAGGTCAAAGAATCACACTCACCACCATCACTATGAGAACTGACTGTGACTACCATGTCATGGTTCCATGTGTCAAACTCACTGTGGGTCTGTCTGGTACACTTGTTCTCTAACAAGTACCTATGTGTTTGGTTTGATATCTCCATATCATGACTAATGAGATTCTTTCATCAACCAACACCACAATCTAGTCTTATGTGTCATTTTTATCTATCTACCTTCCACAATGACATCCAACTAAGGACATAATAAGAATGTACGAACTCTTAGCATCTGTATGATCTCATCGTTCAGGTCCTCAACCTGAAAGCATACGTCATTGAGTAATGTCATTTTCTAGACATTCAATCTGTTCTATCATTATCTCATATGACTGAACCAGAAAGAATTGGAAGCTTGCCTTTGATTTTTATCAAATCAATCTTAATGTATCCCACCAATCATCCCATGATTGGCTCTCAGGTCATACTGTAAGGAGAGTGAGATCATCCCTTTACTAAAAATTTGAAGAATTGACATCCATTCCAAACACTCTCAGAGGTATGATGGAATGGGCATAAATTTATCAAATTTATTAAACATTGGTATACAAAAGACCATTAGAAAGTAGCGGAATAAAAAATTACTGACTATATTCAATTTCATAAAAGGTTTACAAAAATACATCAAATTCTCCCATTAGGGTTTACATCAAGATACACAATCATGATCTAGATAGAGGGAAGTCTAGACTACTACAATCTTGTCTCCAAGCAACATCTCCATCAACCGAGTCCAAGCCAAAAGATAAGATCTTCCTTGTCTTATCCATCACCTTGCTCAACACATGGGTGGTTGGGAAGGCACCCAATAAAAGGGAGAGGAGAACAAGGTATGCGCCAAATAATGAATAAGTACAAGAGAAAAGGAAATCATATGAAACATAAATATATGGAATCATCATAAGATGAGAGGGCCAAGAGAATGAGTCACATAACAAAATAAATTCTTACCATTACAAAACATATAAGAAGTAGCATGCATGATATTAATTGGACTACATTAACTAAGTAGGGTTGAGGCACCTATCAGACCTCAAACTATAGGTGAGGGGAGAATTCATACATTCCCAGTCACCTATAAAATTTTATAGGGGAGGAATAACACATTCCCCAAGGGAGAATAAGACGTTCCCTAGGGCGATTATTTACATGCCCTCTATGGGTCGTTCTACATCAGTACCACTACTATAGTTAAATAGCCAATTAAACCATCATGCTCAAGAAATAGTAAAGTGGTAAGATAAATCATTATATAATTACAACTTGGTGGGGGGGTTCCAAGACCTAAGAATAATGTTCTGAAACTGATTTATGAGGCAAGTATATCAAAAGATTCCATAGTATATGAAATACGGTTTAATAAAGCCTCATTATAGAAAATTAGGTTAAGGCACAATTATTCCCAACTTAAGGTGTAAATGCACATACATAAATAGGGATTGCACATACATATCACATACCTCTCTTACTGATATCAATTACTAACTTTCACCACTTTAATTGAGTCCAAGTTCCACTTTGCCTATTTTCAATGTATTAACATGTATTAGAGTACATAGTGCACATTAATATATAGAAACCCTATTTTTAGATATTTTTAGAAAAATTCGGATTTATACTCTTAAAACATCACCAATAAACTTATTAGGTTTTCCTGATCAAGAAAACATATATTTATGTTAATTTTGGAGTTATGATGTTTAAGATGTAATTTGTATGGATTGTATGCATTAAATTCGTTTTACAAAAATCACCCTTTGTAAAACCATGAAATTAGACCCTGAAAATATTTTTATTAAATATAGATTAATTTTCCAATTCCAAAACATATTTATTTGTCAAATTTTGATAAGCGGTTTGGAAGATATGAATTTTGCAATACGGGCCAATAGGAAATTGCCACATCATCAAACCGATCGAGATAATTAAAGACAGAGGAAGTGGGAGAAAACACCATTCGACCAAGATCAGGTTTGAAGTTGCATAGGTAACCAAACTAGAGCTTCTAGAGAAGGTAAAACAGCAAGAAATCAAAACCTTAGAAGAGCATGGTAAAAAGAGATGGAAATCGTCAATTTTCAACATAAAAGCATGAGTTTTAAGCATGTACTAAGCAATATATGAGAAGTGGGTTATGAAACTCGCCTCTAGGGAATATGCGAAGGTCCAAATAGCAAGGATCCGATCTTAGAAGGTCTGGTTTCTCCAAGCCTAGCTCCTTTCTTGGACAAAGATCACCTTCTCAACTTAGAGGTGATAAACCCTAGCAAAAGAGTATAGAGATGAGGTGTTTTAGGGTTCTAGGTGGGGTTTCACCATGGAGTTCCATGGTTAAGACCTATAATAGGGTGTAAGGAAGACTAACAATATTAAAATAGGGAAGGGAGGGAGGCAACTTACTAGTTTGGGTCGAATTCACCAAGGAGGAGCTTTGGAAACCCTAATAGAGCAATTTGGAAGCCTTATGAGCCTTCTTCACCAAGGTAGGCTCCCTCTGTTACCTTGGGACAAAACTTCGTATCCAAATTCAGAAGGAACTATTATCTAAGCTAGAGTAAATAAAAGGAGAGAAAGAGTTTTCGAATTGTGAGTTGGTAAGGGGTATACATGGCTATATATAGAAAGAGGTGAAGCATGAGGAGTATTAAGGGACGTTCCATGTGTCTTTAGCCTAGGGATTGATGGCCATGCAAGAGAATAGCTCATAGAGGCTTCATGCATATCAAAATTCGTTTCTAAGAGCCCATAGATTATTCTAGGCCATCCCCACCATTTTTCAAGAAAGAAATAACCACATTGGTTGATAGCTTTTAAGGATAAGCATCTTTATAAAGAGGGTAATCCCTATAATGCCCTTGGAAAGAAATACCATCAAACCAAGGTGAAACTAGGTTCTCCAATGGTTTAAAATCTTGTTAATGGTAAGTTAATATCCAAGGATTAAAATTCAGTTGATAATTTGCAAAAGAAAACCTCCCAATTGGGTAAATTGCATAAAAGTCCAGAATGTACCTAAAATTGCATAACCTACACAAACAACATCCAAATTGGACCAAAATTCATCCACAAGTTATCTTTGATGTGTATAATATGAGTTTTACATTATTTACATATTTTGAATTTATAAATCACATTATTAATTACTTATGCCTTTTATTGATTTTCTCTCTCCTAAACTTATCCTAATATTTCATGGTTGTCCAAATTAGATGAAATTTGACATGTAGGCTAATTTTGATATGTAGATTTCTAACTTGAAGTTTGTTTCCTCTTTTGAGACTTATTTTTATGAGATATTTCATATGGCCCATTAACGGCCCATTATCTAAATTGTTCATCCGATTAAGTTTCTTATCTTCATATTACCACTAATATGAGTTGTGGCATACGTTATGCTTTCAAATCACATCAAAAAGTTAGATTAAGGTTTAGAGAACTTAATCATGGTAATTAAGCTTTCACTGAGGTATTTGAGCATAAACTGTTCCATTGGTATAATTACTGAATAAATGTTCACTAAACCACTATAAATTCCACTAATTAAATATAAAGGCCAATAAGGATAGAAATGAAAGGAAAAGATGGGAAAGAGGGTCAAAAGACAAAATTTCAGAATTTAGTATGCTACAAAACTCCACCCCTTAAAGAGGATTTCGTCCCCAAAATCACAAGCAAGAAGGGAAGGGTGAGTGTGCAACATCTCATCACAAAACTTCAGTTTATTTCTCCAACCTTAACTTCTACCAAACAACTCATCAACATATACTCCACAAGCATCTTGACATTGGTTTAGGTTCTCAAGGATCACCTAGGTTCCATTATTTAGATATTATTTTTAGGAGATTTAACATTATGTACATTTTTGGCTCATTAACAATATATTCATTGTGATATCACATTATCACCATTATTGTTAATTATAAGTTATATTTCATTATCATCCATGAAACATCATATATATACATATATATTTCTCATTTATCTTACTAATAATTTTAGCAAAATTATGGGTTACTCAATTCCCTCAATATACTTGATCATTATCCTTAATATTTTGAACTTTGACTTCATCATCCTTATACTACCACAATAAGTTATAACGAATTATTTTGCATGAAATATTCAATTTGTCATTAAGTCTTCATTCAATCCAAATTATGTCACATCAATTACATATATTTATATTAAGCAATATCTCATTACCACATTATCTTTATTGCTCACATTAATGTCATCATTAATCATTTTCTCATATTTACATATATTATTGATTTGCACATTTATGTGA
Source organism: Alisma plantago-aquatica (assembly GCA_963693085.1). Lineage (NCBI taxonomy): Eukaryota > Viridiplantae > Streptophyta > Magnoliopsida > Alismatales > Alismataceae > Alisma > Alisma plantago-aquatica. The sequence continues at coordinate 744,135,639 of OY856413.1, forward strand.
ATCGATTACTTTTTATCCATATTGAAGTCATTATATATATTTTAATGATAAAGGTGGGGCATATTACATATAAATGATTTGATTCACATACTAAGTCATTAGGTGATTAATTATGTGTACTAGAGAACAAGGTGATATGCATTTCATATTGATGACTTTATTAATCTATGATTTATGTGTATTTAAGTATGTTATCTGATTATGATACCTAGTGACACTAATGTATCGTGAAAGGCATTAAGGATGTATATGTTAAGGTTAGATGATTACAACTTAGGGTTCAGGTTAATATGATCATTATATTTTACTTAGGTTACAATTATCTTACTTGTCATTTTATTAGGGTTTATTGGTTTATGACATGGGCAACACCATGCATATCCATTAGGATTAATATGTGAGTTACTCATATTATGTGCATTAGGTATTCATTAGGGTTTAAACATATAAATTATTCCTCAAATGATCATTATATGTTCATTAATATATAAACAAGCACGTTAGGCTATAACTATAACTTGTTTGGACCCCACTAAGGTTTAAAGAACTACAACCTCTTAAGTATGGGGTTACAGTTTCTAAAGATAGTGTAGATAGATTTCATGATGTCATAGGGCTCCATCCCCCTAAAGAGGATTTTGTCCTCAAAATTTAACCACCCAACATCATCAAACTAACTATACTCCACCCCTTAAAAGTTCGACCTATTAAGCCAAAATACACTAGGGTTAAAGGATGAGTCTAACTAAACCATGTACAAGATCTGTCACACTTCCACGGCACCCTCTAATAGCTCACTTAACCCCAAACTTCAAAGTCTAGGTTTTAGGGATAACTATCCAAACATGTGACCCCAAGGGACATAAGGAGACTATCTTGGTATCCATCCTCAAACAAGTCATCATACACCTAAAACTTTGGATTCCCAAAGATATACAACATAGATGCCTAAGGTCACTATTGCCTAAAAGCAAACTATTTCAGACAATCCATTTCAACTTAGGCCAGGCCGGTATCATATGGATCTGGGAGTCCTCGTAAACCAAACAAGTGGCGCGGAGGAAAATATTGCCAGCCCCCAGAACCTGATCCTTTCTAGACACCTTTGCTTCAACTTCATACCCTAATAGTTGCCTAAATCCAAACCTAAACAACATTAAGTTATGCATATTTTAGTTATGATTATTTTATGGTTTTATTCATCATGATACTAATGTGGAACTATAGGGTCCTAAATCAACCTTTCATCATTCATAGATCAACTATAGGGCAACCATGTCACCTAAAGGAACTATGTAAGGCAGAGATTCTAATTAGGGAGACAAAACTGAAATAGTCAGATTTCGGCTACCACGGGCTCTGATACCATGCTGTAAGGAGAGTGAGATCATCCCTTTACTCAAAATTTGAAGAATTGACATCCATTCCAAACACTCTCAGAGATATGATGGAATGGGCATACATTTTCCAAATTTATTAAACATCGGTATACAAAAGACCATTAGAAAGCAGCGGAATAAAAAATTACTTACTATATTCAATTTAATAAAAGGTTTACAAAAATACATCAAATTCTCCCATTAGGGTTTACATCAAGATACACAATCATGATCTATATAGAGGGAAGTCTAGACTACTACAATCTTGTCTCCAAGCAACATCTCCATCGACCGAATCCAAACCAAAAGATAAGATCTTCCTTGTCTTATCCATCACCTTGCTCAACACCTGGGTGGTTGGGAAGGCACCCAGCAAAAGGGAGAGGAGAACAAGGTATGCGTCAAATAATGAATAAGTACAAGAGAAAAGGAAATCATATAAAACATAAATATATTGAATCATCATAAGATGAGAGGGCCAAGAGAATGAGGCACATAACAAAATAGATTCTTACCATTACAAAACATATAAGAAGTAACATGCATGATATTAATTGGACTACATTAACTGAGTAGGGTTGAGGCACCTATCGGACCTCAGCCTATAGATGAGGGGAGAATTCATACATTCCCAATCACCTATCAAATTTTATAGGGGAGGAATAACACATTCCCTAGGGGAGAATAAGACGTTCCCCAGGGCGATTATTTACATGCCCTTTGTGGGTCATTTTACATAAGTACCACTACTATAGTTAAATAGCCAAATAAACTATCATGCTCTAGAAATAGTAAAGTGGCAAGATAAATCATCATATAATTAAAACTTGGTGGTGGGGTTCTAAGACCCAAGAATAATGTTCTGAAACTGATTTATGAGGCAAGTATAGCAAAAGATTCAAGAGTATATGAAATAGGGTTTAATAAAGCCTCATTATAGAAAAATAGGTTAAGGCACAATTATTCCCAACTTAAGGTGTAAATGCACATACATATCACATACATATCACATACCTCTCTTACTGATATCAATTACTAACTTTCACCACTTTAATTGAGTCCAAGTTCCACTTTGCCTTTTTCAATGTATTAACATGTATTAGAGTACATAGTGCACATTAATATATAGAAACCCTATTTTTAGAGCTTTTTAGAAAAATTCGGATTTAGACTCTTAAAACATCACCAATAAACTTATTAGGTTTTCCTGATCAAGAAAACATATATTTATGTTAATTTTGGAGTTATGATGTTTAAGATGTAATTTTTATGGATTTTTTGCATTAAGTTCGTTTTACAAAAATCACCCTTCGTCAAACCATGAAGTCAGACCTTGAAAATATTTTTATTTGATAGAGATTAATTTTCCAATTCCAAAACATATTTATTTGTCAAATTTCGGTAATCAGTTTAGAAGATATGAATTTTGCAATACTGACCAATAGGAAATTGCCACATCATCAAACTGATCGAGACAATTAAAGAGAGAGGGAGAGGGAGAAAACACCATTCGACCAAGATCAGGTTTGAAGTTGCATAGGTAACCAAAGTAGAGCTTCTAGAGAAGGTAAAACAGCAAGAAATCAAAACCTTAGAAGAGCATGGTAAAAAGAGATGGAAATCGTCGATTTTCAACATTAAAGCATGAGTTTTAAGCATGTACTAAGCAATATATGAGAAGTGGGTTATGAAACTCGCCTCTAGAGAAGATACGAAGGTCCAAACAGCAACTATCCGAGCTTAGAAGGTCTGGTTTCTCCAAGCCTAGCTCCTTTCTTGGACAAAGATCACCTTCTCAACTTAGAGGTGATAAACCCTAGCAACAGAGCATAGAGATGAGGTGTTTTAGGGTTCTAGGTGTGGTTTCACCATGGAGTTCCATGGTTATGACCTATAATAGGGTGTAAGGAAGAATAACAGTATGAAAAAAGGGAAGGGAGGGAGGCAACTTACTAGTTTTGGTCGAATTCACCAAGGAGGAGCTTTGGAAACCCTAATAGAGCAATTTGGAAGCCTTATGAACCTTCTTCACCAAGGTAGGCTCCCTCTATTACCTTAGGACAGAAACTTCATGGACAAATATAGAAGGAACTATTATCTAAGCTAGAGGAAATAAAAGGAGAGCAAGAGTTTTCGAATTGTGAGTTGGGAAGGGGTATACACTGCTATATATAGAAAGAGGTGAAGCATGAGGAGTATTAAGGGACTTTCCATGTGTCTTTAACCTAGGGATTGATGGCCATGCAAGAGGATAGCTCATAGAGGCTTCATGCATATAAAAGTCGGTTCTAAGAGACCATAGATTATTCTAGGCCATCCCCACCATTTCTCAAGAAAGAAATAACCTCATTGGTTGATAGCTTTTAAGGATAAGCATCTTTATAAAGAGGGTAATCCCTATAATGCCCTTGGAAAGAAATACCATCCAACCAAGGTGAAACTAGGTTCTCCAATGGTTTAAAATCTCATTAATGGTAAGGGAATATCCAAGGATTAAAATTCAGTTGATAATTTGCAAAGAAAACCTCCCAATTGGGTAAATTACATAAAAGTCCAGAATGTACCTAAAATTGCATAACCTGCACAAACAACATCCAAATTGGACCAAACTTCATCCACAAGTTATCTTTTATGTGTATAATATGAATTTACCATTATTTCATATTTTGAATTTATAAAATCACATTATTAATTACTTATACCTTTTATTGATTTTCTCTCTCCTAAACTTATCCTAATATTTCAAGGTTGTCCAAATTAGATGAAATTTGACATGTAGGCTAATTTTGATATGTAGATTTCGAACTTAAAGTTTGTTTCCTCTTTTGATACTTATTTTTATGAGATATGTCATATGGCCCATTAACGGCCCATTATCTAAATTGTTCATCCGATTAAGTTTATGATCTTCATATTACCACTAAAATGAGTTATGTGGCATATGTTATGTTTTCAAATCACATCAAAAAGTTAGATTAAGGTTTAGAGCACTTAGTCATGGTAATTAAGCTTTCATTGAGGTATTTGAGCATAAACTGTTCCATTGGTATAATTAGTGAATAAATGTTCACTAAACCACTATACATTCCACTAATTAAATAGAAAGGCCAATAAGGATAGAAATGAAAGGAAAAGATGGGAAAGAGGGTCAAAAGACAAAATTTCAGAATTCAGTATGTTACAACACTCCACCCCATAAAGAGGATTTCGTCCCCAAAATCACAAGCAAGAAGGGAAGGGTGAGTGTGCAACATCTCATCACAAAACTTCAGGTTATTTCTCCAACCTTAACTTCTACCAAACAACTCATCAACATATACTCCACAAGCATGTTGACATAGGTTTAGGTTCTCAAGGATCACCTAGGTTCCATTATTTAGATATTCTTTTTAGGAGATTTAACATTATGTACATTTTTGGCTCATTAACATTATATTCATTATGATATCACATTATCACCATTATTTTTAATTATAAGTTATATTTCATTATCATCCATGAAACATCATATATATACATATATATTTCTCATTTATCTTACTAAGAACTTTAACAAAATTATGGGTTACTCAATTCCCTCAGTATACTTGATCATTATCCTTAATATTTTGAACTTCGACTTCATCATCCTTATACTACCACATTAAGTTATAATGAATTATTTTGCATGAAATACTCAATTTTTCATTAAGTCTTCATTTAATCCAAATTATGTCACATCAATTACATATATTTATATTAAACGTTATCTCATTACCACATTATCTTTATTGCTCACATTAATGTCATCATTAATCATTTTCTCATATTTATTTATATTATTGATTTGCACATTTATATGAATCGATTACTTTTTATCCATATTGAAGTCATTATATATATTTTAATGATCAAGGTGGTGCATATTACATATTAATGATTTGATTCACATACTAAATCATTAGGTGATTAATTATGTGTATTAGAGAACAAGGTGATATGCATTTCATATTGATGACATGATTAATATATGATTTATGTGTATTAAAGTATGTTATCTGATTATGATACCTAGTGACACAAATGTATCATGAAAGGCATTAAGGATGTACATGTTAAGGTTAGATGATTACAACTTAGGGTTCAGGTTAATATGATCATTATATTTTACTTAGCATGTATTAAGTCTTAAGATTAGGTTACAATTATCTTACTTGTCATTTCATTAGGGTTTATTGGTTTATGACATGGGAGAAACCATGCATATCCATTAGGATTAATATGTGAGTTACTCATATTATGTGCATTAGGTATTCATTAGGGTTTAAACATATAAATTATTCCTCAGATGATCATTATATGTTCATTAATATATAAACAAGCACGTTAGGCTATAACTATAATTTGTTTGGACCCCACTAAGGTTTCAAGAACTACAACCTCTTAAGTATGGGGTTACAATTTCTAAAGATAGTGTAGATAGATTTCAAGATTTCATAGGGCTCCATCCCCCTAAAGAGGATTTTGTCCTCAAAATCTAACCACCCAACATCATCAAACTAACTATACACCATCCCTTAAAAGTTTGACCTATTAAGCCAAAATACACAAGGGTAAAAGGATGAGTCTAACTAAACCATGTACAAGATCTGTCACACTTCCACGACACCCTCTGATAGCTCACTTAACCCCAAACTTCAAAGTCTAGGTTTTAGGGATAACTATCCAAACATGTGACCCCAAGGGATATAAGGAGACTATCTTGGTATCCATCCTCAAACAAGTCATCATACACCTAAAACTTTGGATTCCTAAAGATATACAACATAGATGCCTAAGGTCACTATTGCCTAAAAGCAAACTATTTCAGACAATCCATTTCATCTTAGGCCAGGCCGATATCATATGGATCTGGGAGTCCTCGTAAACCAAACAAGTGGCGCAGTGGAAAATATTGCCAGCCCCCAGAACCTTATCCTTTCTAGACACCTTTGCTTCAACTTCATACCCTAATAGTTGCCTAAAGCCAAACCTAAACAACATTAAGTTATGCATATTTTAGTTATGATTATTTTATGGTTTTATTCATCATTATACTAATGTGGAACTATAGGGTCCTAAATCAACCTTTCATCATTCATAGATCAACTGTAGGGAAACCATGTCACCTAAAGGAACTATGTAAGGCAGAGATTCTAATTAGGGAGACAAAACTGAAATAGTCAGATTCTGACTACCATGGGCTCTGATACCATGCTGTAAGGAGAGTGAGATCATCCCTTTACTAAAAATTTGAAGAATTGACATCCATTCCAAACACTCTCATAGGTATGATGGAATGGGCATAAATGTTCCAAATTTATTAAACATTGGTATACAAAAGACCATTAGAAAGCAGCAGAATAAAAAAATAGTTATTATATTCAATTTCATAAAAGGTTTACAAAAATACATCAAATTCTCCCATTAGGGTTTACATCAATATACACAATCATGATATAGATAGAGGGAAGTCTAGACTACTACAATCGTGTCTCCAAGCAACATCTCCATCAATCG